>CM052883.1:148506344-148806042 GCA_028534135.1 Potos flavus
CACAGGGTTCATGAAGAATGGCTTCCCATCTGAGACCTCGTTCTAGAATGGACCGCAGGCAGTGGGCTCACTCCCATTTTCTGCTCTCCAGTTGGAATGATTTGGTTGAAGAATGATATTGGTTCATGGCTTTCACGTCCAAAGGGACCAGAGACGAGGACAGAGCCACACTCACCTGGGGGATGAGGCGGCAGGAGCGAATGGAGTCGCTGAAGCCCAGCCACTGCTGGTAGTCGGGGTAGTCCCCGCGCCTCACGAAGTACTGGTGGCCCTGGTAGTTGGGGCGCTCATAGAGCATCCAGCAGCCGCTGTCCACGCGGATGGAGTTGCAGCGGCTGAAGTAGGGCTGCAGGTTGGGGCAGTCGCTGCTGCACTCGTAGCAGCGGCCCTGGAAGCCGCGGTCCTCGTAGAAGGTGATCTGCAAAATGTGAAGATGTGGGAACATGATGCGCTTTGCCCCCACTGAAGAGGCTGTGCGGAGCCAACCCTGAGCCTCAGGTACCCGGCCCTTACCTTTCCCATTTTGGAGCGAGTGAGCAGGAGGTGTTGGCTGGGTGCTGTGAGGGCCGAGGGGGGAGTGCCGCTGTATATATAGCAGCCCTGACTGCTGCCTCCGCAGGAAATCACACAAAAGGGGCCCATTTCGGTGAGTAAGGGGATTTGCCGGCTCCCCGCTCCTCCTCCCCCTGGTCATTGGGGTTAGCTGAATGGTTTACTCTCATTCTTTCTGGTAGATTCGGGTTGTTCTAATTCACTAAAGCTGTTGTTGCCACCAAAATGAAAAGAGTCTTTACTCTTTTAGTTGGGCAAGAGGATGAGCGAAATTCTATCCCCATGCTTTTATTTTGTCTCCCACTCTGCTTAATTGACTCCTCAAAGGTAATTAAACTAAGTAATGTATTCTGCTCAGGGACTGGGTGTTTTTTTGTTTTGTTTTGTTTTTTTTTTTTGGTTAACTTTTATTAAAAATCAGAATTTAAATAATAAGGAGTCTTAAGGAAGAGGGAATCAAGTGAACTAATCTGTGAAAGTGCTTTAAAAAGCATAAAGCTTAGTTCAAAGGTTCTGTGGTCATCGTTGTTATTTTGGGGTCTATCTTGAGTAAAATTGATACTTGACTGGAAATCTGTAGGCTCTTGGAGGAGGCTGGGAATTCTCTCTTACTCCTTTCTGCCTCTGGGCCTACAGCAGAGGGTTGGCACATAGTAGACCCTCAATACTTGGCTTTGACCTGAAAGAAAGCAGATAGCTAAGGCCTTCCTCCCCTTCCTCACAACTCCCCAAGAGCCTAAATCCTTCCTTCTGCTGGTGGCTGCCCAGAGTACTGCTTGTTCTTTTTTGTCCCTGCCCTCCTTCAACATCCTAAGATCTTTCTTCCTCATCACCATTACAGACTCTCGCCCACTTGATAAGAGTGCTTTGAATTAGTGTAAGGAGTAATGTCAAAACCTTCAAAATACCAGTGGTCTCCTTCCTCAGACTTCTGAGATGTTGGAGAGCACCCAAACCAGACGACAGAGCCTCTTGATCTCATGAATTTCACAGTGTGGAATGGGGACCCCTGAGATCCATAAGACACTTTCAAGGGGTTCATAAGGTCAAAACAGTTTTCATAACAATACCAAGATGTTACTGACCCTTTTCACTCTTACTCTTTTACAGGTGTACAGTGGACTTTTTCCAGAGGCTATAGGTCATAAGGGAGACTTGTAAAAATGTAAAACAGTTCCAATCTTTTGGTTAATTGTTTTTGCTTTGGAAAATACATTTATTATTCATAAAAATATGTTATTTATATTAACATGTAATAGGCTTTTCACCTAAGGCCTTGGGTCAGAGGCCTATACTCAGACTTCTCAGTTGTCTAGCCAGCATCCAATGTTAGACCATCAGGGACCTGGATGGGGTTGGGTAGGGGGGTGAGTGGTACTTTCAGGACCTGTACCATTGGTTGGTGGAAAATTAAGCACTTGGAAGTGACACTAACTGTGTCCACCTACCCTGCCTGTTCCATGCCTTGCTTTCACAGTGCTTCTTCTAAAGTTATTTTTCTTCCCAGTACTTACAAACACCATGATATTGTTGAATAGGCATTATTTGTGGAGAACATATTCAGGGATCGATGCTTACACACATCCACAGGCACTTCTGCAGTTCCCATTACTGTTTGTGTCATCTTGGGAAAATCACTTAACTTCCCCAGGCTTCAGTTTCTCCATTTATAAAATAAGAGTGGTGATGAAAATCAAATGCGATAATGAACTCAAAAGTACATGATAAATTGTAAAGTAATACCAGTGGTAAAAAATATCATATCATTCATATTAATAAATGCTGAAGATAATATTAATAGAGTTTCTTGGTACATCAATCAAAAATAGATCTGAATGTGTTTCTGGGTTTCGACACCACGATGTCTATACTTTTGCTTATTGTGTGGAGACTAAATGTGATCTGCAGATAATATCATACATTGAAATGCTTCGGTCTAACTTAGCAAAGATCTTCTGTTTGGTAATTTTGATTTCACAATCCGATGATGACTACCATTTGCATGTGATCTTGAAACAAGGTGCCAAGAAGAAGAATAACATAGGCGAGGGCTGTGCAGTCAGAGCAGATAGAGTCCTTGAAGTTCACCCACTGCTGGTGGCAGCTTTCCCAGCCCAGCACATGCAGCTCTTGCTGTCCACTTGCATGTGCCAAGATGCCACAGCTAAAGTAGGACTGCAGGCTGGAGTGGTCACTGCTGCACCCATAGGAGGTAATCTGCAATGGAAAATGCCTACAGTAAGGGAAATACTGCGCAAGAACACATTACCATGAGTTTCATTGACAAGACCCTGTTCTGTACCCATCCATGCTGGTGAACTGCAGATGCAGAACCCAGAGTTGTCATCAGGATAATAGAGGCTCAGGTATGTGTGCTTACTTGCATGTGTGTGTGTGTGTGTATTTCAGATCCATTAGGTGATTTAGGCCTGATTTGGCTAACAGTAGAATTTTGCCTTTTTTCTCATGTCTATATCACCAATGCTGTCTTTTCCATGTGTTCAACTTTTATTTTTCATTACATTATAGCTGCTAAAGTGTTTCGGAGGTCTTTGAAGCAGCGTGGGAGAGGAAAGTTGATATATAAAGGACAAGTCAGAAGTGTCTCTGCTCTCATTATTTGATTAAGCTTTTTTATGTTTAAATAGAGATAGACACAATTCACGCTGAAAACTGTGGGGACATTTGTTTTAAATCATGGCAGCCTGGGAGGGTCAACTATGGAGAATGTGTTTCCGTTTTGCCTTCTAAATTCAAGATGTCTGTGAGGATCTGGACCGAGGGAGGGGAGCTATTCCTTTCCTTGATACAGGAACACCTTCCCTTCTCAGAAGCTTATCAAATCTCACCCAGTCTAGGCAGCCTACGTCCCTTTTCTGGGACAGCTCCTCTCCAAACCAGCTTTAACTTGGCTCTTTCTCTGAGCATCTACCCCACTCCATCTCCACCCAGCTTAGCTTCAACTTTCTCATAGAATTTCTTCTTTTCCTTGTCTTCAGCAAGATTATGAACTCAAGAATAAGGGCCATGTCACACTTCTTTATCCCTCATCACGATTTATTAGTTAAGTAGGTGGATAAATAGAGCCCTGCAAACAAGAAGAACACGAAAAAATAAAGATTCTATTTTGGGAAACGAGAACTCTCCCAAGTGAGGTCACCCATGCGGATGTTCCGAGAGACACAGAAACCACTTTCTCCCACTCACTCAGCTACCACTCTCTCCGGTTCTGATGCCCTCTGCTTCTGCCTGTCCTTGCTGACTTGGGAGGACTTAAAGGGAGGTAAAAATGCCCAGAACCCCAGATTGGTGTGTGCCGACAGCACCCACAGCCTTCCTGCAGGGTGGGGAGGTGTTAGAGCACCACCGCGGCTAATAGCCCTTAAAGTCTCAGAACGTACTTCTAGCTGCTAAGGGAGAGAGACAGGGGAGTGGGCCTGAGAAAGAGAACAAAAATGAAAGAAAAAGTGGTAGACAACATTTTTGTGAAGGAAAATAATAAAGGAGATTTTTAGCTATTTCCTTGTAGTTTTTTATATTATACTTTTTAAAAGATTTATTTATTTATTTATTTGAAAGGGGGAAAGAGAGAGAGCAGGGGAGGGGCAGAGGGAGAGGGAGAGAAGCAGACTCCCCACTGAGTGCAGAGCCCAGTGTGGGCGCTGCTTGTACTTTAGAAGATGGATGGATCAATGGAATGAGACTTTAGGTCCTGGATGCTGTAAGACAGGCTTTGTTATGTCTCTTTGTATTATCAGCAAACAGCCCTGTCTAATTATGTGGGAGGTTAAGGAACTGAAGCCACTGAGCCTTTTGTCAGAAATATTTGAATACCGAGTTCAACTGTAAAGTTACGTACAAGTCTTTTTGTTTTGTTCCGTTTTTAATAACTGCAAAACTCCCTTTGGAAGAACTGGTCTTATTTAAATCAGAACGAAAATTTAGAAAGCTGTTTAAGGTCCTCTAGGAGTTCATGGTTAAATAAATTTGTAGATTAAAATATTTGAATGGATTTAATATAATCCTGGTTTCTTTTAAAAACAAAGTCATTCATTTAGGAGCCATTATAGTTGTCTGAGGCCTGTTAGAAGCCTGAGTGGAAATAGTTCATTGCCCTCTTCTCTCCCCTCCACACAAATGCTGGCTTTTCCTGAAGCATTTGCAGATTTCTTTCCTGACTCTCTGGTAACCAGTCCCAAGTGAAATCTCTTGAGTTCATCAGCACGTCATTGACATGCCCCTGCTGAAGGAAGCCACGTCTACTTTCATTAAAGCAGTTAGGATTGAAACTGCAGCAAACCTTCTAGCACTCACCTGGCTCATGATGATGAAAATAATAATAGGTAATAATAAATAGCCTACTGTATAAAGAGTGTCTGGTGTGTTCCAGACATTGTGCAAGGAATTTTGTACAAAGTACATCATGTAGCCAACACAGCACAATTATTACGGGAACTTTCCCAAGTGTTTGTGAGTTCTTGGGCAAGAGCATAAATAGAGGGCACCTGGGTGGCTCAGTCGTTAAGCATCTGCCTTCGGCTCAGGTCATGGTCCCAGGGTCCTGGGGTAGAGCTCCATATCGGGCTCCCTGCTCAGTGGGAAGCCTTCTTCTCCCTCTCCCATGCCCCTTGCTTGTGTTCCCTCTCTGTGTCTCTCTCTGTCAAATAAATAAATAAAATCTTTTTAAAAAACCCCATAAATAGAGCCTCTTTTACCTCTTCCCTCCTTTCTTTTCGCTTCCTGACACGTCCACACTCTATCCACATGCTCCTTGCCCCCCTCCACTTCCCACAAAGAGCTGCCTTTGACGACCAGTGTCCTTGGGAAGATAGGCCTGGTGATGACTCTTTTTTAGGTCTTAGAAATAAGGGTCTAAATAGAGGGAATTCTGGAGCTTCAGGTAAAAGAAGTGTGGTCTAGAAGAAGCGTGGGCTTGTCCCCCAGGTTTCCACAGATTCCTGTTCTGTGGGGAAGACTGCAGCTAGAGGAGGCTAGAGTAAGACTCTCAGAGGCACCCAGTTCAGGAGAAGATCCGTGACTGCCCAAGTCTAATAGTACTGATCACTATAGAGAACCAAATCCAAAAAGGTACACATAGCTAGTAAGTGGAGGAACTGGGAATTGAACTCGTTAAACTGGAAATTAAACTAAACCAATTTCCTCTGCATGTAACAACGGCTTGTTTTAGATGTTACCTTTCTAGGTGTGCTAATCTTATATTTTCCCTAAATTATACACTTCTCAATGTCATACTTTTCTTTTAATTTATTAAAGTCCTAGCATCCTACTAGCCTGTGGTGTCCCTACCAACCTGAGTATCTTTGTCTTTAACAGGAGCTCTGGTAAATTGTAGTGGACTCTTCAATTGACTGCTACCAGGCTGAAGAAATCAGCATTAACTGACTATAAAAGGCTCTGTAATCCCTTATTCACTTATTCGGGTGTAGACCTCTAAGACAGTGGTAATGGATAACTGTCAAAGGGACATTGAGGATGTTCACATTTTCTTAAAGGAATTTTCTAGAAAACAACTAATTTTTTCTGATGTGTTTTCCTTATAATGTCCGTGTATATATATATAGGACAATGATACACAACTGATGGAGTGATGACTACTACTTACTGAGCCTTTGCTATATGCTAGCTTCTTTACAGGAGGTAGCTCATTTATTCCTCATAAGATCATGCAAGTGGGAAAACTGAGGCTGAGGGGGATAAGTAACCTAAATTAACAAAATTATTTTCAGTTGGACATGTCACCTGGTTTTTCATTTTTTTGTTAAAACAGAACTCATATGTCATTAGTCACCCAATTAGAGGACAATATGATGATTTAGCTAGGCCAGCAACAAAACCTCAAATCCTCTGCATATTTGGAATTAATAAGAGCCATAACATTTTGATAATATGTGTACCTTTATATTTATTATTTATCCTATAAGTTCCTTCCATAAGAAGGAATCTTATTTTAAAAGAATCTTTATTCATTAAGGTTCTGTACAGAACTTTTTTTTTAAAGATTCCTTTCTTCTTTCCTCCCTTTCCCCTTTTCTTTTCTTTTCCCTTCCCTTCCCTTCTCTTCCCTTCCCTTCCCTTCCCTTCCCTTCCCTTCCCTTCCCTTCCCTTCCCTTCCCTTCTCTTCTCTTTTCTCTCTGTAATCACTATACCCAATCTGGGGCTCCAACTCACAACCTTGAGATCAAGAGTTGCATGCTCTACTGACAGCCAGTCACCCCAGAGCATTAGTTTTTAAAAGATCTTTATTGAGATATAATTCACATACCATACAGCTGATCTATTTAAAGTATATAATTAATGGTTTTAGTATGTTCATAAATATGTACAATCATTCAGTCAATTTTAGAACATGCTTGTCACCACAATGTGAAATCCTGTGCTTTTTAGTTTCATTCCCTTATCTACCAATTCCTCCCAGCCCTAAGCAACCACTAATTGATTTACTGTCTCTGTAGATTTGCCTATTCTGGATATTTCATTTCAGAGGAATCCTATAGTATACATGCTTTTGTGACTGGCTTCTTTTGCTTTGCATAATGTTTTCAAGATTCATCCATGTTATAGCATGTATCAGTATTTCATTCCTTTTTATGGCCAAATAGTATTCCATAATATGGATATATCACATTTTATTGATCCAATCATCCATTTAGAGACTTTTGGGTTGTTTTTACCTTTCAGCTATTGTGAATAGTGCTGCTATAAACACTCATGTATAAGTTTGTGTTTGAACACTACTTTCAATTCTTTTGAATATATATCTAGAAGTAGAAATGCTGAATCATATGATAACTCTATGTTTAGCTAAGGAACTGCCAAACTATTTTCCATTGTGGCTGCACCATTTTATATTCCCACCAGCAATTTATGAGAGTTCCAATCTCTCTACATCCTTACCAATATTTGTTATTTTCTGGGGCTTCCCCCCAAAAAAATTATTATAACTCTCCTAGTGGATATTAAGTGGTATCCCATTGTGGTTTTGATTTGAATTTCCCTAAGAACTAATGATGTTGAACATCTTTTCATTCGTTTATTGGCTATTTGTATATCTTCTTCGGAAAGATATATATTCAAGTCTTTTGCCCATCTTTTAATAATGCTGTTTGTCTTTGTGTTATTGAGTTGTGAGAGTTGTGTGTGTATATATATATATACATACAACTCATATATATATATATATATATATTCTGAATGCTTGACTCTTGTCAGATATTTGTAAATATTTTTTCCCATTTTGTAAGCTGTCTTTTGACTTTCTTTTTTATAAAAATTATTTTTATTTATCTTATTTTTTTTCTACCAAGATTTTATTTAAAGTTAGTTAACATATAGTGTAGTATTGGTATAAGGAGTATAATTTAGTGATCACTTACATATAACACACAGTGCTCATACCACATGTCCTCCTTAATGCTCATCACCCATTTAGCCCTTCCCTTCACCCACCTCTCCTCCAGAAACCTTCAGTTTGTTCTCTACAGTTAAGAGTCTCTTATGGTTCGCCTCCCTTTCTGTATTTATCTTAATTTATTTTTCCTTCCCTTCCCTTATGTTCATCCATTTTGTTTTTTAAATCCCACATACAAGTGAAATCATATAGTATTTGTCTTTCTCAGACTGACTTATTTCACTTAGCATAATACCCTCTAGTTTCAACCATGTCCTTGCAAATGGCAAGATTTCATTCTTTTTGATGGCTCTGTAATAGTCCATTGTGTATGTATACCATATCTTCTTTATCCATGCATTGGTTGATGGACATTTGGGCTCTTCCCATAATTTGGCTATTGTTGATAATGCTGCTATAAACGTTGGGGTGCATGTGCCCCTTTGAATCAGTATTTTTGTATCCTTTAGATAAATACCTGATAGTACAATTTCTGGGTCATAGGATAGTTCTATTTTTAACTTTTTGAGGAACCTCCATACTGTTTTCCAGAGTGGCTGCACCAGTTTGCATTCCCACCAACAGTGTAAAAGGGTTCCCCTTTCTCTGCATCCTCGCCAACAGCTGTTGTTTCCTGAGTTGTTAATTTTAGCCATTCTGACAGGTGGGAGGTGGTATCTTATTGAGGTTTTGATTTGTATTTCCCTGATGATGAGTGATGTTTAGCACTTTTTCACATGTCTGTTAGCCATTTGTATGTCTTCTTTGGAGAAATGTCTGTTTATGTCTTCGCCCATTTCTTAACTGGATTATTTATTTTTTGGGTGTTGAGTTTGTTAAGTTCTTTATGGATTTTGGGTACTACCCTTTTATCTAATATGTCATTTGCAAACATCCTCTTGCATTCCATAGGTCGCCTTTTAGTTTTATCGATTGTTTCCTTTGCTATGCAGAAGCTTTTTATCTCGAGGAAGTCCCAATAGTTCATTTTTGTTTTTGTTTCTCTTGCCTCTAAAGATGTGTCTAGTAAGAAGTTACTATGTTCACTTTCTTGGTAGTGTCCTTTGATTCATAAAAGCTTTTAATTTTAAGTCCAATCTATTTTTTTCTTGTTGTTTGTGCTTTTATATTTAAGAAATCATTGTCTAATACAAGATCATAAAGATGCATGCTTGTGTTTTCTTCTAAGTTTTATGGCTTGAGTTTTTACACTTAAGTCTTTGATTTTTTTGAGTTTATTTTTATATACGGTGTGAAATAAGGGGCTAACTTCATCCTTCTGCATGTGGTTGTCCCGTAGTTTCAGCATCATTTGTTGAGAAGCTATTCATTCCCCACTGAATCGTCTTAGCATCCTTGTCAAAAATCAGTTGACATCTGGATTAATTTCTGGACTCTCAAGTCTATTTCATTCATCTCTGTGTCTACCCAATGCCAGGACCTCACTGTCTTGATTACTGTTGTTTTGTGGTAAGTTCTGAAATTGAGAAGTACTCCTACTTTGTTCTTCCTTCTCAAGATCTTTTTGGCTATTCTGGGTCCCTTGCAAGTCCATGTGAATTTTAAAATCGGTTTTGACAAAGAAGTTAACAGGGCACTATTTTTGCTCATATAAATTTGGAAAGAGAATTATTAGCATTCTGGAGAGCAGCTTTTTACTATAGTGGAAAGAAATTCCAGAGGTATGCAGCCAAGTAAATATTAATACTTCCCTCTATGTAATTGAGTCTTTTTTAAAAATTTAAATTCAATCAATTAAAGTATAGTGTATTATTATTTTCAGAGGTAGAGTTCAGTGATTCATCAGTCTTATATAATACCCAGTACTCCTTACATGATATGTGTAAATGAGTCTTTTTTTAAAAAAGAATTTAGTTATTTATCTGAGAGAAATAGAGTGAGAGAGGGAGCATGAAGGGTGGGAACAAAGGGAGAGGAAGAAGCAGACTTCCCACTGAGCAGGGAGCTCGATATGGGGCTCAATCCCAGGACCCCAAGATCATGATCTGAGCCAAGGCAGACGCTTAACTAACTGAGTCACCCTGGTGCCCTGTAATTGAGTCTTTTTTTTTTTTTTTTTTACTATTTTTTTAATTAACATATAATGTATTATTTGCTTCAGGGGTACAGGTCGGTGAATCATCAGTCTTATACAATTCACAGCACTCACCATAGCACATACCCTCCCCAATGTCCACAACCCAGCCACCCTATCCCCCACCGCCCAGCAACCCTCGGTTTGTTTCCTGAGATTAAGAGTCTCTTATGGTTTATCTTCCTCCCCTGTAATTGAGTCTTGATAGAAATTCATATTGGAGTCCAAAATAAAGATGACCATATTGTACTCTTGAATTTGAGCAGACACTGGGGATACGTGAATTTTCTACATTTACATTTGTGTAATAATTTAAAAAAAAATAACAAAATGTGTTCACAGCCTTTCCTTATCTTTTCATCATAATTATCTTGAGATTTAGTGAAGCAGGAATTTCTTATCCACCTATAGTCTTAATAAGGTAATTTAGGCACAAAGAGGATAAGAATAACTTGATCAAAGAGATAAACCAGTAAGTAGAGAAGCCAAACATCCTGGTTTACCTAAGACTGAGGGGCTTTCCAGGACATAGGACTTTCAGTGCTGAAACTGGGAAAGTCCCTAAAAAACTAATCTGAGTTGGACCCATTACTAGTAATTAGCAGAAGTAAGATAATAACTAGGCCCTTTAACGCTTACTTTAACACTCTTCTTACCAGATGAACTCATCAATGAACTCATTGACCTTCTCTACCTTGGGAATTCTGCTTAAAACCCCCCTCTTCACTTAGCTTTTCTTAACTAATCTGAGACTTAAGCTGCTCCAACCTTCCAGCAATCCCTTGGTTTTCATGTCCCAGCCTCAACTCATTCTATGTTTTCTCCTTTATGTGGGGTCTAATAGTCTTTCCTTCCATTTGCCTTTCTTCTCTTACTCAGATTGTGGGTTGTAGAAGCAGACACGGTGCTTCTCCCCCTCTTCCCATGACATGAGTGAGGGCTTCAGGAATACCTTTGCCTGACCAACAGGAAGTAAGTAGACATTCGAAACACCTGACCTTCAGGGTCAGGTAAGTTGCCAGGGGTCACCACTTATTAGAATTCGGTGGTTATTTAAAGACAAATAAGAGTCACTTAGTGCCAAGAACACAATTGTATATTTATTGCATTTTGATGTGGATCATAACAAGAAACACACAGCCTAGTACAAATCGATGACCCGTCTCAGAGAGCCCACTCTGGCGTCCACGGCCCCCCAGTCGTGATAGCGCCTGTAGTCCCCCGGTCTCAGCAGGTACTGCCGCCCCCGGTAGTTGGGCATCTCGTAGAGGACCCAGCAGCCCTCCAGCACGTGGAGGGAGTGGAGCTCATTGAGCCGGAAGCGATCGTGGATGCAGGAGCAGTCCTCGGTGAGCTCAGACACCAGGCCCCCGTAGTCATCTCTCTCGTACAGCCTTATCCGGTGGGAGCCGGTCTGTTGTGACAGTAAACGAAAGAAGAAAAATCAATTGTATGCATCTCTGATCTCAGTAAAAGTGACTTAGTAGGCTGCATCTTCATGAAGCATGGCTTTCAAACCACCTGCCATATGCGTGTCTTCTCCCCCCATGGTTGGTCTAACAAATTAGGAAGAATATTAAGATAAAACTGACCTGATCTTGTGAAAGAAACGAACATTGAAATAAAGGGAACAGAAGGGATTGCTTTGTAGGAAGCCGTTGGTCACGACCGTATTTCATGAGTCTGCAGAGAGGATTTTAACTCTCTTTTCCATTATGACTGCACACAACAGGGTCCTAACACCCTTGTTTTTAAGTCACTCTTTGCACTTAATTTACCATAATTCCAATTTATTCTGAGTCCACATGTCTGACATTTTGCCAAGTCACTTGAACCATCTGAGGTTCTTGCCTCAAAGAAATTCCTGTTTTATTTGTATGTCCTTTTGCATTTGCAAATTTCTCTAGCCTACTTTTGGTTTCGCTTCTTGAATCTGCTTGTCATACCACATAATTTGGTGTCACCAGCAAGCAGAAACACAAACTCGACATGTTTAAAAAACCTTAAGCAGCACTTGGATGAGGACCATGTCCCATGAAATCCTAATTAATGATCTGTCTCTTACCCTTGTAAGAAACTGGTTGATAAGGACTCCTGGGAACCAGGAAGCCGCTTAGGAGCTGAGACATATTGTTCTAGTTTCTAGATCCTTATGTCATAGAGACTGTGTGGAAAACGATCGCTAATACAGTCAGAACACATTACACCTACGTTGTTCTGCTGTGGTCTGTTAAGTGTTCCTATCATTAGGAGATAATGATCTAGCTAGGCTTTTTATTTTCTTTTCTGAACATGGTGATTTTTATTTAGACAGTAGGAATCAGCTAGATGCTACCAGATTTAACTTCAGAGGCTATGTCCTGATTTCTTACCCCCTAAAAACAATCTTAAGTCCTTAATTAAGGGGGGAAAAACAATTTTTTTCCCCCTAAATGCTTGAGAGTCAGGCATTGCCACCCTTCTGTGAAGACTAGTCCTGAGTTGAAACAAACTGACTTTGACCAACAGGAATTTAGGGCCACGGAGCAGCGATGCTTTCCCATCAGTCTGGGTGGAAGCAAGACTCACGTAAGGAATGACCCGGCAGGAGCGCACGGAGTCGCTGAGGCCCAGCCACTGCTGGTAGTCGGGGTAGTCCCCGCGCCGCAGGAAGTACTGGTGGCCCTGGTAGTTGGGGCGCTCATAGAGCATCCAGCAGCCGCTGTCCACGCGGATGGAGTTGCAGCGGCTGAAGTAGGGCTGCAGGTTGGGGCAGTCGCTGCTGCACTCGTAGCAGCGGCCCTGGAAGCCGCGGTCCTCGTAGAAGATGATCTGCGGGGGGGAACAAAAAGGGGACGGCCAAGAGTCAGCAGGGAAGGCCCCCCAGACACAGGAGACACTCAACAGATGCGGCACGGCCCCTCGGGTGGCTCACCTTCCCCATGGTGGTTGGAAGCAGACGAACAGCGTCCAGTGTGATGGGGACAAGAGCGGCAGCCGGGATATATAGCAGGAGGGCTGCTGCGTTGGCAAGAACAACACAAAAGGGGCCTGGGGGTAGTGCGTGAGGGGATTTCTATGTTCTCTCTCTTTTTTTCATTTGGGATCATGGGGCAGGGGGCTCTCATTCTCTCTGGCATTTTCGAGTTCTCACTAGCTCCAGTGAAAGGAATTGAGGTCAGCAGAGCCATTATGACCTTGGAGACAAAGGGCGCACTTCTCATCCTATGCAGCTCTCTAGAAATACATTACGTGCCCAGCATTTTGTGTATTTGCCTATGGAAACTGCTGAGATGGGGTTGGTGGTTCCATCTGGGGTGACTCGTGACAATCCTATGAGTCCCAGAAGGACGTGACGAAAAATCCTCTCATTGAAAGACAATTACATTTTCTAAATTACCTCCTCAGTATGATATGATTTTGCTACAAGTATTTTGTATATGTTTACGTAGGGGGAAAAGAAAAGATCAGAACGTTGGACATATATACCAAAATGTGTCACGGTTATCCATAGATGGCAAGATTATAGGTCCTTGCTTTATGTTTTTATTTCTCCTTTTGTTGTTTTTGATTGCCTTAATTTTCGGCCGTAAATATATAGTACTTTCATGAGATGAAAAATAAACTCAATTTGTAAATGCATAACTCTGAATTGCTGGTGAAAAGCAGTAAATTTTGAAAATAAGTCTCTTTTGTTTTGAAATTAAATGCTTCTCCTTGGACTGAAAATAGAGATTTCCCAAGACTCAGTGAGACCGTCTGAGAGCAGAGACACATACAGGATCCTCTCATTCCTCCTTCTCCCACCAGCTGTCTCCTAGGGTTGCTTTTTGTTTTCAAAACCAGCATCATGATTTGCCTGAGTTTTCCCTTCCTGGAGCGTCACTGTTTCCCAGAACCCAAGTGACAGCCTGAGGAGCTTTCTCCACTGCTGCTGTCCTATTGATTTCGAAGCCGCTCCTCAGCTACGCAGGACTGTGGGAGACCTTCAGTCCTCAGCTCATCTTTCTCATCTGTGCGGATGTAGGAAGACGGAGTCAAACACCGTCGTAGTTTGTGACCCATAGAGGGCCCTGAAAGGGTATCCAGCCACAGCTATCACTAAGTGTCCACAATGCCATTTGTGAAGGTCCTCGGGCAGCATATGAAGCAGATACACAGCTGTCAAAAGGACAGACAGCAGCCGCCACAAAGAAAAAGTGTTCCCTCCCAACTAGCAGAGCTAGACCACAGGAAACTGGGCAAAGTCCTAT
The DNA here is from genome assembly GCA_028534135.1 of Potos flavus. Lineage (NCBI taxonomy): Eukaryota > Metazoa > Chordata > Mammalia > Carnivora > Procyonidae > Potos > Potos flavus. The sequence continues at coordinate 148,520,632 of CM052883.1, forward strand.
GCTGCTAGACAGCATATCCAGGGTCAAGTCACAAGTCACTGCACTAATGCTGCAGGCCTCCTGGTAAACCTCGGTTACAGTCATAACCAAACCCATGTGGAAAAGATGTCATCGGTCTCCCCAGCCACAACACCACATCGGGGTGCACCATTATTTCCAGTGAAAGCCAACAAACCACATGCTTGTTTTTGCACGTGTTAAAGACAGCTGTTCTGCAGACAGGTGGCCCAGCAAAACCTTAAGAGAGGTGTCATCTGTATGCACATTAATTTGGTCAAATTGTTGCTACGTGTATTTACAAGCCAAACCACCTGCCTAATCAGCATTTTGGAAAGTGCTGAAAGACTAGCACATTTTCTTTTCCCTAAGAGTCCTTATGTTTACTGAAAGAAAGCCTGTGCTCATGTTTCCTTTAATGCTTTATTGAGATGATTTTAAATGTTTCCATGTGAGAATGTAGTAAGGGCAATGAATGACAGATACATTTTATTTCAGATCGAAACTTTGGGAAATTACCTCCAACTCCTCCACTCTGCAATATTCAGTGCTAAACATTTGTGAAATGGGCTGCAAAGCCAGTCTGCTCTGACATACAAATACTACATATTCTCAAAATTCTCCAACCAGCAGTCTTCCAGTTACGATGAAGTAGCACAGGATTTACACTTTAATAACACCACCACCACCACCACAATATAGCCACACAATAGGTTTCTAAGAAAGCCCAACATCCAAAGTAATACTTCAATAAATTTTGCACCACATGCTAACTGTAAAGAAAAATGTCCTGGCAAGAGTTGCAGTGTTAAGATGATGTTTCTTTTCCTCTCCCAGAGACTTTATTATGAACTTCCATGGTGCAATTCCAAGTTTCTAAGTGACCTGCAGGATAAAAAAAAAAAAAGATTTTGGTATCAAGCCCATCAATTTAACATACACACAGACATTAGCTTTCAGTCTATAGGGACTTAGGTCAAATATCAAATACTAAGTTACTGACAAAGGTGGATTAAAATACATGTAGGTACATGGAACTGTTCTGAGAGGTTTGGAAATTGAGTTGTATTTCTCAACTAAATACAGTATATGATCCCACACTGAATCCTGTACAGAAAGAAAAAATGTTTAGCAAAGGACATTATTGGGTCAATTGCAAAAATTGGTATATAGATGGTAGTTCAAATAAAAGTATCGATGTTAGATTTTCTGAAGTTGATCATTATATTGAGGTTATTTAAGGAACAACTTTGTTCTCAGGAAATACACACTGAAGTATACGGGGGTATAGGGATAGGGAGGATGTAATTTGGATGGCTCAGAAAAAAAATTTGTATCTATATACAGAAAGAGAGACAAAGAGAGAGACGGACAGAGGCAGAAAAAATGGTGATGCTAATGGAGCAAAATGCTAACAATTGATGATTCTGAGTAAAAGGTGTACTAGGGCTCTTTGCTATTCTTGCAACTTTCCTCTAAACTCAAAATTATTTCCAAATAGAAAAGCAAATAATAAAAGTTATACTTCTTTTGACTAATCATATCCAAAGCTAATCATTTCTCTTTGCCCCTGAACAGTTGTGTGTTGTGCTTATGCCATATTAGTTTGAAATGTTATCTATTGCTTTGAATTTAAACTTGAATCGCTCTCCTTCCATTTCTGATAGAGGGGTGCTGAACTCTCCAGCTATGATAGTGGAGCCAGTGATTTCTCCTTGCAGCTCTATCCATTTTTACCTCATGTTGTTTGATGCTCTGTTGTCCGGTGCACACGTGTTAGGGTTTGTATGTCTTCTTGGAGAATTGACCCCTTTATCAATTGTCTTTCTTTATCCCTGATAATTTTCCTTGCTTTGAAGTCAGCTCTGTCAGAAATTAGTATAACTTTTTCTTGCTTTTGATTAGGGCTGGTGTGATTTATTTTGTCTATCCATTTACCTTTAATCCATATGTGTCTTTATATTTGAAATGGGTGTCTTAAAGACGACATAAAATCAGGTCTTGTGTTCTGAAGCTGGCCCACAGTCTCTGATTCAACAAAGTCCTCAAATATCCCTGCTGGCCAGCTGTACCACTAATCCGATTCTCTCCCCTCTCAGCTTGTATTATGTTGACTAACTTGGTCTCCTGATGTCTTTTTAAATTTCCTTTTCACTTTGCACATTACAGTAGAGAGCCCAGGGCTGGAAGGGCCAGGAACTCTCCTGCCTTTCTCCTTTTTCTCCAGCCCCGTGCATCCCTGGCCATTCTTTGAATTCCACAGCACAAATGTCCCAGGAATCAGATGGCCAGGGAGGGAGCAGCAGAGATGCAAGCAGGCAAGGATAAAATTTCATTAGTGAGAAAGGGACTGCGAAGAGAAACCTTCAGGACACAAACATTCATATAAATCTCCTCAATATACTTACTTATTCAAAAAATAACAGCTGATTAACTGGTGAATAGTACTTCTCAAATGCCAAAAGATAATCATGGTTCATATTTATTTAGGGTTTACTCTGCACCAAGCACTCACCTAATCTCTTAAAGAGCATAACCCCAGTTATTTATCCTGACAACCTGGAGAGGAGGTATCCTTATTTTTCTCACTTTGTAGAGGAGGAACCTAAGGCACAGAGAGGTGACACAGCCTGCCTGAAGTCACACAGCTGGGACACAGTGGCTTTATGTGGATTCAGACCCACGGCATCGAATTCCAAAGGCTAGACTTTTAACCACAATATCAGTAAAGTACTCCCCAAACCCTTGGTATCAGTTTGGTCCAATTTACATTTTTAGACCTACTTTGTTCCTTGGCTGGGTGTCCAAAGATAAATTTTTTGATGATTTCCACGCTGTGACTTTCGCTTCCCTTGCAGAGCGGCTGGTGGCATTTTTATTTGCTGCTCCCCTTCTTAACTTGACACCTGGAGACACATGCGGTAACCGTAAGCGTATAAAAAAACTTTTTTTAAATGAGTCCACCCACAGTTTTAGATCCTTCCCTTCTAGAGTGCCTTGCTCCCGTCACTAAAGGGTCTGAGAAGTAAGACTTCCCTGATTCCTATAATGAAGGGAGATGAAGTCATGAATCCTTCTGGTTTGTTTTTTCTTTATTCAGCTGGCCAGAGAAATCTTATCGCCATCCCAACTTTGGCCTTACTTTGTGAGTTTACCTCTTCGTTAAATTTCCCTAAGCAGGTGGAAGTAAAGAGGCTCACTCTGTTTGCGGGCGTACTCTGCTGCGTTGGGCGCTGTTAACATGGCAAAGGGATGCAGGGAGAGGCGGAGAGGTGGAGCTCGGGGAACCTGAAAGGGAAACAGTCCTATTTTTAACAGCTGCACGTGCTTTGTGCTGTTAACTCCTGCTACTTACAGCACTTGGTCTGTTGAACCAACCCACGGTCCTTAGCACCAAGCACCTGCCGGAAAGACACACGTTTCACATGGCACGCACGTTCGTCCTCTGCCTTCCGTTCCCACTCTTGGTCCCCTTTGCCCAAAATGCCGTTTCACTCGCTGTTGCTCTTCATATTGTTGTCTTATACCTGGGATAACCATTTGCTCCTTTTCTGCCTAGAGGCTCCTACTTTTCCTTTGAGATGTAGCTCAAGTATCACCTTTTCTGAGAAACCTGCCCCGTGTCTCCCCATGCCCCGCTCTCCTGTGCTGGTACCCCGCACCCCCACCTTACCTCAAGGCAGAATTACTGACTCACTCATCTGGGAATTCAAAGCATGCGCTCACACAGAGCAACCCCGGTGTGCTGTAGTTGGTTATAACCCACTGTCTGCTGCACTGGAAACTTCTTCAAGGTTAGGACTGTCTCTTCATTTATGCCTTCCTTCGACAAGTTCTCAGTGAGCACCTACTATGGGCCAGGCCCTGTGTCAGGAGCTGTGGTCACTAAGACAGACAAGGCTCCTGCCCATCTGGAGCCGAGTGAGGAAGTGCAAACAATAAATCATCCATTGTGGTAAGTTTAATAAACAAAACAAGATGATGTGCTAGCAAGTGCCTGGACAGCCACCACTGCACATGGTCCGAGAAAGCCTCTAGAAAGAAGCCGTGCGTCAGCTGAGATTTCCAGAATGAGTGGCCGCCAGTTAGGGGAAGAGTTGGAGAGGAGTGCTCCAGGCAGAGGGAATGAGGTCTTCTTGGAATAACCTGTGTTTCCAGACACAGAAAGGAAGCAGGTGGCTGGGGCAGAGCGGGAAAGGGGAAATTACAGATGGGGCTTAGAGGGAGGCAGGGGCCAGATCATCTGGGCCCTCGCTGGCCACGGCACAGAGCTCTATGCTATTCCAGGACTCAGTGAAGCTGTTTTTAAGCTGTAGTGTGACAAGGTCTGATTTAGGTTTTAAAAAGATTGCTCTGGCTGCTGTGTAGAGAGTGGGTTGGAGTGTGGAACCAAGGAGCCCAGTTAGCTAATTGAACCTTCTCTCTCCAGTGCCTTAGAGAGTGCGAGGCCCTCAGGTATCATTAACTAGTTGAATGACTACCATCCTAGTCGAGCAATAGTGGTTAACAGCATAACTTTAGTGTCAAACAGGCTGTATGTGAATGCAGGCTGCACCATCTGTCTACAAGATGTGTGACCTTGGGCATGTCACTTAAGTCCTCTATGCCTGTTTCTTCATGTGATAATAATAGTAATGACACCGGTAATGACCTTATAGGGTTGTGGTAGGAATTAAAGTGAGCATGTGTAAAGTACTTAGAATAGTGGTTGGCACATAGTACAATATATTGGCTTTTAAATTAATGATAATAATAATTTTTTGATAATAATTATTTATATTTGTCATCATCATCGTCGTCATCTCCGTCCCTGACTCATCTCTCTCTCTCGTGTAGAATAACCCATGAAACGACTTGGCCACCATTTCCTTTACCAGATCCTGCTTGGAAATAACTAATCAAATAACTAATAACAAATGACTAATCAGAGCCAGGAGAGGAGGCCTGAAGTAATTAATATCCCCCTGCAAGAGCAATCACTTTTCTGCTTTCTCACTGAGAGAGATTCAAGCTTTATATTTACAGATGCTCTGGTTCCTTATCCCCTGGGGAAGATAGAACCTGATGGTTTTAAAGATCACTTCCAGCTCAAATATTTTGTGAGTCCTGATAATCTGATGGCTCATGCAAGAAGTTCCTATAGCTTCACGTGTGTTTTATATGAGAAATCATTCTCAACGTAGGATGAAAATCAAATCCTAAACCTAGAGTTGATCCTACATTCTTTTTTTACTTTAAAGCTATTTAGTAATACCATCATTGTGTCAATGTAGACTATTAACAATTGTTAATAATTCTTGGTTCGTATTCATATTAAGTGCCAAATTATGTCCAAAGCCATTCGACAAAAATTTCTTCTAACTGGAGATGGGAAGAGAGAGAGGAGATGATGAGGATGTGTCATATAGGAACTTGCACAAGAAATGACCTGGATACATCATTGAGGGATGAAGAGCATAGATTTTTTTATTTGAGAGAGAGAGCATGAGTAGGGAGAGGGACAGAGGGAGAAGAAGAAGCAGACTCCCCGCTGAGCAGGGGGCCCGATTCGGGGCTCCATTCCAGGACCCTGGGATCACGACCCGAGCTGAAGGCAGATGCCTAACCAATGGAGCCACCCGGGAGCCCCAAGGCAGGAAGAGTATAGCCAGTAATTTTCACCTGCCTTTCAGCCTGAGCAGTAACTTATTAAAATGTCATTTGGTATCACTGAGACAGAAGGTGGAGAATTTCTGATTCTAGATGTCAAAACAATTGAACGTATGCTCATGACAATCCTACTTCCCAAAGTAAAAGCAGGGCACATGGTTCGGAAAGACAGCTTGTTCTGTCCAAGAAGTTTTTCAGATGCGGTTGGGATGGCACCACATCAGATTTTCTAAACATTTTAAGGTTTGTGAAGAGAGAGGGCAAATTTCAAATAGGAAGAGTACTGGAAAATCTAGGAATTGACTGATTATATCCTATAGCAGCTTTTTAAAAAAATTGAGGCTCTGTGTAAATTAAAAAGAAGAAGAAGAAGAGGAAGAAGGAGGAGGAGGAGGAGGAGAAGGAGAAGAAGAAGAAGAAAGGAAGAAAGGAAGAAAGAAAGGAAAAAAGGAAGAAAGAAAGAAAGAAAGAGAGAGAGAAAGAAAGAAAGAAGGAAAAATGACCCAACAACAAAAAATGGACAGAAGATTTTCAGCAGGCACTTCACAGAAGAAAAAGAACATAGAAATAGTCATTCATTGGTAATCAGAGGAATGTGAATTAAGACCATGGCCACCTAAAAGACTGACAAATTTAAGAAGCCTGCAAATAGCAAGTAGGCAGGCAGATAAAGCAGATAAGCTCATTGCAAGCGGAAGTGTACATTGGTACGACCATTTTGGAAAACAGTTTGGCTTTGTGTAGAGTTGGAGATGCACATGTATCTGATGGGATGGGCGTGGCATCTATGATGTAATGATGAAGCAGTTTCACACCTAGGCATAGGCCACACAGAAACTCTTTTACTGGACACGAAGAGACATACAATAGAAATCATCCAAATGTCTAAAATGGAAGAATATATAAAGAAATTATGGTATATTCATACAGCGGAATGCTATGTGCAGTGAAAATAAACCATGTGTAATCACAGAGATGAATTTGTGCAACATAGTGTTGAATGACAAAAGCAAGCCATGGAATAAAACATTTGTTTCATTTGTAAAGACCGCTGTTTAAAAAGAAAAAAAAAAGAGAGACCGCTGTTTATATTACTTGTATCAAGTTCAAAGAACACGCAAAACTAAACAATATATTGGTGAGACATGCGTATGTGGTAAAACTAGAAAGAAAGACAAGAAAATGATAAACCCATGATTGCAGATAGTATAAATGTGAGGCAACAGGAAGGGTAGAGGCTGGAAAGGATGCACAGGGAGCTCCCAAGCTGTTGATACCATTCCATTTCATCCCCTTGGTGGATTTGTTGTTTGCTTGGGTTTTATACTTTAAACATATATTGTAAGTCTTCACGTGGACAGAATGGATAGTGAAAGCATGGTTTTCCATCTCCCATCATGAAGATCTGCCAATATTGAACTTTTTTTAAACCCAATGGGTCCCTCTCCTTATCATGAAAATGCTTTTTCATTTCTCTACACTTCAGGCTTGGTCAGCCTCCTGCAAGAAGAGAAGACACTCGGCAGATTATTGTAGTAAGTGCCCGGAGACCGGGGCTGCGTTAGGGTGTGAGGGGCGAAGATGGGCCTGCTGCAGGGAGACCAGGCTGCTGTCAGTGGACTCCCGTGGATGGGAGACAGGAGTGGGGGTGGGTTTGGAAATAATATCACTAATGTTGAAGGCTCCCCACCCTAGGCCAGCATCAGGCACCTGATATGCGTGGTCTCATTGAATGCTCAGAAGGACCTAGTATAGTTAGCTAAGTGTAATCATGTGTATTTACACATAGGGAAATTGGGAATCAGAGAAGTTAAATAAATTATCCAAGGCCACACAGCTAGCAAGTGGCAGAGGTGGGACCCAATATGAATCTGTCTGCCTCTGAAGAGTCTGCTTTGAACTTGGGATGGAGTTAAATGATGGCCGGTCAGACTTTGGGGTGTGGCTGCAGGAAGAGAGAAGGAGTAGAGGTTCTGATGGTCTCCAGCCACCTCTCCTTGTCTTTCTCCTCTCTTGGTTACACTAATTTTTACTCTCTCTGCTTCCCTTTCCTTTCTTCCTCTTTGACAAATGGAACTGAAGATTTTTATTGCTTGCTTGCTGTGTTGAGGGCAGATTTATGCTCCTTTTTCTTCAGCTTGAAATTGAGTAGGTGATTTTATATTTATCTGAAGCGAATTGTAAATATCATCATTTGTGTGAGACCCTTGGTTGATTTTTTTTTTTTTCTCTATAGGTCCAGGGTCGTCAGCAGAAAAATGGCTCATCACATAATAGCTCCCTATCAGCAGTAGAAGCTTAGGATAATAGAATTAGTGAGCAACGCTGGACCCATGACGCCTTTCTGTCACCAGGTGGCAGCAAATACTCCTGAAGAAAGCCATGAAGCCTATGCACAACCCATATTATATCGCACAGCCGATTCTAGCGGCCAGAACTTCTCCATAATCTGATTAGTATTCTACAGGGCTTTAAGCTCTTGCTTGGAGAGGATTTTAGCTGTTACTTAGGAGGCATTTTCTCCAAAGGAATCAAAGTTCATTCAGATATATGCAGCAATTAGGGAAGAATCTTTGTCAATAACGTCTTTTGAACAACCCCATCTTCTAGTTAAAACAATTTTTTGAAATTATCTTAAACCTTGAAAGACCGTTTTAAAATAGCGGTTTGAAATGCTATATTTCCATTGAGAGGTTCTACTAATTTCTTGTCTAAGATGTGGAGGAGTTCTCTGAATTAAGCTCACGCTTAGCCACAATAGAAAGGCCTGGGCTGGCATTCTTGAAGCAGAGAGGCGCTTGTGAGGTCCACAAGGGCAGATGATCCTTAGGCTCTTGTATTTGTAGCTCAAATGGTATCGTATCCTTTGCGATAATTTGGTGTCTAAAATAGGCAAAGCTTATGTTATGTTGGTAATATATAAGGACGTTTGATGTGCAATTTAATTGCAATTTAATTATTTAAGGCAGCGGTTTTCAGCCAGCTGTGATTTTGCTTCTTAAGGGACATTTGGCAAAGTCGAGAGACATTTTGGGTTGTCCCATTGGGGGGCAGCTATTGGCATCTAAAGGGTAGAGGCCAGTGATGCTGCTAAACATCCCACAAAGCACAGGATAGCCCCTGGCTCCACCCACACACACAACCAAAGAATTATCGGGACTGAAATGTTGAAAAACCTTGATTTATGGGAATATAGAGGAAATCAGATAATCGAATTCCAAGTATCAGAATTTTAACTATAGTTACTGTTTTGAGGTTACCATGTGCCAACCACTAAGGGCTTTACTGGTACTAATTCACCTCATTTCCCACAACAATCCCATTTTCTGGTCCCTGTTTTTATGATGAAATCAAGGGTAATGGAATTTAGAAGACTTGCTCAGGATTCCCCTGCTCAGAGTTGGTTCAAAGCCAGGCAGCCCGCCTTCAGAAACCTCATGTTGAACCCTTACCCCATACTGCCTTCCAGATACAAACCAATAAATGAGCTGACGGTCATATCCTGTAACAATATACAAACATGGGTGTTTGAAGGAAAGCTCCCTCCATGACCATGTTATCTACTTCCCTTTAGAGCTGGTCATTATGTAGTCCATGTGCACATCTGGGCTTTTTGGTTTTGGTCACTGATGTGAGAATAGAGACCGTGCATACCCAAACAGGGAATGTGCTGAATAAAGGCTCTTTACCGGATAAGTGAAAGACTGGATAGAAATAGATAGAAATTGGCCAGCCCACCTCTAAACAGCATGGCTTCCTATTCTGGCCCTTTAAAATGAACTTGGCTACTTGGTTACATGGCCTGAGCTACTTGGACACCCGTGTTCTCAAACCTTCTTGATTGAGAACCCAACCAAGACTGGAAGTGTTCATAGGGCCATCCCCCCCTCCAGGATGTGATTTTCCATATTTGCCCTTTGACCATGTGAGTTGAGGCCAACCAGTCAGTGCCTGATGCCTGCCCTAGCCATCCCCAGGCACCAAAAGATGTGGAAAAACACAATGGCTGAACCAGAAGGGGTTGGGCTGAGATATTTATGTATATATACTAGGGGGGAGGGCTGAGGGAAGGGGGAAAGAGGGCGATCGGGAAGGGAGAAAGTTGCAGAAAAAACCAGCAGGAATGAAGCATTATGGTTTGCTTGGCTATCTAAGGAACTAAAAGATTTGGGCTTTCTTTAAAAGCCAAGGACAGGTTGGTATCTGAGGAGCATTGGGCCCGGGGTGGCTTATATCTCAACTAAGGTAAAATGTCAGCTCCAACGTAAGATAGAAGACCCACTAGAAAAGTTATCTTGTCTGACTTGCTCACCATTATATCCCCTGTACCTACGACTATATTGAATGAATGAATGAATGAATGAGGTTGAAACTAGGATGATATGAGGAAAGGTAATGATGTCCTCTGTGATTAAGGGACCTTGAGTCTCAGGACGAGAGCCAGCTTACATAGGGATTAAGGTAATGGGACAGTCAGATTCAAAGTTTCAACACTTCTTAGTAAATGCCTGGCTCTTAAGTTGGACCTGGTGAGCTCTTGATTTTATATGACCCCACTGTTCACTGTATGGTCTACGGGTAAAAGAACAAGGGTGGGCAGGCATTTCTGTGGTCATAGCCCTGCCCCTGCTCTGGCCTTCCTGCCAAGTTGTGGTGGGACACCAAAAGTGACAGTGTGAGCAGAAGGCTGGAGATGAGGGTATGGATTCTCTCTTTCCTCCCTGCACACCACTCCTGCTCTACCCCCCCTTTCCTCTTCCCTTTTCTAGAGGTATCTAAAGGTAAATGGATTGGGAGTTCACCTCTAAATACCAGCCTGTATTTAATGTTTACCTAATATGCATACGTCCATAAATAGCAAAACTGAACTGGCTGTCGAGATCATTCAGAATACTAAATAATACTATACACTAAATAACAAATACTAAAAAAAAATTTGCTGCCTTTACTGAGCCTTACGTAAAATATGACTGTTATTACTACCACAGACCTCATGTAAGGAAATCATTTTACAAAGATTTGTTATCCAAGTAAGATATAGCTACATCTGGTTTTGTATATTTGATAAAAAAACAAAACAAAACTGTTGTTTCATGCAGTTGAAAATGTTAAAAAAACATTATAAATTTATAAAATAAATTTTCTCTAAAAATTCCTTTTATTGATAGTCTCGGATCACCCCTACCTTAGTAGCCCCAGAATTGGTAGAAGAATCAGCTCCGTACATTTTAAAGACTTCCTCAATTGGGATACTGTTCTGTTAACAAACAAACAAACAAACAAACAAAAACACAATAGCACCAATAAATGCATTATCATATCATGGTTTTTCTTACATTTTCTTACATTTCTTACATTTCTTAAAACAAAGCAATTATAGCTCTGGTACATCTAGTATCATGCCTGGATAGCATGGGCACTAAACAAATAACTTCTAATAAATGGATAAATCGGAGTCTCCGGTATCTAATTATGTATGTCTTTCATTCTGGTTTTTCACCTTTTAAATAAATGTTTTCACAATACCATATAGAAGTCAAAGACTTTTTATTGTATTTTAAAAACTGAAACATTTAATATTAGTAAATCCTAAGCATTTAGAAAGGTCAGTTGAAAAATAAAATAAATATGCATTAATATAAAAATGTGCATAATAAATATAAAATCTCCATATATGCAAATAGTATTCTTTTCCTTACCATTAGGATTCCAGCATAAGATGATAAAATCATTGCTTCTCTTTCTTTCCGGTTTGGATATACAGGTCTGTCATGAAATGGCATTTTCCTAAGGGGGAATATGAATAAATAACAGTGGAAGGTTTATTTTTGTTCTTTTTGACACCTGGTAAGCTTATAATAATAATAATCCATAATTAATCTCCAATGGCCATGTGTTATGCACTTATTTACAAACCTGAGGTGGTTAGTCTGCCATCAGTAAAGTACATACTTTGAATTCTGAATCTTCCAACAATGGGATGAATTTGCCTTCTTCTATCCATCTTTTCACAGCTCTCAAACACTGACCGCTACGGTGGACAGTTGTGGTTTTGCCAACCTGTATCCTCCTCCCCTTCTTGTGGCAGGACTCTCCCTTCTTGCTGGGGGGAACTGCTTTACCCACTGTAAGCTTATCTGCTTCTAGGGAAGCCAAGAACACCCCTAGATTCCAAGGGTGGAAAACACTCCGTGGACTAAGCTAGTCAGAGTATTCCATTCCCCCCACCCTCCACCTCTGGACAAGTCAGGGGCCGAGGCACAATTAAGACACAATTCTGTGATTTTTTTTCTTAATCGATTCTCCTATGGACTGGATAATGTGATAAAATGGGCTAAAATTCAGAACAGTGTCCACCGTTGGGTGGCTCAGTAGGTTAAGCATCTGACTCTTGATTTCAGCTCAGGTCATGATCTCAGGGTCCTGAGATAGAGACCTGAGATCGAGCCCTGCATCGGGCTCTGTGCTGAGTGTGGAGCCTGCTTGGGATTCTCTCTCTCTCTCTCCCTTTGCCCCTTACTCCACTCATGCATGCTCATTCTCTCTCTCAAAAAAAAAAAATGTCCACACGGAAGAAATAGTCCAGAAGTAAATCCTGATGGCATAATATGAGTTTCGAATCAAGCTATGGCTAATGTAGACCTACCCTTGGACTTTTCGAATAAAGTTAATAAATTCCTACTCCTCTCCTATTTGGGGGTGTGTTTAAGTCTGCTCAAGCTGGATTTTCTGCTTATTACAACTAAGCCTTAATTGATATAGCTATCTGGGACAAATTATGTGTTCTAAGGAGATGGAACAGAAGAAATAACTGGCCTCTGAAGAAGCTGTTAAATCCTGGCCTTGTTAGTTCCTTATGCTTACCAACTGAGTGAGTCTGCCCGGCAGATAATTCTGGAAAGGATTCAAACAGCTGTAGGTCAAATAGCTCAGCTCAGGGATATATCTAGTTAAATGCTTAAGAAATTGTGTTTGATAGTCCTTTGAAAATGACTGCAGCCTTTGACCATTTAAAAAATCACGCCGCACGCACGATAAAGCACAGCTATATTTCTAAGACACGACATTATGTGTGAGAAATCATTGGACAGAAACCAATCGGCGGACATGCAAATTATGTAAACACGTCCATGTTGACAACTGTGGGTTTTCTTTGGGTACTTCACTGGTGAGGGATACTCACCTTGCACTCTGATTTTCAAATCAGAGTGCCTCATGGTGGAAGATGCCACACGGAAGCTTTCTCTATCGCTACTCACAGTCATACATTTAAAAAAAAAAAAAGAAAAAAAAATCTATTTCAACTCACACTTTTTCCCACTCCAGCCAAGTTAAGTCTTCTGAGCGATCCAGCCATTGCAAGGCAACATTGATGGCCAAGTCATAGTGAGCCTGGAAGCGGGAAGCACAGACAGCAAAGGGAGGGGCTTAGACATCAGCCGGGGCGCCCCCTGAACCCAATGACGATGGCATTGCTAAGCCTAGTCTACTATTTTATCATGTCCACAGTGTGAGGATCATCCACTATGTCCGGTAACTCAAAGCTCAGACAGATTATTGAGAGATCTTCAGTCATTACATTTTCCTCTCACTAGGGCCGTTTTTAAATTTTTGATTCATGGTGACAGGAAAAGAAAGGATGGATTCTTGGAAAGAAACTAGGGATGGGGGGGCACTTGGGTGGCTCAATCAGGTTAAGTGTCTACCTTCAGCTCAGGTCATGATCTCAGAGTCCTAGAATTAAGCCCCACGTCAGGCTCCCTCCTCAGTGAGGAGTCTGCTTCTCCCTCTCACTTTGTCCCCTCCTCTCACTCATGCTCTCTCTCTCTCTCTCTCAAATAAATAAATAAAATCTTAAATAAAAAAGATTTTCCCTTGACTAGGAGTCAGGGAATCTAGATTCAACTCTAGATACTGCCAACAACTCACAGTATATCCTTGGGTAAGCAACCGATGTTCTCAGGGCCTCAATTTCCTCAAATTTTAAAATAGAAAAAAGCGAAGGTGAGGGAAGAGAGCCACAGAGAAGGATTTTCAATTCTGTGAGCAGAGCATCAGAAATGTGCTCCCAGGGGCACAGGGGAGTCAGGGGCAGATTAGGAGGCTTCTGAGGGGAGGCCCGGTGGAGCTGGGGCTTGAAGGACAGGACGAGAATTTCTATAGGTGGAGAAGGACATCCCGGGTGGAGAGGCCAGCGTGAGAAAAGGACTAGAGGTAGACCCAATTGAGTGGTTTGCTGAGAGTCTTGTATACAGTAAAAAGCTGAGGACCAATTCAAATGCTCATTTCTAGCCTACTGACCATCTTTCTGGTAATTTCTAAGCATATTCACCTTGTCCCTGTCAAAATCTTCCTTCTCTCCTCTCTATCCCCACCTCTGGAAAAGGGAAGGTTGGTTTTGTCTTGGGGGTTTTAGATGGGTTCTAAGGTTCTAACATTGCCTAAACAATGTTCAGTTGACCCTTGAACACCCAGGGGCTAGAAGCCTGCAATCTAAAATCCCTTTATAATTTTTGACTCCCCCGAAACTTAACTACTAATAGCCTGCTGTTTACTAGAAGCCTTACCGATAACATAAACTGTCGATTAACACGTATTTTATGTTATATGTATTATATATTGCATTCTTTTTTAATATATTGCATTCTTAAAATAAAGTAAGAGTAAAGTAGAGAAAAGAAAATGTTATTAAGAAAATCATAAGAGAAAATACATTTACAGTACTGTACTGTATTTATAAAAAAAAATTCCACATATAAGTGGACCCATACAGTTCAAATCCATGTTGTTCAAGGGTCAACTGTACTTATTTCTTTCAGCAACTAAACCAAACTAGAACATGAGCAACAACAAAAAACCTTGATCAGTGGGGCGCCTGGGTGGCTCAGTGGGTTAAGCCTCTGACTTTGGCTCAGGTCATGATCTCAGAGTCCTGGGATTGAGCCCCGCATCAGGCTCTCTGCTCAGTGGGGAGCTTGCTTCCCCTTCTCTCTCTGCCTGCCTCTCTGCCTACTTGTGATCTCTCTCTCTCTGTCAAATAATAAAGTCCTAAAAAAAAAAAAAAGAACCGTGGTCAGTGGTTGAAACTTAATCCAAAGGTTGGTGCGTGGACCAGCGGCCTTGGCATCGCCTGTTCGCTCATCACAAATGCAAATTCCAGCCCCACCAAAACCTCCCAAATCAGAAGGGCCTTGCAATAAGACCTCGTTAAAGCTTGAGAAGCACATATTTAATTGATTTAATTTCTCCATTTAACATGTGCACAGGGAAGCACTTTAGAACCCCAAGGCTGAACTGCTAACTCAGCTCCAGGGAGGTCAGGCAGGGAGAGAGCCTTTCTTTCTTGGTGCAAGAGGAGTAAACAGGTTAGCATAAAAAAGCTGAGGGTTTCCTAATTTCTTTTGAATTAGATCTTTACATTTCTTCCTTAATTGCTGTGAAGCTAATTTGCATTACATAACATGAATCTCAGTTTCAACATGAATAATGATGAAGGATTTTAGGATTATTCAATTCTATAGTTTTCCCCATGAATGCAAATGGTAAAAAACAAAAGAAAACATTATTATAGTAGAGAACTACATAAGTCATTTCGTCGAAAAATTCTTAGAATCGTGTATCTAACATTTAACCTTGCACTCATTTTGCTTTTTAATCTTTTCTAGGAGAGAAAGTGCAAATAGCAAAAGTCTCATGACTTTTATTTTCTCATCCTTTTTGCTTTCAGTGTAATGAGTTGAAGAGACCATGTGGAGGGCCCCAGGATGAGAAGGTGAGGAAGAGGACATTCTGGGAGGATCGAGATTAGCCTTGTTCATGATCTACATTAGATCCTTGTTCCGTCCCCTGAACACAAATAACACAAATGTGACTTGCATTGCATGCCTTTCTTTACCATATCATCTAGAAAGGTGAGTTGCCTTCTTCCTTTTGGGTCAAATTCATTTTCCCGAAGTCTGATGCCAATATAATCTCCCCTTAAAAGCAAGAGAGCAGCATTGAACCATTGGGAATGAGGGGGGATCTCCGAAGGCTTCAGAAGAGTGTTCTTCCCAGTCCCTCCCTCCTCCACCAAAATACAAAGTCACTGGTAGTTCAGGTAGCTCAACTGATACTCATTTTTATTTAAATAGCAATCCTGCAATGGTATAGGTTTAAAACGTCTAACCACTGTGAACTTCAATCACCTTTATCTAAAAATAAATACTCACGTGGTCGGGACAGAATCGATAGGAAAGCAGAGGGGGGCGTGACACGTTCCCACACGCAGAAAAGATTGTGCGAAACCAAAAGGATTGAGACCTACTGTTTAAAACAAAGGTTCCTTTGCTGCCCATGTTAAACTCAGGCAGAATGACCGAAGTTGAAGAATTCCAGCTATATTATGTTCTGTACAGATGTTTTCTCTTACCCTAATGCCTTTTTTTTTTACCATTAGAATGCAAATACCCTGAGGAGGAGTTATGCATGAAACAAACTAGCCAAGTCCACTTTAGTGTGTCCAGTGGAATCCTTTCCTAGGGGCCCTGGCAGGAGAATAGACAGGAGGCGACCCGCCCCCCCCCCTCATCCCCCCACCCCCACCCCGGGGTGGGGGGGAATCAGGAAGAGGAAGAGGGACCTGATGACCTGATGAAGGAAAAAGGATTCTGGGTCCCCAGGGTCCATCGGCACAGATCCACACCTGGACATAAAGCCGGTTGTGTTCATGCATTTTGGGCAAGGCACTGCCAGGGTGGAGGGGGTGGGCATGTGTGTGTGGGGTAAGTTTGTGTCTGGTTCCCAAAAGCTCTTCTGAGTCATTCAACTAAAATTAATAAAAATTCTCAAGTTTTGCTTTCTAATTCCAAGATACTCTATTTAAAGTAGCCTAAATGTATTCTTTGGATATAAAATTATATCAGTTTTGAAATTCCAATTCTACATGGAGGAATTGACATTTTCTGATAACATTTTTTTAATTATTATATTGGCCTCCAAACACATACATGTAAATATGAGTAAAGTCACACATGTTTTATTCCAGCATTTCTTAAGGACTTATGAAAAAATAATTAGCATAGTAGGCAGAGAAAGGATATTTGATGGAGACTGTGAGAAGGTCTTTGATAAAAAGGATATTATTGTTGTGCCTGTAATGTATAAGAAATAGAATAGCCAGCCTCCCCCCCACGCCCCCTTTTTAGGTGCTCTGTGATTTTCACCAACCTTTTAAAAAAGTACCAAGTCACAGAAAAGCTACCACAGGAGAAAAAAAATTTTCCAGGGGAAAACTTGACATTTTGTTTGTTTTTTATTTTTTAAAAAAATTTCAGATGTCAAGAAAAATGAGATGAATTATTTAGTCGGTAAGACTGACAATAATAAAGGCAGAGGCTGCAATTGAAATGCTGGGCCCCTGGGTATGTTTTTCAGAAATCTCTGCTGTATCTTTTTACCAGCAGGGCCCTTTTAAAGGCTCATCCTGACCGGTACAGGCAGCCTGGGCTGGGGGCTCAGCTGTTGGGCTTTAGAATGGGAATGCCTCCGATATGCACGATCCTGACGGAAACATCCTCCCAAGAGAGTCAGCATCCTCTTTGCACCACATGTGAGGCCTCTCAGGCAGGAGGCAGAGGCCAGATCATCTGGCTTTCTCCTACAGTGCAGGAATAGATTCTTCCTCAGATTTTTACCCACCCCCACCTCCCGCCAATATCCAGACCATCTATGACCTGAAATCCACCGAAGGCCGAGTGTAATAAACAAAAGTTTAATCTCAATCATACTTACAGGAGCTTTTGCATTTCCTTCTTTAGGAGCTTTCTCTCCATGACTGAAAGCTTGTCCAGCTGAGCAGGTGTCTGTAGCTCACACTGCACCTGATATCCTCGGGGAGGACCCAGCCTCTCTGAGCCTATAAGCCACAGCAGCAAATCAGAGAGGATTTGAGTTAGGAATGCTATCACTCCAAATACCAGTCATGGAGTCCTAGGCTCTGGAAGGGATCCGGGAGTGTGCAGAGCTCAGACCTGGTTCCAGCAGGTTCCAGGTGAGAATTAAGCCGGCTGAGGGGGTGGGAGGTTAGTGCACTACCTTATTCTTTGTTTGACACCCCTTATTCTTTCCAAGTTTCCCACCGTCCATCATTCACTTATCCTTGCAATAAACTAGCATGTAAAACAGTCTTGGCTCATGTAATAGTAGACGAGACTATTTGGACAGAAGCATCCAAACATGCTGTGATCTGAATATGTGAGTTCTGTGTGCATTCGGCAGCGACTCCCACTGAATCCACCTTGGTACAATGGCTCATAATGGAACTTTCTATAGGACCCATGTACAACTTCCTATGGCCAGAAGGTCCTGGAAAGAACATATCACCATGGCAAATATGAGGTCTTCTTTTTTTTTTTTTTTAATATGAGATCTTATCTTCAGTTCTTACTCCCACATTGAACCAGAGATTGGAATTTAGGTAATGGGCTCAAAAGTCACAAAAAGGAGTTTATTAAAAAAAAAAAAAAATCATTACTTTTCAATGGGGTGCCCAGGGAGGGTATAAGTAAGATATCAACTATGTCTGCAGTGTTTTATTTCTTAAACAAGATCAAATGCAAATTGTTATGGTTAATTTTATATGTCAAATTGGCTAGGCCACTGTGTCCAAAGATTTGGTCAAAAATTATTCCAGGTGTTTCTGTGAAGGTGTTTTTTGGATGAGATTAACATTTAAATCAGTGAACTTTGAGTAGAGCAGATTACCTCCATTAGGTGGGTGGACTTCATCCAATCAGTTGAAGGCTTGAATAGAAGAAAGATCAACTTCTCCCAAGCAAGAAGGAATTCTGCCAGGAGAACCCCACCCTGAGTCTCCAGCCTGCCAGCCTATCCCTTCTGATTTTGGACCAGCCAAGCCACCGCAATCATGTGAGCCAATTCCTTAAACTAAATCTCTCTCTGTGCATGTATACACATATATACAAATATTTTCTGTTTCTCTGGAGAAACCTAATACACAAATATAAAAAAAATAACATTTGTTGACTCTGGGAAGATAAATCCACAGATGTTCATTAGATTACCTTCTGTACTTTAGAAATTGTGCATGTGTTTTTAAATCACTACCATGAGTATGGTTGGAATAAATAAAACTTAAGAAACTTTTGAAAAAATTGCAGTCTATAAACGTTAAGCTTTATATGATTCAACTCACCAACAATAAGCAGAGAGAAAACAGGATGTCATTAATTTAAATGAATTCTTCACCAGACCAATTTCATTATTTTGGACCATTCTTGTTGCCACTATGTCTGCTTCAGTCTTGGATGGGATGTGGAAAAGATGAAGATGAAGGAGGGGGGGTGCAAAGTAAGGGCATTCCATGGGAAATGAACGAACTACAAAGCTAGTAATATAGCTCTCTATGGGAGAGTCCATTGGGAGAAAATACTACAAGCCACAGAGGGGACCTCATAGCCTAGAAGGAAAAGCACTGGGCTGGGGAGGCCAGATGCTGGGATGTGGTGTCCACTCCACCACCGACTGACTGGTGTGGCTGGGGCCAAGTCTCTTGGCTCTTCTGCACCCCCGTTTCGGGTGTTGTCTAAAAAATGATGAGCTTGGCTAATGTCATCAAGAACACCCTAGAACTCGAAACTTCCTAAAGGCTAGCACTGTGATTCTTCTACTTCACTAAGTTAGAAAAGCATTTGTTGGTAGAACATTTGTCTTCTTTCAATTCCTTAACAAGAGGGTGGATTGGATCCCTTAGCTTTGATGCCTTTTTAAGAAGCAAAAGACTTAGCATTTGCTTGAACCCATTTTTGTTTGTAATTCTGAGGCAACCCTTTGATTTTCAGACTTACAAAGGATAAAATATGCGTTTCTTGGCGACCGTGACAGCTTCCTCTTAGACCACCCTCCCCGACCACCATTCAATGTGGCATAATTTACAAAGGTGGAAATCTTAAAAATATGAGCATGGCCCACCCCCAGGAGGTCCAAAGACCCAGTAAGCCTATCTGCCAGCTGTGTCACCTTGGATAAGTGAATTTGTCTCTATGTGGTTTTGTGTTCCCTCTTCTGTAAAACAGTTGTCAAATGATTGGAGAGGTCCCTTCTAGCTGTAGAGTTCAGTGACTTACAGGCATTGAGGAGCTCTGCCTGGTTGAAAGGGGGCCATTTGCACAGACTATTTAGTTTAAATTTGAATTGAGCCAGTCCCTCTTCTTTAACAAAAAACAAGACTCTGGCTGGAAATACACACAAAAAGCTAATGGAAAGATGTCAGCTGTCTCAGGCATTAGCTGTTTCATAGAAACCAATCCCCGAGAAGTCACAGCCTTGCTCTATAAAGAATATCATGCCCTGAATATCTGTGCACTCCACGCAGATCCCCTCTCCGCACCCCTACATCTATGATACAGGACTCCCAGATGGTGTTCTATTAGGTGCCCAGCTCTTAACAAATTCCCCTTTCAGAATCTCTCACCAACCAGAGACCGATTCCGGAGCTTTTCTTCTCTCCCTGCTTCTGGAGGCGTGCTGGAGCACCGAACGTCATGGGCTTGGGCTGGTGCTCACAGACATCAGGAAAGCGCAGGCTTTTTTTTTTTTTTTTGGTTGCTAGGAAACAGTGACCGAATGAAAATAATTTGTTTTTACCCTGCCTCCCTCTCCCCTGCCGTCTTGCAGGGGAAAGAATGTCATATATTTAGGGCAGGATTGTGATCCTGACCTGGAGTTCACCTATCTTTTTACCTGAGTAGGCTTCGGTTTCCCACCTAAATGATTAATCGGAAAGCTGAGAAGATGCGAGAAGTCCCCCTCCCCCAGGGTTTTTTTTATAGCACTTGGAGTCAACTGACTGAGCAGGGATTGCTGGGGGAGCCAGGGAACCTGTGGCTCCTTGCACACTTGGGATGCCCAGAAGCCCTCGGGATGATTCTAGCTGCTGACACAGCGCGTGGGAGTCCTGAAGAACCATTACCTTGGTGCAAGGCATCACCGTGTCCGCCCTGCTAAATGGTCTCCCTGCTCACACACTTGCCGCCTCATCCTGAAGCCCTTCCTCCCCGGCTTAAATCGTGCTTCCGGCTTCCCACCGCTCTTAGAAGAAGACCGAAACTCCCTGTAACGTGTCCGTGGGTCAACTCCACGCCCCTGGACACAGCAGAGTTGATTCTGGTCCGTGGACGCCTGGGCCTCCCCATCTCTTCCCTTGACCAAGGCTCTTGGTCTCTCAGGCATTTCATGAGTGACAGTAAAAACTCTAGGTTTGGATTTTTATAGACTAGTTCCCTCCACACTGAATTGATATTATACCCAGACGTTTCCAGGCTTTGTGAGCCTGAAGTTTATACCATTTGAATTTTATGCAAAAAGATGCAGAATTGCGAATACAGAATTGAATGTTTTTTAGAACCATTCATCACAAAGAGCTGACAAATACCACACATTAAAAACATAGGGGGAAAAAAATCACAATATTATCTTTATTATTAACTGAAATAGCCTAAAATTTTTTTTCTTACATATTTCTTGATGACTTCTTAATATGACCAAGATTTTTTAATATTATTTTCTATTGAGAGATTAGAAAGATAATTCAGTCTTTCCTCGAGTGTGGTGGTTTACAATTATTTTTAATTATGCATAAAATATTAGAATAAACAAAAAAAATTAAAAAAAATATTAGAATAAACGAAAAGTTGTTTTTTAGCTTACTGGCTCCCTGTAAGTGATGCCTGCTCTCTGATGTTTGCCACAATTTCCTGTGCCCCCGAGATGCTCCCTGCCCAAGGGACAACCCTGGAGAACTTTAGCCTTGACCTTGCTAGGCCTGTTCACCCCTGCCTTCCTTCCTCACCTCCCTCCCACCCCCGCTGAAGCTGCAGTAGCTGGTCCGTCTCAGCCAAGGCTTATCAACTCCGGTGCTCTCCTCCCCAGCTTCAGTCCTTGGAGACCCAGAGAGGGTCCAGGTGCTCAATGGACTAACAGGGGCTGCTGGTTGCCAATACCCAACACCAGCGGAGGTAATGCTAACAGTGAGCCTGCCCTGCCCCAAAGCCACGGCAGCCACCAGGGCCCGGAGGGTGACCCCCAGGCTGCGACTATGCTGCCTCTTCCTGCTTCCCCCATAGAGAACTCGTCCAGCCTTTGAAGACGCCAAGAAAGTGAGGAGCCCTTTACCTCAGTTGCTTTAGCCTTGGGGGAAAACCCGCCTCTTCTTACACTGATGGTCAAGACATTAAATAGAAACAAAACAGCACAACAGCCAAAAGTACTTCTGGGCCACAGCGAGAAATTCTCAGTTCTCACAGCATATCCCGGAGGCAGATGTGAACATAACACCCGTGTTTTATACGTAAGGAAACCAAGGGATGAAAAGGGGAGTAAATTTGCCAGAGGGAAAAAATCCACTTGATCAGTTCTGACTCCCCAGGCAAAGAATCTTTGCCAGGCATTTTTGTTTGTCTGGAGCCCAACGTGGGGCCTGAACCCACAATCCCGAGATCAAGACCCGAGCTGAGATCAAGACGCTCAATCTACTGAGCCCCCCAGGTGCCCCTTCACCAGACTTTTTGATGTATTCTTTTTTTTTTTTTAAAGATTTTATTTATTTATTTGAGAGAGAGAGAAAGTGAGAGAGAGCCTGAGAGGAGAGAATGTCAGAGGGAGAAGCAGACTCCCCGCGGAGCCGGGAGCCCGATGCGGGACTCTATCCCGGGACTCCGGAATCATGAGCCGAAGGCAGTCACTTAACCAACTGAGCCACCCAGGCGACCTTGATGTATTCTTTAAACTTCCTAAGATTCTTATAGTATTCAGGATATCTCCATATAATATATTGACTTGACATTGTGGAACATTTCCACAGAATGTAGATATAAATTTTTCATCTTCATCAAAACTTATATTTAAATTACTGAAAAGTAACACTACTACATAGTAAGACAATGGAGTGACAACTATGTGATTTTGGTTAAGTTACTCAATTTCTGTACTTTATTTCCCTTTTCTGTAAAGTGCAATGAAAATCTACCTCATAGGTTTCCAAACATTAGAAATGTCATTTATCTATTTGGCCTGGAACATCATAGGTCTTTTACAGAATGGTTGTTATTACTAGTACAGTTTTTGCATCTTATTCGATTGTATGTATTCATTTTTTGTTCTTTAAAAGTTTTCTTAGTGGGTTTATATTGAATCTCCTTATTTAGATGGTAAGCTTCTAAAATGTAAACATGTTTTCAATTTTTGTGTTCCCCAAATGAGATGCATTCACTAAATATTATCTGACATGGGAAAATTTTTTATGTCCTGAATATTCTGTAAACTCTGAACACATTTAGCAGATAAAAATCTCTGCTCTCCCATTTGTAGCCATGTTCTGGCCCTTATTGGCTGAACAATGGGGGGAGGGTTGTCAGCAGGGGTTTACCAGATGGCAGTATTTTTAGCATTTGCATTTGGTAGGTGGGGAGAAACCTTCATGCACGTGTAAATAGTGTACAGTAAGCCAGCATTTGTGAGCACAGAGTTTTTATATGAAAAAAAAGAGATGAGATTTAATAATCTTCCCTGTGAACATAAGAGACTGATTTTACTCATCTTAGGATTTAGACATGTCTGAGCATATCTAGGCAAGTCAGGGGGATCACGGGTTATAGAATTGTACCAAGATTCTGTTTGCATCAGTGGTTTTCAACATCGGCTGTACTTTAGAATCACTGAGGAGCTTTTAAAACTCCCCAGATCAATTAACTCAGAATCTCTGGGGGTAAGACTCAGGCATCCATATTCTTCAAATTTCTCCAGGGGTTCTAATATGCAGATGAGACTGAGAATTACTGACATGTGAAAGATGGAGGAAAAGCCTAGGGTTTGCTCTGTGATTACAGTTATACTTACCTTTAGTTTGAGGAAAAGTTATCTTCACTTCTCAAAAAAGACACAAGGAAGAGACGGACCACTTTTCCCCCTTGGTCAGGGTCACACTAGAGACCATGCCCAACACTGTGACAGTCCACTTACTACCAGTCTGAAGATGAAGCTACTAAATGGATGAAGGCAGAGCCAAAGAACTTCTGGTTATGGGTTTTTATGTCTTAAAGTTCTTATTTTTAAAATAATTCTTATTTTTAAAGCCAGTTGTGGTTAGAGATTAAGAGTAATTTTAGCAAAAAAAAAAAAAAAAAGAGTAATTTTAGCAAAAACATCCTAAGGGATACACTTTCCTAAATCTAGCCCCAAACTGATGCCAGAATCCTCAATAGAAGGGACTACACTAGAAGACTGAATGAAAATGAAAAGCATATTTCGTTTGTGATCACCATGGGACATTGGGAGCACAAGTTGGCAGCAGCAGTGATACCACAGCTTCTGCCGGGATGGGAGCAATATCAGCAGCTGTGAGAGCAAAACTGGAGGCAGCCTTACTTTCAGACACCAGCACTTGGCCATTAGGCATCAGCAGCTTTGATGCAGATGTTCGTAGGGTTGGAAACCTTTTCTTCTATCCTCTTAGGTTCTGTACCTGAGGCCTGTGATTTAAACTGACAAAAGGCAGATTAACAGGAGAAAAGGCATAGCAATTTTTACTGCTGTTAATATTTTTATGGGGATGGAGGCTTCACAGGAAAGTGAAAACCCAAAATGATTAGACTCAGGAGCTTATATACAATTTCAGTAAAGGGCAATAAATTGTGGAGAAGTAACTGGACAAAGGAAAATAATAAATAAATTATAATAAATAACAATAAAGGGATAAATAAATAATAATAAACCAATAATATATAAACAAATATTAAATATATATATAAATAATAAATAATAATAAAGGGATAATAAATTATGGGAAAGTGAGTAGGAAATATATGGGGGAAAATAATCGTGGATAATGATTATTTAGTCAGGTTTGTTTATGCAGATGCATCTTGGTTTATCTCCATCTTAGGTAATAACAGCTGTTCTCTTCCTCCTGGTATGGGGGAGAAGGACACCTTCAAAGGGGAAACTTATGCCCTGCTTTTAGGCAGATGGAGGGCAGCGAGTTCTTCCTGTGTCTGATTTATCTCAATGGCCTTCACATCAAAATAATCCTTGTGCCAAAGTTGCATATTTTGGGGTGCCATATTCTTATCCCCTTCACCCTGACAGTTGCTTTTGAGTGCAGCAGTGATATTCTTTGTTGGGTACCAGCTGCCATCTTTCCTTGGGGCCATTTTAGACTTAGCAGCAGGGGACATTATATAGGACATTTGGCTGAATGTAACAGAAACACAATCCTTATCTGTCAACTTTAAACACGTATCTTATTTCTAGATCATCATGGATCTATATCTTTTTCTCCTATCATTAGCTTGTGAACATCAAATTTTTATTACATTTTGATTCAAATATTTTTGGCATTAAATTTCAACATTTAAAATATACTACCATTTTTATAAACCTATTTTGACATTTTTCTTATTACACTACAAGCCTCTAAAGATGAAAATGTTGTTCTACTCTGTGACCGCCCTTATGAAGGATACAAAACCCAATAGGACAAGGACCCTGCCTTGAAGAAACAGTGAATAAATGATAGGTAATGTTGCCACCTTAATTTTTTTCCAAGTCACGTTTTGGAAGCATGGTGGGGATTGGGCTCACCCAGAGCTCTTATTTTAAATCTAAGGAGATAAATCATCATGAAATAGTGCCTTTGTAATAGTCTTTCTTAAAACAACAAACAACTTAGAAATTAATCTACTATTCTGCTAAGAAGGAAAAAAAATCGTGCCTCAATTTACAATTGCTTTCTTATCTAAGAAAATGTTTTATTAAAAAAAAAAAAAGAAAAAAAGAAAAACTGTTTTACTTTAAAAATAAAAGGAGAGGGATGCCTGGGTGGCTCAGTCGATTGAGTGTCTGCCTTCAGCTCAGGTCATGATCCCAAGGTCCTGGGATTGAGCCCCGCATCAAAGCTCCCTGCTCAGCGGGGATCCTGCTTCTCCCCCTGGCTGCCGCTCCCCTGCCTGCCGCGCTCTCTCTCTGACTAATAAATAAAATTTATTTATTTATTTTAAAAAATATTTATTTATTTATTTATTTATTTAAAAAATAAAAAACAAATAAAAGGAGAATCCAACTTTCAAGAACTTAGTGTAAGCATTGGGGGAAAAAAAAGTCACTGCATTTTGGTCAACTGAACCATTTCCCACCTTCTTTAGGTATTTGTAACATTGAAGTAAGAAGATTTGTACTACTCTCCTGAAATAAAATCAGAAAATAGTACAGAAGCTGCTTCTGTCAAAGAATACATCTCACCTCCTCCCCCCTTCTGTCACTAGCTCCTTATTTCCCCGTAGTCGGGAATCGCTGATCTCATGAATGATTGGAGATGGAGCCCTGCAAATGGAGCACACCCCCTTCCCTGGCTCCACGGGAGAGTTCGTGAAATTCATCTCCGAATCATGGAGTCCGACAGAAGCCCTTTTGATTTTCTTTCTTACTTCAGATCCCCCAGTCACCTGCCAGTTTCCTCTCCCCTTCCTGCTCAGGACCTTGTTTTTAACTGTCAGCTGTACACGGACCAGACAGGAGATTCCAGAAATGGAGTAGGACTTCTGGAGATGGGGGGGAGAGAGAGAGAGAGAGAGAGAGAGAATGAGCAGGGAGAGCAGCAGGCAGAGACAGAGGGAAAAGCAGACTCCCCGCTGAGTTGGGAGCCTATCATGGGCCTCAATCCCAAGACCTCAGGATCTGGACCTGAGCTGAAGGCAGACAATGGACTGAGCCACCCAGGCATCCTTGGACTTGATTTTTAAATGTAACCTGGGTTTCCTCAGCCCCATCAGTCTGGCGCAGAGTTTGTAATAGACTTTCAGTTGTAATAATGAGCAGTGTTCATAAACTGGTTCTTTACTAGAGTTGAGGAAACCTCAGTTTCCCATGAACCCTTCCCCCAAAGCTCAGAAAGTTCCATGGGTACTTTTATTCGACCACATCTGTAGTCTCCTGCTTCCCTGGTCACTGCCAACATTTTCACCTTCGCCTCCCTCAATCGGTGTGACTTGAGACTGAGGTCACTCTCAGCTTCTTAGGACTGAGTGGTAATGTCAACCCCCTTCCATGGGTCAGACCCGTCCTGCAGACACCTCTCAGGAATGGAGAGATCACCTTACACATGTCTGGGTTCATTCCTCCTCATGGCGTATCATGCATTACTGTCTGCTGCTCTTGGTGACTCAGACTGTGAGGATTTTTATTTTGTTGGTAGGTTCATTTTCAACTAGCCTTCTCCAAGACTTTGTTAAAAATCCCTGTGTTTGGGCGCCTGGGTGGCTCAGTGGGTTAAAGCCTCTGCCTTCGGCTCAGGTCATGATCTCAGGGTCCTGGGATCGAGCCCTCAGGCGCTCTGCTCAGCAGGGAGCCTGCTTCCCCCTCTCTCTCTGCTGCCTCTCTGCCTACTTGTGATCTCTCTCTCTCTGTCAAAATAAATAAATAAAATCTTTAAAAAAAGTGTTTGAGAGCAACCTGAGAACCTCCTGGGA
Source organism: Potos flavus (assembly GCA_028534135.1). Taxonomy (NCBI): domain Eukaryota; kingdom Metazoa; phylum Chordata; class Mammalia; order Carnivora; family Procyonidae; genus Potos; species Potos flavus. The sequence goes on from CM052883.1 coordinate 148,547,799, forward strand.
TTATACATGTATATACTCACAAGTGACCCCTCTCCTTTTGGATGGTTCTGCAGAATCCTTAAACTAAGCTTGAGTATTTTTACTTGGTGTGTCATATGAATTCCTTCTGGGAGTCTCTTCCATTCCTGAAGCAATGAGATCCCAGGATCCTGGGTGAATATCCTCAGGAAATCCTAGATTTGTGTGAATTTGCCATAGGTATGTGATTTAGATATTCTCTCTATAAAGTTTTTATAAAGTTTTTACAAAGAAGGTCTATGTAGGGAAGTAAATAAGATTTGGGGAGGATAGTCAAAATAGTTAACTTAATTATTTTTTAAAACTTTTTATTTAAATTTATTTCACATATAGCATATTATTAGTTCAGGGGTAGAATTTAGTGATTCCTCAGTTGCATATAACACCCAGTGCTCATTCCATCACGTGCCCCCTTAATGCCCATCACCCAGTTACCCCATTCCCTCCAGAAACCCTCAGTTTGTTCCCTATAGTCAAGAGTCTCTTATGGTTTGCCTCCCTCTCTGTTTTTATCTAATTTTATTTTTTTATTTTCCTTCCCTTCCCCAGTGTTCATCTGTTTTGTTTCTTAAATTCACACATGACTAAAATCATATGGTGTTTGTCTTTCTCTGACTTATTTCACTTAATATAATATCCTCTAGTTCCATCCACGTTGTTGCAAATGGCAAGATTTCTTTCTTTTTGATGGCAGAGTAATATTCCATTTTATATATATACCACATCTTCTTTATCCATTCATCTGTCAATGGACATTTGGTCTCTTTCCATAATTTGGCTATTGTGGACATTGCTAACTTTGGGGTGCATGTGCCCCTTTGAATCAGTATTTTTGTATCCTTTGGATAAATACCTGGTAGTACAATTGCTGGGTCATAGAGTAGCTCTATTTTCAACTTTCTGAGGAAACTGCATACTGTTTCCCAGAGTACCTGCACCAGTTAACTTAATTATTGTTACATTGCTTTTTAAATTTAAGCGATTAGTTAAAATGATTTAAGTAATGCTCAAATTCACTCTTGCTGAAAACCCTAATGGTATAGAGAGATATTGAGTCACATGTTACAGCCTCCCTAATTTCCCCAGCACACTTTTTTCTCTAGTCGTAAGCATTCTGAACATTTTAGCATGTGTCATAGGTAAATACAGAAATATATGCCGTAGGTAAATATAGAAATGGTTGTGACATTAGTTTCTTTTAGTATAATGGAATTATAGTGATATTCTATGTAGTTTCCCCACCCCCTTAAAAACTTCTTAGAAAGTTCTCCTTACTGGGACGCCTGGGTGGCTCAGTTGGTTAGGTGTCTGCCATTGGCTCAGGTCATGATCCCAGGGTCCTGGGATCGAGTCCCGCATTGGGCTCCTTGCTCAGTGGAGAGCCTGCTTCTCCCTCTGCCTGCTTCTCCCCCTGCTTTGCTCTCTCTCTCTGACAAACAAATAAAATCTTAAAAAATAAATAAATAGAAGAAAGCTCTCCTTACTGGGACACAAAAATCTACCTCATTCCTTTTAACTGCTGTGCCTGTTTCATAGTATTACATCGTAATACACTCAACTGTTCCTCTAGAAAGAGACATTTGGTGGTTTCTAATTATTTGCTACGGTAAGCAATTCTGCAGTGGCATTGTTACATAAATACATATTTAACTTTGTGAATAAGCATGTCCCTAAGATAGATTTCTTGCAGTGGGTTTGCTGAATCAGGGATAGGTACATTTCAATACTGGTAGAAACTGTTAGAATGGCTGTCTCCACTTCCCCTTCCCCTGACACTGAGTGTAGAGTCTGACGATCAACTGATTCTTCTGGTGCAATTGGGGGATCACCAGGATTTTGCACCAACAGCCAAGGAGCGATTTTGGCAAATATTTCAGAGTACACTGGACTTTTGGGCTGTTGAAAGCTGTCTTTCAACATCTCGGTCGCAGATTCTGATCCAGAAGGAGATGAAACAGGCTTTGTGCACTCGTGGTTTCTGAAGGAAGTATTTCCTTTCTTGTCTGTGAGGTCTCTTTCATAATGCTGTGTTTTATTAATACTATTTGCAAGGCACGCTTTCTAGCCTCAGCAGTAGTTTGTGTTCTGCCCATAGTGTGGTTACAGTGGTTAGTGGGTCGGTTGTAAATATCTGACCTGGATTGTAGGGGGAAAAGCCTTGCCCTCCTCATTAAAAACTCAGGCAGGGGAAAGTGAAACCATTTTTCAATACTAGAAATTGTTCCCTTTGGCTTTCCCAGAGCTTACATAGGAGAGACCTGACCAACTGCTAGTTTACCTCCAGTGAATAGTGCCATTCCTGCTGCGTGTTTGAGGAATGAGCCCGCATTCTGTGGCTGCTAAGTCCCTCTAGATCTGCTGTCCTCTCTTGTCCCTGGAATAACCCCACTCTCAACTCCACAGGACCCGCCATCTTTCTTGAGCTGGGGAATTAAAATGCCATAGTCTTTATGACACTCTATGGCACTTGATGGCAATAGATTTTCCATAGTGGGGAAAAGCACCTGCCAAGTTATGCAGAGTGGAGTGATAATGGGGAGGGAGGGGATGGCTGTAAAAATATGTGGAGTTTGGAGATACTTTAGACTTGGGAGTAGGAGGGGAGGGCAGCAAAAGTCACGGTTTAGGAAAATTAACCAGAGCACTTGTTGAGCGCTTGCTGGTTGCAATATATGCCTACTTTTCAATCCCGTGACAACCCTATGAAGGAATGCCATTTACTCATCTTATGATGTGATACTGAGGCTCAAAGAGGCTATATGACATGCTCAGAGCCTCATGACTAATAACTAATTGTGCAAGATTCAACCCTCATTTGTCTTATTTCAAAATCCTGGTGATTCTCACGATAATGCAGTTTGTACCAGTTTATTGTGATAAACAATAAATAAATTTTTAGTATAACTATATTTCAAATATTCCCTCTGGGTATATTTTACCAAAAAGTTATTCATCGTTTATCTGAAATTCAAATTTAACTGGACATCTTGTATTTTCATGTGCTAAACCTGGCAAGCCTAGGCTCCCTAACCTAATAAGAGCCAAGAGCAGGGGTGGGGGATGAGAAGGGATGGAAAACTCTCTTTCTTCTCTCCATTTTTCAACCCCCCCCTTTCTCTGCCCTCCTTATATTTCTTCCCCTGTTTTCCTCAAAATAGCATGACCCATACCTCATGATATTCTTGCCTCCACTCTGGATTTTGATTATAGTTTCTAGGAAGAATGTGGCTGTTGCCTTAAATCAAGTGGCCTAGTGAGGACACTATGAAGCGTCTCTCATTTCCACTTTGGACAGCAAGGCTAAAGGTGGCCAATCTCTGTTTTAGATAATGCAGGAGATACATCCTTGGGATTAAAGTTGTCCTATTTTAGCTTGATACAAAAACTATTCTGAAGAGAAGATATGCAAGAAACACGGGGTAATTCTGCCCAAGGATGATTAGATCTATTTGTTCTCCCTGGGTTGTAAATCAAGCAATCTCTACAACCACATGGCAATCACTGCTTGTGGCTCCCTGCAGGATTCAGTGATAACATCCTATCCTTGAAAAGAGAATAAAGGCACTAAAAGAGAAACACGTGGAAATGGTGCTTTTTACAAAGTTTGAGACTATCTGAGGACACCAAGCTGTATGCCACTGGCACACCATCAAGACTGGGACATTTTAGGGGCGCCTGGGTGGCTCAGTGGGTTAAAGCCTCTGCCTTCGGCTCAGGTCATGATCTCAGGGTCCTGGGATCGAGCCCCGCATCAGGATCTCTGCTCAGCAGGGAGCCTGCTTCCCCCTCTCCCTCTGTCAGCCTCTCTGCCTACTTGTGATCTCTCTCTGTCAAATAAATAAATAAAATCTTAAAAAAAAAAAAAGACTGGGACATTTTAAAAAGGTGCCTCCGGATGTCTAGAAGTGGTGATGTCACAGATAATGTGATCAAGCCAGGGATGTATATGGCGGTGGGGGCGGGGGAGGGTGTCAAACCATGTTGTTATTGAAGCTTTTCTGTTGAGCATTAACCTCAGCATTGAAGAAACCCTTGTGATTGCCTGGCCAGATCTGCTTCTGGCTGTTCTGAGCCCGGTAGCCGCCAAGGTCCAGGAGGGTCCTGGAACTCTGTGTCTACTCGCTATGCCTCGGACCGATTGGGAGTGCCGGCTGCAGCTCCGTCTGGCACAGTGAGTGGAGGACTGGTCGTCCAGCCACCTTGCCAGTACTTAGGGCCAAACTTAGAAAAACCTGTGAAACAGGAATTTGGTCTTTGGCACCATCTCCCTCTCGTGCCACACCTCTTTCCTGTGACCCAGAGTAGCTGTCACATCTCAGTTTCCTGACTTCCAGGCAGTGAGTTGGGTGAGAGCTTGTCCTAAAAGGCACTGGTGTTTTGCCATTTATACGGAACTTCTGGAAGCCTCAGCACCCTAGCGATGCACAGGGAGGCTTTCAGAATTTTAGACACTGTGACGGCACAATTTGGTAGTAGAGTCTGTAATAACATCACCTTAGATGTGCTTCAAGAATTCCAAAGGGACTTAGAAGAAATTCGGCATTCTGGTTTGGAAGTGTGCTGTCAAACAGCTCTGAGTTTACCTCTGTATTTCGGGGGGTTGATACCTCTCTGCTGCCTGAAAAACTATCGGTAGAGACAATCTTTCCTGAGTTATAATGCATGTAGACTGGTAAATGCACTTTGGCATATGGGGCTATTCCTGAAATGACATGAAAATGATTTGCCAGTCTTGTGGCAATTGATGAATAATAGCAAGATATTTGTAGTGTTCTGTTTTTACTATCTTCTTTTCTTTCTTTCTTGTAAAAAATATTTTGTTTCTTACTTTTAGAGAGAGAGAGCGAGCACAGGGAGAGGCAGAAGGAAGGGGAGAGGCAGAGAATCTCGAGCAGATTGTACACTGAGCATGGAGCCCAATGCGGGGCTTGATCTCATGACCCTGAGATTATGACCTGAGCTGAAACCAAGAGTCAGACACTTCATTGACTGAGCCATCCAAGCACCCCTGCTTTTATGATCTTATTTTCTAGTTATAGTATTAATGAGCATTAGTTGGAACATTGTAGAAATTACGGAAAAGCTATATCAAAGAAAATTTTCTGCCCTTTAAAACCTTCTTTCTTTGGAAGAATAAGGACATTGTCCAAATGCCTTCCATGCCTGTATACTCAACCTATTTAATGTTACAGAACAGATAAAGGACAAAATGGAATATGTAAGAGCCAGAAAAAGAAAGAGTTTTATTATTTTTTTAATGGAATAAATTATGACCAACAAAATGCTTTTATCACTTGACATCTCTGAAAAGAAAGTTTAGATCTTAAGATTGGCCATTAGGTAACTTTGACTCCTAGTCTAAAAAAAGGATTGTTTTCATCAAACTCAAAACCTCGGGACTGGTAACAAATAACCTCAGCCCATGGCAATCTCTATCCTCTGGGGGCATCTGGGTGACATAGTCGGTTAACTATCTGACTCTTGATTCAGCTCAGGTCATGATCTCAGGGTCGTGAGATCGAGCCCTGCATCGGGCTCCTTGCTGGGTGTGGAGTCTGTTTACGATTCTCTCTCTCAGGGTACCTAGGTAGCTCAGTCAGTCGAGTGTCTGACTCTTGGTTTCTGCTTGGTCATGATCTCAGGGTCCTGGGATTAGGCCCTGTGTGGGGCCTCCGTGCTAGGCATGAAATCTGCTTGTCTCTCCCCCCTGCTCCACCTCTCTCTTTCCCTCTCTCGAAAATAAATAAAATCTTAAAAAAAAAAAAAGATTCACTCTCTCCTTCTATCTCTGTCCCTCCCCACCCCCCTCTCCTTCTCTCTTAAAAAAATTCTAGATCCTTTGGAGGTATGAGTTTAGGAAATGAAGTTGGGAGTAAATTCTGAATAATTTTCCAAATTATTACTCTGGCAATGCTACACAAGGCTTATCAACAGGCGCCAAATGAAGTTCTACAAATATTTGCCTACCTATGTGTGTGGTGACGGCCCTGTCTGAATATTATGGCACTGTCTCAAAGGGGACTATTTAAATAGACTCATTGCAATATATTCTTTCAGATATTTTTGTTTTTAATTACATGGCTTAAATTTTAGCTGAAAGCTACCTTATCCTATTTTTAATTTTTTTTCTACTTAAAACATGCCAGAAATGCTATCTTACTAAATGCCAAATTCTTTTACATATTGGTTCTGCATGAATCCGCTGAAGCTTCCCTGTGTACCTGACCTGAAATAGCCACCACACCAACTCTCTGCTTCATTTTTATCAAACACTGTGGTGACTGGTTTTTCGTATTTGGTTCCCCTGCTAGAATATGTGCTTCATGAGAAGGGGACCCTATCCATCTTGTTTCTTGCTGTTTCTCTGGGGCTTGGCACAGAATAGATTCTTAAAAGATCCTATTGAAATGATGGATGACAAAATGAATGAATCTCTATTCTTACACTAGCATGTCATTGTTGATTGACTATTTAATAATTATTAATGCTATTTCTTCTTTATTCTTTTACCAAATTTTCTTGATGGTTCTTGCATGTTTTTCTTCCCAGCAGACTTTGTTTTTTTCAAATGTTCTCGCCAATCTCATTTGGTTTTTGATTGAAAAATGCATTCTACTTTTAAATTTGTGAATGCCTGGCACATTTGTAATATCGGCTTACCGTGTGCAAATATGCTACATCTTTTCATTTATTAAAAAGATATCTTCTTTTATGTTCTATGCCTAAAAAAAAATGAGTTTCCACTTTTAATGGTAAAACAAGAGGCATGAAAATCACTCACGGGAATTTTAATCTATGAGAAATGAATAAATTTAGGTTTGGAAATCTAGAGTTGTAGGTACTAATTCCAATTGTACTCCAGATTGTGTGGCTTTGGGACATGGTCAAGATAACCAGAGTTCAAACTACCTAGTCCACTGTCAGGGGCTGGGCTGGAGGGATGGCATCGGTGGAGGAGGAATGTCTGCAATGGTTAGATAAGCTCTAGGTAATCATTATCTTCTTCAAGAAGAGATGAAATATTACCTACATGTCTACAATGCTTCTTTGGCTATTTTAAAATCTGAGAAGTTCTGGAAGCTGACAGTGTTTTTTAATAATCTAATCTGAACTGCCATGAAGCTATAGTTTTTAATCTGTCCTATAATGAGAAGATTCATGTTTGGTTGCAAAAATATGGGGAACTGTTTTGGAACTTTCTGCAGGTGGTTCGTAATAAGAATATACACCATGTGATATTTCTATCACCTGAAATTTGGCCCAAGATTCAAATAAAGGATTCAGAACCTTTAGATTGCTAGATTGCCACATCTCAAATCTTTAGGATAATTTTTTTTTTAAATCACAATTTCTGGGGATGTCTATTGCTCGGTTATAAAACGAAAGAGTTTATTGAATAAATGTTCTTCAACAATGGCTTTGGTAAGTAAATGAACTAACTAATTTTCCAGACACAGGCTGTAAGTTTTGAGTGCTGAATAGTGCTTAAATCATCCTTTCTGTATAATAATAAATACCACCCCCGTTCATTCAATGCCTCCACGATTTCTTCTAGACTTGATGCTAATTCTAAAGCCATGTACTATTCTGGGCAATGCTCTGAATGTGGAGTTCTATAAAGATGACATTCAGAAAGATGACAGAGATGACAAATACTCTACTGTAAACCTCTCCATTACAGGGTTTAGACGAATGAACTCACTATTGTAACCACTGTAACATAGTAGTGTACACTTTAATCTGAGGAAGAATTTTAAAAATTTAGTGAAAAGAGTTTTTCTCTAGCTTTCTTTTTCCTTTTCAGGTTCCCATTTCTTGAGTTTCTAGTTACACATTCTCTAACTTATTATTTGTTGGTTAACTCCAACTTTTCTGTTACCATTTTTAAAAAGATTTTAGTTATTTATTTTACAGAGAGAGAGAGAGAGAGAGAGAAAGGGTGCAAGTGGGGGGAGGGGCAGAGGGAGCAAGAGAAACCTCAAACAGACTCTGCACTGAGCATGGAGACTGACGTGGGGCTAGATCTCAGGACCCTGAGATCATGACCTGAAACGAAACCAAGTCGGATGCCTAACTGACTGAGCCACCTAGATGCCCCTCTGTTACCATTTTTGAACAAGGCTTAGTCTCATTCCTGACTGGGTTCCAACTTAGAGTAAAAGTTTGGTATGTTCCGCAGATTGTTTTTTATTTTATTTTTTTTTATTTGACAGAGAGAGAGATCACAAGTAGGCAGAGAGGCAGGCAGAGAGAGAGGGGGAAGCAGGCTCCCTGCTGAGCAGAGAGCCCAATGCGGGGCTCGATCCCAGGACCCTGAGATCATGACCCGAGCCGAAAGCAGAGGCTTTAACCCACTGAGCCACCCAGATGCCCCGCGCAGATTGTTTTTAAGAGTACTTTTTATTTGTCTTTGGAGTGAGAAATGGATGCAGCGAGTGATGAACATAAGCCCTGGAATAACAGACTGGGATTTTCATTCTAGGCCCACACTTACCCCTCGAGGGTAGGTAGGCAGAGCTCAACTTAGCAGGGCCAGGCCCACCATGATGCATATAAAGATTGTGCCCTGCTTTAGGTCTCACTCGATTCACCAACAGGGTTGTGGTAGGTTGAGTTGTGGTTCCCCAAAAGAAGTCTAAGTCCTAACTTCTGGTATCCATGAGTGTGACCTTGTTTGGCAAAAGGATCTTTGCAGATGGCATTCAGTAAAGGATCTTAAGATGGGATAATTCTAGATTAACTGGGTGGGCCCTAAATCCAGTGACAGGTATTCTTTTAAGAAGAGAGAAAGACATAGACAGGGAAGAGGAAATATAGGAAAGTATGTCTTCACAAAAAGATGGGGGTAGAGATTGAAGCAATGAGTCTACAAGCCATGGAAAGCCAAGGATTGCTGGCAAGCACAGAAGATCAGAGCGAGGCAGGGAAGGGATTCTTCCTCAGACGCTCCAGAGGGAACCAGTCCTGCTGAAGTTTGGATTTGAGACTTCTGGCTTTCCCAACTATGAGAATAAATTCTCTTGTTTTAAGCCACCAAGTTTGTGGTAATTTGTTGCAGCAGCACTAGAAAATTAATACAGGTGCTTTTTCTATGGCACTTCAGGGGGCAGGGAGGCCATTTTCTAAAATTGTACAGAAGTCTCTGTAGAGCTAACAGTGGCCCTGAGTCTTCTTATGTGACCCTTGTCCATTTCCTGGGTCACTGCCTGCCATTTTCTCTCTTTACCCCTATTCCCTTGGCTAAGTCCTGTTTGTCAGAACTTAAACTTCAAAATTCAGCTCGGGGATCTCACTGTTTGGGAAGCGTTCCGTGAGAGCCATTTCCCCGCCCCTCGTCAGGTTATGCTCCCCGCTGAGGCCTCCAGGTCATGTCTGTTAATATTCACGATATCGTGTTGTGTTCTCCGCTTACTTGACTTGCTTATCCTGCTGTCTACAAGCTCCTTTTGAGCAGTGTGAATGCTCTTGGACCTCTAGCAACTGGCACTTGTTGTCTTGTCTAATGGTAGGCACTCCAATGTTTATGGAAGCACTGGAAAATTGGTGAGTGGCAGGGCTACCAGGATGGGGAGCTGAGCTTTGGTGAAGGCAACTCCCGTATGTGGGGTTTCCCCCTCCACACACACACCACTAAGCAATTCTCCAGTTCTCAGCAGACACTGACCAGGTGTCCCACAGATTTAACTCAAGTCCGACACCATCTACCCGGAAACAGTGTTAGATCTCATAGGTTAAAGGCTTGGTCTCACAAGACTGCTCCCACTCCAGATGCCAGTCACAAGTTCCTACCTGTGCTTCTGACCAGCTGGCTGTAAATCCATGAACCCCTCCTTGAGTTCAGTTGATTTGCTAGTGTAGCTCACAGAACTCAGGAAAGCAGTTTATTTACTGCATAACCAGTTTACTAGCTATAACTCAGGAACAGTCACCTGCGAGAGATGCATAAGGTAGGTTCTGTGGGGAGGGCTGGAGCTTCCATGAGTTCTCTGAGACCACCACTCTCCCCCAATCTCCACATGTTCACTAATTCAGAAGCTCCCAAACGCTATACTTTGGGGATTTTTATGGAGGCTTCATCAGGTAAACCTGATCGACCATGAACTCAGTTCGTAGCCCCTCTCCAGAGAATGGGGGTTGGAACTGAAAGTTCCAAGCTGCTGATCATGGTTTGGTCTTTCTGGGCACCAGCCCCATACAGGAGCCCAACCAAAGTTGCCTCGTTAGAACAAGAGACACTCCTATCATCCTGGAAATTCCAGGCAATTTAGGAGCTCCATGTCAGGATTCAGGATCAAAGATCAGAATTAGAACAAAAGATGCTCCTAGTGTTCTTTTCACTTATGAAATTACAAGGGTTTTAGGAGCTCTGTGCTGAGAACTGGGGGCAGAGACCAACGCATATGTTTTCTATTATTTCAGAGCAACAGAGGCTAAGCCGTGAGATGCATCCGCCCCGTGGAAGGGGTGTCTTTTTTCCAATTCACTGTGGGCGGTGCCTATGGGCTAGAGGTGGCCCCGTGGTGGATGGAGGATCGACTTATTTGGGGTAGTAGCAATGTTGTGGTCCCAGGACTTTTTTCCTGTTAGTAAAGCATCCTGGGTAATCCACCTAGCAAAGATAGGACGCTTTAGGAAATCTGTAGAATAAAAGTGTGGTTCCAACTTCAGTGAGTATGGAGAGGGAGATCTTCCTGAGTAGTAAACATTCATGGAGTATTTCTAGCAAACAGAAATCTAAGGGGTTAGAAGTTCCATAGAATGAAAAAGGAATGACGAGATCTGCCTTTTTACCTCCAAGCTGTTTAACTACATATTTCCCAGCACTTTTCCCCAGTGAACATGTAGGATTCTGATTTTGCCAACCCTTTCCTATTTCTCTCCAAATTCCTTAAATTAGGTAAAATTAATGTTGTGTATTTTAAAATATTCTTCAGTTAACTTTGCAATGATTTAATTCCCATTGTTGTGACAAGAACACATAGGTTGTCACCCTAAAATAGGGTCTCTAGAGTCAAACTACCTGGGTTTGAATTCTACCTTTGCCACTTAACCATCTGTAGTGAGTTGTATGTTCTCAGGTGGCCACAACAGCTCTCCTGTTCTTCGTGGTCTTTCTTAGAAAGGGATATCAATGCTACTCTCAAGGTGGGGAGGGGGTGCATTTCTCCCCTTAAATCTGGACAAGACTGCAATTATTATAGAAGTGAAATTGTGTGATTTCCAAGACCAGGTCTTAAAAGGCACACATGGACTATTACTTAGCAATAAAAGGGACCAACTATTGACGCACACGCAGTTGGATGGATCTAAAGGGTTTGAGCTGTAGTGAAAAATCCAATCTTAAGAGTTTACAACTATATCATTTCATTTATGTAACTTTCTTAAAATGATAAAACTATAGAGCTGGAGAACCGTTGAGTGGTTGCCAGGGGACAACTACGGGGCTGGGGAGAGATGGGATAAACTCTAGAGGGATAGCATGAAGGAGTCCTTTTGTGGAACCGTTTTTTATGTTGAATATGACGATTACATACGTCTTAACATGGAATCAAATTGCACAGAACACAGTCACACACACACACACACAAACACATATATGAGTTCATGTAAAAACTGGTAAAATAGAATAAATTCATAACCTAATTAATTGCATTGGGCAAATGTCAATTTCCTGGTTATATTGGTCTCCAGTTATTGAAGACCACAGTATTGGGAAAGCTGAATGAAGGGCTCATGGGACTCTATAACTGTATTTCAACTTCCTATTAAGTCTATAATTAACTGGAAAAAAAAATTTTAAAGGCAATAGCTTTTACCTGTCCTCTAGGGATGCTTGCTTTCAGAGAGCCCAGCTGGGATGCGATGGGGGAAGTCTAGGCCATGGAGAGGTCTTGGTGACAGCCCCATTTTGGATCCTAGCCAGCAGGCACACGGAGTGAGGAAACATGACAGGAAGCAAGATGACTCCAGCCACAGCCACTGCCTGACTGCAACCGCACGGGAGACCCCGAGCGAGAATCCTGAAGTGAGAACCACCTCGCTGAGTACAGTTGACCTCTGGAACCATGAGAGGTAAGAATAAAGGAATTAATGGGGTTTTAAGCCACTGTGTTTTGAGATAATTTGCTCAGCAACAAAAGATGAACAGAGTACCATCAGTGTGATCCGGGCACCTCTGTGCCTCAGTTTCTTTATCTATGAGATGAAAAAAACAATGGTACCTGCATCACAAGGCTACTGCAGCCATGAACCAAGTAATCAAGTAAAGGATCCAGGGCAGTGTTTCTATGAGATTGGTAAATATTAGCTACAGGTTTTATTACTGTGGATCCAAATTATAACAAAAAGACAAGCAAGATAGGGAATAGCCCATTTAACTCTGGGTCAGTTTCAGAATGACACTCAATGACTTGTCCTCTCTTATCCCCAGAGATTGAGAGTGAACCACTGGAACTTGGCAATAGAGTGGCTTCTATCTTGAGCACATCCTTAGATGACTTCTATCCTCTGGTTGGCCTGTGGGATAAATGTACATTCTAAATATAAATGATGGTTTTATTAAGTTATCCCCGCCCCCTCAACCCGAGAGGGAGTAGCCCTTTTCTTCTCTATGAGTACAAACCTTTAGAGCTAAACGTATTTGTGGGTGTTAATCTGTTCCTTGCAGTCAAGGAATGTTCTTTTATGGAGAATATTTGTTGCTTGAACAATACTTGAGTTATTTGGTAATAAACAGCATTAAGAAAAGCCTTATTCTCTTTTTCTTTTTTCCAATTTGAGCACAGAGTGTGCTAAATCAAATTATCTTGAAGGCCCCCTTTCACTATACCATTTATTTTGAAAAGAACTACAATTCCCACCCTACCCTTATCTCCTGACTCTGCAGTTCCTGCCAGCATCCGTATGGATCAGGCCAGCAGACAAGAGAGAAGAGGGAGAGAAGAATCCACAGAAGGGGAGGCAGAGTTGATTACGAGGGGCCTGGGGTCCTGAGACCACCCCCAGGAAACCTGAATTCCCTCCAAGGGCTAATGCCTGGTCAGAAACCAAGGAGGGGCCATTTCACCCAAGGTGGTGACCTAAGCCCCCAGGCAGGGCAGGGATGCAATAGAAACCCTGGGGCAGCATTTGGAAAAGCACTTTGAACTTCAGACTTGGGAAAATGCCCAATCATTAACCCTTAGGTTCCAGTTCTTGCCCCTGACCCGTATGGGTTTTTGGAGGTTGCCTTCGAGACTGGATTCACTGTGGCTAACTCAGTCCCGACAACCTGGTCAGTAATACTTAATCCCTAGACAGAAATAAGAGAGAAAATTGATGTGTGGGACTGAGGGGAGTTGGGGCAGGGTGAGGGAGATACTGGGGAAAGCAGAGGTCTAGACACACACACACACTTGCCAGATGGAACAGTTTGTGCATCAGTGTGAACTCTGTTTATCTGCGTAATCACAAAACAACATTCAAATATAACCTGGGTTTACCGTATCTCCCCGTTGTGGCTGTCACGGTGGTGATAGCATATTTCCTGAGGTATCTTTGATTAGTGACCATTATCATTCAAGTTTTCACATACAAAGTGGCTTTAAAGGCAAATGTGCATTGTATCCAGGAGATTCTGAGGAAAAATATCAGAGAGTTGCCTGAAAAGGAGGACAAATATCCCAACAGCCAGGGAATCCAGAATCTGTGACTTACAAATGACCCTGCTTTCCAGAAGAGCCACAGCTGGCCCTGCCACTCTCCTTACCCATCATTGGGAGGTCTTAGAGGATTGACACTGACACCAAACCCAGTTTAGCTGTTTGAGAGAGTCTCTGGGTCCAGAAGTGGAAGAAAGAAAGGAAGTTGAAAACAGGCTGGAAAGCAAACTTCCGAGAAAGTCTCCCCCCACACACAAACTGCCATCGCCAGAAGGGGGAATAAAGTGAATAATACATCTTAAATTGTATCCATTAGGAATTACTTTCAATCAATCACCACCATCGTCATCCTCTTTTTAAAATGCATGCTATTAGCCAACCAAAACCTTGTGTAAATACGCTCTATCCCGTGGCTTTTTCCTAAATGCTTCCCATAGTTCTCAAATTTTCCCATTGAGAACTATCACAGAGAAGCTTGTGAACCTAGAGATTCCTGGAATCCTGCCTTCAGCGTCTGATTCAGTAGGGGGAGCCCAGGAATCTGCATTTGAATATTCTACTGGGGGTTTCCAATTGAATATCCTCCAGCTGAGTGTTCTTACCCTGGTGAGTCTCATATGGGTGGCCTTTGGTTCGTATTTTAAGAAACATTTGTTCTAGCTAGCTGCACTGAGCAAATGGTAGTTTGCCTTCTATTCTGCTGCTTGCTTGCTGACCCTGGACAAGTGACCTTTATCCTGTGGGCCTCAGTGTCCTCCTGAGTAAAATGCAGTGCTAGATGGTGGTGGGAATGAATTGAAGATGCACGTAAGGTCGGCACACACAAATGTGAGTCCCCTCGAACTGTGCCCCAGCTACAAACTGAAGACTTACTCCATTGCTTCTGCAAGAAACTGTGCTCTAGTGCGCCAAACAACTACTGATTTAGGCAAACTTTTGAAACATAGTCTAATTGCAAGCTTGCAACTTGATTGAACCTGGGACCAAGTTAACCTTCTTTACGGATCACCACGTGACCAGAAACAACTTACTTCCTCATGCTACAGACCGTCAGCATAAATGCTCAGGACATTTACTTTGCACAGAACTCCGTCTAACACTCTTTTCCATAACTCCAGTTTTCGTGCAGTATTTCCACTTATGCACCCCAACCACTCTCGCGTATGCCTGTGGTTTGTCACCTTCGCCCCATCTCAGAACTCTGCAGGGACTCACTCTTCTTTTTTCTTTGTTTTTCTTTCCCGGTCCACCCTACCCCACCCTCAAAATAGCAACTGATTTATTTGCCATAAGGTTAACACATATGCTTAAGACATAATCATGCCAATTAAGACTAAAAGTTCAAAAGTGCCTACCCACTTTGTATTTGAATGAACAACAAAACTGGATCTTCTATGAGCAATTGATGTAATTATTGAAATAAATGATTTATATTTGTGTTATGAAAGTTGCCTGTATAATTTATATATATGGGCCCTAGGTGCTGGTCTAGAATTATACATGATCTGGCCAGCCCCCTTCTCTTTGAGTAGTATGTAAATGGTGTAATATTAAGCTTCCAGGGGCCGGGTCCAAGTCCAACTCACCACAGTGTGTCCAGTGCCTAGGCCAGTGCCTGGCACACAGTGGACTCTCAAATCGTATTTGTTGAATGAATGCATAGGTTTAGAGTTTCCAAAGGAGCTGAAATTTTCTTAGAGCTTTATTCAGTTGTTCAGGTAATGCCCTTTACTTTGTTCCCATGTTGATAATGATTCTACTGCCTTTGTTCAACGCGATTCCTAATCAGAGATGGCAGAGAATGTCAGTTCAGAAGATGAGAATGTTGTAAGCTTCATATAGATGAGTAAAACACTAATTTAAAAATCTTAATGTGCCTTTTAGAGTCTGATTATCAAGAGTTGCCAGTGATTGTCTTTTAGTTTACATTCACCTTGGTCTCTAACATCTATCTGTGTGTCTACCCCTTTCCATGTGAATTAGCTTAACCCCTATCTTTGACACTGACCTCTGTCTTCCAGATTGTACCTTCTTTGTCCTTCACTGTCCTTCACTCTGGCTTACTAAATGTGGCCAATCAGTGACCATTTACTGTTCTCATTTTGCCCTTTTCTCCTGTAGCGATTCTGCAAGACTTCAACTATTGTCTACATCTCTGGCCCTGACTTCAATCCTTCATCTTCAAATCCTGCTTGAAATTCCCTAGTTGGGTGTTCTGCCTATCTTAAATTCATTGTCTACAACTGAACTTATCTTTGGCTTGGAACCAGCAATCTTGAGACTTCTCTTTTTTGATGGTAGTCTCTTAAGTGATTCACTTATCCAGATTCAGAAAAACTCATCTTTTTTTTTTTTTTAGGATTTTATTTCCTTATTTATTTAAGAGAGAGCACAAGAAACTGTATGATAGATATAAATGTGTGTAATAAATCAGAGTAATTAGTAGTAAATAAGACTTTTTAGAGGTTGGTAGAAATCCAAACTTTCCATACAGTAGATTATTTCTTAAATGTTGGGATACCAATAAGATACTCGATGTTTTCTTGGGATATATCCATTGACAGGTTTTTAGGCTGAACAGATTCTTGTAGTAAAAAAGGGAGTTCAACAGTAATCTAGCTACCCTTAGAAATCATTCCAACTGAAGGCCATTCTTACATATAGATTCAACTATTCTCAAGTGTGTCTGGGCTGTTTTTTTTTCTTCTTCAGCATTTTGAGTATATCATTCCACTGCCTTCTGGACTCCATGGTTTCTGATGAGAAAATAGCTATTAATTTTATTGAGGATCCCTTATACATGATAATTAGCTTCTCTCTTGCTACTTTCAAGATTTTCTCCTTGTCACTGACTTTTTTCTTATTATGTTCAGTTAGCCAGTATATAGTGTATCATTAGTTTTTGATGTAGTGTTCAGTGATTCATTACTTGCATATAACATCCAGTGCTCATTACAACATGTGCCCTCCTTAATACCCGTCACCCTGTTACCCCATCCCCCCCATCCCCTCCCTTCTGAAACCCTCAGTTTGTTTCCCGGAGTCCATAGTCTCATTCATCTCCCTCTCTGATTTCTCCCCCTTCAGTTTTCCCGCCCTTCCCCTATGGTCCTCTGTGCTATACCTTATGTTCCACATATGAGTGAAACCATATAATTGTCTTTCTCTGCTTGACTTATTTCATTTAGCATAATCTCCTCCATTCCCCTCCATGTCGATGCAAATGGTGAGTGTTCATCCTTTCTGATTGCTGAATAATATTCCATTGTATATATGTACCACATCTTCTTTATCCATTTATCTGTTGAAGGAAGGCATCTTGGCTCCTTCCACGGTTGGGCTATTGTGACTGCTGCTATGAACATTGAGGTGCATATGGCCCGGCCCTTCTTTTCACTACAGCTGTGTTGAGGTAAATACCCAGTGGCATGATTGCTGGGTCATAGGGTAGCTCTATTTTCAACTTTTTGAGGAACCTCCACACTGTTTTCCAGAGTGGCTGTACCAGCTTGCATTCCCACCAACAGTGTAAGATGGTTCCCCTTTCTCCACATCCTCACCAGCATTTGCTGTTTCCTGTTTTGTTAATTTTTGTCATTCTAACTGTGTAAGGTGGTATCTCATTGTGGTTTTGATTTGTATTTCCCTGGTAAATGGTAAGTGATGTTGAGCATTTTCTTTTAATAGATTCTTCTTAATGGGCTGTGGACATCTATTGCAGGGCTGGATTACCTCACAGTTATTGTAGTGGCTTTATGTTTTTGTTTTTAATTTTTTTAAAAAGATTTATTCATTCGAGAGAGTGCACATGTGTACACTCAGGGGGAGGGGCAAAGGGAGAGGCACACTCCCCAGTGAGCGGAACCCACCACTGGGGCTCAATCTCACGACCCTGAGGTCATGCTCTGAGCTGAAATCAAGAGTTGGAAGCTCATCCGACTGAGCCACCACCCAGGTGCCCTGACTATATATTTCTAAGCTGTGTCTTTGAATCATATGAAGTTTATATCAGAAAAAACACATGGTATTAGCCACATAAAAACCCAATGATGAAATCCCTACTATGCTATTTATAGGCAAAATAGTTAGGGGCCTGCTATACC
Source organism: Potos flavus (assembly GCA_028534135.1). NCBI lineage: Eukaryota > Metazoa > Chordata > Mammalia > Carnivora > Procyonidae > Potos > Potos flavus. The sequence continues at coordinate 148,565,560 of CM052883.1, forward strand.
TTAAAGGTGACTGACACATTGTATAATTAAAATAACTGTCTGCAAACTATTTTAAGTGGAAAGGCTCATGAATTCTTGACTCTGAGAAGGTATCTCATGCATGTCTTTGTTTCTTATAGAAGCACTAAAAGCATCCCAAATGTACTGAGAATCCAAATGGGTTAATGTCTCAGGTACAATGCAAGTAATAAGATTCAAATACCGTGTCTGTATACAAAATCGCTAGTGAGTCCGTTGCTGGAGACTTTGAGAAAGATAAGAGCTCAAATCACTCCCCCAAGTTGGAGAATTAGACTAGGAGTAAATGTGTGGGTAGGAAAAGTTCCATCCTTTATGTGTCTTAAATCTCCTCCTGTGCTCAGTTGGGAGGTTTTTTTTTTTTTTGTTTGTTTTTTAAGATTTTATTTATTTATTTGACTAGAGAGAGAGCACAAGCAGGGGAAGCATCAGAGAAGAGAGGGAGAAGCAGGGAGCCCAACAGGGGGCTTGATCCCAGGACACTGGGATCATGACCTGAGCCAAAGGCAGATGCTTAACCATCTAAGCCACCCCTCAGCTGGGAATTTTTGAAGCGGTTACATCAGGCCTGATACTTTCCCAGGAACTGACTGAGGAAGTAGAACAAATATCATTGAACCAGGTGAGTTAGTCACAACTGTGCTAAAGGGCAAGGATTGCAGCACTCGGAGTACAGACAAAGGCGTTGTTTATTCCGCCATAGCTTCGGGAAATTTGGAGAATATATTCATGGAAAATGAGACCCAAGTTAACTCCAAATAAATTCTAAAAGTCTTCCCATTATAATAGTAAAGAATCTCATTAAAACACAGTGACTCAAAACCCAAGCTGGTTGGCTCTTAGAACTAGTACAATGTGAGTCCCAGTATAGCTTGACCTGAAGAGAAGTACCCCCATCTAGAGGTTGTGGGTCTTACGAGACACTGGTGTCCCAACAGAGTGTCAGGATTAGAGGACATACTCAAATCTATTTGTTGGGTGAATTGTGTTCAAAGATAGAAGAAACAAACAAACAGAAAAAACCCTCATATAAGAAATTTGATCCAGATGCCAAAACCAGATTAAAAACTTTGGCCGAGATCCAAGTTGTAGGTCGTTATGGAATAGTACAAGGGTGTGGTAATTAATTTACAGCAATGAGAAGGCTGACTCAAATAATAAAAACAGGAACATGATCTAAGAAATAAAGCCCTTGAGTAATTCTAGCAAATGGAGTAACTGCAACCAGAAAACGTGGAAAATTTAGGTGAAACAGATGAAAGTAGCTTTATAATATTAGAATCAAAATTCAGAGTCAAAGTCAAATTTTTAGTTTTTAATCATATAATTTAAACATTTCCAAGTTTACTTGGGAAATTCACAGTAAAACCTTGTAAGAAATATCTGAATATCTCTTGAAGTAGGAAGAAAAGTAGGAGAAATTTGAACTAGTGATTTAAAAAGAGGAAAATGTGATTCAGTTAGAAAATGTCTCAGAGTTTCATGTCTGAACATATAAATAGTGCACCAGTGAAACAAAGCAAGGCCAACCAGGAAGAGAGTAATTCTTTAAAAAAAAAAAAAAAATATATATATATATATATATATATTTTTAAAGATTTTTTATTTTTTTAAAAATATATTTTTTAAAAATATATATATTTTAAAGATTTTTTATTAAAGTATCTTTAATACTTTAAAGATTTTATTCATTTATTTGACAGAGAGAGACTCAGTGAGAAAGGGAACACAAGCAGGGGGAGTTGGAGAGGGAGAGGCAGGCTTCCCGGCTGAGCAGGGAGCCCAATGTGGGGCTCGGCTCGATGGGGGGCTCGATGCAGGACTCGATGCCAGGACCCTGGGATCATGACCTGAGCAGAAGGCAGACACTTGAGGACTGAGCCACCCAGGCACCCCAGGAAGAGAGTAATTCTTACGAGGAAAATCAAATGAGAGCTTTACACCCAAGTACTCCTAACAAGAAAGTGTCATGGATTCATCAAGGTGAGAGAAGGGAGGTCCAAAAAGCCACCTAAGGACCCTCAAGCATCTCTATTCATAATTCTTGGTGTGCAGTCCGGTTGAAATTACAGGGGTAGAGTATCTTCTTAAAGAAACACTTCCCAGCTTATGTTTGAAAAGGTTAGAGACAATGTGACTGGAATGTGTCAACTCCATCAAAGGCAAATCAGAAGGCCTGAACAGCAAGGTGAGCCAACAATGGAGAGAAAGTTCTTGATTTGTCTCTAGAGAATGTGGCCCTGTGTCATTAGTCCATGGGATTCAGAATATGTTTCCTAATATATTTGTTAATCTTTTTATTGTGAAATAAAGTTGATAGAGTAGACCACAAAAAAGTTTAATAAATTGTTACAAGGCATTCTTGTAATTATCACCCACATCAAGAAATAGAACAGTGGTTGGGGCGCCGCGGTGGCTCAGTCAGTTGGGCGTCCGATTCTTAATTTCAGCTCAGATTGTGATCTCGGGGTTGTGAGATCCAGCCCCACAACAGGCTCCATGCTAGGTGTGGAGCCTGCTTGAAATTCTCTCTCTCCCTCTCCCTTTGCCCCTCTATCACTTCAACGGTTTCTGCCCAAAATGCATAACTTAAATCTAATTACGAGGGAACATCAGATAAACCCAAACTGAGGGACATTTTACAAAATAACTAGCTTGTACTCTTTAAAAATGTCAAGGTCTAGAGAGACAAAGAAAGGCTTAGAAACTGTTTCAGGCGAAAGGAGGCTTAAGAGCTATGATCAACTAAATGCAATGTATGATGCTGGATTGGACCTTGGAGGGAACCCCATAAAGATTACGGGAGCAGTTGCTGAAACTTGAATAGGGACCATATCATATTATATCAATGTTAAATTTCCTGACTTTGACAATCATATTGTGGTTATATGAGATTTCCTTGTTCTTAGGAAATACACACTGGATTATTTAAGGATGAAGGGACACAATGTCTTCAAATTCCTCTGAAATGGTTCAGGAAAAAAAGGGGTGTGTGTGTAGGGTGGGAGGAAGACAGAGAGACAGAACAAAGGGTGCAAAAGTAAAAAATTGGCAAAATGTTATGGGACTTCCTCATACAATTTTTATAATTTTTCTGTAAGTCTGAAATAATATCGAAATTAAAAGTTACAAACAATGCTATGCTGTCTGCAAAGGTCACCTCTTTGAGCCTGAGATACCATCCAGAGTTGTTTAACTTTCTTGTTCCAGAGGAATTAGCAGTTTGGATGCTGCACACTCCCTGATATTACGAATAGGGCCTATGAAATAAAATTTCTAAGAGTAGAGAGATAATAAGAGTACACAATTTTTCAGTATTTATATAAATACTCAAAGTCTTTCTTAATATTTTTTATATTCGTTTCACATCTTACCTCCTTCTTAACAGGAACAGACAAGACCCTTAATGTGGAAGAAATTTTTACGGTAGAATTATTCAAATGGAGGATGGAAAATCACTTGCTGGCAATGCCTTGGGAGGACTGTCTCTATCAGGGAAAAAACCAAGGAAGTTGTGATTCTAACTGTGAAGATTAGCTATTAAGTATTTTCAGTTAAAAATTTCATTTAAGAAATAGTACTTGCAATTGAGAGAATTTCGAAGTGTGGGACTCCTATCTTCTCTGTCCCTGGATCCTCTGCCTTCAGTGTTTTGCAAACCAGGAGTCATTTTCCAGGTCAACAATTCTGATCCTGATGTTGTTACAAAGTAAACCATTAGCCTTGGCATGTATTGGTCAGCATCTGTTCATTTACTGAATATTTTAGAACATTAACCAGTTCTTGGCCAAATACCGATTTGACAGATGTTGAGGCAGGGCTTGGTAGCCACGAACACTCGTCTGATCAACTCCCAGGATGTTGTGAGGGCTGGAGGGACGAGTTAAGGTCATCCAATCCAACGGCATCACTTTGTTCCACGTGATGCTTTCTTCACCCATCCAAACCTGCAAACATGCAGGTCCAGTAGAAAGAGCCCCAGCTTAGCTACAAGGATTCCTGGCTTCTGGCCAAAATGGCCACTGAGGTACTCTGTATGCCTGATCAAAGTGCCTCTTGAGGGCCCAGTTTCCTTCCCCATAGTATGTGGCTACCGCTGGGATGCTGACCAACTTTTCTTCAGGTGTAAGCTGGAACTGTGGGAAATCTCTTTGATGTGTTACTTTTCCCACATTGCCCGGGGACCCACCGATCCCCATCCATTCATTTTTCTTCTTGGGAATCCACCTGCTCCCACCATCCCCAGTGCCACTGTCCCAGTTCAGATCTCCATTTCCCACTTGAAGTATCACAATATACTGATAACCAGCCTTCCTTCCTGGATTGTGCCCACCACCTCCTCCTCCACTAGTATCCATTCTTCATATAAGCCGTGCTAAAGGAAAATATGATCATGTCCCTCCTTTCTTAAGTCTTCATTGGCTTCCAATTAACTTACATGATCATACCTATACTTCTTAACATGTGCCTATACTTGATTCCCTAATATTCCAGTTACCTCCTTTGTTCTGTCTTTGGTCTTCTTTCCCTTTCCCTGGAGGATCCACATCTTTCCATTTACTTACCCATTTTCCCCACAGTCCCAAAAGTATACTCGATAAATAAAAACCAAGAAGACTGGTCATTAGCAGTGAATTTTAATTACGATTAGTAGTTCAGATGAAGAACAGACAAGAATAGTGTTAAAATCAACTTCTGAAAAAAAAATCACATTTATATAAGGGAAATAAAACGGGCCAGCAGAAGTCCAAAAAAGGTGCAGCTTGGATTATTGCACTTGGGTGAAATATGCTGCTCAGGGTAGCATAATACTCAGGCCACACAAGGCCGGGAGGAGGAGATAAACACAGAGGACAGACCCCCAGGTAGTATTTATTCAGGATTCCAAACTCTCCAGTCGCCTCACAGATATTTAGCATTTTCAAAACATTCAAGAAGAGCTCTTTACAAAAGTGACTGTGGTGTCTCCAACAGGTTTTAGTTACACCTCTGCTCTCCTTCCAAACTGCGGGCAAGTTTACCGGACAGCTCTAGCTCACATGATAGGACACACCTGTAGCATCAAAACCACCCAGCACCCCAGGCCACGGAGTGGTGAAGGGGGTGAATTTGTACTTCACGTATTTTCGGGAACAATACTGTGGCTACAGTTTACCCTTTCGAGCACTCTTCATTTTGGTCATTTGTATTGGAACAGGAGAAAAAGTGACGACGAGTACAAATGAGCACTCAAGGAACTCCTAGGCTACCAGTAGAAAATAAAATAAAATTCAAAAAAGTCCCCTGCCACGTTCACAAGGGTGGCGTAAGTGTATGTGTAAGAAAAAGGCTGTAAACTTATAGAAAAGATAAACTCTGGCTTCTAGACAAATTACAAAATTGATTTTACTTTTACCCTTGAGTGTTATACAGGAAAATGTAAACTAGTGGGCTTAGTTACCAAAAACACGTATCCTAAGCTGAGGGGTGGCCTTAAAGTTTGGCCTGAGCTAGTTTTATATTCAAGTTTTCTCCGAGTTTGTCCATGAACTCAAATGTATTCAAGTAGTCAGAACGTTGCACACTAATAAAGGAGGAAAAAGAAAAGAAATAAATTAGTTTGTCTCTGGTCTGGTAGCAGGTAGAGGGAAAGTCCTAGAAATGCTATGTAGGTAGCATTTTATCTATGTCTAGAAGTAAATTAATTAATATTAACACGCTATGAATATATGGCTGATGACGGTGCTCAAAGTTCAAGGGGCTGACGCTATAGGCAGCTCGGCCACACACACCTTCGGGACTTCCCCTGCCCTGAGTCTTTGAGGGAGAAACTATCACACAGCTTCCGTTCAGACTAATGCCGGAGAGATTGAAATCATCCCACTTCTTATTCCTCATTCTTACAAATAACAAAATCTATTCAGGGGAACGGCCATGCTTCCATTTACATTCCTACAAATTGTCACATGTCCTTAAAAAAGTCTGAACACTCTTATTGTTATCATTGTCTTACTTAAAAAACAAAAAAAGATAACAGACTGGCGGCTAAGGTTAATCCTGCTGATAGGTGCCTACTCAAATAGGCTACAAAGGTAACATACTGATGAGCACATTTTGAGCACTGTGTTCTTGCCAGAAATTTAAGATAAGAAAGATGGAGTGGTTGAGTGTATCCCCATCACTGAGGTATACTGACCCTAATGGAGATCTCACGGTTGGGACCTGGGATTGGTGTTAAACTTTAGTAGGGTTTCTTGAGGTGAGTCATAGTGACCAACTATGAGGGAGAAGTCTCTGATTAGCAGCCAATCCAGCTGGGATATGGGCTACCATGTTTTCTGAAAAATCCTGGGCGATAAATGGGACTCGAATATCTGACTATTGGTTAGAGATAATTACGGAAGGGACTATGAACAAGTGGGCATCTAAAACTTGTGCTGCTGTTTTTCTTACCCATAAATTGAAGGAAATAAAGGGGTAGAATACAATAGCCTTGGAGGTCCCTTTGTTTCAAATGTCTATAATTTTCTTGTTAAACAGAACCTTGTCACCCTGCGATCGTCAACTAGATCAGAGGTCAGCAAACTCCAGCCTGGCCCCTGGACTCCGTCCAGGCTACGGTCTGGTTTTGCAATTGGTTTGACTGGAACACTGCCACATCCACTAGCTTCTGTATCATCTGTGACTGTTCTCCTTCCACCGTGGCAAAGTTCAATAGCTGTAGAGTTTTGAAAAGGCTGTGTGTTCCCACAAAGTCTGAAATGCTTACTGCTCGCAATCTATAGATACTGTCTGTTGATCCCTGAACGAGGTGATAAATAATAATTCATGTACTTCCAAAAAGCTCTGATGTTTTGAGCCCAGAAAAGATACGGGGTGATTTGACTGCAGAGCTCAGGGCATCTTATACTTACCTGGGCAAACCTTTAATACAAGCAGCCAAGTCCTTGGTCATGAAGCCAGCCTCAATGGTCTCAACGCAGACTTCTTCCAAAGCCTTGGCAAAAAAACTGAGCTCTTTATTGTTATCAAGCTTAGCCCTGTGGGCTAACCCTCTGGTCCAGGCGAAAATGGAAGCTAAAAGAGCAAAACCAAAAAACCAATACTTAGATCATACCAAGAAGGATTCCCAAATGTTTCAGGTCCCAAAAACAGAACCATTTTTTTTGTTTGTTTGTGTGACTGATTCCATTAGATGCTATCCACATGGGCTATATAAGAATTGGAAATATTTTTACTGAATAGAAATTTAAAAAAAAATCTGTGTTTTTGTAGAGCAAATGTCTTAAATTTTGTTAGAGCCTTAAGAAAGTACATTTTCATGGTGTGCTAGTAATACTTGAAGCTTAAGGCATTTACTAATTTGGAATGGGTCACAATCTCTTCTCTCTCTCGTCTGTGTTGGCCTCCCCTCCTCTCTGTAGGCTGTCATCTCTTTTTAAGGTGTTTTCCTTGAAATCTGGTTAGAAAGATCTATCTGTGTGGCTTTTGGATTCTTTTTTTTTTAAAAGATTTTATTTATTTATCTGACAGAGAGAGAGAGAGAAGAGAAAGAGCACAATTAGGCAAAGTGGCAGGCAGAAGAAGAGGGAGAAGCAGGTCCCCACTGAGCAGGGAGCCCGATGTGGGACTTGATCCCAGGACCCTGGGATCATGACCTGAGCAGAAGGCAGATGCTTAACCAACTGAGCCACCCAGGTGTCCCTGGCTTTTGGATTCTTAGCCATCTGTCACATTTCGCTGCACCAGAGGAAAAGGAAAATGCTCGTTGACAACATTCTTATCCGTCGTGTATATTCTCCCACAAAATAGAAATGCATATATTGCGTATATTTCAAGAAGTACCCTCAAGCAGCTCTCATTAGTCGAACAGATGCACTGTTTGGTGATGATTTTATACACAAAGCACTGGGCAGCCAAAGGGACACGTCTGATTTCCTTTGGAGATCTCCACTCTTCGGGTGGAAATCAGTGTAGCAGTAAACACGATCTTACCAATGGGATTGGTGGACGTCTCCTGTCCTTTCTGATACATGCGGTAGTGACGTGTTACAGTCCCGTGGGCAGCCTCTGCTTCTACTGTCTTGCCGTCTGGACAAACCAGCACGCTGGTCATCATGCCAAGAGAGCCATAACCTGTAAGTGGCAAAGCATGAAGTACTGGGTGCAACTGCAGGAAGAACAATGGATCTCTCAGAGATGAGCGGTCTCAGGAAAATAAACATAAGCATGCGTAGTCATCAGTAATTCCACCTTTCGAGAAGCAGGGTCCCTGCTCCAGACCCCAGGATCGAAGAGTCTGGAGAGGCTGCACTTGGCACCTGCTCTAGGATGGAGAACTCTGGATCTGCCTGCTTGCATTCCACCCTAGTGCTGCGACTTCCTTGCTACTGTGACTCAGTTTTCTTACCTGTAGAATGGGAATAATAAAAGCAACTCCTTCATTGGGTTATTGTGAGAATTAGATGAATATACATATATTTGTGAATATATGTGAAAAGAATATATATTTATCTTCCTTAGAATAGCACCTGCCACAGAGTAAGAGCTCAGTATATTGCCACCCCGCTTTTGAAAAAATATTTTATTTATTTGAGAGAGAGAGAGGGAGCAAGCACAGAGGGAGAGTGAGAGGGAGAAGCAGACTCCCCGCTAGGAGGAAGCTCGATGTGGGGCTCGATCCCAGGACCCGAGCTGAAGCCAGACACTTAACCGACTGAGCCACCCAGGCGCCCCATATTGCCACTATGCAGATGCTGCGCTGTTCTGGGAAAATAAAGATTAATGAGAGTCGTGACTGCCATCAAGCTGCTCAGATTCACTGGGACCGGAAAGAGAAGGTAGGTTGAAAATAGGACGGAATGACCCAAGAACATCCCTCTTGCCCTTGCTCCCAGTAACAGTCCCAACAAAACAGTCCTTTCTGTGGCTTCCTACTCAGAGAACAACCCCAACTTTTAAGCCCAGACAATTGATTTTCCTTCTCTTACTCACTTCCACACTTGAATGTGAAGAGTATCTTTCTCTGTTTTAGCTACTGTCCAAGAGCACCTGTGGGGTTAATAATGCGAATTTATCACAGGCTGCTACATTTGTTTTGATTTTTAGTTTGAGAGTAGATGTGTTTTTTAAACTCATCTGAGTATTGTTAGAAACTTCTGCGTGGGATTAGTAGCTCCTTTCATATCATTGCATGGGTCTGAGGTTTTGGTAGACTCTCAAGTATTTACTGGTTGGAGAAGTCCTGGACCATATTCTCAGCGAGTGTGTCTATCTTTAACATCAGGAAAAACTGAGGACCTAAGAACCAAGGTCAAAACCGAGGACATACATGGTGAGTCCACAGTAGTTCGTACCCTAGGAAAGAACGGACGCGCGGACGGCCCTGCCGACTTTTGCCTGTTGAGCTGCATTGAGGTCTCCCTTATCTATAGGCTCTGCCCAGACACAGAGCCTTGGTACCTTATCAGTGCGCTGCTGGACCCTGCACTTCCGAAGTCCTATTTCAAAGTCCTTTGAACCTCCATATCTTGTCAATTACATTGGAAAGATCTGTCCAGATACTCTCTTTGCTGCTATGAGGACGTTTAGATACAGTGGAATGATTTCTGTCCGCTAAGAAGATGGAACAGGATGGCTCGCAGTGCTTACGTTTTAGGATTTAACAAAGGGCTGCAAAACCCCCCTTCCCAAACTAGAGAATTACTGTGGCATGACCTATGTGCTGCCGGCTGCGCTCCGCCTCGTTTGGTGCCACAGCTCCTTACCTTGGGCCACAGAGTCTGACTGCACATCGCCATCATAGTTTTTACAAGCCCAGATGAAGCCTCCCTCGGATTTCATAGCTTGGGCCACCATGTCATCAATGAGCCTATGCTCATACCAGATTTTCTGGGCTTCGAATTGGGCTTTGTACTGCCTAAGAAGCAAGAGAGAAAAGGGAATTAAAAAGGAAATTGGTGTTGTTAGGGACAGCACCTGCTTCTCCAAAGAGGGTGGGGCTGGAAGTAGCATTTTTTAGTGGAAGCGACATAGACTTCAGAATCTGATAGACCTAAGCTCAAATCCTGCCCATTTTTAAGCTGTGAAACCCCAGTGTTTCCACCTGTTAGAGTGACTTCACCTCCTCTGCAGAGATGTGAAAATAAGGAAAACAGCAGAGTGTCCCCAGCACTATTTCTACTTTTGAGTACACTACTGATCAGATTCTTGAGATACAGCTTACTTTAAGAATGTAATAATGGGGGCCCTGCCTGGGTGGCTCAGCTGGTTAAGCATCTGACTTCAGCTCAGGTCGTGATCTCAGGGTCCTGGGATCGAGTTCGCCTCCAGTCCCCTCTTGGGGGGGTCCCTACTTAGCAGGGAGTCTGTTGGTCCCTCTCCCTCCCCCTGCTTGTGCCCTCTCTGTTTCTCTCTCAAATAAATAAATAAAATCTTAAAAAAACAAAACAAAACGTAATAATGGATGAAAAAGAAGATTCTACCACTCCGTATCTTTCAGGAAACTAGGACAGCTCCTGGAGTTGGTATGGACGGGTAGCAGGAAGAGGAATTTAAGATGTCTTAAAATCCAAGCCCTAGCCTCAACATGCGCACCTAAAAGGGAGTTATGTCATCTTAAAAGTTAACACATGCTCCCGTGTTGTTGAACCTGAAGTTGTTATAAATATAAAGTTCAAATGACTCCACTAAAGCAGAGTTCTAAATCACAACAAGGCGCTTCGGAAAGAGTGGAAATGTGCCCAACGCAAAAACTCATATGCTTGAAAAATTAGAATTTTCTTCTTTTTTTTTTTTTTTTAGGGGGAGAGAGAGAGAGAGAGCACGAGTTAGGTGGGGGGTGGGCAGAGAATCTTAAGCAGGCTCTATGCCCAGCACAGAGCCCGACAGGGAGCAGGGGCTCAAACTCATGACCTTGAGATCATGATCTGAGCCAAAATCAAGGGTCAGATGGTTAACTGACTGAGCCACCCACGTGCCCCTCCTTTTCTTTTTTTAAAAAATATTTTATTTGTAAATAATCTCTACACCCATTAGGGCTCGAACTCACAACCCTGAGATCAAGAGTCATATGCCAGGTGCCCCCCAAAATTAGAACTTTCCATCAGTCACAGGGCACCCCCATTCAAATATTAAACAATTCTGGCTCTGAAAAAAAAAATAAATGTGAGACCTTATTTGAAAACATTGACCTTCTAAAAGCAACTCAAAAGTGGTTTGTTTCACATCTATTAAATCTTAGTTTTGTCCTTAACTTTATGGATAGTGATAGTTTTCATTCAATTTGTCCCAGATTCAAAGGGATAAGGATGCAAATTCTATACTATAAATCCTAGCTTATTTTAGAAAAAAGACAAAGAAAAAAAACAAACTGTAGTTACTTGTCATAGATTTCCTGAAAGATGTCTTTAAAACGTCCATCGTATTTCTTCAGAATAGTGTTTTTGGTGCTCAGATACAAAGGCCAACTCTTAGACAGAGCCATCTGGAAAGAACTGTGTGCGAAATCTTCGATCGACTTATCTTGATTGTACATCCCCATAGCCACACCACCACCCTCTGTGGGGGGAACACCGATGAAAGGGAAAAGGAGAAGGGTAAATGGGGTAGAGTTGTAACAAGTTCAAATCCACCCACCAACACCCAAGCACCCAATGCCCAGCTCCCATGGCTTCAAAAAGTGCCAGCCAGGCCACAAACATGAATATTCCATGAGCTGCCAAGGCACACGATTGGAAGAAAGTCAATTCTAGATAAGGACGTTCTAACTTGTTTTGAAAGGGCAATAGAAGTGAGAAAAACATGGTCCTTAGAATCCTGAAGATACCAAATACTAGAAAGTACTGATATGAACCAGAAATACACTAAAAAAACGGTGAATCATTTTTAAGCTGTCTTTCACACTTTTTAAAATTTCACACGTGTTTTCAACTCTAAGTGGATGCTCCCTCCTCAGCCATTGAGAAAAATCGGCATTTCAAATATCGAATGAAAATTCTCATCATTTCCTGGAGGATACTGAAGGTGCACACCTCATTGGCAGAAATAATTATGCTACATGTCATCACTAGTGTTTCACGACTCTTACTTGGTGAACTCTGTAATTACCGAAAGATAGAACTTGAATCCGTGTAACTGCCCAGGGCCAACCTAGGCTCAAAATGTACAAGGCCCAAACCCGCAGGATGAGATTCCATTAAAATGATATTAGAGGAGGCAAAGAGAACACGGGTTAGGTAAGCTTTGAGCTTTTGTTTGTATGAGAGCTTTTAACCACTTCAGGAGTGGAGAAAGAGGGTTCTCTGTTCTTTCAACAACCTTTGGGTGGCATTTGCTACAGTGGACCTTTGAAGCAGCATGATGGGATGGAAGAAAAGGCAAAAAACAAATGTTCACTTTCACAGAATAACTAGGGCAGGAAGAAAATTTCAGCAAATATATAACGCAACCATTTTTAAATACAAACCCTACCAGAGCAAAAGGCAGATTACAAGACAGGCGATATGGGATTATTAATGTTTAATTTCATAATTTAGGCATGACAGATTCCCGCCAACCTTCCCTCCGTGTTACAGGAGAAGTGCAAAACTATCTGCTTGTCTTTGCCCACATGCATTTCCAATTAAGTGGCTGGTTCCTCTTGTGTCTTTCTTTAATCCACCCCATGGGAAGGCATGGAAGCCAATTACTTCTTTATGCTAGATGTTAGGTCCTGTAGAAATGTTGCAGATTCCAGGTTGTATTTTTGGCAGCCACATAACTAACTTTTAAAAAACAGTACCCATATTGTCTAAATGATCTGTAAAAAATAAAAACATGTAGCTCATGATGGACTTACCTTCGAAGTTATGTATCAGGTATGTCATTTTTTTGGATCCATCACTTGACGTGTAGGTTATCTCGACTTTACCGGGTCCGGGAACGACAAAATCAGTTGCTCTGTACTGTGTAGGGGGGAGAAAGATATTAAAACAAGACGAAACAAAACAAAACAACCCAAAACTATCCTTTTAAGAACTCCAAGAGAAAAAAAAAAATCATTGAATACAGAGTTGGAAAAAAAGAGGTCCAGAGAGTTCCCAAAGCAACTTAATCCTAGTGTACAGTGGAAATCAGAATTTACTGGGCGCCTCCCATGTAAAGGGCAGTTTCCTGAGCACTGATAAGGAGCAGAGAATGACAAAGCATTTTCTCTTAGGAAGCTTATAACCCAACAAAGACATAAGAAAAGTGAGAAGCAGCCTAAAAGCTTTCAAATGTCAAAGGGGGGCTTAGATGAGAAAGGCAGTAGGATGACAGAGGGAGAGAAATGACCATGACCTGGAGGTCAAGGAAGTCTTTCTACAGGGAGATGATAATACACTAGCTAGAGCAAGGATGTGAGGAGAGAGCTAATTAAGGGACTAACTTGAATCATCTCATTATCTCATTTGATTCTTACATCAATCTTACAACGGAGGAACTGTGATATAGTAGAAATAACACATCTAGGGCCAAAAGACTTGCCATCCCATCCTTAGACCTTCAAGGCTCAGTCTCTTCACGGTTATTATTGCTACTAACACTGGCCCAGGATTTGTCCAAAAGCAGCAGTGACTGTGGAAGCAACTATGACAGGCTGGTGCCCCTTAGGAAAGGACTGTACGAGGACAGCTGTCTTGTTCACAGGAGTGAGCTACGCTTGTGGAAAACCGTGCCTGGCATCCGTGAGTTTTGCCACAGTGACTTAAATTAGAATATTTTCACGACCAGGCACCAACAGTTGCCAGCCACACCTATTTATTTATGTTTGTATAGAGTACTACTGATGACAATTGGGAAAAGAGCTGTTAGGTAACTGTGAAGATTAAATATCTCTTCTACACAGCACATTTCTGCCATATGAAGTCCTTCACTATGGGTGGTAACTTATTCCCATTTCTCAAAAGGAAGACACTGAGGCACCAAAGCCTCACAGATGCTTTGTAGAGGTTTATGCACATTTCAACGATTAGGGTTGAATCAATCCTAGGTGGGGAATTTTCAGCCTGCATTTTAATGAAAAGAATGATCATTTTTCCAAGTGACTGATGCCAAAATAATTAAAGGGGGGGGTGGAGGATGAAAAAGATACCATGAACTCATAAGAACTTAAGAGTGGTTTTCCTGGGATTTGCGAGTTTGTAGTGCTCCTGTCCACATTCTCTCTCCTGGGCCTCTAGAAAGTTTGGCCAGGATGAAGGGATAGTTTGAACCCCAGGGTAGAACGAAGTGAGCTGGTCCTCAAGGACTGAGCCAGTGACCCCGTCCCCAGGGACGGAGAGTGGTCTGACCTGGCCACACTGTTTCTCGGGACAGCTACATCAAAGCCTCTGGATTTCAGCATGAGACATTTTTATCTGTAAGGCTCTTTCAGGACCTATGCTGCTTTTTATGAAAAGTTCGAAACCTTCGTTTCAATACGGATTTTGTTGAGTTGGCAGTTTTTCTGCTTAATTTGGCAATGAGCCTACTAGTACGAAAGTACAGAAACTAGTACTTCTTTCTTTTCCAAGTAGGAAAGGAATGTTTTAAAGATACTACTTTCAACTACTGAATCAGTTTTTCCTTTTATGCATGAAGTGATCATCTTCAATATAATCTTTGGTGGTTCTCAACCCTGTCATGAAAAAGAGGATGGAGAATGCAACAATGCCAACACGACTTACTTGATCCCCATAAGCATGACGACCTATGATGATGGGTTTTACCCATCCGCTCACAAGCCGGGGGATATTTTTGCAGATAATAGCTTCCCTGAAGACGGTGCCCCCCAGAATATTTCGGATGGTGCCATTTGGGGACTTCCACATTTGTTTCAACTTGAACTCCTCAACCCTCTTCTCATCAGGGGTGATGGTAGCACACTTGATACCAACGTTGTACTTCTTTATAGCTTCTGCGGCATCCTTGGTGACCTGGTCATTGGTGGCATCACGATTCTCTATGCCTAAGTCATAGCTGGGAGGGAAAAGTCGTTAAGTGTAACTCTACAGACAAACTGATGAGTGACTGAAGGTGTCCCCATTCAATGCACGGTGACGGCACGCAGAGCCTGCCCTGAAGAAAGGAAAGGCTCAAAATACACCTCAATCCGCCACTTTTAGGACTAGTGCACCTTAGACCCAGAAGACTGCTGTCAACCAAACAAAGCACTAAGAGAGGTGGGCTGTGGGCCGCACCCACCTGTGGTGTGGGAAGCTGTCTAGGAGACTGAATGGAAGCCATTGTGCTAGGCCCCTTTGTGTGCTCTCCACCACCAAGGGGCAATGAGCACATGAGCAACCGTTTGTTGCAGACTTCCTTCCATAAAATTAGCATAAAAACGTTAAGCCTAAGCACTTTATTTTCCCTTGGTAAATACTGTGCTCTAAATATAAAGGGCTCAAAAAATTTAAAGGATTGTTTTATGGCATTCAAGTGGTAGGAGCTAAAAATGCCACAGTCGGTGCCAAAAATGCTACCAACTTCTTCATTAATGCCAGTTAGTCAGAAGATGAACCTCTCCCTAATTCTTAGGCAAGTTTCTTTGTTCTGGAAATCAGCCTGCAGTTTGTTGGGTAAATAATGGAATCCAATGACGGATTTATATACCCCAAAGGGTTACAGTAATTGACACCAATACCCAGGCTGCAGGTTATTCAGAAATGGAAAAATGTTGGTTGTCCATGGAGCATAGAAAATGATTAAAGCTTTATCTCAAGTATGTTAGAGTTTGTCAGAAACAAAACAGTAATGGAACAATTCGTTTTGTCCTCCAAGACTAAAAACTTTTTTCAGCTTTTTTTAGCTTTCAAAACTTGCTAACCCATGAAGCCTCTAGATTTCTCTTTTCAGTTCCTTTTCGTTTTTGCATTTTCCTTTCCTTCGCTATCCCAACTCACAATGCAAATGCAAAGGTAGCAATCTTAGTGTATTTCCAAAGAAAAATTATTCCAAACTGCTTTGGCCTTAGATAATTCACTTAAGTCTAACGAATCCACTGACTCTCTTATCTTCTGGTATAGGAAATGCTGAATATTACAAATGTCTAATCCTAACTCAAAGGAGGACCGTGGTCAGCACTTTTCATGTTCATAGGAGCCAGTTCTCATCAGAAGAATCTACCAGCAAATTAGTGGAGTTTTCACTTCTTTTCGTAATGTCTCTCACAGAAGAGAATAAGTAAGTGGCCTGGACTACTATCTAGCCTGCAGTAAACAAAACAAACAAATCACTCCCCGCCCCTCAAAAAGAACCAGTCATGTAATGATAACAGTCATTTTGGAACAACTTAAAACTTGTTTGAGCCTCCGAAAATTTTTTATTCTACAGCTAGTGACTCTTTTCCTTCCAGGTATAATGACTGTCCTTTAAAACTCCTTATGCCTCTAAGGCTAACAAGGCTTAAAGCCTCTTCACAGCTTTTACACTGGCAAGAACTTGGCAAATTCACCTGCTACTATGCCAAGTTCCAAACCAGGGGAGTGATCGTGAAATGCTTCTGTAACCCACTTGATGTTTTTTGTGCTTCGTTTCCTATGTCTGGTTGTATGTGTGCAGTATGTATGTCTAGTTGAACCCTGCAAGTATTTGCTTCATCTCGTGGTTGCAATACAGACATCATCAACAGCTTGGGCTTAGAATAACTAAAAAGAGTATCTAATGACACTACGTAACTGAGGTATCTACACCCAGGCAAACAACAGGCCCTTGGAACACATGGGTCTGATGAATAATTCTGGGTCAAGACAAGTACACTGAAGACTTGCTGTAGTTTGGCTGAAATGTGTGGGTCAACATTTTGCCATGTCACATCCCCTTTGGAAAAATTCTGTCTCTTCCTAGTTTGGATACACAAAGAGCATGAGCAAGTTTATAAAAATCACAGGGAACAAAGGGGAGAAACCCACAGAGACTTTCATATCTGGCTTCAAACACTTTGAAGACAGAGTAAAGGCTCAAATTCTTAGAACACAAAAGGTTTAAGGGATGGTCTACGGAAGGTGAGGGTTGTGTAAGATATTTCAAGGGTTCTTTCTGTACTATAATTGTGTGAAAAGGGCAAAAGGTAGGAAAGGGTCCACTGACTAGTTAAGTAGAGTGACAGAAAGCAGAGGTAGGTAGAAAGGAAAAAACTGTGCTAATTACATTTACTTTACTGTTCAATGCAGACTGTACCTCTATTATTTTCCTTTCCACAAATAATACCTCGTGCAGCTCTGAGTCACTGATTTACAAAAAGAAAAACTTCATGGGAAATAGTGGCTTGGGAAGAGCAGAGAATCACTTTGTTCTCATCACAATTCTTTTCTTCGGAACAATAGTAAGTCCAGTCTTTCTAGCAATATGTCAAAATTAAAATAGAAAGTCTGGGGCGCCTGAGCAGCCCAGTCAGTTAAGCATCCGACTTTTAGTTTTGTCTCAGGTCATGATCTCAGGCTTGAGAAATCAAGCCCCTGGTCATGGGTCTCTGCGCTCAGTGGGGAGTCTGCTTGAGACTCTCTCTGCCCCTCCCCACTGTGTTCTCTCTAAAAATAAATAAATCTTAAAAAAATAAATAAAATTAATAAAATTAAAATAGAAGGTTCAGGGACGCCTGGGTGGCTCAGTCAATTAAGCGTCTGCCTTTAGCTCAGGTCATGATCCTAGGGTCCTGGGATCGAGCCCCGCATCGGGCTCTCTGCTCAGCAGGGAGCCTGCTTCTCCCTCTCCACCTGCCGCTCTCCCTGCTTTGTGCTCTCTCTGACAAATAAATTAAAAATAAATAAATAAAGTCTTCCGTACTATTTATTTAAAATAAATAAATAAATAAAACAGAAGGTTTATACACCTATATTTCGGTATCCCTCCCTCAAAAGCTTCATTCATAAGATACAGCTATAGCTAGTTAAACAGCTAGTTATACCCTGAAATCACTTAGTTTATGCTTTCTGAGTTTGCTGCTTACAAGGCTAATTCATTTACCTGTGCAGGTCCAGTTCCACGTAGGGAAAAATGAGTTTTTCTTTAATCAACTCCCAAATGATTCGTGTCATTTCATCTCCTTGCATCTCTACCACAGAACCGCCGCGGATTTTCTGAGACATTTTGAATTCAAGAAACCTTTGAAAAGAACAAAAGGTAAAAATACCAAGAATTCAATGACTACTAAACACTACATTCACAACAGCACTGCTGTATGGAAAGCTAATGACAATATATTTACCATTAGAATCAAGCACGTTCTCTGTAGAAAGCATTGTGTTATGTGCTTCATGTATGGGTTTTGAGGCAGCCCTCACAACCCTGTAAGACGGAAATGATCTTCCCATTTTACTTTGACAGAAGGAAAATAGCTTTCCCAAGGCCGTCCCATGACCCTGTAAGATGTTCTTTTTTTTTTTTTAAAGATTTTATTTATTTATTTGACAGAGAGGAGAGAGATCAAAAGTAGGCAGAGAGGCAGGCAGAGAGAGAGGGGGAAGCAGGCTCCCCGCCGAGCAGAGAGCCCGATGCGGGGCTCGATCCCAGGACCCTGAGATCATGACCTGAGCCAAAGGCAGAGGCTTTAACCCACCGAGCCACCCAGGCGCCCCTGTAAGATGTTCTTAATAATGTTGTCCTTATTCCTGACTGTTGGTTCATCTTCTAAAATGAGATTTTTTCAATATCATGTTTATTTGAACCTTCTATTCAACCCCTCATTTTACGGCACCCTCAAAACCAGCAAAATGATGGGTGCTAATATTTCCCTTCTTTTAAGAGGCTGTTTTGGTTTAAAAAAAAATACACACACACACACACACACACAAACCTAAAACACCAAAACTACACTTGGGGCCATTCAACAAGTTCTTATAAGCCATGTTTAAAGAAACTTTAAAAATGAAAGACAAAGAGTTTCTGGTGGAATTATGTTTTCCTAGAGAGAGTAATGGATATTGGGGAGGTCATCCTAAAAACAAAAGTGAATTCTCAATTTAGAAAAACCTGTATATAGAAGGGCTACCACTGCCCAGGAGCCAAGCATGTCCCTGTCCTGTTCCTTGGACTGTTCTAGGGCAAAGGTAAGCTGCCAGTGGGTGGGACAGAGAAATGGAAGGATAGCAACTACAAATTAATCTCATTCCCAGAAAGGGCAGAGGTGCACCCTGTGGAAGAAGGGAAAGTATGAGACTTCAGGAAGATCACATCCTGTGTGTGTTCCCTGAGAAGTGGAGGAGGCCCTGAGCCTGAGGAAGGGATCTGTTCCCTTTCGTGATGCTCTAAGGGAAACTTTTTCCCTGGGGGAACATAACTGCAAATTGCTTCTATCCCCTTAAGTTATGGCTGAAGACTGGACAAGTCAAGAGAATGGACTTAAACAATTATTAGGTAAGAGACCTATAAACAGTATCACTTGACAAGTTGAGCTAAAGTAATTTCATCTTTAAATAACAAAAATGTACTGGGGGGCACCTGGCTGGTTCCGTCCGTGGAATGTGCGACTCTTAATCTCGGGGTTGTGAGTTGAAGCCCCACGCTGAGTATAGGGATTACTTAAAAAAATAAAATCTTAAAAAAAACACACAAAAAACACAAAAATGTACCCATTAGTGGACTGTGAACCTCAGTTCCTTGTGACAAGCCAGGACATATCCCTAATCCTCAGGCCCAATTTCACTTCCCAAATCATAATTCTAGAGCCTGCTTATTAGTGTTTAGGAGGTTCCCTAAACATTATACCATTACTAGGAACCATCTGGAACTCAACGAGAATAAAAGAAGTGAACAAACTGGTGTGGAGGAGTTAATTACTTCTGATGTGTAATTTCAAATATAATTTACAGTAGAGCTTTAAGTTGATCCAGTCCTACTGAGCCCACTGTCACATCTGTCCTTCTATTTAAAACAAAACAAAACAAAACAACACACAAAAAGAGGCAGCAAACTTATCTTGGTCTTGATACAACATTTCCATGGCTGCATTCCTACATAATATTATACAAGCGTTATGACTTGGCTATTTTTCCTCGATGGCAAATACAACTGATGGGTCATACAGCATCCTTGAATATGTCTTGCCTTGTCACAAGGAACTGAGGTTCACAGTCCATTTTTATTTAAAGATCAAATTACTTCAGTTGAACTTGTCAAGTAATACTGTCTATACTGAATAACAGCATTTTAAAAATTATTTTCTTCTCAGTTGAAGCATTTTCTGCAGTAATTTTTCTATATCTCATAACTGAAACATTTCAGGATTTCTTCACATTACCCATTAAAATTTTAGCACCTTTTAACTAAAAAAGTAAAGTCTTTTCTTTTTTTGGTAGACCCTTGCTTCCTATACCATACGACATTATTTATTTCTTTTAGATTTAAATTCCATGGGGTAGGCCTTAGGCCCCACTGGATTCACTTCTCTAAGCCTTGCTGTTCAGATTCTCCCTCTCCATCCAAAACCTGACTTCGGAAGGAAGGACTTTTTCAACAAGCCAGTTCATTTAGTCTGAAAGCAGGTGAATTCCAATCTCCTCTGACACACTTGTGTCATTCCAGAAAATAAACCTGGAGGAATACAGAGTAGTTTAAGAAGAAAGAGTTGCTCAACCTTCTTAATTTTTTTTTCATCGACCCCAAATTTTTAGCCACATTTTCTTTTAAAGCTGAGTTCATGAACTACAATACTTTCTGGGCCAAAAAGAGTCTCTTGCAGAGAAGAGCTGCACCGAAGGAAACAAGGAAGCAGTTGCAATTTATTGTTAGAAATATCCCTGACTCATTCCTTGCAGTGCCTCCGCCTACCTCGAGACCTCCAAGATCAATAAAATGCAGAATTGCCGCATCAAAAGTATAGAAGGAGAAAAATTGCTAATTCTCACCTTTACAACTTCTAATCACCGCAACTCCTTTCAATCTTGCAGACTCAGTTGAGTGCAGTTTATTTCCTAAAACAAAACAAAAAGGGGAATAGAAAGACTTAACGTTCAAAACACGCCTGTCAGGAGGATTTAGCTGTTTTTAATACGGACCAGCCGGGTTTATCTGGTTTAAAGTACAGCGCTGAGCAGACCCAGAGGGGCAAAGGGCAGTTTTAGGTGCGCAGGCACCTTCCAAATAAAGGTTAAGGGAGCACACATATCTCTGCCCTGCACACACCGGAGGGTGCGTCAGTGGGCGCGTCTCGGGTTTGTCGTCCGTTAGCTGGTCTTGGGGTTCGCACGTCCTTAGGTGACGCTATGACCAGCGGGCTCTTGGCCTGCATATGTCCTTGTGGCCGTTGTGCAAGAGGGCTGCAACCGAAGCTGGCTCCGCTCCTTTCCAGGTCTCCACGCCCACCCCTTCGCTCGGCGGCGCCAGAACCTTTACCCCGTGCTCCTGGAGCCCGCTGGGGAAACGCTTCCCGAGAACTGGAGAGCCCCGCGGGGGCGAAGGTGTCCCCCCCTTCACGCCATCCCGCCCCCTCCACGCCCCCGGGAGGACGCTTCCACCGCTGCACCGCCAGGTCCAGCCACCTGAGTTCGCTGCACACGCCCAAGTCCAGGACTCCCACCTTTCTTTGCATCCAGCTCGCCACCGCAGCACGTTTTCTTCCCTCTAAAGCCAAGATTTAGTCTTCCACTTTAGCCTTTTAGCCTTCTTGCATCCTCCCACCTCTGGATTTCCCTTTCTGCCTGCAGACCTGGGTTTCTATGTGTCACTACAAGCAACTTTCCGCCGCCCAATTCCACCCTTCCGTGCCCAAGAGTAGGCCTTCTTCACATCCAGACATCTAGCACAGTCTTTCTCCTCATGCCTCTTCCCCACGCCCAACCTGGATTTTCCCCCTTCCTTTCGATCAGGGCTCGCCGCTTAATTCTTCCCTCCATTCCCAAGATCTGAGCTTTCTCCCTTTTTCCTTCCAGCTATAAGCGGGCTCAGAGCCTCCCCACAAAAGCCAGGGGCTGAGGGCCGGCCCTCGAAGCCTGCGGTTACCTGCAGGGAAGGTACGCCGACAATGAGCTATCGGCAGCACAGCCACTCACACGCTGAAGCTCACAACCGTCTACACTGGCAATCCCAGCGGGGCCCCAGCTGTTTCAGCTTCTGACACCGCCTCCGCACGAACCCAGAAGCCGGCCGGCAGGGCAGGGTTTTGGCACCGCCACGCTTTTGTCCCCTCCCAGGCCCGCCCCCTCAGCCCACCTCCCGGAGCTCCGCCACCTCCACGCAGCCAATCACCGCGCGCCTACCACAAAGGGAGTGGGCGGAGCCAGGGGGCGGGGCCCAGTCCTGGAACTTCGGGGCTGAAATCGCCGCCGGGTTCCCCGCTCTCGCGGTAGGGGAAGGGGTTGTAGCGCCCCCTGGACTCGGCTCCGACTCCCCGCAGCGGAAGGACGTGAATGCCACCTGCAGGCCCTGGACTCCAGCGCGCCAGGGTTGGTATTCTAAGACCCACGTCGCCTAGGGCCCCGCAGAGTGAGTTTCCAAGTCTTCGGTAAAGGCGAACAAGGACGGAGCTTGGCTGAAGGAAGAGTGCGGGCGGGGAGGAGGGGGAATGTTAGGGAACTTGAGGTGGACTTCGGGGCTTCTTGGTGCAGCGAGAATGCAAAGG
Organism: Potos flavus; assembly: GCA_028534135.1. NCBI lineage: Eukaryota > Metazoa > Chordata > Mammalia > Carnivora > Procyonidae > Potos > Potos flavus. The sequence goes on from CM052883.1 coordinate 148,588,112, forward strand.
ATTAAAGAGTTACACAAGCAGGAATACCACGGTAAATAATTTCCGCCACCATCACCGACTACATCTTCAGAACTTCCGTACCTGTCATTCTAATTACTACTAAGTAATAGTAGTAATATACTATAAATAAACCCAATTGTCATTCACATTAGAAGATAAAGATAGGAGATTATTGTGTGGATCCCAGTGAAGCCAGAATAAAGATGTGAAACCTTAAGAAAACTGGAATAAAAAATATATATATTTTGCCCCCTACGGGGAATTATTTTTTGTGTATTCCTTACTCTTGAAAACATGGGGGAGGAGTATTTTAGACAGTGATTTGTAGTGAGTGTAATGCTTGCAAATTGCTGTCCAGACTCAATGTTCTAAATTTTATTTTTAAAAATTTTTTGTAGCATCGGATTATTACAATTACTCTTTGAAGATAAACCGATATGACAGGCACCACACAAGGCACATTTTGGACACTGGTCTTTTTCCCAAGAGAAAAGTAAGAAGAAAGAATACGTAGCATCGCACTTGTTGATCTTTTTATTCTTTTTTTAATATTTTATTTTTAAGTAATCTCTGCATCCAAGGTGGGGCTTTAACTCACAACCGGAGATCAAAAGTCCTATGCTCTACCACTGAGCCAGCCGGGTGCCCTGCACTTGTTGATTTTTTAGATGGATTAATGGAAAGTAGCATTACCTCCATTTATTCTTGTGGAAATGATTATAGAGAAGTATAAGCTTGTATTTTCATCTAGAATCTGAGACCCAAAGTTACCTGAGATTGTAAAGTTACTCCATTTTATATCAGGTTCACATTATTTATCACCCCTTACCTACTACTAAAAGTATATTCATTCTTGCTTCAGAAAGATTTAGGGCAGTTTTCAAGATACGTACAATATAGTATGATAAAATACATTGAACATAGGTGAAGAGAGGACAGAATAAATACAGGAAATTATACAGAATGAAGGTGAATTTAATCACAAAATGTATTCCATCAAATCCTAAACACTGCTAAAGATGGGCTGCAAATATGGCTCTGAGCAGATATGGGAGGCAAGGTAGCATATGGAAGTCTCAACATCTTAAAACAGTGTTTTTTGTAAATGACTTTTAAAAAAGATTTTACTTATGTATAACAGAGAGAGATAGTCAGAGAGGAAACACAAGCACAGGGGAGCTGGAGAGGGAGAAGCTGCTTCCCCGCTGAGCAGGGAGCCCGACATGGGGCTGGACGTGGGGCTGGACGTGGGGCTGGACGTGGGGCTTGATCCCAGGTCTCTGGGATCTTGACCTGAGCCAAAGGCAGACGCTTAACTGACTGAGCCACCCAGGTGTCCCTTAAAATAGTGTTTCTTAAGCCAGTAATGTAGGAACTCCTTTTTCATTGAAAACATTTTTTTATAGATCCCTAGAATTGACTTATTATAATATGCATAAAACTAAATATATGCTCCTTATGCTGTTAGCTCTTATACAACTAAAAAATAAAATTTATAGACAAAATGAGAAACAAAACTATAAAAATTATACATTACCCATTAACAACATTAGTTAAATGTAACAAATGATGTTTGGCTGAAGTTAAGTTACTGCTTGAAATGTGAATATGAAGCTCACTGCTCAGATTCTTGTTCTTTTGAACTTAGCTTGCCTATTCTGGGTGTCATGTGAGGGTTCATTTAGCGTACCATTTTTCTCTGTTTGGCTAATATTGCATGCCTTGACATCATTCGGTTTTCATTTGGACAATAAAAAATCTGAATATTTTAATATTAGCTGGTTCTATTTACTGTTGTAAGCACAAATAGAAACATGGGCTATGAAATTTCTGTTCGTATTTGGTTATGAGGCCCTCATCTAGATAATAGGGGATTCTCATAAATACTTTAAGGCATTTGTGTTTTCATTCTGAAGATCTAAAAAAATGAAGTAGAATGAATAATTATTCTACCTTGTGGAAATTTGCTTCATTGAAATTTACTGGCCATGAAGATTATAGGAGAAAGAACAACGCAGGTGATTTCTGGGCTTGGGGTTTGGGTGACAGGTTGCCCTTCAACAAAGAAGCGATATAGATAGAGTCACAGGTTTGATGACCAAGATAATGAGTTAAGTGTAAGGTTTGTTAAATTTGAGATGCCTGTGGGACAGCAAGATATAGTGTTAAGGAGGCAGTTAGCCACATGATTTCAGGAGGGGTGTCTGGGCTGAAGAGAGAAATCTGAGAATCCTCAGGGTTTTTATGGGCTAAATTGTGTGTCCTCCTTTCCCCAAAATTCATGTGTTGCAACTCTAACCCTGCTGTAAAAGATTGTGACTGTGTTTGGAGATAGGACGTTTAAAGACATAATTAAGATTAAATGAAGTTATATTGGTAGGCCTTAATCCAATCTGACTAGTGTCTTTATAAGAAGAGGAAATTTGGACACACAGGATGTGCGCGCACAGAGGGATGAACGTGGGAAGAGGCTGCAAGAGGGTGGCCATTTATTTGCAATCCAAGGACAGAGGCCTCAGGAGAAAATAACCCAGTAGGCACCTTGATCTGGACTTCTAGCCTCCAAAACTGTGACAAGTAAATTTCTGTGGTTTAGGCCGCCCAGTCTGTGGCATTTTGTTATGGCAGCCCTAGCAAACCAATATAAGCCTGTATTGATAGTAGTTGAAGCCACAGAATTTATGAGGTTATAAGCTAGAAGTATGCAGTAAGAAGAAAAGTCAACCTCAGTGAGAACTCTGGGATACTTCACATCTTTAACAGCCGGGTGGAGGAAAAGTAGTCCCCAAAAGAGAATGGCAAGGATTGTCAGGGAGGTAGTAGAAAAATCAGCACAAACTGATGGGAACTGAAGTTTCCAAAAAGGAGAGGGTACTACAGAGAAGGAAAGGAAGACAAAGCCTGAAAATAATTTTGGCAAGTCGGAGGACCTCACAAATGCACCTTAAGAAAAATAATTCTATCAGAATGATTCTGAATGAAGCCATACTTGAGGGGATTGATGTTTGAACAGGAGGCGGGGAAAGGGAACATAACTCTTTTAAGAAGATTGACTATGATGAAGAATCATTTTCTTAAGTCTTAGCATAATTTTTAATGACTGCATAATTGTCCATTGTTTGATTGTAATGCTTTCAGGTTGTGTTCATTAGAAATTTGTTTTCTTTTTGTTTACTTATTACTGTTTTAAATAACTGTGAAAAACATATTTCACTACATTCTACTTTGCACCAGAATCAGTTCACTAGGCATGATTGCTAGAATTGCAATTATTGGGCGAAGGAGCATAAATATTTTTAAGGTGCTTGTTAGAGCCATCAGATAATTTTCTAGGAGGAATATACCTATTTATGTTTTCACATGCAGTGTATGAGAGTGCCAATTTCATGACTTTCTAGACAGAACTGAATTTCATGATTTTAAAAAACATCTTTGTGTTCTCTACTAAAGGGATCCTTACAGAACTACTAATTCTAGACCTGGAGCAAGGATAGTTCAAGATGAATCTGGTGTATTTTATTGAATAAGAAGGTAAGGAAGTGCTCAGAAAGTGAGAAAGGCATGTCAAATATACATGGGAGCTGCTTGAAGAGGCTCTCACTGGGCCAATCAGGGAAAATTTGACTATCAAAAAGAGTGGTGCAGTAATGAATTATAACATACTGTAAAAAAAATCACGAGTCTGTACTGTTAAAAAATGAACTGAGGCATACTACAATTCTTAAAAGTTTATTTGAGGAGGAATTGGGCATTGCCAAATGTGAAATGATTGAATACATTACAGTGACAGGAGCTAGGGGAAAGACTTTTATTTTTTTAAAACATTTTCTTTATTCATTTGAGAGCGAGAGAGAGAGTGAGCAGGAGAGCAGGGAGGGTCAGAGGGAGAAGCATACTCCCACTGAGCAGGGAGCCCGATGCCGGCCTTGATCATGACCTGCCCCAAAGGCAGTCGCTTAACCCACTGAGCCACCCAGGCACCCAGGGGAAAGACTTTTATAGAGAAGAGGCAGAAGCAAAGCAAGGAAATTATTTGATAGATTACAGCTTAGGCAGTTGCCGTGTTTGTAAAGCCTAGGTGGTTGGTTGTGATTGGTTATTCTTCGGTTTCAAATTCATAAGTTTGAGGCATTACAGGCTTAGGTTTTGGTGTGCTTACATAGGCTACTAAGACATTAGAACCATCTCAGTCTAATGGACTCCTTGTTTAAATAATTGAATAATAGGAATCAATATAAAAAAGGACAAGGAGGGGCACCTGGGTGGCTCAGTGGGTTAAAGCCTCTGCGTTCGGCTCAGGTCATGATCTCAGGGTCCTGGGATCGAGCCCTACATCCGGCTCTCTGCTTGGCAGGGAGCCTGCTTCCCCCCCTCCCCTCTCTGCCTACTTGTAATCTCTCTCTCTCTGTGAAATAAACAAATAAAATCTTTAAAAAAAATAAAAAAGGACAAGGAAAAGCTATTTTGAGTACAAATGCAAGTGATACCTGATAGAGGAATATAAGCATAGTATCATCATAACAATAATAGACTCAGTAAGAATCATAAATATGTGCTTCAACGAAGGGTTTGTTAGAGGTCACACTCAATAACTCCAACTTTCTCACTCAGGTAGATGAGATTCTCTGCTGAGAATGATAGTCAAAATAATGGGGCAGGAGGAATGGTGTGATGTGGCACAGTGGTTGAGAAATGGAAGAGGAAGCTGACTACTCTTAGGATGATTGCTGAGGACCCCGCTAAGGGTGATAAGGGATTTCCTTGTACAGGTATCAGCCTTCTGGCTTCGATGCTGCTCTCCATCAGCTGAGAAGGCTGACTCGAGGAAAACTGGGTAGGGATTTGCCAAAACTCTTGAGGAAAAGGCCTGAAGAATTTAATTAAAATAGCACCTCACTTGGGGTTTCCTTTCTGACCTCCTCTGCCCAGCCCCACAATTGGGGTCAGCAGGTTTTGGCATGTTTTCTTCAGCTTAGGGCACAATGATCACAGCAGGACAAAAAGATGGACTAATGCTAGCCAGACTGAGCAAGACGAGGCTTGGTAATTTTCTTTGCACGCATTCTTGGTGCAACACAAAACTTGAATGAAAAGACTAGCTTTAGAGCTCACATCACGTACTCTGGGATAAGGCACTGTGCCAGATACTTTATGTGCAATGTTTTACTTTATCTTCAAAAAACTGTCTGTGAAGTGGGTGTTGTTATCAGCCTCATTTTACAGTTAAGAGGGCAGGGGTCTGAAGATCTTAGTAATTTGTTTAAGGTCACACGGCCAGTTATTGCCCGAGTCACTTAAGAGTGATGTGACAACAGTCTGCGCTCTCGTGAATGTCAGTCTCTGCGAACGCTGAGCGCGGTAACACCTTATGAGAGCCCACATCATCGAACACATACGGTAACTGCAGCGGCCCAGCCAGCACCCGTCCGGTGACCCAGCACGCGTGATGCTCACGCGCGCAGCCGCCCTGGCTTCCTCTGGGAAGGCTGAAGCGGCCTAATCAAATTGTCCAGGACGACTCTATTTGAGCTCGACTCCTTTTGCCTGGGCGTCTGATCCGAACGTGGCACGGACGGGAAGAAGGGGGTGGAGCCGGCGCCCGGGAGAGTTGCGGATTGGCGAGAAGGAGGAACAGGGGGCGGAGCCTTCGGGGGAAGCGAGAACCCGCATCAACCATGTAAGTGGCTTTGCTTCCTGCAGCAACCGCCGGCGGCCCGAGTACCCCCGTCGCTGCGCTCGGGAGCTGGCTTCCTGCGCCTGGACCGGGTGAAGCAGCGACTGGGGTGGAGGGTGGCTGGCGGGGCCGGGGCGGGAGGCACAGGTAAGGGAGGGGGCCTGGCGCGCGGCCGGCTGGCGCTGACAGTGGGGAAGAAGGCCGGTTTGAGGAGCTCCGGGGCCAGAGAGGAGGGGAAGGCTGAAGTGAAGGCGAGAGCTGGCGCTTCCCGACCGTGTCTGGAGGCCGGACTGCGGCCGAGGCTGGGCAACGAAGGGCAGAGACACCGTGCCCGCAGTGAGCCGGCTCCCTGATTTCCCGGTTGCCCCTTGTCTGGCGAGCGGGGAAGGGAGCCGAGTGCGGCTGTTCTTGAAGAGGTTTCCTCGGAAACATTTGAAGTTCCCTTGCCCCTCTCTTGTCCCGTGTCCCTGAGCTTGTTCTGGAGGTGTACAGTCCAGTTCCTCCTCCCTCTGATCGATCAGCTCCTCGTCTGTGTGTCAGAGGTGCATCCCTAGACTGAAAAAGAAAGTTCCTGAGCTACAGAAAACGACACCAATTGTGGGTTTTCAAATATGTATATACCTCCTTAAATGATTGCTTCTGCTATTTGAGTCCATTCCATTTCTACCTATGTTTTGAGGAGGAGACTTGATTTCCCAATTAGTATTTTCCCTTTGCTTAGAATGTTCCCAACAAAAGGGTGAGGATGAAATGTGATGGGTATTTTTAGGGAATTAAGAGTCTCCTGTCCAATATAGAGGTTATTATTTTTAACATATTCAAGAAATACGAGAAGTGCTAGAATTCTGTATAAAGCAAGTTATTTAAGTGTATCGGAAGTGTGTAGGTATGTTAAATTATCACGTATTGATTCAGTGCATCCTCTGTTTTAAAATGAGTACCATGCTGACAGTAGAGGTAGTGGCTTGGGGTATTGCACTCTCTTATTTCTAACTTATTTTAATCTGGTTTTCTGCCACTCCAAAACTCCCATCTATCAGGATTCAAAAATAACATTAGTTTTCATTTTGTTTTTTTATTTTTGTTTGGTTGGGTTTGGGTTTTTGACAGACGGGGCAGACTCTGTGGAGCAAGACTACAGTCCCTTTTTCTTTCCCTGGGTGCTCCCTTTTTCTTGTTTTTGGGAGGAGTACTATGGATCATGTTGTAGTCTTGCTTTAGTGTTTTTTTGGCATGTTGATGAAAAATTGAACAAAAAAATCTTTGTTGTTGGAGACTGACATTTCTGGTATTCAGCGGACCTGCATTATTTTGGGTACATTTTAAGTATTTTTAAAACTATATTTAGGAATGATTCAGCTGATACTTGGGTTTTTTCATCTGCTTTATTTTGAAATTGGCTAGTAGATTGGGCTTATTTTCTATGTTTAATACCTGATTAGCTTTCATATTGGCTTAATCACAGAGATAGCGGGTGGTGGGTCTGTATATACTAGTAGCCTTCAAATGAGAAGAGGCAAAGTACTGGCATTTGGAAGAGTAGGTTAATATTTCTAATTGCCTATCAGTTAGCAAAGAGTCCTGGTTTATATTGCAGACAGTTTTTAAGCTACCAGAGTAAGAATTGTAAGACAGTTTTTTCAAGATCCAGTGTCATTATGGACTTTTTAAGATGAACTATGTGGCTATGTTTATGTTTCAGAGATTACAGTTGCTGAGTGTTGTCATAGTAATTTTTATCCTCATATTTCCAAAGCTTATTAATTAGTTTTGTATGTGGGTGACCCTCAGAAGTAATGCTGAGATTCTTTATTCAGATTGCTAACTCTGCTTCTGATGTTACTTGTGTCAAAGTAGAATGGACTCTTTTCCCAGGCCTGAGGGTTGTTGCTATAATCACATAATCTTTTTCCTTAGTGCTCTTTTTTTTTTCTTCCCCTTTTCCCCCTTTCCCCCCCTTTTTGAGTTTACATTTATTCAGTCAGTAGCTTGCTTCAAAATCCTTTATGCTGGAATATGGATGTTGACTACTCTCCCCAATAGTGGGTGATATTAGAGACCTCCTCTCTCCCTCTCCTTCCCTTCTTTCTCCTCCTACCCCCTCCCTCACTCCACTCCCACCCTTTCCTTCCTTCCTTCCTTCCTCCACCTTCCTCTCTCCTCTCTCTCTCTTCCTGCTCTTCCTCAACGCTCCTTCCTCTTTTTTTTCCTCCTTCCCCCCGCATACCAATAAACATTGCCAAATCATGTCCAAGTTCATGGTTTCATTTCTGCTTTGTTTAATTAATTAATCAATTATTAATCATGTCAATTATTAATAATGTCTTGAGTACTTAGAATTCCGATAGGCTAGAATTGGAAGTCTGTGAAGAGCTACAAAAATAATTTTTATCTAAAGAGGAATTCTAGGATGAAACTTTAGGGTCTAATTACAGTTCTACCGTTGACTAGCTGTGTGACCCTCAAAGAAGGTGTTGAGGTTCAGTGTACATTGGTTGCCTCAAAGGTAAAATGTAGTAATAAGTCCAGCTCTGTGCTCCCTCCAGGATTTTTGCAAAAATAAAACAAGATGGTAGATATGATTTTGAAAGTGGAAAGCATTTGAAAGAGTATGATGTCCTTTTAGTAAAACATAAATTAGTTGACAAACTATAGCACTTTAATGACTAGAGTTATGTGTAGTTTATGGTTCTCATTTATTTGAAGTATTAATATGGCAGGAAATAGACACTGGTGTTTTTCTGTAACCTCCATCGGATGATGTGGTTACCTTTACTACTTCGGTTGAATTATGATTTTTCGTTATTTGGAAAAAAGCCCTTTAAGATCTTCATTTTAATGTCTATATAAGTTGTAAAAGGAGAAAAACCAGGTTCATGTGCCTAGAAGAAGAGATGATAGGAACAGCTTGTGGATTTGTGTAGTTCTCGAGGTGGTAAGGCACAGCTTGAGGTAAGTTTTGAGGTTATACAGAAGTGTCATTAAGGGATGGCTGTTCCATCTTCTTTCTTGGAAATATTTATGTTTTACATTTTTATTTTTCTAATTTTTTTTAAAAGATTTATTTATTTATTTTAGAGAGCAAGAGAGAGTGCGCTGGCATATGAGCTGGTAGAGGGGCAGAGGGAGAGAGAATCTCAAGCAGACTCCCCACACTGAGCTTGGAGCCCGTATGCTGGGCTCTGGCTCCGTCTCATGACCCTGAGATCATGATCTGAGCTGAAATCAGGAGTCAGACGCTTAACTGAGAGCTGCCCAGGTGCCCTGCTTTGCTTTTTTTTTTTTTTAAAGAAAAAATTGAAATAAGTTAAAAATATTTTGAGGAATTAATATACTTGTGTAAAACCAATTTTCCCTGATAACATTAAAAAACTATTGAGTATCTGTCTTTCAAAAAGAAATCCTAAAAGGAAAAAGATATACGGGGCGCCTGGGTGGCTCAGTTGTTAAGCGTCTGCCTTCGGCTCAGGTCATGATCCCAGGGTCCTGAGATCGAGCCCCGCGTCGGGCTCTGCTCGGCGGAGAGCCTGCTTCTCCCTCTCCCACTCTCCCTGCTTGTGTTTCCTCTCTCTCTGTTATCTCTCTCTGTCAAATAATAAATAAAATCTTTAAAAAAAAAAAAAAAAAGGAAAAAGATATAAATTATGACAAAATGCTTTTTCTTTTTTCCTGCTCACATTTATACTTTACCTCCAAATTGTTAATGCTTTTGATATTTTCTGTAGATTGAATAACAATGTTGACAGTTAGATTGGCTATATAATCATATTTTCACTTGATCGAGACCCTTATGATCTAGACTGCAGTGTTTCTAAGCCTTAATTTGCAATATATGCTAAACTAGATTTATTTACTCTTCGGTTTTCAGAGGTGTGAGTTTTCAGAGTCAGATTTCCAGATAGTTACGGATGCTGTTTGGAATCAACTTTCGGGCTTCCTTAGGAACTCCTATCTTTTGTTTTTTAGACTCATGAGATGGCCACAGATGATAAGACTTCCCCAACATTGGACTCTGCTAATGATTTGCCTCGATCTCCTACTAGTCCTTCTCATCTCACACACTTTAAACCTTTGACTCCTGATCAGGACGAACCTCCTTTTAAATCAGCGTATAGTTCTTTCGTCAATCTCTTTAGATTTAACAAAGGTAAGCCTTATTCTTAAGGATCAAAGAGCCTGCAATATTGATTCTCCTAAATTGTCTTGTTCAGCTTTCATGCTGTGTCTTTGCAAGGATGTGAAATATCAACAAGGAGAATAGCTTTAGTCATAGGTCACAGGGGTTTATTGCTTATGAAGAGAAAGCTAGAGTTTTCCCTGCAATCTTATTAATTATTGGTAACTAAAGATCTGAATTGAAAACTAGATGTTAAAAAGAAGTCCCTTTTTGAAGTTAGCATTTTTTTTCCCTTTCTTAATATGTTTCAACTTTCTTAAGTTCACAGAATGGACTTTGTTCTTTTAGAGGTTAATAGACAAAAGATTCTAATTAGACCCATAAAACTAGAAGAATCAGCATATGGGAGGAAAGGTTCTTATTTTTCCAGAATTGAAACTGTCAGCATGCCTGTTGACTTACACCCATTAGATTAAGGTGTAAATGTAATGGTATCAAGGGAAAAGATACTTTTTATGTATTTATTTATTTCAGGAAATTTAGTATCGATGCAGTACTTTTATTTAATGAACAGTCTGTATTCCACACAAATGAAGTGTCCCCAAAAGAAAACTTCCCTTCTAGCATCCAGTTCAGGGTCACATTTTGCCTTTAGTTTTCACCTGTCTTTAGTCTCCCATTCTTTGTCTTTTGCGAGGTTGACATTTTTGTAGAGAACACGCCAGTTATTTTACAGAATCTCCTTTATTTGGGATCTTCCTAATTTTTATTTTTTTCATTGAAGTATAGCTGACAACAGTGTTACTTTAGTTTCGGGTGTCCAGCATAGTGATTGGAAAGTCTATACGTTATGCCGTGCTCCCTCAAGAGTAGCTTCCCTCTGTCACCGTGCAGTGCTGTTATCTACCATTGACTATGTTCCCTATATTGTGCCTTTCATCCCCATGACTTGTTCATTCCATCACTGGAAGTGAAAAGGTACTTTTTAAATGAGCTCTTTCAAGTAATATATTTTTTACCTAGAAAAATTTTTTTAAAAATATGGCCTGTATCTTTGCTTTTTATTTGGCTGTATTATTTGACATGCAGTAGAAAGTAATCCCTCTTGTCGTAAGGAATTTGAGGGCTAATTGTTAAATGAATTCAGGAGAAATTTTAATAGTATTAACTGACTTTTAGTAGTAGTCATATTTAAAGCTGTATAAAATCTCCTCCTCTTAGTCCATTTTTAAGATAATGACTTTTTAAAAAATCTTACTATTTACGTTTAGATTACAGAAAAATTGGGAAGATACTACAGAGCTCTCATACACTCCCACACCCAGCTTTCCCTATTATCATCTTATGTTAGTATAGTATACTATTGTACTGCACTGTATTCATGAATCATCATTGATGCATTGCTGTAAACTAAAGTATGTGTTTTATTCATACTTGTTCACTTTCTACCTAAAGTCCTTTTTCTGTTCTAGGATCTCATCCAGGATACCACATTATATGTAGTCATCATAAGATAATCTTCTTATTCAGCAAATGTTTATTGAGCCCCTACTATCCACTCACTATTAAAACAGAGCATGGGATCTACTCCATAAACAAAGCCGATCAAAAAAATTCTCTGCAGTCATGTAAAGCTTGTATTCTATTTCCTTTAATATGCTCACAATATTTCTAATGAAATGTAAAACAAACTGAGGATCACATGTGCCAAGGATATATCGGCCTATAATTTTGCTATTTTCTTTGAATTTTTTTTAAACTTAATTTTTAATTATGCAAATAGTACATAGATACATTATTTTCTGAACAATTTCATCCTCTTCGCTGAACTCTGAGTCTTATTTTTTCAAATAATGCCAAGCTTTCCTTTGCTACAGAGCGCGCAGAAGGGGGCCAGGGGGAGCAGCAGTCTCTAGGCGGAAGTTGGGCCAGCCCTCAGCTCCCTTCAAGAGCACAGTCTGTGAGGTCACCCACACCTTATAAAAAACAGCTTAATGAGGAACTCCAGCGACGATCTTCAGCAGTATTAGGTGAGACCGTGCTTCTCATTTCATTTATCTTTTGTGTGTTGGATTTTTCCAGTCATTGTGTTTCCCAGGTTGTTTATTGACTTAACTTTTCTGCTGTTTGGAATAGTCAGGTGCTCTTCAGAATTAATGACACTATTATCTTGGTAGTGAAAGAATTTGTTGATGCCCAAAAAAAATTCTTAAGCATTTTACTAAATTTTAACTTAGGCCAAGCATAGATCTTTTGACTGTTTTTTTGATTAATTACTTGCTTGGGTTTCAGAAGAGAACAGTTTGCAACATCCCCAGGAGAACACAGGTTAGTTTCAACTTTGTGAATGAATTCTGCATCTGTTCTTGGGATGGCTAGTGTAATGTGGTGTGCATGCCTCTGGCCGCAGAACTCTCTCAACTCCGTTAGCGGGCTGCCACTTGCTCTTGGCCTTCTGTCCTTGTTGGGGTGCAGACTGTCATTGTGGCTGGATGAGCTGAGCTCTTGCCTGTTTGTTCTCTGTCCTGGTCTACTATAGTCATCTTCATTTTCATGCTCTTCTGATGAGTATAGGCTGGGGATCAGTGCCTGAATTGAGAGATAAGACAAAGTGAGTTGTTTTATGTTTTATTTCTGTTAGAGTATTAAATTCAGCTCAGTGGTTTGCCCAGCTCAAGGTGATAGAAGAAAGGCAGTGAGAGGTGGCATAATAGAGGAGGGAACAGCAGTGGAAGTCAAGTGTCCCTGGACACCAGATCCTGTCTTGTCTGGCCAGTCTTCCTCATGAGATCCTTGAGTGAAAAGTAGGCAGGCATAGGTAATGATGGTTGGCGGGAGGATATCTTATGGCTAGCCGAGACTCGGTGCAGAACCTGAGGACTGGAGTGGGGCTAGTGCAGGTTTCCTAGCGCAACGAGCCTCAGCCTAAGTTACATTAGCCATTTTGGAAGGAAGACTCAGAAGGTGGGAAGGGGGAGAGGGAGAGAGGAGCTCTTCTACCCCAGATGGTTGGAAGGAAGAGACCATCCCCATCTTAACCTTTAAGCTCAGTAAACTCCTTCGCTTTTAAACCTGACCTGTGGCAACACTATTGTTTTTGTTGAAAGATCTAACTACATCCTATGCCGAATTAAGCATAGAATTTCTTTATTTGTTAAATTGAGGAGTTGGACTAGAGTCTTTTAGGGATTACAAACTGACAGCCTATCACACCTTGCTGTGGTGTTTTGATAAACTTGAATTTAAATATCACTAGGTAGGGAGGGGCACCTGGGTGGCTCAATTGGTTAAGCCTCTGCCTTTGGCTAAGGTCATGATCTGGGGGTCCTGGGATCCAGCCCTGAGTTGGGCTCCCTGCTCAGCTGGGAGTCTGCTTCTGCCTCTCCCCCTCCGCCCTGCTCGTGTGCACTCTCTCTCTCAAATAAATAAATAAAATCTTTAAAAAAAAATCACTGGGTGGAGCTTGTAATGTCTAGTTTGCTGCAATCCTTACCACTCCTTACTGTCTTTAATCAAGTCCGTTTGATTCTTTGGTTCTTTCTGCCTTAGCTGCTAGAGGCATTTAAATTTATGCTTCAGAAGCCTGGGACTGTTTGACCAACCAAGTTCTTTTTTCTACTGAAAGTCTGTAATTCCACAATTTACTAGCCCTGTGATTTTAGGAACATCATTTAACTATGTGGTATCTGTTTTACAAGAGAAGCGTCTAAGGTTGTTTAGGGCAGAGTGCTAGTCAAGATTTCCTCTCACGTCTCTTTCACCTTCATCTGTGATTCTTTTGGTTCCAGGAACAGCCTTGCTCTTCCTTTTCTAGTGAATGATGCTATTAGTAATCTCTTACGCTTCTAAATAGCTAAATGCAAGGGGTTGTCCCTGCATGGGAGCACAGCCATTGCGATAACAGCTTCATCTGCCTCTTTTTCACCTTATGAATTATGGACACTTACTTTATATTGTGATACTCAAGGAAAATTTGGTCATTCTAATGCTTGCATGTTGTATTCTAGTAACAACACATCTGAGATGTCTGCTGAAATTAGCATATGACTAGAGAAAAAGTTTTTAAAGTTTTCCAACATAGGTGTACTTTTGATAATTATTTGTGTTATTCAGTTGTCTTGGAAAGTTTTTTGCCAATTTAGATTTACAGAGCAACCACTCATTTCTCGGTAATCCTTAATCCTTTCCATGCCACCCAACCAAAACAAAGAACACCTAAAACAAATCTAGCAGTGAGTTTGAGAGACTTAAGGTCGGGTATTTTCCATTTTGATTTCCATAGGTTATTAGGTTAATAAGTTTAAACTAATAGAGATTTTCATCCTTTTTGTCAAGCCACCTCCCTTCATCCTTAGGTTTTTTAACAGCTAGAGCCCAGAATAGGTAGTTGTAATCTTGCTCTAAAATAAGGAAATAATATGACAGCTTTGGTGGGCATACCCATTTTGTCCACGAAGCTGACTTTGGGTTTGTTTTACTATTGATGAAACTGGCTTCGGTATTGCTATTTAAAGTGTAATTGATCCCTTCCAGTTTGGAGATGCAGGGTCAAGGAGGTGGCAGGAAAGGGTAGGACTGGAGTTCTAGCAATTCTTTGGCATTTTTAATCTGTTTAGATCTTGGTGAAGGGAATTTTGTGGGTGAATTTCCACCGTGGATGTTCTGAGCTCTGTCAGTCTTTGGGGATGTGGTTATTAAACTCCTTTCTGATCATCTGCCTCATGAGGCTTTAGGTACTTGGCGTCTAGACTGAACTGAACTGTTGCTTACTGTTTGACTGTAGAGACTAAACTAGGTTAACTCACAGGGATTGCTTTTTCTTCTGCTAAATTTTTAACAGGTATTTATGATGACTTGGGACCGAAGAGCCCAATAAATCATAATGAATTTTGGGACCATTTAAGCAGTGTGTCCGTCTGAGGCCTCGAAGCCATCAATGGTCTTAGACCATGCTTTTCTTAGGTAGCCCTTACTTGCTTGTGAAGCAGTGTTTTACATGGTAATAAATACTTCCAATGGCCGCTTATCTTAATAAAAACTAGTTTAACTCTCAATCCATATCACTGGCTGGGAGAACATAAAGGCACTGTGTATCACATATATACCTTATTTTGCATAGATATTAGAGACTAATAACAAGGTTGTTTTTTTTTTTTTTTGGTAAATCTGACTCAGACACAAGAAGAAAAGCAGAACCTACCTTTGGAGGTCATGACCCTCGTACAGCTGTTCAGCTTCGAAGCCTCAGCACAGTATTAAAACGCCTCAAGGAAATCATGGAGGGGAAAAGCCAGGTACTCTCTAAGGGCTTTAGAAGATTTTTATTAAATACTTATATGGGGCTCATGCCATACTCACTAAAAATGGTACAATGTTACTCGACTCGAAAGGATGTTCAGCTAGTACTTCCTCCAGTTATGAACACATTTTTATATACAAATTCTTAATTTTAATTTATCATTTTTTTCCCCTTTATGGTTAGTGCTTTTTGTTTTAAGTTAGCGCTTTTCTGTTGAAGAAGTATTTATTTAGCCCAGGGTCAGTAAATTATCTTTCATGGTTTCTTTAAGAAACTTTATAATTCATGTGAAGTTTTGGGGTCAAGCTTTATTTTTTTCTCACAGAGGTCTAATTGGACCAAACACCATTTTTTTTGTTTGCTTTATTTTGTTTTGTTTTTTGTTTTTTTGGAAAAGTCCATGCTTCACTGATTGCATTATAAATCTTGTCATAAGTCCATATACATGTGTGAGGGTGTGCCAGGCTCTCTTTTCTGTTCTATAGCTCCATTTTTTTTTCCTATCCTTGAATGAATTTTCTATCTAAAATTTCTATAGTTTTAGAATAAGTCTTGATGGACAATAATGTGAGTCCTTCAACTTAAGCCTTGTTTAAGGCTTAAGGTCATTTTGATCTTTTCCATTCCCGTATGAATTCTTGAAATAGTATGTCAATTTCTGCAAAAGAAACCTTGTAGGATACTGATTAGCATTGCATTTGTCATTGCATCTTTTCATATTTTCAGTTTCACATATTGTTATTGTTACAGGATAGCGACCTGAAGCAATACTGGATGCCAGATAGCCAATGTAAAGAATGCTATGACTGTAGTGAGAAATTTACGACCTTCAGGCGCAGACACCATTGCCGACTGTGTGGGCAGATTTTTTGCAGTCGTTGCTGTAATCAAGAAATCCCTGGAAAATTTATGGGCTATACAGGTAAATGTACTTTATTGACAGTTTTGCAGTTTTTAAAGGTCATAACTATAAAATAGTTATAATACAGGACCGATGTTAAGCCAATTTTTATTTTGGGTTTCATTCGTGAGACATGGGGAACACAAAAGTGGGGGACATACAGCTTTGCTTTAAAGGACTTTACAGTCGCATAATAAAGTAGATGGAGAGGTTCATAAATAACTAGAGTAAAAGACAGTGTGTTATAGATGCTAGCAAAAAACCACAGGAGCAATAATATTTATTAGACAAGGTGGTTAGGATAGATTACTAATATATATTACTAGGAGAGTTTTCATTTTATAAAATGCAGATCATCTTTGAGTTATATGACATCTTGCTTAGCAAATTGCATCTTATTCGTATTCTTTCATAAATATATCAGTATGGAAATTTTAAATTGTTTGTTGAATCAGAAAATACTAAACAATGGTATGTATATTTATACAACGCTTTGGGAGTGGAAGGTGGGCAGAAGTTACCAAAAGGAGAATACTCTTTGCAACTCTCAAATTATTTTTGTTGCCATGCAAATCTTCCTCTTAGCCTCACTCACTCCCCCTCTCCCCTCAGCTGCAACAGAGTTCAGAGCTCAATTATCTTTCATCAGGATTATGGCTACAGCCTTTAAAGGAATTTTTTATCTCCAGTTTTTCCCTACTTCTAGTTCCTTTTCCACACTCTGGTCATTATTCTCTGTTAAATGCTAATTTGATCATGTTGGGGTATTACCTGCCTAAAACCCTTTCAGAGCTCCCATTACCCTTAGGATAAAATCTTGTCTTGTTATGATTGTCATGTTAGTTTCTCAGGGCTGCCATAACAAAATATTACTAACTGAGCAGCTTAGAACAATAGAAATTTATTTTCTCACAGTTCTGGAGGCCAGAACTACCACAATAGCTCTCACTCCACAGGTCAGGGAACTAATGTAGGGATTCTGTCATTTGCTGAGTATGTTTATTCCAATCACGTATTTTAGAACTGAGGAATAACCACAGAATAACCACTCAACCCACTATAAGATGGATCTGAGCTAAAATGCTGTTGATCACCTGACCTCTATAAGCCCCTATCCTGACTGGTAGACTATAATACAATTTTGGGTCTCCTGGAATGAGCCAAGTCCAGTAATCCCCCAAAGGTTTGACTGTTACCTTTTTCTTAATGCACAGTCACCCTTTGGGGAAGGGTGGTAGAAAGATTGACAGTGTGAAGTTTTTGGCAGTGTAATGAGGTTTTTCAAGGGGACCCAGCCTCCTTGCTTCATTCAAGGAATTCTGGGTCTGTAAATGGCTCAATTCTGAGAATTAATTGGGGGGCCATGACTGTTTTTGATTTAAGTTAGACTACTGTCCACTTGTTCTGGAGTTCGTCTTATACAAATCAAGTAAAAATTTAGTATACTGCCCATTGACTTCACTTCTGGGAGTGACATGATCAATGCCATGGTCGCTACAAGTCAGACTATTCTGATTACTGCTTTGACTCTACTATCTATTATAGTATCCATGCCCACCTGGTCATTGGCGATTAAGTGCCACCATTCTTCCTGTGCCACCATAGGATCTAATGGTCTCCATTGCATTTAGGTTTTCCAATTCAGTGGCAGCAGTTCCCACTGTAATTTCTGACCTACAGAGAAGAGCGACCAGAAAGCTCAACAAGGCTCCTGGGGTTCCCCTCACAAATTTATTTCTCATGGTCATGAAAGGTATATGCTTCAGGTCCTGCTGGGGTGAGTGAGCAGGTGTTACTTGGTAAATCCTTTCTTAACATTTAATATCCCTAATTTTTTGGATCCTTTCCTTCATAGTATACCAGGGCAGTTCTGGCCTTTCAACCTCTTTAAGTATAGGCCACTTTTGGTCCATGTTTCAGCCAACCAGTCAACCAACAAGACTGTTAGAGCCCTTTTTACCTCTCAAGCTACGGTTTTCAATCCATAATCTCTACTTAGTGGGCTCATATCAATAAATTCAGCTGGGTCCTACTTTATGTTCTTTCCACTGTATCTTTGATATATCTCCACTATATCTCCTATAGCTTTGATATCTATTTGCATACCTATTCCCTGGGTTTCTGTCTATATGAGTTGGAAAAATCATTTTAGTTCACCTTCTCATGGGTCACACTATACCTTACCTTTTAGGGCTTGCTGCGACTTGAGTCTTGTTATAGCTCTAGAAGCAAAAAGGGTAGTGGGAGTGGGTCCTGAGGAGAATAAGCAGTGTATTGCAAGGTAGCAAACTCAGGCCATTTTGGATTTCTCAGGCAAATCAGGGTTAATCTCCCCTGACAGGGTGCAAAGGCTAAGAAAAGTAAAGAAGACTCAGCAGAATTTTGGGGCTTAGTGTCCCCAGCTTCTTTAGGATCTTTCCATGTATCTCCATTCTACTTTTCAGGATTCCATTCCTTTCTAATCAGTGCCCTCATTTTCACAGCAGTCATACTGCAAGATTAAGGATTCAGTGTGTGTTGTGATTCAGCCACTTGCAGGATGAAACTCTTAGTTTGATTTTCAGCTCTGTGGCTACAGGAGATAATGATTTCTCTCAGGGAAGACATAGAAACTTCCAGGTGCTTTGTACAGCTGGGAATTTGAATTCCTGAGGTCATCCTTCCTGCCCCCCTCCCCACTTTGTCTAGTACAATTAGGAGCAACCAGTCAGTCTCATATAACTGCTAATTTGACAAAAATATTCTAAGATATGAGACCCATCTACTTTATGGAGGGTAATCTACTTAAAGTCAACAGATTGTATATGTTAATCACATATTAATCAAAAACCCTTCACAGCAACAAGGAGACTACTGTTTGGCCAAGCAACCAGTCTCTCCAAGTTGACACATAAGATTAACCATTGCAAATGGGATAATACATGCTGGACACAGTTGTATATTATAGCCTTGAATAAATGTAAAGTACCTAGAATAATGTATGGCACATGGAAAGGATAGAATGTATATTAAGCAGTTATTGGTGGTAGTAGCATTAATATCTCTGTATCCATCATGCAACTATTTAATTATATGTGTATCTTTCACCTCAGTGGACCAAGGTCTTTGGTGACAGAGCTGTGTCTCCTCAGTCTTTGTTATACCATCACATAATTAGGCATGTGTTCAGCAGACACTTGCTGATGAAGTTTCTTCATGAAATGAAAACTTTTCAGTTCAGGCTTGGCTGAGTTCTGACCATTTTCATCCTAATAGCTGACTGGTGAAGGGAGATTTCTTTATAGTAAGAAACAAACCAAGCCTTTGTTGTGGCAACTTAGAGACCTTTCTGCAGGATGTGATTTCACTCCCTTACTGCAATTCTACTTCTGTCGGCTGGTGGTGATTTCTCCAGGCACTCTCATTTATCCCAGACTGGATTCACTCTTTTTGGTCCTGATTGAAGTGGATATAGTTTTCTTTAGTGTTAGTATATTTCATCTGTTGAATTGTGGCATCAGAAATGAGTAATGCAACAAAGGATACTTAATTTTGTGTAAAATCTATGCATAATTTAACAAAACTGAGGACTACATAGTTGTAGTTTTAAAATGAAAAAAAAAACCCCTAAAACTATTTATCATAATTATACTTGGTCGTAATTATGGTAAAAACGGTACAGTTGCCTTTAATAACATAATAAAAAGATTCTGAAATATTTTTCTTTTAAAAATCAATAATTCCCGTTCAGTAATTCAAACTCCAGTATTGATTAAAATCTTATTACTACTGATGTATGAAATTTTTTGAGTTCATTTTTTTTTTCTCATTCTGAATGTTTTCTCAGTAAATTCTGGCCTTCTAAAATAAATAAAAAAAAATAAATCTTTTGTTCCAACTCACATCAGTTTTCTAATGTTAATTGTAAAAAAAATTAAGGTAGGATTGTTAAATAACATGTGTTTGTAAAGTTTAATTATCTGACCCTTTTTTTTTTTTTAGTACACTAAATTTACAGAATCACACGAATATTTGTTACAGAAAAACAGGATGGAAACGAAAACTTCTGTTTGGGCCGGGTTGTGTCCTTAAACAAATGACAACATATGAAAGTATTAAATAACCTTGTTGTTTGTCCTCTGAAGAATATTTCATTGCCAACTCAACTTTCACCATAGGAATTTCTGTAATAGTTCTCCAGCGTACTTCCTAGGGTCTGTAAGCCCATTTTGTATTTGTTCGTTTTTGAGATGGTGCCCCCTTGTGGAGGCTACTCTCAGGGCTTCACCGCGGAGACTTACATGACATTTTCCTCCTTGCCCAGGAAAAACATGTTGTTTCTCTTTATATTGATTTATAAAACTGTTCGAAACAGTTTTTTTTTCTTGAACCTACTGTCCCTTATTTCATTTTTAGAACCTTGAAAAATTTGTTTTTTTGGAAGATACTCTTAGAGTTTTTTTAGTGTCATTGGGTGCTATTTTCTTAACTCATTAATAAATTTTGAGGTTATTTGAATGACTGGATGAATTTATCATAATGATGGTTTTTAAAATATATAAATGAGCCAATAAAATTATTTTGCATTGTGAAAACACCTTTTTTGGTAGTCCCTACTGGAAGACATTTTCCTGTTACCTGAAAAACTATTAACTCAAGGACTTAATGTGTTTTGTTAAGTAACCTATTATCGTTATTTTTTCAGTTAATTTTCTTGTTTTCCCTCCTAGGGGACCTCCGAGCTTGTACATACTGTAGAAAGATAGCCTTAAGTTATGCTCATTCCACAGACAGTAATTCCATTGGGGAAGACTTGAATGCTCTTTCAGATTCTGCTTCCTCTGTGTCTGTACTGGATCCAAGTGAACCTCGAACACCTGTCGGAAGTAGAAAAGCCAGCCGCAACATATTTCTAGAGGATGACTTTGCCTGGCAAAGGTACTATCACTTAAGTACAATTTTATTTATGTTTGAGAAATACAGATATCTTGTGACCCATGGCTGCCTTCTGTTCTGTTAATTTTTATCTTCTTTGAATTATTTCCTACAGATTCTCCTCCTTATTCTTTGGAATGTTTATGGGTAGTGATTATATTGACTAATTAGAACCTAAGCTCTATAAGAGGAGAGACTTTATATTGTTTTTGTTCACTGTTCTACCTGTTGGCACCAAGAACAGTGTATGGCATATATATGATCTTTTTTTTTTTTTTTAAAGATTTTATTTATTCATTTGACAGAGAGGAGAGAGATCACAAGTAGGCAGAGAGGTAGGTGGAGAGAGAGGGGGAAGCAGGCTCCCTGCTGAGCAGAGAGCCCGATGGGGGCTCAATCCCAGGACCCTGAGAGCATGACCTGAGCCGAAGGCAGAGGCTTTAACCCACTGAGCCACCTAGGTGCCCCATATATATGATCTTGATAATATTTGTTGAAAAGGGAACAAAAGTTATTGAGATGAAAAATTTCTAATGTAGCCTTCTTAGAGAAGGAAAATGCCCATAAATTTGTATTCATAATATTTGTAAATGAAATTAGATTTTTTTTCCTCTTAGGAACGTTTCTTGTTTTTCCATAGGTCCTAAATATGCTACTTCCAGCGGCCTGCTGGCGAAGGATGTTACTAACTCTTGGAAGTTACATGGAATTGTTTGACTTAGAATCCTAGACTCATCAGTTTCTGATTTTTTTTTTTTAAGCTAAGTTATATTCTTATGTATAATATTAAATCTGGCCATATGAAAGAGCTTAGAGTTTTAATTAACCATTTTCTGATAAGTTATTTTATCAATCACTCTTAAAGGTATAAGAATTAATAGGTAACCAATTTAAATAGAAGTCAAGAATGAATTATAGCTACGTTCTACATATATGACTCTCAGGGACATAATGTGGAGTAGAAAAGAAAGTCACATAGGTATACAATGATTATTTATGAAGTTCAAAAATACACAAAACACACACATTGTCTAAGTATACAGATATGGTAAACTTAAAGAAAAGGGAGGGAATGATAAGTATAAAATTGACAATAGTCATTCCATTGAGGGCCCTGAAGGGAATGGAGTTGGGTAGGTGAATACAGGCATTTCAGAGTCAGTGCTGATGGTGCATTGGTATTTGTGGCATCATGATTCTTTATAAATTACATGTATTTTATAAATTTTAAAAATTGATTTTACATTTAATAGAATAGTAAAAAAAAGTATAGGGATTCTCAATTATTTCTTACTTTAGCTAGTAATCCCTTTTAGTTGTGCCTGGCCCTATTGTGTGAGCCCAGAATTGGCAAGTGTCCTCTAATAAACTAGATTTGAAATCTTCCTGAGAGATGTAGGATAGATGTCAAAGGTAGAATAATTTTATTTCTGTGCTAATTGTTTCATGTTCATTCTCTTTTAGTTATCGTATCTTTGGGATAGGCACTACTTTCTCCTTTTGACAGATGTAGAAGCTGAGGTGTAGAGAGATTGACTAATGGACCCAAGGTCGTACAGTAAGAGGGAGAGCCTGCACTTGGACCTAAGTCTGACTCTGCGGTGCTATTCCAGTGGGCTATGGGGACTGAGAATAAGATACTTGAACTCAGGGTTTCTCCCCCAAATCACTTCAATTTTGTGTATGTGATGGGTGAAGGAGTTCTGTAAGTACCCATGCAACCAGTGTTATTATTTTAAGGTCATACCGTATGCTTAATAAACTACCAGTCTTTTGGCAGTTGGTGTAGTTAATGTAAAAACCATGGTTTCTATCTTAATTAAAAGAAGAAAACAAAACTGACCCGTAATCTTATTCTTGCAGGGATAAGAATCTTTAAATGTTAAACAATCTTTAAAATCTTAAAACAATCTTTAAATGTTAAAGCACTTTACTGAAATTGGATTTATTTGTTACTGTCCCAAATTATCTCAGTATTTTTCTACTTTCTTTGTAGTTTGATTCATCCAGACTCCTCAAACACTCCTCTTTCAACAAGACTTGTATCTGTCCAAGAAGATGCTGGGAAATCTCCTGCTCGAAATAGGTAAGCTGCCACATGAAAACTCCATATTCTGTATTTGATTTTTCTTTTTTTCATGGCAATGAGAAGAGCAAACAGATAAAAATGGGGTGGGATTGATTATTCTACTTTTTTAGCTCTAAAATCTGAATTAAACGATTGTTTTTCCTTTTGCTAGTCAGCTCTGGTTTGCATTTTCTTCAGTGTCTCTTTCCCAGTATTCTCCACTGGCTTCAGATCTCCACTGGCTTTCTTCTACCTTAGCAGATGGCCTTATTTTCTGTTGTAGAGCGAAGAGAGCAGCTAACAAATAGGCACTTCCTCAACTCTTTTTTTTTTTTTTTTTTCACTTCCTCAACTCTTACCACCACTTACCAACCTGATTATATTTAGAGAGCTCATCTTTTTTCTTTTTTTTCTACCTCTTATCCAAGCTAATTCTCCATTTGTATTCTGGATCCCATCCTTTCTCATTTTTTTTTTAATTATCCTATTTCTGTACCTTCTACCTCTTATTGCTGACTCTTTACCATCAGCATTTAAACAAACTCAGATCACCTATTAAAAACAAACAAAAATATCTTCTTTATGTTCATCTCTCTTTACCTATATTCTCAATTATTTCTTTTCTTCTTAGCCAAATTCCTTGAAATAGTTGCCTGTAATCATTCTATACCTGCACATGTCCTCCTCCTTTTTCAACTTACTAGATCTTACTGATGTCCACACCTCTTCACTGAAAATGCTTTCCTTTTTGCAAGTGTAAGTGGTGACTAAGTAGTTCTTAACCTGAAGAACTAGACATCTGAATGAGCTTGATTTAACATACTTTCAATTTATTCTTTCTACAAGTATTATTAAGTACCTAGAAACCAGGTATGTGTAATACAGCAGTGAGTCAAACAGACAAAAATTTAATGCGTAAAAAAGCAGTAAGGCATAGGGGTAGAGATTGGCATTTTAAAATCGTGTAGTCAGGGAAGACCTCACTGGGAAGGTGACATTTGAGCAAAGGCCTGAGGATATGAGGGAATGAGCCATGTGGACATTTTATAGAAGAGTGTACCAAGAAAACAGGAAATAGCAAATTCCTAGAAGGAACATAGCTGGCATAGAGTAACAAGAGGTCCTGTGCACCTGGAGTAGAATATTCTTACAGTTTATTGTAGGACTTTGTCATTTACTCTGGGTGAAGTGGGAAGCTACTACAGAGTTTGAATTTTTAAATTTTTTTTAAAAATTCATTTATTTGACAGATAGAGAGATCATAGGTAGGCAGGGAGGCAGGCAGAGAGGGGAAAGCAGGCTCCCCACTGAGCAGAGAGCCCGATGCGGGGCTTGATCCCAGTACCCTGAGATCATGACCTGAGCCGAAGGTAAAAGCTTAACCACTGAGCCACCCAGGCGCCCCAAGAGTTTGAATTTTTAAAAACCTTTTAAAATTATTTTGAAAAAATTTCAAATTTGCAAAAAGTTGCAAGAGTAATAAATTTTAATATATTCTCTATTAAGGTTCACTAATTTACATTTTCCCATTTGCTTCGTTACTATTTATATAATAGACTTTTTTTGAGAATAAGTTGCAGACATCAGGATCTTTTACTTTTTTTAATTAATAAACTTCATTTTTTAGAGCAGTTTTAGGCTCACAGCAAAATTGAGTGGGAAGTACAGAGAATTCCTATATACCCCTTACCCTCATAGCCTCCCCCATGATCAATATCCCGTATCAGAGTGGTACATTTGTTACAGTTGATGAACAGCTGTTAACATATTATTGCCCTGCATTGATATATTATCACCAAAAATCCGTAATTTACATTAGGGTTCACTCTTGGTGATGTACATTCTGTGGTTGGGACAGATGTATAATGATATGATATATCCAGTGTTATAGTATACTATAGTTTCACTGCCTTAAAAATTCTCTGTGCTCTGGGGTGCCTGCCTGGCTCAGTCAGTTAAGCATCTGACTCTTGATTTTAGCTCAGGCCATGATCTCAGGGCGTGGTGTCTCTGTGCTCTGTGGAGTCAGCTTGCCCCTCTCCCTTTTCCCTGCTTGTGTTCACTCTCATTCTCTCTCAAATAAAAAAAATTAAATAAATAAATAAATAAATAAAATCTTTAAAAAGAAAATTCTCTGTGCTCTCTTAATTCATTTCTCCCTACCCCCCAACCCATGGCAGCCATTGATCTTTTCACTGTCTCCATAGTTTTCCCTTTTCTAAAATGTTGTCTAGTTGGACTTATTCAGAATGTAGCCTTTTTAGATTGGTTTCTTTCACTTAGTAATATTCATTTAAGGTTCCTCCATGTCTTTTCATGGCTTGATAACTCATTTCTTTTCAGCATTAAATAATATTCCATTGTCTGGATATACCACAGTTTATCCACTTACCTACTGAAGAATATTTTGGTTATTTCCAAGTTTTGACAATATGAATAAGGCTGCTGTAAACATTTGTGTGCAGGTTTTCATGTGGTCATGTATTCTGTTCATTTGGATAAATACCAAGGAGTATGATTCCTGGATCATAGGGAAAGAGTATGATTAGTTTCGTAAGAAATTGCCGAACTGTCTTCCAAAGTGGCTGCACCATTTTGGATTCCCTAAATGGAAAAAGAATTGGAGATGGGAGTTGTGCTGTAGTGAAGGGGAATGCCGCAAGGGGATGTGGACTTAAGACAGTTTTTTTAAAAGGTGGGATTAATTACAGTATTTCTTTTGGCAGTGTACAAATGGAGAAATAGCTGTGCTAATTTACAATGTAGTTCCACGTGTTTTGAATTAATGTTATGATTGATGTAAGTCTTTGGGAAAGGTATAATTTAGTTAGTGAGTACTATCTCTAAATAAAACTTCAACCAGCATTTTTAATGCTAGGCTACTTATTAGAGTATTTAACAACAGGGGTGCCTGGGTGGCTCAGATGGTTAAGCATCTGCCTTCAGTTCAGGTCATGATCCCAGGAACCTGGGATCAAGCCCTGTGTTGGGCTCCCTGCTCAGTGGGGAGCCTGCTGCTCCCTCTCCCTCTGACTACCTCTCCCCCTGCTTGTGCTTTCTCTTGCTGTCTCTCTCTGTCAAATAAATAAATAAAATCTAAAAAAAAAAAAGTATTTGACAACAAATTTGACTAATTTTCTTTGTTTTTTGTTACTGCCATATCAGGATATGTGCAGGGATAGTTAGAATGTTAGAGAAGCAAAACACAGGGATAATGCATTCATTGGAAAAGAGATTTTAATTAATGGAATCAGGCATATAGTGGTGACTTTTCACTAAAAGAATATGCTAAGAAATAAATGATTATTTGAAAAATCTTGCTTATTTATTTGATATCAGTAGTTTCTCATAAGCTATTAAGAATGACTTTTTGCTAAACCTGTTACAGACCTGTGAATAATTTCTTAAATTATTTTTTTAAAGATGTATTTATTTAGTTTTGGGGGGAGGGAGAGAACATGCATTTGCATGCTCATGCTGAGGGAAGGACAGAGGGAGAGAAACCTCAAGTAGACTCTCTACTGAGCCTGCAGCCTGTCTCGGGCCTGATCTTATGACCCATGAGATCACAACCTGAGCCAAAACCAAGAGTTGGACGCTCAACTGACTGAGCCACCCAGGCGCCCCAAAATTATTTTAAAAGTATCTTTATCTTCATGCTAGGGAGAGTATAGTTTTTCAGTTGACACCTGGTTTTGAATGGCAGCCTTGCTGTTAGTTGAGTTACCTTAGACAAATTAATCTCTGATTCTTGATTTCTTTATCTGTAGAATGGATTTAGTAGTACCTACTCCATAATATGCTGTGAGAATTAAATGAGTTTAGTGTCTTAACTCATTGTAGATGCTTCTGCCTTTTTATCCTTTATATAGAAGCTAAAATTTGCTTTCATTTTTTTCTAAGTAGAAGCTAACTAAAATTTCTAGCTACAATTTTTTAATAAATAAAAGCTTGTTTGATGCTATTGACATTCCACTTACAAGTCATTTATCTAGTAACTTTGCCAGGAGGCAAAATTTAAGGATATTATAATAAGTAATAATATAACAAGAGAGGAAACAAATTTTCACTCATTTTTTAAAATTGATCAAATTCAAAGTATGATTGAGGATAACAATGCAGTTCTAATAAGAAGAAAGGCATTATTTTGGGGGGTAACATTTGCTTAGTTTGGGTTCAAAGTTAATGTTTTCTCTTACCAGAACATTACACATGTTCACCTAAAGACATTCTTGGTTCATTGGTTATGCAAAAACTATTTGGTCTGTGGGCCATAGTTTCCTGTCCCTGATCTGCAAGATTCTTTCCCTCCCTCCCTCCCTCCCTTCCTCCCTTTCTCCCTTCCTTCCTTCCTTCCTTCCTTTTTAAGATTTTATTTGTTTATTTGAGAGAGAGAGAGAGAGAGAGAGAGCGCCAGCAGGGGGAGTGGCAGAGGGAGAGGGAGAAGCAAGCTCCCCGCTGAGCAGGGAGCCTGACGTGGGGCTCAATCCCAGGACCCTGGTATCATGACCTGAGCCTAAGGCAGACGCTTAACCGACTGAGCCACCCAGGGACCCCTGCAAGATTATTTCTGCATTTAGTCTGTGATCTTTCATATTTGTCAGTTAAAAAACAAAACAAAACAAAAAACACTAGTTTTCAGCATTTTAACAAGAAGAGTTTATATATTTTTCCTCTGAGATATTACTGATAAATATACTATATTTACCATTGCTTTCCTATAATCTCTCCATAGCGACTTTGCTTTACACTTATTCTGAAATAGCTTCTCCCAATGATGATATCATACATAACCATCATAACTACATTTAAAAGTACCCTTAATGTTGGCAAGTAAGCATTTATTTATTTATTTACTTACTTACTTATTTTAAGGATTCTATTTATTTATTTGAGAGAAAGAGCATGATAAGGGGGAGGGTCAGAAGGAGAAGCAGACTCCCTGCTGAGCAGGGAACCCAGTGTAGGACTTGATCCTGGGACTCCAGGATCATGACCTGAGCTGAAGACAGTCACTTAACCAACTGAGCGCCCCAGATGCCCCAGTAAGCATTTATTTAAAAATGAATTTTCACTGTAATTTTATTTAATGATGAAGAATTTGCAACTGTGTGTTCACTTTTTGTTTTTATTTCCAGATCAGCTAGCATTACTAACCTGTCACTGGATCGATCTGGTTCTCCCATGGTATCTTCATATGAGACATCTGTCAGTCCCCAGGCTAACCGAACCTATGTCAGGACTGAAACCACTGAGGATGAACGCAAAATTCTTCTGGTACTGGTCCAGTATCTTTGCTCTTTTTAAGAAACCTATGAATAGCCAGTTAGCATGTAAATTAATAGAGGAAATAATTAGCTTAACTTTTTATTAGGGTTACCTAAGAAAGTGGTGAAGCATTTGGCACTCTTATATTGCATTAATATTTTCTTGATCCCTTTCATCTGGTAAGATAAGAATTGAGGTGCTTACGTAGTAAGAGAGCTGAACTTTTAGTTAAGTCCCAGATTGTTTTTATTTTATTTATTTAATTTTTTTTAAAGATTTTATTTATTTGTCAAAGAGAGAGAGAGCACAAGTAGGCAGAGCGGCAGGCAGAGGCAGAGGGAGAAGCCGGCTCCCAGGACCCTGGGATCATGACCTGAGCCGAAGGCAGCCGCTTAACCAACTGAGCCACCCAGGCGTCCCCCCAGATTATTTTTAAACTTTGAAACATGTTTCTAATACACATGGAATGCTTTGCATACCTTTCTACTGTATGTTTATATGAGATGATAATCAGTTGTTTATGGACTTTTTCTAAGTGTAAAATATTGTGTTTAGTCCTGAGAGTGACTCAAAGAAATGGAAATTGGCTGCTGTCCTCAAGCTTAAAATTCAAAAGGTAGGAATGAGGCTGATGGTCAGGTCCTTAATAGTAAAAAAGCAATACTTTATTTTATTTTATTTTATTTTTTTAAAGATTTTTTTTTTTAATTTATTTGACAGAGAGAAAGAGATCACAAGTAGGCAGAGATGCAGGCAGAGGGAGAGGGGGAAGCAGGCTCCCTGCTGAGCAGAGAGCCCGATGCGGGGCTCGATCCCAGGACCCTGAGATCATGACCTGAGCCGAAGGCAGAGGCTTAACCCACTGAGCCACTCAGGTGCCCCAAAAGCAATACTTTATTAATAAGAAATAGAAAGATCATTAGTGGTAAGGGCTTTAAACTGAAAGGCTTGGCATGGACTTTGGATTCGGGCAGGCATTGAGGAAAACTAATCCTATTTAAAGGTATGACAATGTATAGAGCTGAAAATAAGCGTGACATTTTCCATGTACCAAAGTAGGATTTATTAGTTAGGAGAGGTTGGGAGAGAGTGTAAGCTGAAATCTGTGGGCAAAGAGATTAAGCTGGAGTGTGTGGGTAATTGAGAATCAAGTTACTTGGGGTTACCTGGTGGAACATAGTGAGTTCAGCCTTTACAAGTTTAGATTTGAACCCATAGGTGCTAGGCAATGTTGGGAGCTTTTTGAGCAGGGAGTCATTCACTGAAGGCCTTCCTTTAGGAAGATTCACCTGGCAGTTGTTGGGGTACAGGTGAGAAAGGTGGGAACCTGCTGGAGTGAAGGCTACGAGAAACAGATTGGTGTGGTTGACTATTCTCCCCTCTCCCTTGCCCTGTCTTCAAAGAGAAGATTTTGGAATTTTGTACTTTAGATAACTAGGAGACTGAGCATATGTGCCATTGACTGGAAAAAATTATTCGGAGTAGTTGTTTTTATATTTTTCCTTAAATATTTTATTTATTTGAGAGAGAGTGTGCACAAGCTGGGTAGTGGGGAGGAGCAGCAGAGGGAGAGGGAGAAGCAGGCTCCCCGCTGAGCAGGGAGTCCAACATGGGGCTCGATCCCGGGATCCTGGGATCATGACCTTAGCCGAAAGCAGCTGCATAACCAATTGAGCCACAGAGGTGCCCTGGGATAGTTGGTTTTTAAGAGAAAAAGTTACATTTGCTATTAGATTTACCGAGTTCAAGCTGCTCCCCATGCATGTGTCATTTCTATTAAATGGTGTGAGTTGGCTCTGACAAAGAAATCTGTATTGAATTTCCTTTTATGCATTTAAAAATCACAGGAAATAATCTGCAAAGGTATGTAACAGCATCCTTCTCAGGAGTAATGATTTTCTCATAATGTGATTTCAGGACAGCGTTCAGTTAAAGGACCTATGGAAGAAAATCTGCCATCACAGTAGTGGAATGGAGTTTCAGGATCACCGTTACTGGCTGAGAACGCATCCCAACTGCATTGTGGGAAAAGAATTAGTCAACTGGTTAATCCGAAATGGACATATCTCTACGAGGTAATGTGATCTTAAGAAAGACTTCGATATTATTTATTACTTTATTTTTAATAAGGCCATAACATTGTCAATATAAGGGCAGCAAATTTTGTGACTAGGGTGCTGTTTGTTTCCTGCATTTGGTCCTTAGGGTGCTAACGACTCACCCCTCCTTCCTTCTGTGTTTTAACCAGTAGTAAATAGATGCAAGGAGCAAATGGGGTCACAGTTTACCTTATTTATTATAAGGAGAAGTATGCAGTAATTCCCCAACACTAAGCTCTCTGATTAAGCAGGATTTGGGAATGTAGCTAGGTATTAAGATCACAGTGGATTCTCCTGCTACTGTTCTCTGATCTGGACATTGCAACCTGTCCTATGGAATTGATTTCATAAGTCACACCTGGAGTTTCTTGCTCACCTCAGGAATCATTTGTGAGAGAGAGACGGACAGGTCCTATTGCCTTTCAAGGCTGCATATGCCTAAGCTATTGTAGTTATTAGATTAACTACTCCTTTCCTGGGAAGAAATAAGTATGTAAGAAGATAGAGTAGAAGCTTTAGCAGTGAAACCCTGGGGTCCAGTTTTGACTATATTTCTTTTTAGTGTGAAGAAGCTGTGAGGATGAAATGAAATAATATGGGCTTTATAAATTGTGAAATGCCATAGAAGTGCAGTGTGTTAAGTGTCTATTTCATTATTGTCTATTATTATTTTTTAAAGTTTTATTGATTTATTTGAGAGAGAGTGAGCATGAGCAGGGGGAGAGGCAGACGGAGAGAGAAAGGGAGAGGCAGACTCTCCACTGAGCAGGGAGCCCAATGTGGGGCTCGATCCCAGGACCCTGGAATCATGGCAGACGCTTAACCGACAGAGACACCAGGGTGCACCTTAAGTGTCTATATATTATTGTATATGTATTAAGTATCTATTTCATATATATGTATATATATATCTGTAATATTTGGTATTGTCTTCTTACCAAGACCACAAGCTCCTTGAGGGCAGGAACCATGTGAATTTCACCATTTTGTTTTACTGTAGTGAGGACTGTATGCATGCACTGAGCACTTGTTACGTGTTTGTTTTAAGTAAAATTAGGTTTTGGTAGGACTGCCTTACCAGCAACTTCTCCTTTACTCTGGTATCTGGGAAAATCTTTCAATTCAGCTTCAAGTCTCACTTGTTTTACCCCTCACCTATTGACCAACCATTTGTAATTCCAGCTGATTAAAATGGAAGAAAATTCAGTTTGCGTCTCATCTTGTGCTTGTGAAATTACTCTGACTTTTTAAAGTTTTTATTTTTGTTGGTCTTAATTCAGGGCACAAGCTATAGCCATTGGACAAGCAATGGTCGATGGACGTTGGCTGGATTGTGTCAGTCATCACGACCAGCTTTTCAGGGATGAGTATGCGCTGTACAGACCCCTGCAGGTAGTTTTCCATGTCATCGCTGATGAGTTGTGAAGTCTTTCTTCATTGTGGGAATAAAAAGTCGTTGAATTAGACAGAGATACATTTTCCCTGTTCGAAAGTTAAAAACATTTTTACTTGGTTGGTAGGGGTGATGAAAAACCTATTGGAATCAGACACCTTCCAGTGGGTTTGACTTTTCTTAAGCTGGGCCTAGTGGTGTTATAGTTGCTTGTCATTTATCTTTAATGGTTTTCAGCTTCACTATGTCTGCGTTTTCAGGACTAAGAGAAAGTATACATTATAAAAAGATTCAAAAAGTTAGTATCACCAATGCAGTAGATTTTGACTCATTAGCAGTAGTAAATTGTAAAGCAGTGGTAAAACATGATGTATATATCTTTTTCCTTTAATTAGGGAATAGAAGTTATTTAAAATAGAACTTTTTAAAAAGATAAGCTTTCACTTTTGGTTTATGTTAATTTGATATATATATAGTGTTTAGGAATACCTTTGTGAACTAAAATTGGAAACTCAAAGGTTAGAAAAGACAAATGACTAAAAAGACTGGTGTGGTGTTATTTGTTAAATAACAGTTGTTTTCTAGAATGTGTCCTAGCGTTGGCACAGGATTAGAATAAATTCTAAGCCAGGTTTACTCTGGACTAAAAAGCATGAAATGAAACACTAAAATCTGTGTATTATGTTTTGCTCATATTAAGCTGCCTAAACCTACTGATTAGTGACAATTATAATTATCAGAGTGGAATTATCAGCATTAATGCCGGTTTACTTAGTTTCTATTAATTTGCTTATTTTTATGTAAATTTATTCAGTGGTTAGCTTTGTAGAAGTATTGGGCTAGAATTTATTTATAGTGTTGTCATTGAAAGTTGCCACTGAAAGTGAATTACTTGGATCTCGTCTTGATCATTCCAGAGTACAGAATTTTCTGAGACCCCTTCTCCAGACAGTGACTCAGTGAACTCTGTGGAAGGACATTCTGAGCCATCCTGGTTTAAAGACATAAAGTTCGATGACAGTGACACGGAACAGATAGCTGAAGAAGGTGACGATAATTTGACTAGTGAGTTTAAACTTTCCAACGTTTTAATTTTTATGACTCATTACTGTGTATGTATGATAAAATGAGTGTCTTGTTTGTTTGTTTAGTTGAAACAATTCTGCTTTAAATTTTATGGCACCAACTAAACGTAAACATCTGATAGCAATCCTTGTTCTAGATACAGTATTTTCTTAAGAAACCAACTTGTTAGGCTACTGGCGTTTTCAGGTTTTGCCATAGTCTCTAGTTTGCAGCAGCTTAAAAATAACTCTGAGCTAATAATATCGCAGCAGACAACTTTCTCACCTCTTCACTATGATATCAGACTTTCTCTCTGCAGAACCTCCAATATATTTCTCCATCTTAAAAATTCATCTTATATTTAATGTGTTCCAATTTTATTAAGTCTCCACAGAAGTACGTGAAAATACTGTATCCATTTTGGTATTGCACATTGGGCTTGTCTATTAAAAGAACATTTTTCTCCTTTCCTCCAATACCCTGATGAAACCCATTTTTACTCCCCTCCTCTCCCTATATTTCTTTCCCCTCCCCGACACTAAAAGACTCTGCCAGTCCTAGCAAGCGCACATCAGTCAGCAGCTTCCAGTCCACAGTGGACAGTGACTCAGCCGCTTCCATCAGCCTGAACGTGGAGCTGGACAACGTGAACTTCCATATCAAGAAGCCCTCCAAGTACCCACATGTGCCCCCTCACCCTGCTGACCAAAAAGGTAGGAGGTAGTCACCATCTGGAATCCGGGCACAGGCTGGAGAGCTGGGCCACACGATCTCATGCCAGCCTGTCCTCCTGGCTTCCTCTGTCCCACGTGGCGGAGGGGATTCGGTGTGGGTTTTGTTCCCCCTTTCTCATTTTCCCCACACCGCCTCCCCACACTTTTTTTGGTTGGTTCCTTTTATTTCTCGTTTTCTCCCTCAGTACCACCACACCCAATTTAAAGCTTGTAGTCTTTAAAAGGAACTACATCTTTAAAAGGATCTACTACTACTGCTCTTCCCTTAGCATAATGTGCAACTTCCAAGGTGGCATTTCTTCGCATTTATAACATGGATGTTCTGCTCTATTCATTTCTCTTTCTTTATTTAACATTTTAAAGCCTATTTGCTTATGCTATTAACCAGTAACGTAGTATTTTACTAAACCTTTTCAGGTGCTTGATCTATATTAGGGGGAAACACAATCCAAAACATCTTTCTACTATGATTTAAAATGTTTGCTATG
Source organism: Potos flavus (assembly GCA_028534135.1). Lineage (NCBI taxonomy): Eukaryota > Metazoa > Chordata > Mammalia > Carnivora > Procyonidae > Potos > Potos flavus. The sequence goes on from CM052883.1 coordinate 148,622,132, forward strand.
GAAAGAACAGACTGAAGATACACATTTCTTTCCTGATATCATTGTATTTTTTCCATGGTTTCTAACCATGATGAAGCTTCTCACGGATGTTTGTCTGCAGGGAAGGATCATGTCGATCAGACTCTCACGTGTATTCCCAGGTCATGCAGTAGTTATATTTTCTGTTGTTAATAAATAAAATATCATTTTTTTGTCCACCTCAAAAAAAAAAATGCTTGTGATGTATGTGCCGTATTTAAAAAAGGGTTTCTTCTCTGAGTAATACAAAGTGAAGTTATTTTTAGTTGTCTTATTTGAGAGTTTATTCTACTGACTCAAAAATAATAATTACCATATTCAGAAGACATTTGGTATAGAAGAAAAAAAAGATAAATCATTGCTAAAATCTAATATAGCAGTATATAAAAAAAGATGCTTTTTATTTTTTGTTTTTATTTTATGTCATTTTTTAAATTAACATATAATGTATTATTTGTTTCAGAGGTACAGGTCTGTGAATCATCAGTCTTACACAATTCGCATCACTCCCCATAGCACATAACCTCCCCAAGGTCAGTCACACACCCTCCCCAAGGTCAGTCACACAGCCACCCCATCCTCCCCCCCACCTCCCTTCCAGCAACCCTCAGTTTGTTTCCTGAGATTATAAGTCTCTTATGGTTTGTCTCCCTTTCTGGTGTCTTCTTGTTTCATTTTTTTCCTCTCTTCCCCTATGATCCTCTGCTTTGTTTCTCAAATTCCACATGTTAGTGAGATAATAAATAAAATGCTTTTTAAAAATGGATGTCAGGGTTTACTCTGTTGGATATAACTAGCAGCCAAATTAAATTTTAGCCCTAAAGAGGCATTATGTAAAAGAAAATAAATAAAAAATATATAAGTAAATAAGTAATTATGAGATTTCATTATGTTCTAGTAACTAAAAAATCATTATAAAGATGAAACCATTTATTCCATGATTTCACCTGGAATTTGGATTTTCAACATTTAGCCCTCTAAAGTTGAGTTTTTTCCTTAGATTGGAAATGCTTGTCTGATTCCTTGCTACTTCCTATTTTGAGTCTAAAAATACGGTCAGAAAAGAGAAGCTTTTGAACCTAAACATCTATTCTAAAATAATTGGAAACAAACTCCCATTTCTATAACAAATTTCTAATGGTTGTCAGTAGTAACCACTATCCTCAAGATGTGGTAAAAAAGCTTTTAAGAGTTACAGTAATAGGGGAAAAAAAAAGAGAGAGGCAAACCATAAAACAGACTTAGACTTCATGATAGAGAACAGCCTGAGGGGTGCTGAAAGAGAGGTGCGCAGGGGATGAGCTAAGTGGGGGATGGGTATTAGGCAGAGCACTTGTGATGAGCACTGGGTGTTGTATGTAAATGATGAATCACTAAATTCTACTCCTGAAATTAATATTATACTATATGTTAATTAATTGGAATTTAAATAAAAATTGAAACAACAAAGAGTTGTAGTAAAAAGGTATATCTTATTAAAAAATAAGGTTTTTTAATTTAGAGAGGATGCAGTAAAAGAGGAGACTTGCCTAGTGCTGAACATGAGTGAACATGAGTAAGATACATACCTTTATGGGAATCCTCAAAACAAATTGTAAGCATGGTGGAGAACATTTGGGTGAGTATGAAAGGACGGTGGAGTAGACGTGACACTTGGGCGAGATGAACTGTAGTCTGGTCCCTGGAGCATACTGGGTGATGCTTTTGTAATAGAAATGACAGATGTGGGTCAGAGGTGGCATCTGTTGTGAGGGAGGATATCTGTCCTTTGGACACATGTGTTGGCAATGCAGTTTCATTTTGGTGAAAGTAGACCGTGAAATACATTTTTGACGTGATGATTTCATGTCTTGGAAGGTTAGGAAATTATGAAAACCGTGAAGGAAGTGACCTGTCATCATAGTATTAGTTAATAGCAAAAGATGGACTGCTGAGCACAGTTGGACAATTTGCTTTAGGATGCCCAACTTCCTAATATTGGGAGAGGAATGGAACAGGAAACTTCAATACTGACATTTGTACAGTACAACCTCATTGTATCCCTAAGGAAAATTAAAGGGGAAGCATCCACAGTTGAAAAAATCACTATGACTCTTCTGCAGCCTCTCTGCTCTCAACCCTTTAAAAAGATTGTCTACAAAGTTGTGAGAGGTAACTTTTACAGAAGGATGAATCTGAAAGGGGGGCCAGCACTTTAAAAAAAAAAAAAATGACAGGATAGCAGAAGTCCAGATTGCACTGATGGATGGAATAAATGCCAAGGACATCTCAGAAAAGATTTTTAAAATTGTGGCACAAAGAAAGAAAATCAGGGCAATAATATGGGAAGATGATATAATATTAACTGAAGCTTCTTCTTCTCGCCCTCATCAAGATAATTTTATCAGGAAAGAATGTATATAGTCAAAAGGAAAGTAAAGCCCAAGATAATGAAGAGAAATTATAGAGAATACCTGATTATTTTAAATAAGTCTTTTGCCAGGTTCAGGCAAAATATATACCAGATTACTGAAAGAATTTAGAGCTGTGATCATAGGGCCAGAGTTTGTTATCTTTGGAGAATTATGAAGAAAAGGAGGGGTTTCAGATGATTGTAGTGACAGAGGCATTACAATTTTGTAAAAAATAGGTTGTTGATTTGACTTTGGAAGTTGGTAAAATTATAGAAAAAAATTAAGAGGATGTCCTGTGGTATTTAGAAAAGGGATTGCTGGTGCCTGGGCACTGGTGTTGGTTAACTAAAATCTTTTCACAACAATCCCATTTCCTTTTTTCATGGTGGTATGAGATTGTTAGCTCAGGAGACTGTGGTAGAGACTGTTGTCTTTGCTAATAAGACATTTCATGGTCTCAGTAACCTTGTGGACAAAGAGGACAGTTTCACACTTGAAATATGTTAAAGAGGGAGTTATAGGCAATAGTTATATCTACCTTTTAAAAGCACAGGTTCTGGAGTCTCTGAGTCTCTCTATAAAAAGCACACATAAAGAGGTTATTAGCGTGTTTGGCAAATGTAAGAACTTCGTGATGTCAGTATTAACGTAACACGTGGATTTGTACTTTGTGTAATGGTTGTGCTAAATGTTGAAGGAGTAACCTGATAGCAACTGAAGAGGGATGGGTTATGCTGTAGGGCGTATAGATCATATGCGACCTAGAGAGTCTAAAATTTAAGGCCTTTCTGAATCCCCTAATGAATGTTTCTGGCTTTCACAGTTCTCTCCTATTAGTTTTTAGCATACTAACAAGAATTGTTCTTTTTCTGTTTTTCTTGTGAAGTTGAAGTACAATAATGTATTTTTTCTGCATTGTAGTTAGCACTGATTACCAGAAAGTAAAGATTGTCAGAGTCAACTGGTAGTGAAGCGAAAGAGTGATAATACACCCTCTGCCTCTGGTTTTCCTTCCTTTTAGAGTGTAAATGGGAATGGGTGGTTCTTATCTTTCCGTTGAAGTTAAAGGTAATATTTATAAAATATTTTCTTAGGAATCATCCTTTATCTTCCAGGGCTGAGGAAATTTGGATTTCTAAAATTGATTGACATATCTGTACTTAAAAAAAAAAATCTGGTGTTTTTGCCTTATGCAAGCAAACCCCACGTTTTCATAAACTTGTAAAACTGGAACATTGTGATCTTCTTGCTTGATTAGATTTTCACTATTGGTAAAATTTGGAGAGTTGTACAATTAAAATACATTTTGTTGTGTGTTGCAAGCAGGATTCTGAACCATTCTTGATTAGGTTAGTGAGTACTACCTAGAGAAGTGAGAATCATAGCTTCCATAAGCTTCTAGATCTAACTTCCCATGTACAGGAAAACTTATAGGAGCAAGTTAGACAGCACCATACGGAAACAATCCAGTCGAATCGAGAAAATGGGACATTCCACAGGACATTTGGCCTGGGTTCTTTTACAGTTCAATATCATGACAAAGTAAAAAGGTAGGAGGTTTGCTTTGGACTAAAAGAGAATAAAGGAAATGCAGCATATGAACCTTATTGGATCCAGGTTTGAGGCAAAAAATTTATTAAAGCATTTTAATATTTAATATTTAATAATTTAGATAAATTTGAAGAATATGCACTAATTTCATCATATTAAGACATTGTCAATTTCCCCTTTTTTTTTTTTTTTTTTGAAGACATTGTCAGTTTTCTTAAGTATGTAAATGGTATTGTGGCTATACAGAAGAATGCCCTTATTTTTAAAAGATGTATGCTGAAGTGTTAGTGGTCAAGGGTCATGATGTATGTAACTTCAAATGGTTGGGGGAAAATCCATACATATATGTAGAGAGAAATCAGATACGGAACATTAAGAATTGTTAAACCTAGGTGAAGGATACAGGATTTTCTGTATGTTTGAAAATCATCATATATATAAGTATATACATACATGATGTATGTATGTATATACTTAATCTTTAGTATGAAAAGTAAAGCTTGTGAAGCCATTATGTTAGCTGAGCAAACAGATTGGCATTATTGATTTCTGTGTGGGAGGTATAGAAATAAAGTATAATATCTGTTTTTATTTGTCCACATACTTGATTTATTGTATTTGGCATGGTACACTTTGAATTTCCAATGTAAAACTTTTTCTCTGCTTTCTTGTTCAAAGGATGAGCATAATGGCGTATAAACAGCAACTTCCTAAGCTCATTTGTTATAAGTGAAATCTACTTGGAAAGAATTTTTTTGGAGAACCTTTATTTTAAAAGGCTTAAAATACATTGTGGTTTCGTTTGCATAGTAGAAAGAACCTCATTTGAGCTATGCTTGGTCACGGATGCAAAGAAAAGTTCATGGGGAAGTAAAGAATAAGTTTCACTTGTGAGAAAAGTAATATTCTAAATTTCTAAAAGAACACAGCGTGTATTCAGTTGTGGCAACTATTTGGCAGTATTTGGTTAGAATTTTGAAAAACAAACCCTAATTTGAAAGCACATAAAAATCCTGATGAGTTAAATCTTTATTCCCTGCCAATGGCACTTCTGTATTAATTTGCTTTATAGCGTCTAGTCTGAAATTTGAAAAAAAAAACACCTTATGTATTTTTTCAGGTGGCTTCTCTATAAACTATTTTGTATATAGACAGTTATTTTTGAAATCATACAGTTATACATGAGAAAAATAGTGTAGCTTTTTAGGCTTGTCATACCTAAATTACTGACTTACTAAATTACTAAATTACTGGTTCAGCTTTGATAAGAGAAAAGCAATCTGTTAAAGATTATCTGACATTACTGCTTCAAGATTCTGTTGAGTTATTAAAGTCTATTAAGTTTGGTTTGAAGTGTATGGAATAAGTATAAAGATGCATTTTAGCCTAAAGCTTTCTTCAATTGGCTGGGCAGGGTTTAGTATGAGTAATACTTTGTGTGTAGGTGTGTTCTCTGTATAATTACGCCGGCATGTTGCAGTCATAAGTCTCTCCTTTTCTTCCTCCTCTGCTCTCTCCCTGGTATGCAGAGTATTTGATTTCTGACAATGGAGGACAACAACTCTCAATAAGTGACGCCTTCATCAAAGGTAATTTTATCAAAAGCTGTACATGGGATAGTGTGTCTTGTGAGGGTGTAGTTAGGGCTTGCACATTGATTGGCACAGAATAGGTACTGAAAATAAATTTGATTATTTTAGTACTATGGGAACACAGTTTTTATATGTATAGTAGCTCTGAGAATGTTGGGAATGAAGAATATAAATTTGGACTTGGTTTGAGAGAAAATATCTGATCTGAAAAGCAGTTGTTTAAAAGCTTTTATAGAATTTAAATTTTATTCTTTGAAGGTCATAGTTTAATGCTTTCCAAATCATGAATATAAAATTAAGTATTGATATCCATATCATCAAGTATTCTCAAACTTGTTAAAAAGACCCCAGGGAGATCTCATCCATTTGAGGATGCTGCCTGCCCTGTGGAATTGGAAAGAGAAATGGGGAGAAGAGATAAAGAACTAACTTTGTTGATTGATTTCTTGGGGACAAAAGACAGTACAGAAGAAGACAGCCTTCTCTTATACCTTCCCTACTTAGCTTACTGGGGAGTAAGGACATACTTAATTACTTCATAACACTCCACGGCTCAGACTTCAGTTAAGTTCTCATAAGTTAGCAGTGATTCTAAATTCATCTCTGAACATCTGGTTCAACTAGAAGTTTATATAGGCCAGCTGTTTACATAATTAAAATGTGCAGTTTTTTTTGTACCTCATATTGTGGACACACGCTTTACTTTGCAATGCTGGACTGTTTGGTTGAAAGATTTTTTGTTTGGTTTGCTTTAAGAGGAGGAAGGATTAGAGAATTGTAAGCATTTCCCACTTCTTTCCATTTATTCAATCACGTTTTACAGTAATTATATAGTGAGCATCCTTTTTGCAAAGCTTTTTTTTTTTTTAAAGATTTTATTATTTATTTGAGAGAGAGTGAGAGCTAGAGAGAGAGAGAGAGCACACACACAGAGGGAGAGGGGGAGAGAGAAGCAGATTCCCCGCCGAGCAGGGAGCCCGATGCAGGGCTCGATTGCAGGACCCCGGGATCATGACCTGAGCCAAAGGCAGACGCTCAGCCAACTGAGCCATCCAGTTGCCTCTCCTTTTTTGCAAAGCTTTTAATATAATCTGTTTTTTGTCTAGACGCATTTTCATTCTCTTTAAAAACTTAAAGATTTTACAAAATTTTATATAAATTGTTATCATGTTTTAATATTTCTTTATAGTTCATTTTTGGGTCTTGATTTATAAAGGTTTTGCTTTAAAAAAAGCCTTTGTTCTAATATTGAGAAAGAAACACTATGAAGAATTGCCGAAATAGACTGACTACACTATGGTGTACTGGTTGATACGTATCAGGGCTGAGCTTTCCTCTTTAAGGTTCAGCACCCACACTACCACATGTCGTTCTGCCAGCACTCAGAGTTGTGTTGAATGCAGTTTTTAGTTTGTAATTTTACAGGGAAAGGCGGCCCCCTTATTTTTTAATGTCCCCAATGAAATAAAAAGACTGTAAAAATCTCTCGTTTTTCAGAAGCCATATTTATAATTATTGGCTTGAGAGTCCTAGTCCCTTATGTGAATTTGCTTTTCACTGTTCTGTCTCTGATTTTAACTGTTGTAAATATTGGCGATCGAACTCACACTTAATTTTTTTGTGTATTTACACATGTCCTTGCCTTTTACACCAACAATATGAATTGGCTGAGTTTAAAAACATCAAAAGATAAATTGGCACTTTCTAAATCTATTAAGAGCATGGCATAAAACATAACGGTGAAGTACAATTTCTTATTTTACCCTTAGAATCCTTATTTAATCGTCGAGTTGAGGAGAAATCCAAAGAGCTGCCTTTCACACCTTTGGGCTGGCATCATAACAACCTGGAGCTGCTGAGGGAGGAGAATGGAGAGAAACAAGCCATGGAGAGGTTGCTGTAAGGCAGTGAGCTTTTCGATGTTAATTTTCCATTTTTATAATTTTCAATGACTTGATGGGCATATGCGTAGTTGTTCTTCCTCATAAAGTCAAAAATACTAAGATTACTTAGGAAATAAAGCCTGTTCTGATGAAATTTCTTATAAAGCAAGAGTCCTAAACTGTGATGATCTATCCCAATTGTAATTTATGTGTTAAAATTTAATTGAAGATACTCACAGATTTCATTCACATATAAAATCATTAAGGTACAGATGAAATAAGATTGGCTTAAGAATATCTTTTCTTTGAGCCATAATTCCTATGCTTATTTCTTTGTGGACTGCTTATTGCGTCTTCAGAATTATTGTCTCTGGCCGTAATAACTGCAAACTTCTTTTTTGTAGTTCAGCTAATCATAACCACATGATGGCACTACTCCAACAGTTGCTCCATAATGAGTCATTGTCACCATCCTGGAGGGACATCATCGTTTCATTGGTCTGCCAGGTTGTTCAGACAGTCCGACCTGATGTCAAGAACCGGGACGATGACATGGATATCCGTCAGTTTGTCCATATTAAAAAAGTGAGCTCTGCTAATGCTTTTCTAGTGCTCGGAACTGATGGCGTGGGCCTGGTAGTAATTTGTCTCTTAATGGTAATCTAAAAGGGGTTCTAAGTAAGGAGGGGGAGGTTTATCTGTTTGCTATTTGTTAGCAGTGCACTTAGAAGCCACCCATAGGAAGTGAGAGAAAGGGGGTGAGTTGGGCGTGGAATTGGGAAACCAAACAAAGGTGGTTTCTTCTTTTTTGCTTCCTTTTTCTTGACACAATATCTATGAGAAGACCTCTTCCCAAAGATTACTGTCACTGTTCTAAGGAAAAGCAGTGGGTAATTGCCTTATTTAGATAGTGGAGTCCTATATGTATTTTTTGCCTATGACATTTGATTCAGTAATGGTTTTAATTGCCAATTTGGTCAGTCATATGGGTATTTTAGAGATAAGACCATAGAGACTGGGAGGTGGAGAAATAGTCATGCTAGATCTCATTAATTATTGGTCGAAAGGAAGAATTGTATCCTGGAACTTTCTGTTCTAATTTGATTACATAATAGTTAAAATTAAAAATGGAAATAAATAATAGCATCCATCTGACTGGATTCTAATAATATATCATTGAGTTTTGTTTTCTTGTTTCATTAGATTCCAGGTGGAAAGAAGTTTGATTCTGTGGTTGTCAATGGATTCGTTTGTACCAAAAATATTGCACATAAAAAGGTAATGTGATCTGTTCAACAGTGAAGTTCAGCAAACTATGACTGTGTACCCAGCCAACAAGTTGGGGTACCCTAATCATAGGAGAGAAGGAGAATGGATATCAAGGAGCAATTAGCAGTGTCTGCTGTAGGGGTGAAATTTTGGAGGTTCGGGTAAGGTCTTCACGGCTGATGATGATTAGGATTTGGATAATAGGAATTCATGAGACAGAAGGAAGAGAGAGGATAGGTCAGGCTTCTAGACAAACAGAATGATAGGGTACTGGTATCATTTTTCCTTTGACCTGCCACATCTTAGGGAGACAAGTTCTCTCTAATAGACTGGAATCCTTCCAGAGGCCTAGCATTTTAAAACTTTGTTGTCTCTTCTAGAGCTGAGCTGCAGAACTATCACTGGTGTTCTGTTATCCTTCTCACCTATCTTTGCCTTCGGGCCTGAGGCCTCTTTCTAGCACTAGCACAAAGGAATGGGGTGAAATAACCTGGTATATTAAGGAATCTCTGAGATCCTAAGGTGCAAGATGAGAAAGGAGATGAGGCGGGAGGAAGCAGGCAAGGGGCTTTGTATCCGACTTAGGGGCTTGAACTTTATTCTGAAGTCCACTGATTCTCATAGTGCATGGTACATCATGGTCCCCTGTGGATCTTGTTAAGTACATAGATTCCTAGGCCCAACCCCTACAAATTCTCATTCAGTATAAGGGCGTGGGAGTGTGGGGCTAAGGGAAACATGGGGCTGCTTTTAAAGTAGGCACTGCACATGTTTCCAGTGTCATTGGTTGGTCCTCACATTTTGAAAAACCATCAATCTAGCAGTGCTCTCAAACTTGCCGTGCTCCTGAATCACTCCAGGAACTCACTGCAAATAGAGATACCCTGACCCCCCACCTCTGGAGATACTGATTTGGTTACAGTGAGAGCTCAGGTAGATTTCTAGTGTGAGCAACCTGATGGGCAAACTACAGTCCTATTTTCGCTCTTCTCTAAGCAGAGACTAATTCATTTTTTTGTAAGGCATAAAGCCTCCCCAAAATTGTCAGTGACCATAGATAAGTAAAACTATGCTTGGATTTGACCCAATGTCAGTATTTCTACGTAGAATCTTATTAAAACAGACACATTACCCATCAAGGTAGTAATTTAAGCCAAATTAGATGATCTCTACTGAACTAAGGGGAAAGTATGTTGAGCTTTTCTCCAGAGTTGAAAATTGTATGTGGGAGTGGTAGAAACATATGCATGAATGACTGTCTTGTTCCACTGACCATATTTAGAGATAGTCTTTAATTTGTAGTTGCTAAAAACAAAAATCCCCAAGTGTAGTTCCCCAACTGACGCATTTACTGTTTTAAAGCCATTTGCAAGTTCAGACTGTATAAGCACGGTCACTCTGAACCGCCATAGCGGGGCCTGGGTTGTTGGGCCTGGGGCTTTAGTTGCGTGGTTAGGGTCTTTGTCTGAGTCTGCCCTTCTGGATATACTTTAAGGTTTTCCTTTTTGACTTCTTGTTACCCAGTTTGGCTTCCCAATTTATCACTGCTTGGAATCTATTCAGGAACTGTTTTCCTTTTCTCCCTCCTTTCTCCTTCTTGAATTTTAGAAAGGGTAAATTATGCTTTCAGAGTTGCTGATCGCTATGAGTTCGTGAAGAATCCTGTCTTTAAGCCCTTCTCCTCCATACCCAGGGCTTGATATCTTTTCTTGCAATATTAGAAAAACAAAACAAAACGAAAAAACTTTTAAGAGTGTAGAGGACTAGGTTAAAATAGAGTTAGTGAAACAAGGCCAATTTTTGAGGAAGTCTGCATTGCTCTGAGCAATTTGTTTTGAAAAAATATCTAAGAGAATACCACAAAAGGACTAAAGGAGAGTATTTCGATACAAATATAAGGAGATAGTCTATTTAGGAAGAATTATAAACAGTATGACTTTAAAGATATGATTAGAGAAGGTCTATAAAGTGCAGGCTTTAAAAAGCTTTTAACAAATTTCATATTTTGTAGATGAATTCTTGTATTAAAAATCCCAAAATTCTTCTGTTGAAGTGTTCCATTGAGTATCTCTACAGAGAAGAAACTAAATTTACGTGCATTGATCCTATTGTGCTTCAGGTAAGGACTTCTGACTGAAACAATGATCTGGAGGGATCTTTGTGTACTGTAGTGCTTTCAGACTCTTATAACTCATTTCGGCTGATTACATTTGGCAGGCAAAGAAACTTGATCGCTTTTATTTCATTTAAAAAATTTGTTATAAAAGACATCTTTTATGTATTACTTTGAAAGCTTACCAAAACCTCTGTCATTCCTTATTTTAGAGTTTCAAAGTTGTTAAAGGGAACATAACGACTTTTTGGGAATATATGGAAGAAAAAGTGAAACTCTAAATTCTGGCCTCTCTGCCCACTTGGGTTATTGATTTACTTTAAGGATTTTTCTAACTTACCAGATTCCCAGTGGCAATACCTAGTTTTTAATATAGTCTGTCCTACTAAAACACATGTTTCTGGACTGCCAGTTACCTTTCACATGGTTGGTAAAGGGGAATAACATCAGATGGAAATTGTGTTTGTTTCTGCGTGGTTTTTCTTAACATAGGAGTCCCAGAATAGCTGCAGAGGATTATAATCCTCAGCCTCAGCTCAGCTGCTACATAGGCAGGAACGCTTTTGGCTCTGTTTTAAGAAACTAAAAGTGCTCTTCTGCTGGAAGGGCTCTCTCCCCCAGAGAGATGCACCCCCAGCCCTGCCTGGATGGCTCTCAGTGGCTCTACTGCTCAGAGCTCCATTTCCAATTGTACTGTTGTAGTTGCTTTTGTACATTTTAAATTCCCTTGAGGCAGCCTCCAGCTGTGCTGAGGTACCTGGGTAGGCTGTCCAAGTTCTCTCTCAGGGTATTGATTATTATTTTTGTTAGTGGGCCGGATATGAAGTTGCATTGGTTTAAAAAATTTTTTTGCCCCAACTCCTTTTCTCCTGTAAACACTATTCATTTTCATTTGCAGTTGTTCAAAATGGGAGGTTTTTAGGAATGTGTCTATCATATTATAGTGGAAACGCTTATATTCAGTTCCAGAAATATTTAGGAAAAGCATTACTTGAATATCCATAGGTGATAGGTACATTTTTCTGAGAGTGGTAGGAGCAGTTACTTTTGTACTGAATTCGTAGAAAACCGACAGAAGAAACTTAGTTGTGGTTTTTTGGAAATCTGCTCTGTTACTTGGGGCTGTTTCCTCTTGGAATTCAGCTATGTATAATAAAAAGAAGCTTTCGACTAGATCATTACCATCCCTGCTAGCTCTGATTTGCCATGACTTCTCAGTGGTGAACTGAAATAAAGAATAGGGAAAAACACAATTATTGTTCTTGGGAGTCTCAGATTTTTTTGATGCTGGGAGTTTTCTTGATCTCACTGAAGGTCAGTGGAAGACTTGTATAGGATTAGATCACAACTGTATTGATTGTAAGGCTTATCCTGATTGCATTTGCTAAAATGTATAAAATTGCAGGTTTTGGATGAACTGAGAAACTGAAATCCACAGATTAGTGTTTACAGAAAAGTGTATTTAAATATATCCACTCTATTTTAACTCCATTCTTACAATTAGGTTAGTGGACTGAACTCTGTTTGTGTTAGAAAATGTGCTCTGGGCAAACATGTATTTAAGAAACATGATTTAATTTACTATAACCTAAAACATATTGTTTGAACCTTTAACACCTGCCCTATAAAAGTTTTTAGTTTGAATTGATAGAAAGTATTAGCTGATTTTTTTTCTCTCTCTCTCTTTTTTTTTTTTTTTGGTCCACTCAGTGTGGAATAACCAAAGAAGCAGCAGAAATTTTGGTAGATACAGGCATACCTCAGATTGCAGGTTTGTTTCCACACCACTGCAGTAAAGCCAGTATTGCAAAAAGCACATCGAATGATCTGTTTGGTCTCCTGATGCATATAAAAGTTATGTTTACACTGTACTGTAGTCTAATAAGTATGCAAATAGAAGTATACCTAAAAAAAAATATATATACACACCTTAATTTAGAAACACTTTATTGCTAAGAAGTGCTAGCCATCATCTAAGCTTTCAAGGGGTTGTTCATAATCACTGCTTACAAATTATCATAACAAATATAATAATAATCAGGGAAAAGTGTAAAAAACTATGAGAATTACCAAAATGTAACACAGATACAAAGTGAGCAAATGCTGTTGGAAAAATGGTGCCAGTGGACCTGTTGGACACAGGGTTGCTACAAACCTTCAGTTTGTAAGAAATGCAGTATCTGCAAAGCACAGTAAAGCAAAGCACAATAAACAGAGTTTGCCTGGAATCGGAGGAGGAGAAGCAAAGGGCAAGGAGATAAACAGTCTGTGGCTTCACAGAATCTTCACAAAGCTGACACTGCTCAGGCTGTTGGTCTGCCACTGCTCTGCTCCGTGCTCATGGCCTACTCCCTGATACTCTTTCGTTGCTGGGCCTGGCCAGGCCTCCTTTGGAACAGGGTGCTTCATGTACAATCATGGCAGTTGTTTATAGTTGCAACTGAGAGGAAGTATATTTGCCATTCCTGTGCCAAAGCCCAGAAATTTAAAAAAAATCAACGTCTTCTAGGTATACTTTTGAAGCTGCACAAATAATATCATTTTAAATGCTGTTAAGGGGCACCTGGGTGGCTCAGTCAGTTGAGTGGCTGCCTTTGGCTCAGGTCATGATCCCAGGGTCCTGGGATCGAGTCCCGCATCGGGCTCCCTGCTCAGCGGAGAGCCTGCTTCTTCCTCTCCCCGTGCCTACCACTCTGCCTACTTGTGCTGTCTGTTTCTCTGTCAAATAAATAAAATCTTTAAAAATAAAATAAAATGCTGTTAAATGACTATGTAGTAAGTAGGGTAGAAAATTAACGCATTTCAAGGGAAAAAATCTATTTTGTTAATAATGGGAGATTTTGAAAATGTCCAGTTTTTGTCAGTAAAACAGAGAAAGATAGAAATACACTCCATCATGGCAGGTTCACTGCAGGAATAGGCTCATCCACCACTGGTGACACTCGCCATGAATACAGACTTGCCCAGAACACACTTTGGGTGTATGGAGCAGAAGTGACAGATGTGCTCACAGGTTCAGGTGTCTCCTGTGTGGAGCCCGGAAATTTTATGAAACAGTTAGTGATTTGTATTGTTTTAATTCCGGTTGTTACTTAGTATTCATTTGCTTCGAAAATAAGCCTTTGTCAAGCAATTGTATTAAGCGTTATGTTTTAGATCTTTAACTCTAGCTGTTCTGGGTAGAAATAGGATCTGCTGGGAGATTGAGATGAGGCGGAAGCTGAAATAGCATCTTTAGAGTTATTTATTCAGATAGCCAAAGAAGAGCTACTCTGGTTAATTTCAGAACGTAATGGGGAATCTATAATTAGAAAAGTAGAAATTACTTTCATTGGGGAGTTATGCAGTTAGATTTTTTTTCTATTTTTTAATTTTTTTATTTTTTAACGTCTGAGAGCAAGCTAATTGGATTCTTGGCTTTCATAGTTATAAGTTATTAAGAACTGAAAATCCTTCAAAGTACGATTAGTGAGTCAGAAAATAAAGTTTCCCTGAAACTCTTTTTAGCATAACCAACAGTTCAGAATTATGAATAATACTCTAGATTTTGTTTGAAGTAACTTGCTTACGGACTTATTTATGGATGAAGGTAATTTAGGCTTAGATTTATATTAATCGTCAAACTATCCTGATATTTTAATATCTCTAGATCTTGAACTGTACCAAGTGTAATAGTTTTAATGTTTTTTTCCCCTCAGGAAAGGGAATTCTTGAAGAATTACGTTCAGCGAATAGTTGATGTTCGACCCACATTGGTTCTAGTTGAAAAAACAGTATCTCGGATTGCCCAAGACATGTTACTAGAACATGGCATTACTTTGGTCATTAATGTAAAATCAGTGAGTGTTCTTATTTTTCTATTTTTATATCATTTTTTAAAATCTGTTTTTAAATTTATATGTATGCATGATTGATATGCAGGGATCTTTGATTATCTATTTGCTGTTCCATATATTGAAAGTAGGACAGTAGACACGACAGCCATTTCATTATTTAAGACTGGAGAACCTCAGGCTGGAAGAAAGTGTAATTAATTATATATCACTCATAGTTTACAAGACCAAAGGTGTAGTAGACATTAGTTAATTAGTAGTCCTTGTTGAGCTTTCATTTTTTTCAGGGAATTGTACAAGTAGAAAATGCTCTCTCTTGAAAAGTTACGCTCTTCAAAATAGAGGCCAATTCTAGGAAATTTTCCCCCTTCCCGCCCCCAGTATCCTGTGCCAATGCATGATGCTTAAATACCTTCTATAATATGAATCTGGTTTGTTTTCGTGGGCACATATGGATCACTGAGCAACTACTTGTAGTCTAATCTAGAATCAAAAAAATTGTTATTAAGGAAATTATATAATTTAATTATGTAATTAAAATTAAGGAAATTGTGAGGTGTATTTCTAAATTTTTATTTTCCAGAAAAAATTTACTAAGAATTTTATTCTTCTCTAATTTTGTAATATAATGTTTTTCTGTGTTCTAGCAAGTTTTAGAACGAATCAGTCGGATGACCCAAGGTGATTTAGTAATGTCGATGGACCAGCTGCTTACAAAACCCCACCTGGGCACCTGTCACAAATTTTATATGCAGATGTTTCAGTTACCTAATGGTGAGTGATCTTTAGCGTAGATTCACCTGAGATCAAGGGCAAGTGGAAGTGAGTAAACTCATTAGTACTACAATGTTTTCTTTGTCCTACTAATATCTATTATCTGTTAATAATATCTAGTTATAATGCTAGTATCTGTGAGCAGTGGTTAGATGAGGATTGGCAACTGTGGTCTATACTTAAAGGTTTTTCTCTTGTAGAGGTTAGGATAATGAATTAATTCTGTCTGGTCTTATGGATTGTCACCTAAGTCTTCTTAAACTTTTTATGTTTATTTATAGAGCAAACCAAAACACTGATGTTTTTTGAAGGTTGTCCACAGCACCTGGGTTGCACAATCAAGCTTAGAGGAGGCTCTGATTATGAGCTGGCTCGAGTTAAGGAAATCCTAATATTTATGATCTGTGTAGCTTATCATTCTCAACTAGAAATCTCCTTCCTCATGGATGAGTTTGCTATGCCTCCTACGTTAACACAGAACCCTTCCTTCCATTCTCTGATTGAGGGGCAGGAGGATGAAGGGACTGCACAGGAGCCATTCAGTGGAAGTCCCCTCCCCCGGGAACCTGATTTCCCTCCAGAGCTTCTGCCCTCCGAAGATGGCAGTTTGCTAGAATCGAGGGCTGTGTTTGAGAAAGGTGACCAGGAAAATAAAAGCGTGACCCAAGATGTTGCCTCTTTGAAGCATCAAGAGTATGCCACGACAGCTTGTGCGGCGGGTATCCCCTGTGCTCTCTTTCCATCGGTGCCGGAGTCATTGTTGCCACGCCATGTGGACGACCCACAGGATGCCCTGGGCATGGAGCAGCCCGAGCCCTTGCAGCACATGGATGAGCTACAGGATCCCAAGAGCCAGATGAGAGCCTTTAGAGACCCTTTACAGGACGACACTGGATTGTACGTTACTGAGGAGGTTACCTCTTCTGAAGATAAACGAAAGACTTATTCTTTGGCCTTTAAACAGGAGTTGAAAGACGTGATCCTCTGTATCTCCCCAGTAATCACGTTCCGGGAGCCCTTCCTTCTGACTGAAAAGGGGATGAGATGCTCTACCCGAGATTATTTTGCAGAGCAGGTTTACTGGTCTCCTCTCCTCAATAAAGAGTTCAAAGAAATGGAGAGCAGACGGAAGAAGCAGCTGCTTAGGGATCTCTCCGGCCTTCAGGGCATGAATGGAAGCATTCAGGCCAAGTCTATTCAAG
This sequence comes from Potos flavus, assembly GCA_028534135.1. Classification (NCBI taxonomy): domain Eukaryota; kingdom Metazoa; phylum Chordata; class Mammalia; order Carnivora; family Procyonidae; genus Potos; species Potos flavus. Next base: position 148,638,760 of record CM052883.1, read on the forward strand.
TCTTGCCCTCGCACGAGCTAGTGAGCACTAGAATTGCTGAGCATCTTGGGGATAGCCAGAGCTTGGGTAGAATGCTGGCTGACTATCGGGCCAGAGGAGGAAGAATTCAGCAAAAAAATGCAGACCCGTTTGCTTATTCAAAGGAAGCACCTGGTACGGCAAGTGGCAGATCAGGAAGCAAAATTGAGGGTGACGAAGAGAAAGGGTTGATTCCGAATGACACGGTGTGGTCGACAAAGGTGAGGCCACTTTGGGTGCACGTTTAGACGTGTTGAAAACTGTGCTGTGGCATGTTTAAAAAAAACACAGAAATATGACAGATTGCAGATTTAGTAAATATTTCTTGCTTTACTTTTTTTTTTTGCCTTGAGTCTGTTAGCTTATGTATTGCTTTAAATGTGAAGTAGGAGTATCAAGTAATGAAACTGGGTTTTGAACTTTTCACACTGAGCTCATAGTCAAGTATAGGAAGAGTTTTGTGGTAGGGGGAAGGGTGGAGCTAAGTAAAATTTGTGGCAGGCTGACTTGGGTGTGGTGTTATGCGTCTTTGATCCTTTTAGTAAGCTTGTGAGAGGGAGCGAGACAGAAGGTTCGTACAGAAAATGGATGTGTTTTTAGAAAACGTCAGACGTATTTATTTAGCATAAAACACTTCATATTATTTAATGATGATAGTGCCCTTATTCTTTTTAAACAGAAATTGAGGGGAAATTAAGGAAGATTTGCTCATGGACACATTATTAATAGTGTTTGTAATAAAACTAATGAAAAAAAATCTGTCTCTAAGTGAGGATATGACATCGTTTAATAGAACAAATAAAAAGTTGCCTAATTTCAGCAAGAGTTGGGGAAGTGCTAAATAATAATGGGACACTGTTTTCTGTGTGGTACACTAGTGTTTGTGAGATTGGCAAAAAAGGAAAGTGATAAGAGCCATGGTTAATGTGGTGTGGAAAATACCTATAATAAATTGTATGTAAATTGGTGTTTTATACATTTATGTAAATTTATAGAAAGTGATAAGGAGATCTGTTTTAGTTTCCATGTACACATATATACCTATGGTCCAGGATTCCAATCTTTTATTACCTATTCTGCCGAAACAAATAAGCATTTTATATAGGAATGCTTACATTTTGCAGGAATATATGTACAAGGATATTTGCTGAAGCCTTGTTTCTAGCTGTTTGCAGTAAAAAGGATGAGTTAGATCTCATTGAATCATGCAAATAGAGCCCATGATATATTTTCAAGGGTTCAAAAGCAGGTAGTGTTGTAGGTAGCATCCTTTCATTTTTATAAAAACAAAGTCACCTGTGTATTCTTATGTGGGTGTTTTTGTGTATAAATGCATGTGAACTTGGAAAGAGAATGCATGGTTTTTAACCATAGGGTCAAAGTTGTCACTCTGGGAGGTGGGGTAGCATCAAAGGAGGAGAAGCTTTATGTATTTCTTGAACTTCTTCATTTACCTCTGTACTGTTTGATTTTCAACAGAAAGCAAATGTTGCCTTTGTAATGATCAAGAACATGTATAAAGTACAAGTAAATAAATACCTGAGAATGTAGATTTCTCAGATTGATGTTATATCCAGCCATCAGTTCAGACTGTTTCATCTGGATCTAGTTCATTAACTATTTACTTTCAAAGTAATTTAATGTGGTTTTATAAGTAATAGAATATTTAGGAAAATAAGCTACTTAGACATCTGGTTGTGTTTTTAAGTTAACTTAAACTTTTTGGATTGTTTTGGCTCAAAAATGAACTGCTCCTTTTCCTTATATTTAGTTTCTGGCAGTTTTCGGTCTCCACTGGCACCCTTACGGTGATGATGGGAGGCCTCACAAATCAAGGGGCATGTGCTGGATATTAGAAGCACGCGTTGGGGTTGGAGTGTGGTTCGGCTTCTGGGTGCTCATCCGCTCCTTCTCCTTTAGGTGGACTGTCTGAACCCCGTGAATCACCAGAGACTGTGCGTGCTCTTCAGCAGCTCTTCGGCCCAGTCCAGCAATGCCCCCAGTGCCTGCGTCAGCCCTTGGTAGGATTCTTTTCCTCTTGCACTGTTGCACTGTATTTAACAACAGAATTCCAGCAACTTAAAAAAAAAATTCAGCCATTAGAATCTGTTTTTAGGTACATGGCAATGTGCTGATCAATTCAATATGAATTGATCGAACTTTTAAACTTGTGAACTAAATATGGAATTTGTATTTGTTCCTGGGTAAGGAGTAAATGAGAAGTACCTGGAGTAAGAGTGAAAAGGATGTGAGGGATGGAAGAAAATTTGTACTTATGAAAGTGAGAAAGTTGATACATAATAGCTAGTTTGCTTTTTTTTTAAAGATTATTATTATTTTTTAAGATTTTATTTATTTATTTGTCAGAGAGAGAGAGAGAGAGAGCACAAGCAGGCAGAGGCAGAGGGAGAAACAGGCTCCCCGCCGAGCAAGGAGCCCGATGTGGGACTCGATCCCAGACCCTGGGATCATGACCTGAGCCGAAGGCAGCCGCTTAACCAACTGAGTCACCCAGGCGTCCCGATTATTTTATTTTTAAGTAATCTCAACACCCAACATGGGGCTCGAACTTACAACCCCGGAGATCAGGAATTGCATGCTCCTCCGACTGAGCCAGCCAGGAGCCCCCACAAAAGCTAATTTTAAGCATTTTGATGATAATGTACAATTTACGCAGGTTTTCTGTACAGCATCATTTTCATAAAAGTAGTGAGTCTTGGGGAGCCTGGCTGGCTCAGTCGTTAAGCGTCTGCCTTTGGCTCAGGTCATGATCCCAGGGATCGAGCCCCGCATCAGGCTCCCTGCTTGGGGGTGGGGTGGGGAGCCTGCTTTTCCCTCTCCCGCTCTCCCTGCTTGTGTTCCCTCTCTTGCTGTCTCTGTCAAAAAAAAAAAAAAAAGTAGTGAGTGAGTCTTTGGCCTTATTAACGGGTTTTATCCTAAAACTTAATTGTAAGTACACTGATAGAAAAACATCTTATAATGTTATAAATTATTTGTTTAAAATAATATAATAGTCACAAAAGACTACTTATTACGTAGTTTAGTTTTAAAAGTACTATGTACTTTAATTTTGAAAGCTTGTTCTTGGAGCACTGTTTCCGTGACAAAATGTGTTCTATATTTTAATTTTGGACTCCAGAAACACTTTATTTCTACCAGTGAGATCATTCTTCTAGTGTCCACATAGCTCTAGCAGACTGACTTGGGGCTGAGGAACCCATAGGAGTTTTCTGTGGGAGTTTATGGACTCCTTAGGTCAAGGCTTGAATAATTTAACAGCGCTATATGTAGCCAAATTCTCTTATTCGTGGGCATTCATAAGTTAGGCATAACGTCAGGAATTGGCTCTGCTGGAAGGATATGAGCTGCTATTCTTCATGCTCAGTAAAGGTGTGGACCAGAGAACAGGAGATAGAGTTCTATTTTATGGTGATAGGACATAAAGGCTTTGTAAAGGAAACTTCTTCCTGGCTCACATCCGTTTTACTAATTTATTATTATTGTTTATACATCCCGATATAGTTTGGTAATATACTAATGGACTGGGAGTGGATAAGGAGATACATTGTGACTAGTCCAAATCTCTTTTATCTGATGAGTTAGCTCTGTTCTATAAGAACAACAGAATACTACCTACTTTAATATACTGCATTGTAGGCATGTCTAATAGGTAGTCAGTTTGTAGTCTCCCAAAGTGTCTTGGCTGTGTGGTTCTTATGACATGCATGTTCCTAAGAAATGTTGTCTTCTTCTAGGATTGTAACGATGGAATTTTATGGAAAGAATGATCTTACATTAGGAATATTTTTAGAGAGATACTGTTTCAGGTAAGAACAAATTTTCTCCTTACCTTCCATGTATGCTTTTCTGATGCCCAGAATTTCAACCTAAAACATGAGCATGCATTGGAGTATTATGTGGCCTCTTATATAATACCACATGTCAGAGTATACCATACAAAGGAGTAATTTCATTTCAATCCCGGAATGTCTTATTTAGTTCATTCCTCAGATCTTTGAGTGTCTAATTATGCTGCGATCCCTAAGACTTTTTTTTTAAGGATGTCTGTCTTTACTGTGATTGAAATGAGAGGCAGGAGAAGCATAGAATCAGCTAGACCTTGGTTTAAGTCTTAGTGCTATCACCTTCCATTTACATGACAAAGAGCAAGTAATTTTTACCAGTCGTCTATACTGGGAATAACAAGCTTCTGAAGTATCATGGATTTCCATAGGTAAAATGAATTGATGTTTTCAAAATGCTAAGCAAATAGAAGGTGCTTAATAAGTAGAAACTATCAGTGAGCTGTAGGAGAAGACAGGATGCTCAGCTATAGGCTCCGAGCAATGCGAGTGGTACCCTGCACCGACCGTCCACTTGTCATCAATATTGCTCTAGAGAAAATACTGCACTTTCTGGACAGTGGTTCTGATTAGCCAGTATTCATTCTACATTGCTTCTGGTTTCATGGTTAATGTGAGGACTTTCTTTTGGTCAAAGGCCTTCTTATCAGTGTCCTAGCATGTTCTGTGATACCCCCATGGTGCATCATATTCGGCGCTTTGTCCACGGCCAAGGCTGCGTGCAGATAATCCTGAAAGAGTTGGATTCTCCAGTGCCTGGATATCAACATACAATTCTTACCTATTCCTGGTGCAGAATCTGCAAACAGGTAAATGTGCCCTGTTACTATAGTATTTCATACAAAATCATTTATTTCTTTATTTGTAAGGTTCTTTTTGGAGGGGGTGGTCTGATTTATTTGTCATTGGGCTCTTATTTATCTTACCTTCCAGGGCTGGGTATTGCATTTAGTGTTTATTTCTTGAAGGTTCCATTTTAGAATTTATCAGTCATTAGGTAAAATACAGATGCCTTGTTCAGTAAAATCACAGAGATTATATCTTGACAATTTTCAGTTATGTTTATTTATTCAGCAAGCTCTTATTTAGCACCATCTGTGTGCTGGGGACTGTGCGAAGGCCTGGGCATGGCTCCTGTCCTTTAGTAGGGGTGACAGACTTATAGCACAATAATGATAGTGCTCTAGGATGTTTGTGTCTTTTTGAGCCTATATCAACATTCCTATCTTAAGAGATACAGCTGAGACCATGTTTAAATTGATATCTTGAGAAAAAGACCATATGTTTTATTTCTTGTGTGTGCTTTTCTTTTTTCACTCTGGACGAAGTACTTGGTTGACAATATTATGCTTTTAATATTTACTTTTTATCCGAATTGTTTGCAGTGAACATATGCAAAGTTTAATACCTTCATTTGCTTATTTTGGAGTGTGCTTTTGGAAGGCAAATATGAGAATTACAGATAAAATAATAGCGTGATCTATATCAATGTCAGTGGTTGAGGAATGTAAAACCAAAGTCTGTTCATTCTGCAGTAGCAAGCATACAGCCATGAAATCATTTCTTGTAATTATCTGTCTTTTTATACTTGTTCTTATTGGCCTTTTGTTCCTATTAGCGGGTAATATTTTGTTGTGGAATATGTGAACTTCTGTCGATCGAGCAGTGAATTGAATGAAAAACTTAAATTAGATTTGTATATCTTACATGCCTTGGTGTATGTACTTTATTTTAAAACAAAAACTTTTGCCTTTGGGGTTATGTTAGAAAGGAAAAGGCAAACGGTTTTTGTTACACAAAAATGAAAAAACTCCCATGTGTCAAAAAAGTTATAATATGACCAAATAGTAATATACTTACTATTAAATTTCTATAAGGCATGATAATAGAAAAAGAGCAAAAGGCATAACAAAGCAATTTAGCAGAAATGGCCAGTAGACTTGTGCAAATAAATTTTGCTCAGTAGTCAGAGAAGTGTAAATAAAACCAGTAAGTGTAGTTTTATTTTGTTTTGTTTTTAAGAAATTACATTTCAAAAAAAAAAAAGAAATTACATTTCAAAGGTTTATAAGTCCTGAGATTGATAAGAAAGTGGGGAAATTGATATTCTCAGTTATTGTTGGAGATTGTGTAAACCAGTACACCAGTTTTTGTGTTTTTTTCCTTTAAGATTTTATTTACTTGAGAGAGAGAGAGAGAATGCAAGTGGTGGGGATGGGGGGTTGGAGCAGAGGAAAAGGGAGAAGCACACTCCCAGCTGAGCAGGGAGCCTGACGTGGGGCTCGATCCCAGGATGGGCTGAGCCAAAGGCAGACACTTAACTCACTGAGCCACGCCGGCACTTCCCAGTATGCAGTTTTAGAAGACAATGTGGCAAAAAGTATCAAAGACTGGGTAAATGTTCATGCTCTTTGGCCTACCAATTCCTACTTTCCTTAATTTATTCCGAGGAAATAATTATGGGTATTTTTAAGTATATATATACACACACACACACACAAACACACACACACACACACACAAGAAAGTTCCTCAGAGCATCATTAGAATAGAGAAAAACTTGTAATGTCTTGAATGCACATCAGTAAGGATTGGTTAGATATGTCCATATAATGTGATACTCTATGGCTATTAAAAATCAAGTTGTATAAGAGTATTTTATGTGGGAAAATACTTATGATACATTGCTAAGTAAGAATAATACAAGACTATGAAACTAATTATAGGAAAGACTTTTTATTTACAAATACACTGGCTGGGTACCTCCTATATTCTTTTATATATATATGTACACGTATACATACATATAAATATACATAAACGTACATAGAAAGTAAATATACTAGCATATTGATGTTGGTGGTGGGATCACCAGTGGTACTGCTCCCCCAGCCATCCCTAACTCTAGCCACTTATAAACATTTCTTTCTTTTTCCAGTTTTCTTCATTCAGAGCATATTAGATTTGTACTAGAAAAGAAAATAAACTATTTTTTAAAAAAGAGATTCTCAGTATGTGATTATATAACAAATGATTTATATGAATTTCAGGTAACACCAGTAGTTGCTCTTTCCAATGAGTCCTGGTCCATGTCATTTGCAAAATACCTTGAACTTAGGTTTTATGGGCACCAGTACACTCGCAGAGCCAATGCTGAGCCATGTGGTCACTCCATCCACCATGATTATCACCAGTATTTCTCCTATAATCAGATGGTGGCATCTTTCAGGTAAGAAGTCAGAGTGATCTTACACACAGTCACATACTCCTTAGAAGGCTTTGTGACATTTCTTCTGTAACTGGATTGAGTTACTTTGTGGCGTGTGTTGTTCCCCACCCCTACCATTGCAGATGCGGAGGGTCATACTCTGTGCTAAGAGCTTTCAGTGTTGTCATTTTACTTCATCCTTAATTTAAGAAATAGGTATGATTGTTACCCTCACTTTTGAGCTTATAGGTCACTGAGAGAGCTAGCAAGTGATGAAGTCATGATATGAACTAGTAGATCTGCTGTTACAGGTGTTAATCTTAACCACTGTTTTCTGCATGTAAGCGTTTGATAGAATTTTTGTTAAGACACTAACAAGCTTAAAGTTAATTGGATATTCCAGATAGAGCTAAAATCACGAGTTCATAGAATGGGTACACTGTGATACTACATGATTTGAGAAAGCCTTCAGGCTCTGCCTTCAAAATATATCCAGAATCTGAACACCTCTGACCATCTCCACCACTCCCACTCTGGGCTGGGAGTGCTTTCCCTAGAGTATTGTTGCCTTTCCCGAGAGTTGCCTTTCCCTGGAGTATTGCAGTGGGCTTACTCAGTTACCTTTGGCTTGCCCCTGCCGTCTGATCTCAACACAGCGGTCAGAGTCATTCTGTTAAATGAAAATCGGCTGAGGCCTCTCCTCTGCTGCAGACCCTTCCATGGGTGTCTGTTTCAGTGAGCCCATTTATGGGCCTGTGAGCTCCTACATGCTCTGGCTGCTCAGTACCTCTCTGTTCTCACCTCCTGCTTCTGTCCCCTCACTTACTCCTGTCCCCTCACTGCAGCCTCATTTATATCAGGTAGGATCTTGCCTGGGAGCCTTGTACTTGCTTTTTCCTCCCTGATCCGCCCTGTGCTCCCCAGCTATCTGCCTGCTTTTCTGACTCCCTATGAGTCTTTGTTTACATTGCCCCTGCCCTGACTCCTCACCCCTAGCACTCCCTACTTCCTTTCTTTGCTTACTTTAGTTTTCTCTGGAGCACTTATCCTCTCATATAATGGATATTTGAACTCTTTGTTTTGTTTATTGCCTGAGTCTCCTTCTTCCTGAATCACCAGGGCAGTTATTCTAGCCCTTGTTTAGTGCTGTATCCTCAGCACCTTAAACAACATCTGACACAAAACTGGCCATCCGGAAATACCGATACTTAGAGCTTATTTCCTTTTGGAAGCAAGAGCTTTAAACATGAATCTATCGCCCGAATGGGTGATAGATTTATTAGACAACAGAAATTCACGGGTAGAAAGGCTCATAAGGGACTCAGGAGTAAAGACTCATGAAGAATCCTCAGGAGCTGGGAAGGTGTGACATGCTTCTAAGCGAACTGTAGGAAGGGGTTCCTCGCCTTCGTAAAGGTTTATATCCCAGTTGTTGTGCTTTATATGCAGCCTCAGGTGATACATGATGAGGTCACAGTACAGTGAAGAAACAAACAGGACAAAACCCTTCCAGAATTGGAGAGGATATTTATAATGGTTGAAAGTTGTCTTCAGTATTTTTATAATTGTTTTAAAATGCTATATTGTAGAAACTTTGTTTTGTACCTCATAGGATCTAGGCTTACCTCTACTCAAGATATTAAAATATTTTTTACTTTTCTACTATTATTTGTTTTTTTTTCTCTCAGTTATTCTCCCATTCGACTTCTTGAAGTATGTGTTCCACTACCCAAAATATTAATTAAACGTCAGGCCCCATTAAAAGTGTCCCTTCTTCAGGACCTGAAGGACTTCTTTCAAAAGTAAGTTTTACTTTCTTTGATCATCTGTTTTTGTGTATATAGGCATCTGTCTCTAATGTACACATATTTGAAAATATCAGGTTTGTTCATTTAGCTTTCTTTGAAAACATAAATGTTTTCTAAATTTTTGTTATTTTTTCTAAATATATATGCCCGATGTAAAAAAAAAAATGTAGACTGCAAAAAAGTATAAAAAAAGAAATCAAACCCTCTTAGACATAACAGCTATTAAAACTTTGATGTACATCCTCTTAGGTCTTTTTTGTGTTGCAAAATTGTGTATGATTCTTAATTCAATAAAATAAAAAGTTTTGAATGTGTCATTTTTCTGTCTTGAGATTAGAAAATGTAATTCCAACTTTTCTAAGGTATTTAATGTTTAAAAACATAAACATTAAATACCTTAGAAAAGTTGAAATTACATTTTCTAATCTTTCTAATCTAATCTAATGTTTATGTTTTTATTAGAGTTTCACAGGTGTATCTTGCTGTTGATGAAAGACTTGCATCTTTGAAAACAGATACATTTAGCAAAACAAGAGAAGAAAAAATGGAAGATATCTTCGCACAAAAAGAGGTCATTCATTTCTTTGACAGAAACTCAAAAGTTAACTGTTAACTTATCAGAAGTTTCTTTTGGGGTGTGTCTCAGACGGCTGGAATTGTTTCTTTCCCTGCAGATGGAAGAAGGCGAGTTCAAGAACTGGATCGAGAAGATGCAAGCGAGGCTCATGTCTTCCTCAGTAGACACCCCTCAGCAGCTGCAGTCCGTCTTTGAGTCCCTCATTGCCAAGAAGCAAAGTCTCTGCGAAGTGCTGCAAGCTTGGAATAACAGGTATGCTTTGCAGTCTGGTGTTTTTTTGAATGTTTTTGCAAAATTTGTTCTGCCATGATGTTTTTAATTTAAAGGCCTTTATTATATTACATTTAATTCTCAAGTTGTAGAATTTTTTATTTTTCTGTCACCACCTCCCCTTCATCATTTAAAGCATCTTTGCTAATCTTCAGATAGTTTGTAAAGATAAAAAAACAGATGAGAGCAGTGTTCAGTGCTGTTTCAAATACTTAAGAGTGTGTGTGCTTATTGAATGTAATATACCTGAATTAGTATTCCATGGAGTGATTATTGGTTTTTAGGCCAGGACTTTCAAATATATTATTATGTGTATCTTAGACCTTTATGTAAATTTTTATTGGGGGAAATATTTCCCTTTGATGCTTATTTAAAAGTTCAGTTAGATTATTTTAGCATTTATTTATGGAGCATCTGCATTATGCTAGGCGGTGGGTAAGGCCTTGAAGGACATTCAGTCTTTTATTTGGTCTTGTGAATCCCACAGTGTATATACTGTTTCCATTTTATAGAAGCTCTAAGAGACTAAGGCATTTCCCCAAGCTGTATAGATTATTAATTGTCAGAGCTGGGTTTTGAGCTCAGGTCTGTTCATCTCTAAAGCTTCTGTTTTTTGTTTTTTTTTGCTACCTTATGCTGTCTCTTAGAACAACTTGTTATTCTTTTATAACTGCAGTCATATCACTCACAGCTCTTGATTAGTTGGTTAGAAATAAGAAACTTACATATAATTTTAATAACTACTGCAATCGGAATAGGAAAATCTAATTATTGTGGTTTCACAATTGTAAAGAAAATTTGTGTACCTTATTCAGGGTATTAGAAACAAACTATATTCTCCCCCCAACCCTTTAATTATAGATTGCAGGACCTTTTCCAGCAGGAAAAGGGTAGAAAACGACCTTCAGTTCCTCCAAGTCCTGGAAGACTGAGACAGGGGGAAGAAAGCAAGGTAAAGAAATGTCTCATCTTTGGTCTTTCATTGATATAAGTATTACAGTTAACTTCACTTAAGACACTTACGAGAGATAATAATATTAGAGTTTTTCATTTTGCAGTTGTGAGGTTTCAAAGAGACATGGCCTGGAATAATTTTTTATCTTGCTTGAAATAAAATTGTTCGTTCATTTCAAACATTCATCAGAAGCCACTGTCTGTAGACATCACTGGAAACAGCATCATGGTGGCAGTAGGTGCTGTAAAGGAAAAGTTAGGGATGCTCGGAGTATATAATAGAGTCCTAATTTATTTTACTATGTTGTTTTGTGTGTGCTTTATCTCCATGCTTAAGTGAGGAGTTTTTCTTAAGGGACCTATCTGTATTGCGTTAGTTCTGCACATTGATTTAATTCGCTTTTCCTAACTGTATTAGTTTTGTCTTATTGCATAACGAATTACCACAGACTTTGTGACCTAACACACAAGTTTATCCTTTTACGGGGACCAGGCATCTGGCACTGTGTGGCTGGGATCTCTGCTCAGTCTCACATAGCTCAAATCATGATTTCAGCCAGGGCTGTTATCTTACCTGAGGCTCAGAGTCATCTTCCAAGCTCATCCAGGGTATTGGTGGAATTTAATTCTTAGTGCTTAGAGGACTGAGGTCCCACTTTTGTTGCTGGCAGTTGACCAGAGCTCATTCTCAACTCCTAGAGGCTGCCTGCGTTCCTTGCCATGAGCCCCCTTTCATCTTCAAAGCTTACAACAATGGACACTTCAGATTTCCTAATTCCTCTTCTCTGACCTCTAGACACAGGTTTGAAGGACTTCTGTGATTAGATCACTACCTGGATAATCTCTCCCCATTTTAAGGTTAACCAGTTTGGGACCTTAAATATATCTGCAGAATCCCTTCACAGCAGTACTTAGATTAGTGTTTAATTGACTAACTGGGGAAGGGCGTTGTGTATACCAGGGGGCAGGATTCTTAGGGGCCATCTTAGAATTCTGCCTATTACATGAACCATATTTTCTGATAAATTATTAGTGTCAGTATAATATAAGGGCCTAATATTCTTTTTTTTTGAAAAAAGATTTATTTTTATATTTTAGGGAGAGAGAGAGTGAGAGAGCGTGTGCAGAGGCCAGGGGCAGAGGGAGAGGGAGAGACAGTCTCATGCAGACTCTGCGTTGAGCATGGACCCCGTTGTGGGGCTCGATCTCATGATCCTGAGATCACAACCCGAGCTGAAACCAAGAGTTGGACCCTCAACCAACCATGTGACCCAGGCACCCCATAAAGGTTTAATATACTGATATGATGAGGGACTTTGAGAGATAATTTTTTTTATACAAGTGTATATTATTCGTAGAGAAGAATTTCCATATAAAGATAAATTCAAGTGCCTTAGATCTGGATGCTGCTTTTTTGTCTCGGAAACAACTGTGTAGGAATCACTTTTCCTTAAAATTTAGGTGAGAGTAAGAGTAAGGGTTACCGAAGATGATTTGTACACTAGTATTTGCCAAGTAACCTAGGGCTATCAATGGCTAACAGACTGTTAGTGGCTTTTCCATATGCCCACTGAGGAAACTGTAAAGCTAGTGGTGTAAGACCTTTAATTGTAATATGTAGACACAGAATTGAAAATACAAAATCATTCAGTAGGTGATCATCTTTTTAAAGATTTGAAAGTTGATTTGAAAATCTGTAGCACTGCCTGTATTTTCATTCGGTAGCTAGTTTTTGAGTACTTTTAGGCACTATTCTAGGTTTAAGGCATATGGTTCTAAGCAAAGGCCATAGTTACTATCCTTGTCTAATGAGGTGGAGACTGACAATAATCCAGTGAACAATAAACTTAAAAAACAAATGGGAAAAAGGTTACGAAGAAAGAAATAAAATAAGGGAAATGGAGAGTCTTGCCAAAGGAGTGGATGGTGGTGGGTTATTTTATGTAGGGTGACCAGGGCCGGGGAGGTCTCTCTGGTATGGTGAGCAAATCTAAGAATGTTCTAAGTAGCCATCTAAGAAATGACTTTGTAATCAAATTGTGTGCAGGGTTTATAGTGATTCCAAATATATCTTACTGATGGATAATGGGAGTGGATAATAAAAGATTACTATGTTTAATGGGTAATTTTTAGATGCTTTAATGCTAGGATGTGAGCTACTGTTTAGAGCACATTCTCCAACTGTAGTTCAAGGACCCCTGGGGGTTTAAGTCCCTTTCAAGGGCCCTGCATGATTTCCCTTTTTCAATTACATATTTGTGTGAGGCTAGATTTTCTTTATACTCTTCAGTCATAATAATACAGCTCAGCAGATTAAATGTAGAAGCCAGAGATGAATCTAGCTGTCTTCTAGACCTTAAAGTATTTGCAAAAGTGTAAAACAATGCTACTTTTACCAATTTTTTTTTTTGGTAAATGGGCATTTTTAATTTAAAAATGTTATTTATGTTAACATGTAAGGGTTTATTATTTTTAAAATGAGTTAATAGATGCATATGCTAAAACTTTCAGTTTTAATTTCTAATAGGGCAAAAATCAAAAGTTATAACCCACATAAAAGCTGAGTGTCTTAATTCTTAAGAAAATTTTTAAAATGTGATTTTAATGTTTCCTTAAGAATAAAGTATTTACTTCTCTACAGATAAGTGCGATTGATGCAGCTCCAAGAAATATTTCTCCAGGGCTTCAAAATGGTGAAAAAGGTTGGTCCTCGAGTCTGGTGATCACTTGCTATTGGATTTAAAGAAATTTCTTAGTCTATAAGTTATTTCAGTGGCTAATTTTGAGAATTTTTTCTGATACAGTTGTTCTAGACTTTGTTTTCCTTCTGTAGAGTATTGTAGCACTGTCAGTTTAAGATTATCATAAAGTATATTGCAAGAAAATAAATTAGGATATAGAAATACATGATATATAGAGATGGCTGCCGTTAGGGGAAGAGCAAAGAAAAGAAGGAAATTGAATTTTTGTTTTGTCTCTTCCAGCAGGTTTGACTGCAAAAACATTAGAAAGTTTAATTTATGTTTTTATGTTACTAAAATCTTCCCTAGATCTAAGCCATCTTTCATAGTATTTCATTGAATAACTTGGTGCCATCCTAGAAAATCTGTAGGGAAATTTCCTTAGATTGTCTTTGTGGAATACGAACTCAACTCATAATTCTTATCATTTTCTATTATAGTTAAGTGAACTTTCCCCCTGAGAATGAGCATGTGATTTTTTTCCCAATGGTGTCCTGATTTTATCCCATGTTAAACTGAATGGACTAGTGTTTCGGTAGCTATTATGGCCTAGTGGAAAAGGATATTGGATAGGAATCAGACTTGGGTTGCCAGTCACAGTGCTGTCACTAAGACCTGACTGTGGTCAAGTCATATAACCTGTTTGGATATTTGTACCTGTTTCTAAAATATGTGCTAAAAGGGCCTAGATAATTTTTAGGAAGCTAAAATTCTTTGGTTTAGGAAATAGAAATACGAGTTGGCATTTAAAAAACATTCCTATTAGGTAGACATGGGCTCAGCATTTTTAAATGATTCACTTAAGTTTGTTTTTCTTTAGAGGATCGCTTCCTAACAACCCTGTCCAGTCAGAGCTCCACCAGTTCTACCCATCTCCAGTTGCCTACTCCACCAGAGGTCATGCCCGAACAGCTGGGGGCAGGGCCCCCTGACCTTGACACAGCCAGCAGCTCTGAAGGTGCAGTCGAAGTCACTTTTACTGCACTCGATCGAGAAAAGGACAGCACCGTGAATGCTTTGATAACAATGCTTTCTTATCTCTCAGAGTTTGTAAATTTTATGCTTATTAAAAGTGCTGGGGCGCCTGGGTGGCTCAGTGGGTTAAAGCCTCTGCCTTCGGCTCAGGTCATGGTCTCAGGGTCCTGGGATCGAACCCCGCATCGGGCTCTCTGCTCAGCGGGGAGCCTGCTTCCCCCTCTCCCTCTGCCTGCCTCTCTGCCTACTTGTGATCTCTCTCTCTGTCAAATAAATAAATAAATAAATATTAAAAAAATAAATAAATAAAAGTGCTATTGGGGCACGTGGGGGGCTCAGTCGGTTAAGTGGCCGAATCTTGGTTTCGGCTCAGGTCATGATCTCAGGATCCTGGGATTGAGCCCCACGTTGGGCTCTATGCTCAGCCGGGGAATCTGCTTGCGGATTCTCTCTCTCCTCTCCCTCCGCTGCTCCTTCCTCTCAGGCACATGCGCTCTCTCTTTTTCTCTATCTTTATCTCTAAAAAAAAAAAAAAAAAAGTGCTATTTTAGATAGAGCTTTTTACTATATCACTTCTTCAGTAGCACTAGTTGACATATAAATATCTCAGTAACAGAATGTTATTCTGCTTCATGTTTTCTGGGGATATTACTTTCTTGAGTCCCATAAAGCACACTGTTAATTCCTTGTAAGAAAATAAGAGAAATTGCAGCCATTTCTCCAACAACACCTGTTTATTTCACTAAAAGCAAATTTATGCCTTGTTTCTCTCTTTCCTTGCTTTCTGTTTAAGCAGTAACTACTTAAGTACTGTAAACTTTAAAAATAACTTTTAAATTGCAATTAAACTATGATGTAATGACCACAGTGCACATAACTGAGTTGAAGTGATAGCAAGAAGAGCTATGGCTGGGGCATCTGGGTGGCTCAGTGGGTTAAAGCCTCTGCCTTCAGCTCAGGTCATGATCTCAGGGTCCTGGGATCGAGCCCCACATGGGGCTCTCTGCTCAGCAGGGAGCCTGCTTCTCCCTCTCTCTCTGCCTGCCTCTCTGCCAACTTGTGATCTCTCTCTCTCTGTCAAATAAATAAATAAAATCATTAAAAAAAAAAAAGAGCTATGGCTAAGTTCACGCATGCTCAGGCAGTAATTACATCATGGCTGCTGCCTGGTGCCTGCAATGGGAAGCCATCGATTAAAGGATGATGCCAATTTCAGAGAGGGTCAAATGTAGAACAGTGTGCTCCTTCGAGTCAGTGCTGTGTATGCTTCACTATTGCTGCTTCTTGCATCCCCAAAGAGTCCTTATTCCTAGATCAGAAATTTTGTACCCTAATTGGTAATTATGGTGTGCATATGTCTGTGTTCCACAAATAACAAGAAATAGTGTGGATACTTTATACTTTTTTTTCTTTTTAATCTTTCTATTAACATATAAGTAGCATATTTTTTATCCTAGATGTGTTTGATGGACATTTGCTGGGATCCACAGACAGCCAAGTGAAGGAAAAATCAACCATGAAAGCCATCTTTGCAAATTTGCTTCCAGGAAATAGCTATAACCCTATTCCGTTTCCTTTGTAAGTATTATAAAAGTCAGTGGCTGCTGTTGAGTGGTTTTATTTTCACTTAATTTTAAAAACCTCTTTGTATAGATTTATTCTCTACATATTTAAATATATTTATTTAATTGTATATGTACTTTTCAGTCCTAAATTACACTTGATCATAGTAAAAGAGGTGTCTTTGGTATAATGTAATTTGTAGAATTATTTTGTAATAATCATCATTACATAGTAGACGAGTGGATGAAAAAAGCATTATAATGTTGCTTAATGCTTAAGATTACTGGTTGTGAAAATATTTGTTTATACATGTATATATTTTTATACATCTATCTATCTATATTTTAAAGATATACTGCTACATCTATTGATTCCATAATCATAGAAACATACTACTGGTTGTATATGAAGATGACATTATTGACCTAATAACTTACTGAGACATGCTGCTTTTCTATCAGTGGTGATGTATTACAGTGACCCATACAAGTTTTCATGAGATCTTGTTCGTATGGGGCTAAGTTGGAAAGAAAACAGGCTGGCTGTGAGAGTTTGTTTTTTTCCCCACTGGTTGATCTGTGTAGCCATCAAATGCTGCTCTTGTATGGTGGTACAAGTGTATCCAAAAGGTGGACATTTGTTAATAAGGACCTTTGTTCTTAACTGACTTTTGTATTTATTTCTTCAGTCAATATTTAAATGTATTGAGTGCCAGCTCTAGTGCCCGAGGATGTAGAGCAAGATTAATAAGGAAAATCACTACTCTTGGGAGCTCCCGGTCTCAGGGAGGGGACATGTAGCGATTCATACTACAGTCTGTGAGAGTCCCTGTTTTCTCTGCTTCAGACTCCAGGATCATAATTTCTTGAGCGGATTATTGTCCCACCTGTTGTATGGCCTTTGCCCGCACCCTCATTTTCTTCTTTAGTCATTAACTCCTTGAATTCCTTCTCAGAAACACTTTAGACCCTCCCCCTAGGTCCCTGCCCTAGCCAGATTAGGTCTCTTTGTTACATGCTCTCATGTATCCCTTGTGGTACTTACCACAGAAAGTGATTGTTTTTATTTGTAGGATTATTTGTTTCTTTACCCCCCACTATACTATAAACTCTACCATGCCTATTTTTTCCCGCCTCTGTATTGTTAACGTCTTGTCCAAGTTAGGTGCTCAGTATTAGTTTTTCTTAATATTGTGTCTCTGGTACAGTGGGTGTTCAGTACACAGCTGTTACACAGATGAATGAATGCTTCTCTAGGGGCTGGAGGGTAGAAGGCTGGGGATCAAGATTGGGGTTAAAATGGTCATACCTTTGAGTTTCCATATGATAATAGGAGAGAGGCTGTGTTATTTCGTTTTGGACTAACGGTACATTTTCCACAATTTCTAGAAGGCTCATCTTTCAGTCTTATAGTAGAACAAAAATCTTTCACACTTCTGCTGTTCATTATAAATACTTTTTGAGATGAACGTGGCTCAAAGTCTTGGCAGCATGGAAAGTGTTGTTTGGAATAACTAGTCCAGAACCCTCCAGCTTGAAGACTAATTCTGACGATTTTCAATTGCCTTTAAAAACTTTCTGTTGATACATTTTCCTTGGCTGTTTGGTTCAGGTTCTGCATACCTTTTGTTTACTTAATTACAGTCTTATAATTGCTCCATATTTAGTTAACTTAAAGTTGTCTTGAAATTTACGTATAATGTATTAGTGATTTGTATATGTCATTTTCTGCTAATTTTGTTCTTATTGGTTTATTTAAAACTTTTCAACAGTGATCCAGATAAACACTACTTAATGTATGAACACGAACGGGTGCCCATTGCGGTTTGTGAGAAGGAACCCAGCTCCATCATTGCTTTTGCTCTCAGGTATTTTTCATGGGACTTTTTCACCTATGATTAGATCTTTATATTTTATGTATATGTGTTAATTGCCTTATTTTCAGATCTTTTATAGAGAGTAGGGTAGAATGATTAAATATAAGCAAAAATATATATTCTTTGGGCATGGTAGGTTGTTGTCTTTGTGTCTGAAAGTGTATTCTTTGCCCAAATAATAATAGGATGATTCTTAAGCAAGCTTCTACTAACTAAATTGACTAGGCAAGTTATTTACTTATGTTTATATCCTCTAAACATTCTATTATACTGTGTATCCATTGTATCCCTTCCTTATTACGTTTACTTACTGATATAATAAAACATCTTATATTATCTGAGTATCTTTTTGTACTCTTAATTTCCTTCCTGCTTCTCACACATAGCAGGTAATGTTTTCTTATGAGAGTTTTTGCCGTTCCTTTGTCTTAATCCACTTAAATGCCAACAGTTATCAGTTGTCTTAAAAACAACAGTTTTAAAAAACCATCCTTCTTTAAAAATATTTATATCTTATGTCTAAAAAGACAGTGCTTTTTAATTACAACAATATCTTGGTAGTGGTAGAACCTAGTGTAAGTATAATCTAAGATGTTTAATTAAATTCTTTTTCTGTTGGAAGGCATTAAAAAGTAAATTTTTCTTTTTATATATTGGTTACAAGGGGGCTGCTTATTCAACAAATATTTGAATATCTACAATATGTGGTATAGTAGGTATTAGATTATAGGAATAAACAAGATAGATTTATATGCCTTAGCATTTAAGTTTAGAGTCTGCTTGGATTATGAGGAATTTCTTTTCTTTAGGAGATTCCATGTGATGTATTTTTTGTTTTTGCCTTTTGGCCTTTAGGAAGTTAATATTTGTTTCTTCATTGCTTAGTCGTACTACATTAATAGATAAGAAAGGTAGGAAAGCCAACCAAATAAAACATTTCTTTTGTACTGTGAAGAATTGAGTATTCCAGTAGAAATCACTTTCTTCTAATGTCTTGAAAAATAATACATGCTTCTCTTGTTCCCTGACATCTGATTTTAGAGTCTAAATCAGGGCTCTCAGACTTCTAGTTCAAGAGTTGGATTTTTTTCTTAAAGTTCAGTACCTTTAAATAGAAAAGCATTCTCAAGTTCCTTTTCTTGCTGTTATATTATACTAACATCTGAAGTCTTATACTTTAAATTACCTGTTCTGTTCCTGAAGATATTTGTTCTAAATGTTAATACATAGGCTTTCACAGTCATTGTTTAGGATATTGATACTGGTTGGTGTGTTGGTTTGCATTTTGCATTATTATCTGTGAAGATGATCTTTTTGAAGCTTCTACTTGATAACTTCTGTTAGTTGACTCAAATATGCTTAATTATGGACACATAAAATGATTGTATTTCTGTAATAAGGAACTTATTCTAAAGTACCTGATATATTTTGAAGAGAAGCTTAATGTTTAACATTTTCAACCTATTTCTACCCTAAGTTGTAAAGAATACCGAAATGCCTTAGAGGAATTGTCCAAAGCGACTCAGCGGAGCAGTGCCGAAGAAGGGCTTCCAACAAATAGGTGATCCGTGATTGAGTAGAATTTACTTCATTTGGCTGTGTCATTTTTTTAAACACTCTTACTTTGATACTTCGATTTTATTTCATAGCATATTATCAGTGTGAAAGTTGCTAGGATACTGACAGTGGCACTCAAACTTTAGCCAACAATTGATAGAACAAAATTCAAGTATAGCAAAAGGCCTTAAACGGTGCCTTTGGGTACAGTTTTCTGATACTTGTCATAGAAGCGCAGTGTATATTGCAGACATAAACTTTCAGCGTTTTAAATTCTCCTTGTTTTCATTTAAAAAATAGTAACTTGTGAAATTAGTAACCTACTGCTTTACTTTGTAATTTAAAGTATTTGTGAATTTTCCATAACACTTAAAGATCCCAAATAGTTTATTCTTTTAGTATATTCAATATTTTAGACATTTAGACAGAAATTGTCATAGGCTCATTATTTTGATTCTTATTGAAGTAGGTTTTCCACCTTCACTAATATGACAAAATTTGATCTGGGTTTATTTATTATCATGGTAACTAGCCTGAGAAATATGAAATTGGTATTTTCTGTAATTGTTCGACTTACAGGTGCTAAGATAGCTCTAATGAACTTGGGGAAATGTTATAAAAGCCTCTGCTTTCATATATTTTCCATACACTTTTATATTTACAACATTTTGCTTTCTTTTTCTTAAGTCCAGTAGACATTTCAAGACTTTTTCTTCTGTGTTATAACCTGTGTTTACATAAATTATGAATCAGATTTCGGATACCATGAGTGGGATTAGGTGGGGAGTTGATTAATGTAGGAATCATTTTCTGTCCAAATCGTATGAAGCTAATGTTTCCTTTTGTTTTTTGTTTTAGTACTTTAGATACCAGACCAAAGAGCAGCAGCCCTATTAGATTACCTGAGGTCAGTGGAGGACAGACAAACCGGACAGCAGAAGCAGAACCACAGCCAAGTAAGATTATATATGGAGGAGTACTTATTATTAGTGTTATTTGTAATTATGGTTTGAAGAAGAAAACATTAAATAAGGGCGCCTGGGTGGCTCAGTCGTTAAGCCTCTGCCTTCGGCTCAGGTCATGATCCCGGGGTCCTGGGATCGAGCCCGGCATCCGGCTCTCTGCTCCATGGGAAGCCTACTTCTCCCTCTCCCACTCCCCCTGCTTGTGTTCCCTCTCTCACTGTGTCTCTGTCTGTCAAATAAATAAATAAAATTAAAAACAAAACAAAACAAAAACATTAAATAAGAAATGCCAGCTGGCAAGAATTTATTACTTCTGGTCTTTATGATATAATAAGCATTAAAAAATTTTTGTATGTCCTTTTGTAAATATTTTGCTTTTCCTGATCTTTACTTTATTATTGGACTTGAAACTTCTAGAAACTCATAGGTCTATGCAAAAAGAAGCAGAATCCGCCTTTTTCTTTTTTTTTCTTTTTTTTAAAGATTATTTATTTATTTGACAGAGAGGAGAGATCACAAGTAGGCAGAGAGGCAAGCAGAGAGAGAGGGAGAAGCAGGCTCCCCGCCGAGCAGAGAGCTCGATGCGGGGCTCAATCGCAGGACCCCGAGATCATGACCTGAGCTGAAGACAGAGGCTTTAACCCACTGAGCCACCCAGGTGCCCCAGAATCTGCCTTTTTAGACCTTTCAGTTTAAAGTATACAAGCTAAGAGAGACTTTTTTTTAAAAAAGATTTTATTTATTTATTTATTTGAGAGAGCACGAGCAGGGGAAGGGATGGAAGGAGAGGAAGAAGCAGGCTCCCCGCTGAGCAGGCAGCCCGATATGGGACTTGATCCCAGGACCCCGGGATCATGACCTGAGCTAAGGCAGATGCTTAACTGACTGAGCCACCCAGGCACCCTAAGAGAGACTTCTAATAAAGTTTTCACAGTATTGTTGCTTAAAGAATTTTTCACGGGTCCTGCCCTTTAATCCCCACAATAACTTCATGAGAATTATTTGACATATCCCCATTTTTTAGAAAGAAAGTTAAGACTTAAGTAACCTGCTCAAGATTACAGAGGTAGCAGGAAACTGGGATTTGAACACAGGTCTCTGACTCTGTCAGGAATGTATTCACTACAAATAACAGAAAACTCAAGTGACTATTGGGGCTCAAACAAATGACAGTGTATTTTTGTAAAATAGCAATGTCCAGAGGTAGGCAGTTGCTGGCATTGGTTCAGCTAGTCAGCATTGTCATGACAAGAGAGGGGTGATTTCTTTTTGATTCTCCTGTTTTCCTCATGATCAGTATGTTCCATTTCATGTCTCCACTTGAAGCTGAAAGAAGGGAGGTAGCTATAAGCTGCAGCTGTTTCCTTTAATTAGTAAAGCAGAGGGTTCCCCTTTAGTCTCCTTGGCTAGCACTAAGTTTCATGGTCACCCCTCTCTGCAAGGGAGACTGGGATTGTAGTGACTAGCGCTGCCCTTGTTGCTTTTATAAATCAGTGATCCATTTTCTGGGCTCTCCACATTGCTGCCCCAAACAAAATTGCAGTTCTTTCAGCAAGGAACAAGATGGGCTTAGGTATTAAGGAGGCCATATGGTGTCTGCCACCCTAACTAAGCACTTTATGAGTGATATTTTCTGTGGATTTTGTAGATGGTAATTGTATAAGATTAGAATCATATATGCTAAGCTCATAGATCATACATAGATGATAAAAATATACTAAACTCAAAACTAAGAATGAAACTATAGAGTAAGCTTTAGTAATATTTTTGGCCATCTTATACTAATTTCTGAAAAATGCTGAAAACATCTTAGATTTTGCTGTGTTAAAATATAGGAACACAAGCGATATAGAGATGTTACTTATAACTCTGAATTCTTGTAGATCGTAGTATTGCTTTGTATTAGTTTAATTAACTGTTGTAATAATGTGAGAATTTAGCCCTGAATTTTGTTGCTTAAGATATTATGACTGCCAGGGTGCCTGGGTGGCTCTGTTGGTTAAGCATCTGACTCTTGTTTTCAGCTCAGCTCATGATCTCACAGGTTGTGGGATCGAGCCCTGCTTTGGGCTCCGTGCTCAGTGGGGAGTCTGCTTGAGATTCTCTCCCTCTGTCCCTCCTTGCATTGGTGTGCGCATGTGCTCTCTCTCTCAAATAAATAAATCTTTAAAAAAAAAAAGATTATGACTGCCATGTAAAGATATTTGGAAAGATTTTCTGTAGAATTTCTTACATTTCGATATACAGCTATCTGAACATTGCTTTTTTCTTTTATATTTGTGATAATAAAAGTGCTTGACTAATAAGCTATCCGCTGACCCCATAAAACATGTGGAATGATAGTCTGTGCAAATCCAAGTATCAGTGTGACTCATATTTATTACTCTCATATAATGGTTACTACTAACAAAAGAATGAGTTGAAAATCTTTATTTTTCCACCAGCAGTGACCTGTACTTAATATGTCACCTTTTATATTTAGCCAAAAAGGCTTCTGGAATGCTGTCCTTCTTCCGAGGGACAGCAGGGAAAAGCCCTGATCTCTCTTCCCAGAAGAGAGAGACCTTACGTGGAGCAGATAGTGCTTACTACCAGGTTGGGCAGACGGGCAAGGAGGGGACGGAGAGTCAAGGCATTGAGCCTCAAGGTGTGTTAAAGGAGACCAAATATGCTTATTTTACTTGCTTGTGTTTTTTGTAGCCTTGAGTAGGTAATTCTTACTGCTGAAACCAGGGCGTTCGCTCTTTTCTCACGCCTCAGTATGGCCAAGCTGAAAAAGCATGGCACTTGTAGAGTCCAACTGGTTTAGATGTTATTGCTATCACTTACTGTGTTACTAAAGATCAGGAATCCTTAGTTTCCATACCTGTGAAGTGGCAAAAGCAATGTCTTCCATGGTTTACCGAGGACCAAGTGACCTTAACATGTAAAACATCGATCTCACCTTGGAACTCATAGTTATATACTCAGATGTTTTCATTCCACTACCCCCTCAGACATTTCCTTTCTTCCCCAGTCTCTGTAGGGTTGAGGGCATTCATGTCTGCCTTCATTTCGATATTTAGAAATATATCTACCTGATTGTTTGAATATGGGGTTAGACCAGGCATCAGCAAACTGTGCTGACCTGTTTTTGTAAATAAAGTTGTATTGGAACATAAGCATGCCCATTCATTGACTAATTGGCTGCTTTCGTGTCATATCGATAAGTTGAATAGTTGTGACTGAATAAAATACTTACCATCTGGCCCTTTACAGAAATAGTTTGGCAACCCCTGGGTTAGATCATCAATTAGTAGTCTAAAAGTTAGCATAATAAATTTTCATTAGTAATTAAGAATCTGTTTAGTATTCTATAGTCTTCTGTTGGGCTATAATCCTTGGAAAACATTGGTGCTTTGAAAAAAATAATTTAGAAATGTGAAACATGGAGGAACACTTCTTCTAGCTATTGAAATATGTTCCAAATTTGTAATAATTAGAGTGCATCTAGCAGTAGGTTTGCCACACAAATCAAATACAAAAAATAGCTCTGAAGTAGACACTAGTATATTTTTTATATTATATGTATATATCTTAGTATATGACAAAGAAAGCATCTCAAGCTATTGGAGAAGCATTATTCCACACACAGGGAAAACAGTCAGAAACTGATAAAGAAGTAGTGGAAACTTGCCATAAGAGCTGAGTTAGTATATTGTTTTGTTTTTTCATCTGTATTTTTTCTTTTTATTTAAAATCAATTAGCGTATAGTATATTATTAGTTCAGAGGTAGAGTTTAGTGAGAGTATATTGTTATCAGAGGAATCAGATATGAGAAAAATTATTCTTCAACCTGAATTCTCTATTTTTCATCTGAAAATTGCTCTTTCAAAAGGTGCTTATATTTTTGTAATAGTTTATAAAGCTTGTGCACATAATGCTTGCTCGAAAGTGACTTGGCCAGGATAACAAGAATTGACTTGTTAGTTTTTATTGTTATGTCAGGGAAAAAAGACAAAATGAACTGATAACCCATTGAAAACTTTGACTTTACTAATGATATTAAACTTTTTAGATGAGGTAGATGGAGGAGATACACAAAAGAAACAACTCATAAATCCTCATGTGGAGCTTCGTAAGTATGAGATAAAATACTGTTGGTTTGTGGACAGGGACTATAATTGACAAAACTATTATTTAAAGCTTCTAACTTTATACTAGATAAATATCCTGTTTCTTGGAATGAATATTACGTCTGTGTGCTGACATAAGCTTTATTTAATCTAGATTTAGTTTATAAAATAAACATTTAATGTATAAAGAAATTAAATTATAATTTATAAGGTATAATTTGGTTTAATTTCTAATGTTTAAATAATTATTGTGTAATCCAGAGCCATAGAGCCTTGACCAGGTGTCTAGAATTGTGTGTGTATGTGGGTGCCAAAAATTTAACATCCAGAATAATAAGTACAGTAAAATTTAAGGTGTAAAAGTATGATGATAAAAGTATAGTAACGAGTATAAAATTAGAAATGGGTCTTATTTTAGGTTTGATTTTTCTGTAAGGTCATAAGATGCTTTTCTGTCTTCCCTGAGAATCATTTTAACAGACCTGTGATAAATAGAGGTGTAAACTTAACATGAGAAATTCTATCTTGGAGAAAATGAAATGGTCAGATTTGTCGGGCGTGGGGAGTGGGCAAGACGGAAGAGAGCTTTCTGATTCATAAAAGGCTCTCCCTCTCTTCTTTTTTTTTTTTTAAACACTTCTGTTTATAGAATTTTCTGACGCAAATGCCAAGTTTTACTGTCGCCTGTACTATGCGGGAGAGTTTCATAAGATGCGCGAAGTGATTCTGGGCAGCAGTGAAGAAGATTTCATTCGCTCTCTTTCCCACTCATCACCCTGGCAGGCCCGCGGGGGCAAATCAGGAGCTGCCTTCTATGCAACTGAAGGTAAGTCTTTTTAGTCACTCACTGACTGAGCAGTAGCCATCTTTTCCCCTCAGATAATGAACTGAGGACATGTATAGTCAGCTGGCAAACGAAGTTTTCTGTTTTTCTGTTTGAGAGGATGTAATAACAATATTTAAAAGAATATACAGGTATGTGGTGTGCAGTTAGAGAGAGACATTGACCCAATCCTTACTAAACTCTCTCTGGTCCTGACTTCTACAAGTGTAAATGGTAAAAGAGAACTTCTAGAAGACTCAAAAGGGTTCCTCAGAGCTGATGAGACAAAGATAAAAATACGAATACTTAACCTGAAAATAGGAAGGCCAAGTTCTTCACCTGCAAACGTTTAGTGAAGATGAGGACCATTTGTACTTCACATTCTATTCTTCATACCCTGAAAACAAAATTATCTGAGAAAATGCAGCAGGAAGGATGTTGCTTCATAAGAGCTTTCATAACTGTGACTTACTGCATTGTTAAAGGAGTCTATAAGATTTTACTTAGTAGTTTCAAAAAGTAGACTATCTAGCTATGAATTCAGGTCTGGTACTGTTAAAGATAGAGGCTTCTTGACTGTAATCCTCAGGAACCCTTTGAGCCCTCTATTACTTGAGAACTGTGTTCTGATGAAAATTTTCTCTGTGATAATAGAAAGTCTCCCTTAAAGCTATGAAGCAAACACATCACTTGGGATCTTTGGAATGATGTAGTATAGATGACCTCAGGAGGTATTGTGCCTGAATAGACACCTATGATGCTTCTGCCTTTTAGATGACAGATTCATTTTGAAGCAGATGCCTCGTCTGGAAGTCCAGTCTTTCCTCGACTTTGCACCGCACTACTTCAATTATATTACAAATGCTGTTCAACAGAAGGTATGTCTATGGCTCCCAAACCTTGGTCCGTAATTAGAATTTTCTGGACTTTTTCACATCCCAAGAGTCTGGTGGCAGTTTTTTCTATGCTAAGATAGGAATGGGACATGACCAAATCTGTTATGTTATTGAGCTGTGATAGAATGCACTCATTTCATACTCTCTTTCCTGCCTTTGCCAATGAGGAGCCAGCAGGTTGCATTTAATTAGTGTGTGTGTGTAGAGATTAGATGAAAATAGCTGCACGTTCTAATTTGTAGTTTTGTCGAGGCAGAAATTGGAAATACTTGTTGAGACCTGCGTGTGTTGGTCCTTAGGTAGAAAGGAAGCCAGTGCCTGTCAGGTTTGCCCACTTGACGTTTAGCAATGATCCTCCCAGTAAGTGTATAAAGGAGTCATGTAGATTTTTTTTTTCCATTTATGGTTTATTGCGTATTTATTTGGGGGGAAATTACATGTCATAATAAAATTTGTGATTTTGAGAAATTATAAAGCATTATCCTTTGGGAGAACATGAAAGATCTAATGTTTTTATTAGCATTGCTGTTTTTACTTACTCTTGAGATTTAAGTGTTTAAGTTTTTTTCAGTGTCCTTTGGTCATATTAATAGAAAATCATGTTTATGGAATTTTACATAAAACTCCCACAGAATATAGCTCTTTTTCATTGAAATGCACAAATATTAGCACTAAGTGACATAGGACTGTAATACCCTCCCATAAATTCAGATCCACTTTGCTGCCTAATGGGCATCAGGCTGATGAACTTTTTTGCCTTTCAGGGCTTTGGGGGTTCCAAATATGGGAAAGAGATGCTGAGCCTTGGTGGGTTTCTGCCCTTACATTTCTAACAATTTTGCATTATATATTTTAGGGCATAATTATCTATTGCCAAAAGGCTCAAGTCAGTATGTCTTTATTGTGATTTGTACTATTTATCAAAATAAAATTGCCTTCTTTGTTCTGTTTGTAAAAAAAAAAAAAGAAGAAAATCGTGTTTGGATATGACACGGGTAATGGAGATATGGGTATTAAATGATAAATTTTCTTATTTAGAGGCCCACTGCATTGGCCAAAATTCTTGGAGTTTACAGAATTGGTTATAAGAATTCTCAAAACAACACTGAGAAGAAGTTAGATCTCCTTGTCATGGAAAATCTTTTCTATGGGAGAAAGATGGCACAGGTAAGGATATTGAACTATGCAAACCATTTAGCTACTGGAACCTTTTGCACTTCTGGTTCCTGAATATAATGAAACAGAGAATAACATCTTATTCAATAGCATTAAATCTCACTTGGTAGGCCAAATTTAACTTCTACATTGCCATAGTATTGCATGGAGTTGGTTTTTTTTTTTCCCAAATACTTTTATTTTATTTTTTCAGTGTTACAAGATTCATTGTTTATGTACCACACCCAGTGCTCCATGCAATACGTGCCCTCCTCAATACCCAGGCTCGCCCATCCCCCCACCCCCGCCCCTCCAAAACTCTCAGTCCCTTGTTCTGAGTTCACAGTCTCTTATGGTTCTTCACCCCTCCGATTTCCTCCAATTCATCCCTCCCTTCCCTCTCACAATGTCCTCCATGTTTTTCTTTATGCTCCATGGAGTTTTGATATCAAAACTATTCCTAAGACTAAGTTTGCATCTGGTTTTTAAACTGCTTTATGATCCATTGATAAATTTTTGGAGTTATTCGTTAATGTTTCTTAAAGTTGATTAAATGGGTTAGTGTATTCCTAAAGTATTTGAGTAACTGAGTACCTGGGTATTAATTCTCAATGATGAATCGTATTACCATCTGTTTTATGTATTGCACAATTATAATGCATGCATTATATATAATTTTTATATATTTATTTATTTATTTTTAAAGATTTTATTTATTTATTTGTCAGAGAGAGAGAGTACAAGCAGGCAGAGTGGCAGGCAGAGGCAGAGGGAGAAGCAGGCTCCCTTCTGAGCAAGGAGCCCGATGTGGGACTCGATCCCATGACCCTGGGATCATGACCTGAGCGGAAGGCAAACGCTTAACCGACTGAGCCACCCAGGCGTCCCAATTTTTATATATTTAATATATACAAATAATATGTTTAATTATATGTTATGATTAAGTTTTAAAATTAAATTTAAAAATATATATAATGGTATGGGCTTCAAGGAATCTTTTTGCATTCCCATTACTTACATTAATTAATTATGCAATTCATGCATAAATGACAGAAACTTTTCTTTCTTCTAGGTTTTTGATTTGAAGGGTTCACTTAGGAATAGAAATGTAAAAACCGATACCGGGAAAGAGAGTTGTGATGTGGTCCTGCTGGATGAAAATCTCTTAAAGATGGTTCGAGACAACCCTCTGTATATCCGTTCTCATTCCAAAGCCGTGCTGAGAGCCTCGATCCGTAGCGACTCCCACTTTCTTTCTAGCCACCTCATTATAGATTATTCTTTGCTGGTTGGACGAGATGATACTAGCAATGAGCTGGTAGTCGGAATTATAGGTAAGTCAGTAAGCATATGTTACTTAGAGTTCATGATTGAAGCCAGAGTAAATTTGAGGATTATACTGAACTTGGGTTAGTCATAGCTTATTAAATATTTTCACCAACTTTCATTTGAAAATTCAACAATAGCTTTTAAATTCTAGTTACCTTCTATTCAGTATCCTCATTTTCATTTCATTATCTTTACCAAAAATATCTGTATTCAAAAGTTACTCATAAATGAAGCCCTGTGAGGTTGTTAGGAGGATTAAAAGAATTGATATGGAAAAAACCCTTGGGACAGTGCCTGGCAATATTGTTAGCATTCAGTAAACATTGTAGAAGTAATAGTAATTACTGTTGTTATCTTCTTATATTTACTAACATAGCTGTACTGCTAATCTTGCCTCTTGTAACAGATTATATTCGAACATTTACATGGGACAAAAAGCTTGAGATGGTTGTGAAATCAACAGGAATTTTAGGAGGCCAAGGTGAGCAGAAGTTTTGTTTATTCTTCAAAGTGTTCTCATGTCTTCCTTATCAGTTAACATTTAAGAAATGGGTACTTTTTAAATGCTAAAAAAATAAGTGGTTATCTCTGATTTTATCATTTCCGAAGTGATCAAATAATAAGGGGAATTGCATAGGCGGGGAAATAATTGGTTTTAAAGTAGTGTTAAAATGCCAGAATGAAAAGTTACCCAAAAAAAACCCAGATATTCTGAATAAGGGGTTGTTTTTAATTAACACTTGAAATCTTCTAAGTTCTCTGAGCACTGCTGGCTCCATTTGTGCTTTCACATATCTCTCATCTCTAGGCAAGAGCCAGTCTCTTATTTATCAGGTAGGGGGCGGGGAAGGGGGAAGGAGCAGAGGGAAATGGGGGGAGAATCTCGAGCAGGCTCCGTGCTCAGCGCAGAACCTGACTCCGGGCTCGCTGTCACGACCCTGAGGTCACGACCTGAGCCAAAATCAAGAGCCGGACTCTTAACCGACTGACCGACTGTGCCACCCAGGCGCCCTGAGAGCTAGTCTTTTAAAACGGAAACCCCTACCAGGAAGGCCCTGTCCCATATTATGCGGCACAGTGGACCCCCCTACCTCCTTTCTGAGACTGTCACGCGTGCGCGTGTGCGTGTATGTGTGTGTGTCTTTATGGCGGTTGTCCTGAGAGAATATAGCCATTCAAGTCAGCTGCTGATCAGCTCTGTGACAGCTTTCTCCCTTTGCTCTTTCATCCTCTTAGGTAAAATGCCGACTGTGGTCTCTCCGGAGTTGTACAGGACTAGATTTTGTGAAGCAATGGACAAGTATTTCCTGATGGTTCCAGACCACTGGACAGGTTTAGGTCTGAACTGCTGAAAGGGAGCACATGATTTTGAAATGGACTGTGAATGAAAGGGGCCTGGAACAAAGGACCAAAAATAAGCTACATGTTTTATTTCTTCATCACATTCACCACTGTACATGCCAAGGCCTTCCTGGGCTGTCTGTGACCGAAGGGTTAAAACGCCATGGATTTGCACTTTGGTTTTTGATACCTACAAGTTAGCTGTCTTATGCGGGGAAGTTGCATGAACGTTTTTCCACTTAAGCTAAAATACAGATACATTTCAAAGGACTAAAGATGAATGTATCGTCAGAGGTGAGAAGATAGGGTGAAAAAATGGAGTGTCAGGTTTGTTAATAGTCCTGTTAAGAAAATAATGGTTCCTAGATTGTGGCTTTCCCGGCATCCCATCTGACACATTCTTTACTTAGCATTTGTAGAGCTGGTGAGTTTGTTTTGTGTTTCTTATGTAAAAGTGTAATGTTGCCTATTATCAGATTTTCTGAAACCTTTCAAAAATTCTGAATTATTCTCTTAATGGCCAGTGAAACAGATGGACCCAGTCTGTTCTTGTTTTATTGGGGCATTTGACTTAATTGGGAATCCTGTCGTGTTCTTACCTTGCCTTGTTTTTAAGTGTGCTTGCTGTTTTTTAAGTTCTGTCTTCTCTTTGGGTGACAGGAGACTAGCCATTAACTGTAAGCCTTCTTTTGGAGCTATTTTTTAAGCTTGTTTATAACTTTTATACAATTAATATGTTAAACTGCGCTTATCCACACATGCTCATACTGTAGGTTTTCCTCCACTTTCAGAGAAACAGTAAATGAGTCTGTCATGACTAACTTCCCAAAGGGAGAATTACTGAGGATTTTTTTTTTAATGGAAAAAGTAAATTAGACCTTATCCAAGAAATTGGGTGAGAGGTAAACACTTGCTTGTTTTCTGTAAAGGTAAAGTGTCTTTTTCAATATAAATAGCAATTTAAGTGACATCCGTAAAACTAAGAGGTTTCCAGTGTGGACATCTGTTTAACTTTCTGCACGAGTTTCTAGGCCAGTTCGGATTATTGAGAAATGTTAAGAGATAAAATATTTGTAGTAAGGAACTTCTTGTTTAATAGAGTTTTTGTTTGTTTAAAAGTGTTTAAAAGTGATCAGATATAGTATTAAACTGACTTTGAGGAAATAACAGAACGACAAATATTTCCTCGTGGCTGCTCTCCCCTAATAAGGGTAATTTGGGGATTTATAAAGTTCTCCTCTTTTTAGGCTTCCTATAATAGCACATTTCTATTGTAACTTTCACAAAATAAGAAAGAAATCTGGGTACATTCCAGTTACTGAGACTCTTAAATATGTGAAATAGGAACATTTGGGAAAATTTGCTTTAGAGAAGGAAAGCATTAGTTTGGTGCTTATTGGATACGTGGTTTGTTTTGAACTAGAAACAAGTTGACCAAGGACTTGGGACTAATTATAAGCACTTTTTAAATAAACGTGGTGTGCCTTTTGAAAATGCACAGAACACTAGTAAATTTTAATTTTGATATTACAGACTAGAAAAGGATGGGCTTCTGCAGAAGTGAAACAGGTGCAGGGAACATAACTTCTTGAGTCCAGAACAATGGATTTTGCATCTCCTTTTGAATGCAAACACGGATTCCTCTCTGTTCTTTTTTTCAGTCAGGATACGTAGGGTTATTGGTCCATTTCCTGCACCCTCAGTCATGCACACCCCAGGAGAAGGTAGCTTTCCTTCACTTTAATCAGGTGGTTTCTTTGTTTTAGTCTCAGTACCCTGGGTATGTAGAGCTGGGATCCTCCACTGGAATAACTCCTGACAATAGTGTGTGTCATGTTGACTTCGTTTTCCTTGCCCATGACTTGAAGACCTATTTTTTTAAGCACTGCTATCTCTTAGATAAAAAAATTCCAGTATAATATCCAAAGCAATACTTGCTGCCTTTCAAGGGTAATCTGTCTTTTTAAAACTGTCTTAATGAAAGGGCAGTTAATTTGTTGGGAGTGGTGGAACCTCAGCCCTGGCTGCTTTTGTTGAGGCCGCTACCATATGTGTATATAAGGGGTTTCCAGTGCTGTGCTTCTTGGTGTTAAGCACTGAACAACCGCTCACCTCTCTTGAATTCCCTTCTGAGGCTTGGAGAATATTGATGTCGAAAAGTTAAGACTGAGGAAGAAATCTTACTACTTTCTTCCTTAGAATAAAATATGAATCCTGAGAAAATTGATAGTAGCACAAAAAACTCTGTGAACGTGTTGCATTGTATAAAAATCTTATTTATAAATATGAAGGTTTTTTGATGCCATCAAAACTTTATGGAAAAACTAAAAAGATTTTCTTACCCAAGTCTGAGAAAAATAAAGGGAATCGGCTATCGCAAGCCCTTTTGTAGTCTGCTGAATAGTTTGAATTTATAGACATTCAAAATTTCCTACAAAATGCTGCTTATAATTTTTTTCTTGATCCAGCCATGAGTGGTTTTCTAGCTTTGGCTTTTGTTGGGTATTGTAAATAGGTTTGTATTGGCATCAGTGTCTCCTTGGCATTTTACCTGTTAGCATTCGGCTTATATAAAACTGCCAAGGAAAAGTCATCTACCCATAGAAAGTTTGTTTAGCTAGCAGAATGGAAACTTGTGAATGAGCCTGGTGGTGAAACAGGTCAGGCCATTCATTGTTCCTCAAGTATTAACATGCTGACTTAGGCAGTATTCAAATCATCTAGTGCAATGCCTCTTTGTTTGTTTGTTTTTGTAACACGGGTGCAGTGTATTATAGAAAAACAAAAATACAATCATGAGCAGTTTTATTAATGCTGCTGTGCTGGTTTTGTAAAAAATGTACATTATGTCTTTTGACAGGTTTAATTTTAACTAGAGAAATGACATTGTAAATCATAATATCCTCTTTTAATTTAATACGAAAATTTCAATTAACAATATTGAAAATACTTAATGTATTATATTGTATATATTTCTCTACTTTGGTTCTAGCTGTTTTATATGATTGACATGTTATTTAAGAGATAAAACTGCCTTGACCTTTTGGAGACTTATACTGTAAATAAAGAAGACTTACAATAAACTGAGAATCAGCTTCACTTCGTTTTGAATCAGCTTGAGGAAATTAGCAAGGGGAGATGGAGTTTGGTGCCCCAGCCTTGCCCCTCGCCCCTCATCCCTGGCCTCCAAGTGTTGCCTTCTGTTCGTTCTCTTGCCCTTCCTTTCCCCACAAGAGGATTTGTCTTTCACCAGTAAATGGCCTTCTTAAGTCCCAGAAAAGGGGGTCTTAAGTCTGTGTGTGCGCTTCTGTCAATCATGGTCTCACCTTTTCCACCCTCCTTTTCTGCATGTGTTTCTGCTTTCCTGGGGGGACACTCGAGAAAGTACTGCCCTTTCTAGCCAGGAATGGCTGATTCGCCTTGGTGGCAGGCTCTCTAAGCTATTAATTGGTCCCCAGCCTGTTCAGAGGAGTCTACGTGAAGTGGACCCCGCTGTGCTGTAACCTGCAGCTGCTCCCCTTCGGCGAGGCTGCTCCCCTTCGGCGAGCCCGGGCTCCCCCGGGGCCACGAGAGCCGCTGCTGTGGTGGCAGGGTGCTCGCGCTGGGGCCAGGCACCCAGTTCTCTATTCCACCTACCTGGAAGTGTCCTGTGGTAGAAATTCTTTTCTTACACACTTCCTGGGTCAGTGCTTAACAAAACTAAGATTTATAACCTAAGTTTAAAAATTGTGGTTAAAACCATCCCAGATGTATCATCTTAACCATTTTTAAGTATATAATTTAGTAGTGTTAACTATACTCACATTGCACATTATACCCCCAGAAGGTTTTCATCTTGCAAACCTGAAACCATTATACCCATTGAACAACTCTTCCTGTTCACCCTGCTCTCTGGTAACCATTCTACTTTCCACTTTCATTAATTTGACTACTTTAGGTTCTCTACTGTAAGCGAAGTCATTTAGGATTTGTCTGTGGATGGCTTATGTTACTTAGTGGAATATCCTCATTCATCCATGTTGTAGCATTTCCTCCCTTTCTTAAGTTAAATGAGGGACGCCTGGGTGCCTCAGTTGGTTAAGCGTCTGTCTGCCTTCGGTCATGATCCCAGGGTCCTGGGATCGAGTCCTGCTTCGGGCTCCCTGCTTGGTGGGGAGCCTGCTTCTCCCTCTGCCTGCCATTCCCCCTGCTTGTGCTCTCTCCCTCTCTCTCTCTCTGACAAATAAATAAAATCTTTAAAAAAAAAAAAGATTGTCTAGGTTGAATGATACTCCATTGTATGTATGTACCACATTTTCTTTATTCATTATCAATGGAAATTTGAATTGCTTC
Organism: Potos flavus; assembly: GCA_028534135.1. NCBI lineage: Eukaryota > Metazoa > Chordata > Mammalia > Carnivora > Procyonidae > Potos > Potos flavus. The sequence goes on from CM052883.1 coordinate 148,673,127, forward strand.
CACCTCTTGGCTACTGTGAATAATGAACATGGAAATGCAAATGTACTGTCAAGATCCTTTAAAAAATTCTTCCGGATAAATACAGAGAAGTGGGATTGCTGGATCCCATGGTAGTTCTATTTTCTTTAATATTTTGAGGAACCTCCATACTGTTTTCTCTAGCAGCTGTACCATTTCATAATCCCACCAGCAGTACACAGGGTACCAATTTCTCCACGTCCTTTCCAGCACTTGGTTACTCATTTTGATGGTGGCCATTCTAATGAGTGTGAGGTAATATCTCATTGTGGTTTTGATTTGTGTTTCTCTCATGATTAGTGATGGTGAGCATATTTTCATATGCATGTTTATCATTGACATGCATGATTATCATTGAATCATATGCATGATATCATTGAATTTCAATAGACATTCGGGGAGATGTCTATTCAAGTCCTTTGGCCATTTTGAAATTGGATTTCTTGATTTTTTTTTGTTGTTGTTGCATTGTAGGAGTTCTTATATATTCTGGATGTTAACCCCTTATCAGATGTAGGATTTGTTAGTGTTTTCTCTCATTCCATAGCCTGCCTTAATATTCTGTTGATTGTGTCCTTCGATGCACAAAAGTTTTTAAGTTTGACGTAGTCCCGTTTGTCTCCTTTTGCTTATGCTTTTGATGTCATAAGCAATAAATCATTGCCAAACTCAATTATTATTTTTGTGTGTGTGTATATACTCTTTAAGGTTTTTTACATGTAAGATGATGTCATTCACAAACAGATCTTTTTATTCTTCCTTTTTAATTTCCAGGCCTTTCATTTTGCTTTCTTGCCTAATTGCTCTGGCTGGGGCTTCAGTGTTATTTTGGATGTAAATGTCAAGTGTGGGCATCCTTGCCTTGTTCTTGACCTTAGAGGAAAAGCTTTCAGTGATGCTAGCTGTGGACTTTCCATATATGACCTGTATTATGTTGATGTAGTGGTCTATTTTTAGTTTGTTGAGTGTTTGTATCATGAAAGTGTGTTCAGTATTGTCAGATGCTTTTTCTGCATCGATTGAAATGGTTAAGTGGTTTTTATCCTTCATTCTGTTAATGCGGTATATTACATTGATTTTCATATGTTGAAGCATCCTTGCCTCTTGAGGATAAATCCCATCTGGTCCTGGTGTCTGATCCTTTTAATGCACTGTTGAATTCAGTTTGCTAGTATTTTGTTGAGGACCTTTGCATCTCTATTTATCAGGGATGGTGGCCTATGGTTTTCTTTTCTTCCAATGTCTTTCTCTGGCTTTGACATCAGGGTAATGCTGGCCTTATAAAATTATTTTGAGAGTTTTTCCATTTCTTCAATTTTTAGGGAGAGTTTGCAAAGGATTGGCATTAATTCTTCTTTAAATGTTTGGTAGAATTTACTAGTGAAGCCATCTGGTCCTGAATTTTCTTCGTTGCGAGGTTTTTGATTATTGATTCAATCTCTTTACTAGTTATAGGTCTGTGCAGGCTTTCTTTATGATTCAGTCTTGGTAGATTGTATCTTCTAGGAAATTATCCATTTCTTGTAGGTTATCCAGTTTGTTGGCCTACAGTTAGTTGTTCCTAGTATTCTCCTATGATCCTTTTTTATTTTTGTGGCATTAGTTGTCCTTTCTTTCATTTGTGATTTTACTTATTTGAGTTTTCTGTCTTATTTTCTTCTTCTAGCTAAGAGACTGTCAATTTTATGGATCTTTCCAAAAACCCAACTCTTTTGTTGGTTTTTTCTATTCTCTACTTTTTCTCTGCTGTAATCTTCATTATACCCTTCCACCTGCCACCTTGGGGTTTAAGGTTGTTCTTTTTTTCTAGTTCCTTGAGGTGTAAAGCTATGTTGTTGATGTGAGAATTTTCTTTTTCAGTATACATGTTCATACCTGTCAGCTTCCCTCTTCATTCTTTCTTTGACTCTATCCCCTAAGTTTTGGGATGTTGTGTCTAACTTTTCATTTGTCTCAAGATATTTTCTAATCTCCCTTGTGATTTCTTCCTTGAGCTTGTGGTTGTTTGAGTGTGTATTGTGTAATTCTCACATATTTATGAATTTTCCAGTTCTCCTACTGCTATTGACGTGTAGTTTTATTCCATTGTGGTTGATGAAGATACTTGGTATGATTCCAATCTTCTTAACAGTTCCTGCCCGAAAGAAATCTTCTGTTCTAGAACATGTATTCTGATGTCTTAGGTTGAAACAAAAGAGAAGGGAGAGATCCAAGTAAGTGTTTTGAAATTGAATGTCATGAATGAAACGTGACTACCAGTTGCTGCCCTAGGAATTTTTCCCAATGTCTTTACCTATTAAAAGAAGATTTTTTTTCCCCCCTTAAATCTCTATTTCTGATTTTTAAAACTGAAAGTAAAAGCTATGAAATCGTCATTTTACTGTAGTAAATGTCCTTGAAAACATCCTTGGAGTTAGCAGTCTTGAATTTGGCTCTGACTGGTTGTTGTTTGGTGCTTATTATATTTAAAAATTTCAAATTTGTCAGAATATGTGTAACAGGGTGGAGGAAACTTTTAACTTTATAAATTCTCACCTTTAAGACATTGATTGCACTTATATGGGTCTCAGCACCATATCATAAAAGCTGCCCCTTCTTTTATGGTTGAGGGAGGGAGGTACTTTCAGGGAGTTTGCTAGGGTTAAGAATGGACCAAAATCCTCAGTTTGTTTCTCAAAGTCCACAGTCTCTCATGCTTCGTCTCCCCCTCCGGTTTCCCCCAATTCACTTTTCCTTTCCTCCTCCTAATATCCTCCATGTTATTTCTTAAGTTCCACAAGTAAGTGAAACCATATGATAATTGACTTTCTTTGCTTGACTTATTTCACTCAGCATAATCTCTTCCAGTCCCGTCCATGTTGATACAAAAGTTGAGTATTCATCCTTTCTGATGGAGGCATAATATTCCATTGTCTATATGGACCATATCTTCTTTATCCATTCGTCTGTTGAAGGGCATCTTGGCTCTTTCCACAGTTTGGCAATTGTGGACATTGCTGCTATGAACATTGGGGCACATATGGCCCTTCTTTTCACTACATCTGTATCTTTGGGGTAAATACCTAGTAGTGCAATTGCAGGGTCATAGAGTAGCTCTATTTTTAATTTTTTGAGGAATCTTCACACTGTTTTCCAAAGTGGCTGCACCAACTTGCATTCCCACCAACGGTGTAAGAGGGTTCCCCTTTCTCCGCATCCTCTCCAACACTTGCTGTTTCCTGTCTTGTTGATTTTGCCCATTCTAACTGGTGTGAGGTGGTATCTCAATGTGGTTTTGGTATGAATTTCCCTGATGGCTAGTGATGATGAACATTTTTTCATGTGTCTGTTAGCCATTTGTATGTCTTCTTTGGAGAAATGTCTGTTCAAAACTGAGGGTTTTGGAAGGGAGGAGGGTGGGGGGATGGGTGAGTCTGGTGGTGGGTAGTAAGGAAGGCACGTATTGCATAGAGCCCTGGGTGTGGTGCATAAACAATGAATTTTGGAACACTGAAAAAAATAAAATTAAGATGTTAAAAAAAAAAAAAAAAAGGACCAAAATGAGGTTGCAGTGGTGAGAAGTGGCCAGTAGAGGGCTCTGAAGTACTAGATTCTAAGATTTCTGAATTGCTCTTTAGAGCTATAGGAAGCCCTTAGAGGGACCCCTGAGATGAAGGGAGGCAAGTCCCAAAATTTTTACCAGAGTACTAGGTGCCTTTAAAGCTACTTTTTGACAAGAATCTGTTATATCTTAGGACATATAGTTTTCGGATGGAGGTGTAAGTTAGAAATAGTTTAGTATTTTCTTTTTTTCCCTAAAGATTTTTTTTTTAAAGATTTTATTTATTTATTTGACAGAGAGAAAGAGACCACAAGTAGGCAGAGAGGCAGGCAGAGAGAGAGGGGGAAGCAGGCTCCCTGCTGAGCAGAGAGCCCGATGTGGGGCTTGATCCCAGGACTCTGAGATCACGACCCGAGCCGAAGGCAGAGGCTTAACCCACTGAGCCACCCAGGCGCCCCTTCCCTAAAGATTTTATTTATGTATTGAGAGAGAGATAGAGATAGAGAGAGAGAGAGGAAGAGAGCTCTAGAGCACCAGCATGGGGAGGGGGAGGGGCTGAGGCAGAGGGAGAAGCAGACTCCCAGATGAGCAGAGAGTCCGATGCGGGACTCGATTCTTGGACCCTGGGATCATGACCTGAGCCGAAGGCAGATGCTTAACTGACTGAGCCACCCAGGCGCCCCTAGTTTAGTATTTTCTACTCGGATTTGTATTTCTTTTTTTTCAAGTGAAGGTAGCACTAAAAGCTTTTCATTTGAAAGAGCACATTTTTGATAAATTTGCTGTCCATACCACTGAAATAGAATCATAAGTACAAATGAGTGACTATCAGAAAAGGGACATTAGGAAAAACTAGGAAAATCTCAACGTGTGGACTTTAAGAAGAAAGTGTCAATATTAGTTCATTAATTGTGACAGTTGCACCTTATTAAATGTAAGGTATCAGTAATAGGAGAAGCTGGGTGTATGAAAACTGTCTATACTATCTTTGTATTTTTTTCTGAAACAAAAAACAAAACAAACAAGTGATTATATTGTAGATAGGAAGAGTGTCACTCTAGAGATGTTGAATTTAATGAAATTAAACTAGAGGGTCGTTTTGTCCTCTGTTGTTGTTATCCTATTAAAATACTTTCTTCCTTCCCCGATTCAAAGAACCAACTGCTCTTTAGAAGAAGATAGGCAAGCAGAAAGAGGATATCCTTGCATTTCTGATGGCCCCCTCCCTGCCATTTTGCTGTGGGTGACTTCCTCATGCAGGTAAGAGCAGTGCTGCTGGGCACCCATCAGCCAGAGATCTCTGGGGCTCGCTCTCCGTGAGGCCCTCTCTCCCTGGTACCCTGTCCTACGAACTCAGCTGCCTTGGGTCTTCCCCAAGGAGTAGAACAGGATCCTCCTCAGTTGTCCCTTTCTCTGCTTCGGCCTCGAAACTTTCCGATCATAATCTGGGACAAACTGGGCTCACCTCCTTTGTTTCCCACCTCTCACAGATCTGCTGTTCTTTACTGGCTGATACCTAATTTTGAAAACTGTTGTTCTATGAATTTTACCTGGTTTTCATGATCGTTTCAGTAAATCTGGACCCTACTACCTCATTTTGGCCAGAAGCAGAAGCCCAAATCAGAAGGAATTTATAAAGAGTATATCTAAATGATATGTTGAATTAAAGATACAATGTTTTTGGGGCATCTGGATGGCTCAGTGGGTTAAAGCCTCTGCCTTTGGCTCAGGTCATGATCTCAGGGTCCTGGGATCAAGCCCCGCATCAGGCTCTCTGCTCAGCGGGGAGCCTGCTTCCCCCTCTCTCTCTGCCTGCCTCTCTGCCTACTTGTGATCTCTCTCTGTCAAATAAATACATAAAATCTTAAAAAAAAAAATAAAGGTACAATGTTTACTCTGTCAAAGTAAAAACTAATACTCTGTTCATGACTGTTGTAAAAATGATTTAAAAAATCCAATCCTTTCTAGTTGAAGTCCTGTTTTTTGCAAAAAATTAAAATAAACAATGTAACTAGGAAAAAAATTGTATTTATTTTGGGGGGGAGAGGGAGAGAGAGAATCTCAAGCAGGTTTCACGCCCAGTGCAGAGCCTGATGTGGGTGGGGCTTGATCTCATAACCCTGAGATCATGACTTGAGCCAAAATCAAGAGTTGGATGCTTAACCATAGCCACCCAGATGCCCTTAGGAAAGAAAATTTTAATTCAATATGAAAAAATATGCCTTGAGATTGTGCCTTGGGGATTGTATGTACTATTTCATTATATTGTATCAGCTACACTTTCCTGTTGTCTTCTGGTGGAAATAAATACCTTCACTTGTTCAGTCCAGAAACACATATGGAAGATGTACTCTTGACTAGGTCCTGCAGCTGCAGAGATGAACGACCCTGCTCGCAGTCTCAAGAAGCTTACAGTTCCGTGGTGGAAATGGATATACAACGCATAACCAGAAGATGTGAGGTAAAGACTGATACATGTTTATTTTGTAAAATGGAGGCAAGCTTTACTCTCTGAGAATATTTATTCAATTAGCTACATGACGAATTTGCCGATTTGAAGAATGGTTTGTTTCAGTGACTTTAGAAGAGATTTATCTTTTATTTGTTCTTTATGATGTGAACTTGATGCTCTCTGCTTTGTAAAGTGTCGCATCTCCTCTGAGAATGTCACGGAGAAGAAAGCTTGACGTGAACAGCTAATTTTAAGCATCTCTCATGGAACAAGCTGAATTGCTCAGTGAGGGAGGTTCTCTAAGCTAAGGCAGGAGGGTAACTCCAAACCCTTGTGAGGACACCTAAGTGAAATTCCACCTAAAAACATACTATTCATAGTTTGAAGCTGCTCTGTGAAGGCAGGGACATTTCTTTACTCATTTCTATGTTCCCCACAATAGTTCTTTGCATAGTTGAACTGGAGACAAGCCCATGGGACTCTAGGGACAGAGCGTTACTTACGCAACCACAGTGTCTTCTGTATAAGCTCCCATGACTCTTGCCATGTGACTTGGTTATTACCATGACCCTCACTGGTTGACTCAACCCTTCTTTATTCCCAAAGCAACTCTCCAAATAGGCTAGATGTACAGAGCCCACCAGCCTGTGGGATGATCTGGTTTGAGGAGTGTGTCCAGTAGAAAGACTCCATGTTGGATGGCGCCTAATGGATTCAGTCAAATCCTCTTTTTTGGCCATTTGGATTTTCAGAGAAGGCAGTAGAAGCAGGGGCTGTGTGTGTAAGTTGAGGCAGCAGAGGGAGAAACTGAGAAGGCAGCTGAGTCGTGAGTATAGTGGGCTCAGTAGAGGAGGGAGTGAGACAAAGCTGAGGGGTTGACTGGTTGCCCATGTCTCCAGCACTTGTTCGAGCTGCCTGAGCTTCCACTCTTTCATGAATAGTGGACTTTTCCAGCTCTCCACAAAGCCCACAGAGGTCCTAGGGCTTCCTTTCTTTCTCTCATGTGCATAATAAATGCCCATCAGGTGAGGCGGGCATCACTGTTCCTCACAGCCTCCAAGAGTCTAATACAATATTTAGGCAGATAATTCTAAAAGGATATATTAATGCTTCCATTGCCATATCACACATTGTAACAGCATGCCAACTTCACCATACTATTCACATTTAGCCTTATGTTGCTTCTGTGTTTGCCAATCAGTATGCTTGCATTTTTGCCAAGATAATATGGTGTTAAATTGTATTGCTTGAAATACTGTGATTTTAATGTAAACTAGCACTTTAAAAAGTATTACAAACAAAGCTAACCAGGTAGGCCTGAGAAGGAATTTTATTTTCCATATTATTTTAGAACAGTTCTTATTTAAATCAAAATGCCTTGCTATTCTATTTTAATGTGTTTTGTACATATAAATAAACTCAGGACTGGCAAATACATGATTTTCGTCAGATACATTTTGTTTGATTGAAGATTTAATGCTTTTGTTAAACTTGTCCTTGGTTGAAGTTGAAATTTCATGTTACCACAAGAATGATCGGCAGAAGCTCATTTATAATCGGTAAATTGGTTTATAAGAGTACCCACAGGGTTTTAGCTATTATTTTTGGACTTGCTCCCCAACCCACACAAGCAATTAAGTAAGAGTCAGAAAAAAGGAAACACTGATCTGAATCATCTTTTAAAGTCTAGGTTCTGCTGTAAGACACAGGATTTTATATCCTGGTCTCATATTTAGCATGTACGTTGGTTATATTCACATGGATGGGCTCTATTTTCTGCAGTAGTCCAGTTCCCCTTCTATCTTTCCTTCGTGTGTGCCTTTTAAAGAAAAATGACTCCTTTAAAGAAAAATTCCAGCCTTTTTAAAAAAAATGCCTCTTTCAAGCATGTAAGATACATTTGATTGACAACTGCCTTCAGCACCTAACACTTACCCCCCTCCTTCAGGGACTTGAGAAAATGTGCTTTTTTTTTTTTTTAACGTGATATCCATGAACATAAAACCAGGAATTCTGATTGAAATGAGGAAAAATTCTATTGTCCAGGTATGTTTGGCCTCTTAGAGCTGCTATCCTTTGCGCTGAAGACTTGACTTGAACTCTAACAAAATTCAGGTCTGTTTTAATTTAATTTAAATATAGAGCCAACTCAGTGGCCATGACATTCAAGGGTTTCCAGGTAGAACTGACTTTGCGGGGCATTTGACAATGGGTGTGCTTTCCCCAGTTCCTATTGCTCTGAGGATTTAAAAGCATTTAGCAAATATTTAAAAATGATCAACCCAGGCCTTTCACATGCAAATGTTATAAGGATTTAAAAAAATAAGTATACATATTGGAAATATAATGGCCTTTTCATGAATGTTCAAGAATTTCATAAGGACATGGAAAAACACAAGAAGGCAAGAAAGTAGCCAAATTATTAAGGATTGTTGCTAGATTTGTATGAGGCTCCTACTAAATTAATTTCAATCCTGAAATCACAGGTAAGCATTTATTGCTAGGTCAAGATTATGGAAGTTCTCAACAGAGCCTGATCCATTATTGTGTAGATTTTGGCATTTTTCTTTTCTTTTTTTGTTTGTTATTGCGTTTTTGATTCATATCGTTGGAAGATCTTCTTTACTTACTGAAAATAATGACTCACATGTAAGGAAGACCCTTTTCGGCAGCGAAAAGTTATTTCTGTTTCAATAAAATTCAATAATAGCCGTTTCCTCTCAAACAGGAGTAATGCCAGCAGTATATCACAGAGATACCTGTTCTCAGGTATTCTCTTTGGATTCTAACCAGTTTTTTCTACAAAGGATGTAAAACACTCTTTTGGTGCAATCAAGATTTTTATACTGACAGACCATCAGCCTTACGCATCGTGTGTAGTTTCCGTCTTAAATTAGAGGTAAAATCCCGGCCTATTTATACTAATCGAAGTACATAATTGTTTTGTTGTTTTCCTGGAAAACAATTTTACATTCATTACAATTCGTTTGCTAGCCTAATATTATAGATCTGGAGACTGTACCTGCAGTAATTTCTCTATTCTGTAGACATAAACATAAGCCTGTCTAGAAAACAGAGTAATTATTGAAGGTGGGTTCTATACGTCTATAATAGTATGCTGGCAAACAAGTTGCAAATGAATGTAAAATTGTCTTCCAGGGGAAAAAAAAGTCTTGTTTAACTTATGATATCACCCCAGTGACCGTGTTTTATTTGTTCCCAAACCAGTCTTGAAAGGAGAATTTGGTTTCCATAAGGCTCAAGTAAAATATTTTCAGTAATAATTGTGCAACCCCCATTTTCATGAATTTAGCACCATAGAAAATCAATTAGATGTATTAAATATTCAAATACTTTAATAAAACAAGAAATGCACGAATGATGTTAAAATTAGTACCATGAAAATATTCTGAAAAATACGGTTTACTTAACAATGAGGCACTAAAAAATATGTTTCCTTTCATTTTTCCGTTTCTTTTTTAAGCTAAACTTGGGTGGAAATCTTTGGCTCTTTTTCTTTTTTTTTCTTTAAGGAGGCAACATGCTGTGATGGAATGCCAGGTTTGGTAAGGAAGCAGGGACAATGCCCCTGAATTCCTATTTCAGCTCCCATCACTCATGAACTCTGTGGCCTTGGCAGGTCACCTACCTTCATAGAGTGTTGGTTTACTTGTTGGTAAAACGGGGGTAATCACAGCTACCTTATTACATAAATACATAGGAGTAGAATTGCTGAGTCCTAAGGCAAATATATGTTTATAGTGATAAGAAATTACCAAACTGTTTTCTACAATGGTTTTACTATACTTGAGTTTTAACAAGACAGATTAGCTACTTCGATGCTGTATATACACAACCTTAGAGAATCAAATAGCTTCCCAGTCAGTGCAGGAATTGTGCAGGTAATGCACGGAGAGTGTGGAGAGATGGAACAGGGATGCAGGAAACTTGGGCTGGAAAGTTTTGCCTTAGCTTGCTCATCCCACCGCATTCCAGAGTCTGATCTCTACTTGCAAGGAGATGGATTCTTCAGCCTTCAGGCCCTTTTTTGCTCTAGTTACTGAACCATCACACAGAGGCAGGAAGAATGTAAGCTATTTCAGGGAAATTTTGATATTATTCTGTACTTAATGGATCTCTGGGTGGCCATATAGGTCACCCCAGTGGCCAGCTCAGTTAGCCCGGTGTTGAGTAGTCTACTCTGTTACCGTGTGAGGTTCGCCGTGTGCCCTGGGTCATAAAGCTGGGTCTTCAGCATTGAGTCCATGCCAAACTCCTTGCCCCACCTTCCCATTGCTGTCCCCTCGGGAGACCTGGGGCTCTGGCTTATCATTATTATTTAGTCTATTCTGCCTGAGAACTGCACCTACGCACTAATCAGGCCACTCTGTTTCATCCTCATGGGAAGATTGAGGGCTATACCAAGCCATTTTATGGTAAAACTGTTATGTTGTCTAGAAATTCGTCAGTGAGAAAAATACTTGCAGGGAAGTAGGTAGAAGCTGTAAGGTGCTAAATATTTTTCTTTCTTTTAAGTGTAATTTGCGTCTCAAGCAAGGATGATTTTCCTTTTACTATGTGCACAGTATATACCAAATGATTTTTAAACCTTGGGCAGAAATGTGTGAAGGAGCACGGATGTGAAATAAAGACATATCTTTGTGGGTTCACAGCCCTGGATGAGTCTGAAACTGGTCCCAGTACAGGGGATACAGAGAGAGACTGGAGAAAGAGGCAGGCCACTTCATGGTGGTAGGTGGCAGTTTGAATAAGCAAGCGAATAACACAAGAGGCTTCTCTTGGGCAGCTGCAAGATGAGTGGAACTCCACAACCCGACCCCTACACCCGACTCCCACCGCCCCCATGAGACTCTTAAGAGTTTATATAGAGGCCTTCACTGGGTTCAGTCGTTTATGCCATCCAGATGGTCTCAACAACACATTATCCTCTCAAGGCTGCATCCTTGAAATGGCGCCAGCTCTGGGAATGGGGGCAGAATGTACGTTCCAAGGGTAAGAAAGGGGGTGAGGAGCCTCCGATTCGCATGGTAACCGGTGGTCACGTCCTCTCGATGACCTCCTCCAACAGTCTGGTGTCTCTGCCGAACTGCTCACAGGTAGCTCCCAGCGGAGATGTAGGGGAGTAGTATACACAGCCGAGGAGAAATAATACTGTCAGAGACCCCAAGCACATTAGAAGATGTAAGGAATTCCTTCAGTTTTCTGGTCCAATTATTGCAAAAGGTAGAAATGCTTAAATATTTAAGATTCTTGTGAAACTCATACAACATGCAGCGATGACTCTAACAACTCTAAAACTTGATGTATTCTGGCCACCTTGTGTAGCATAGAAAAATGTGGCTATTTTTAGTCTCTTGATCTAAATTTTTTTTCACCTATATAAATGATCCCAGGAAAACACTCTAGCAATACAGTTCACTGAAGTAATGAGTGGGGAACATACAGATTGCCAATAGCCAACCTTAAACATGATGTATGAGTGTGAGCACTGGTGTTGAGGGCCCCCCCATGAAAACAGCTTGTTGTCACCCTCTGTCCCCCTCTCCCCCCCCACTCAGACCAGAGGCACATCCCAGCCCCATGCTGAGCATCGCTGGGATCTATATGCTCTGGGCAAGACAGATCTCCACGGTGAATGACTGTTTGCCATGATGAAGATAATAATCTGGAGCAAATGGAAGGTAGGACATGGGGAAAGAGCAGGCTTTTCCCTCTAATTAGGACCCTCTCTGTGTAAGCTAGGCATAGGGAATGTATCTTTCCACCTACCATTACTTTGGAAGAGGAGATAGCCTTGTGAAAAATAATTGTCCGAACAAGAGAGCCCATGACCCAGCAGTAGCGTGTGTGGCACAGAGATGCAAGTGTACATGTGGTCAGAGGAAGAGCCTTGTGTGGGCCACACAGGTGTGAGCAGGGTTCTTGGTGAAGGTGGGGCTTGACCAGGCCCTCGGGGGTTTGGATTAGTGGAAGAGAGGGTGGGTGTCTCATGCCAAAACCCAGCCGTGCCGGTGGACTTGAGGACACGTGAGTATTTGTGTCAGAAAACCCAGGAGAAGTAGGCTTGATGATAAGGAGGAATCCTTGAAAGTACTCGTGCTCGTGCAGTCCAGTTTGAGGCAGGCAGACAAGGGGCTCTGGAGATTTGAAGAGAGACATATGAAAGCTTTCTTAAAATCTGAACTTGGTCAGCAGAATGAGTAAAACCCAAACCTCTGACCATTCTGTTATCTCTTTTGCAGGGAATAGTGCCCCTGATAACAACTTAGTGTAAAAAAGATCACCGATTCTGTGCTACTGCTGAGCTCCAGTTTCTTTACACACACACACACACACACACACACACACACACACACACTTTTGAGAATTTTTCTAGTAGATAGGTGAAATGTTTTTTAAACTAAAAAGTTACTAGTTCTATAAAACAACAAACTATTTAGCTGCTCACCCCCAAAGGAGAGATTATTGTTAAGTATAGAGAGCAAACTGATTCTGGTTTAGTGTTTTGGATGGAAATAAAAGAGCGTAAGCAAAAACAGCAGGAACATTTGAAAAACACTCATCTCCCTTCCAGCACTCCCTTCTTAGAATGGACATAAAAGCCTTGTGCTTTAAAATATGGGCTAGAGAAATGTTATTTGTGCTTGCCATTCTCCTTGTTACAACTCCTGATAGCGTTAATACTTTTATTTAGTACCTTTCTTTAAAAAAGTACAGGGAAACAACCTGTTCCAAGAAACTGTGTCCTTTGACTTCATTGTGTATGCTATGATTATTTTTAAAATGGCCTATTGAGGAAAGGACACGAACAGGTCATTTAAAAAAACAGCAGTAAGCATGGTTAATAAACATGTTAAAAAATGTTCCCTCACTAATATTCAAAGAAATGCAAATTAAAATAATGAGATACCATTTTGCCTCTCAAATTAATACTTTGAAAATTGTTGTGTAAGTTTTATGGATAGGATTGCAAATCAACACACCTTTTTTGGCAATTGATGCACATAAAAAAAACCCTTATGCTTTGACCCAGCATTTCCACTTCTAGACTTTGGTGCATAGAGCTCTGTGGTCATCTGGGGGGGAGCCTGACAAGGCCCAGAGACCTCCAAGCAATGCGATCCTCTCTTGGGCTGCAGTCTTTGTTGCAGTGGTTCATGCTCTGATTTTCGATATTACTGCAAATCAAGCTCCTGAGTCAAATTTATTTGTGGAACTCTGGTTTTGAAATGGAATCGGGCTTTTGGACATGCTATGCCTTCTCCCAGCTTCGTAGTAAAAGGCCTCTGAAGAACTAGATACAGAAAAAAATCCTTGACAAATAACTTATTGCTACAATTACTGACTACTAAGTCGATAGAGCAGCAGTGAGGAAAAACTGTAAAGAAGTTCTTTCTTATTAAACAGAGCAGCGCTACCCACCCGAAATACCTATGAAGAAACTGCCCACCCCTACCCTGACTCAGAGACCCCCAAATCTGGGCATTCATTTTCACCATAGTCTGTGAGTAATTACTTTCAGCAGCCAGATCACTGTCCCCACGGTCGATTTTCCTGCGTCTCTTCAGATACAGAAAGTCCCAGAGAACATTTGAATCATCAAATCTTTGATTTGTCTCGTATATCTGGCACAAGGAGGTGTCCTCATTACCTTATGCCAGAGAAAGTGAGACCTATGTGCTTCATCGTATTCATCTTCTGGACATCTCACCGATTGAGACCTGCTGAGTTGTACTCACATAACTCACGTTGACATGTATATTCATATATCACATCGTGTTTGTGTTGTGATGTATTTGTATTTATTTATTTATTTATTTGAGTGGGGGAGAGAGAGAGAGAGAGCATGAACAGGGGGAGGGGCAGAGGGAGAGGGAGGAAGCAGACTCCGTGCTGAGTGTGGAGCCGGGGCTCGATCTCACGACCCTGAGATCATGACCTGAGCCAAAATCAGGAGTCGGACGCTTTACTGACTGAGCCACCCAGGCGCCCCTGTGTTGTGGTGTATTTACATGCAAGTACACACAGATGATGATACAGGTGGATGGAGGTGTAGTATTGACATGGATATAGCACAGCTGTATAATTCCATTTATATTCCATCTAGACTGTATCTACTCCAATACCTCATTGATTTGTGAGGCATAAATAAGTGCATATATGTGAAGCTCTTAGTGCAGCCCTTGGCACATTGCAATCAATAATAATTACAGAGAGGGCGAGAGACAGAGACCCAGATGCAGAGAGACAGGCAGGGAGAGACACAGAGAGAACCTGCTAATAAACGTAATTTGTTTGGTAATATCTTAGTTTGGGCTGTTACAATAAAATATTGCAGCATGGATGGCTTATACAACAGACACTTCTCAGTTCTGGAGGCGGGGAGGTCCAAGATGAGGGTGCTGGAAGATGCGGTGCCCATGAAGGCCTTCTTCCTGGTTTGCAGACGGCCATCTTCTTGCTGTAGCTTTGCATGGCAAATAGATGGAGACAGAGACAGAAAGAGAGAGAGATCTGCTCTCTTGTGTCGAAGGGCTAATCCCATCATGGGGCTCCACACTCATGACCTCCTTACCTCCCAAAGCCTTCACCTCCACATACCATCACATATAAATTTTGGGGAGACCAAATGTTCAAGTCCATAACAGATAAGTTGCAATATCTCAAGAATTTGTATTCTTTATGTAAGAATCTGTCATTAATGACAATGTTTTTTAAAGATTTTATTTATTTGAGACAGAGAGAGAGATAACTAGCAGAAGGGGTGGCATAGGGAGAGGGAGAACCAGACACCCTGCTGAGCAGGGAGCCCGATGTGGGGCTCGATCCCAGGACCCCGGGATCATGACCTGAGCCAAAGGCAGATGTTTAATCAACTGAACCACATAGGTGTCCCAAGGACAGAATTTTAAGTTTAAATGGCAATTTGTAGTCTATGTTTTCTCTTTTAAAAAAAAGTCTTTTACTTTTCAGTTCTTGAACTTCCATATGCAAGAAACAACAATTTGACTAAATGTTTCTGCTTTTTGAGATCTGGATTATTTGCACTACTATAATCATGATCATCCAATAATCTTATATTTGCAGAGATAGTGCTTTATATTATTAAAAACAGT
This sequence comes from Potos flavus, assembly GCA_028534135.1. NCBI lineage: Eukaryota > Metazoa > Chordata > Mammalia > Carnivora > Procyonidae > Potos > Potos flavus. Next base: position 148,688,275 of record CM052883.1, read on the forward strand.
TTTATGTGAGTATCAAATTTGGTTTTTCTCAAAACATTATATGAGGTAGAAAGGACATACATACTTAATTTACAGATAAGCTCCAGGTGGAGTCTGGGGTACCTTATACAGCTAGAATGTAGTGGTGCTAAATCCTAAATAAACAGGCCTGTTTTTCCAAATGCACATTCAGGTATCCATATCCCATCCCATCCCATCGCTTCCCATTAATCCAACAGACTGAATACTGAACCATCAAAGCAATGCCCTCCTAAAAGTCTCTACCCTGTTATACTCTTTTCCCCACCTTCCTGATCGCTGAAGCTCCTGACTCTGCTGCTTTGGTTCCTTTAGAAAAAATTCCTGGGACTTCAGAAATGAGGAGCCAGTTAATTGCATTAGCACTCTAGCCCCGTCTTAAAATTGTGGCTCTGTTTTTTGCAATGAGATGATCATTTTCCGCAATGAAAATCACTGAGGCAAAATAATGTTTAGGTGATATTGCTTCTTTATTCTCCCATCGTAGTGTTACCTAGAGGATGTCACACTATTGTAATCTTTTTACTTGACTATTCTCTGAAGGGGGGTTAACCACATCTATTTCAATCACTAATTATATCATTGTGACAACTCTGATCCAGGTGTCCCTCCCCGTCCTCCTTTATTTAATTTAATTAATTAAGGGGGGAGGGGCAGAGAGAGAGGGAGAGATAGAATCTTAAGCAGGCTCCATGCCCAGTGCAGAGCCCAATGTGGGGCTTGATTTCACACCCCTGAGATCATGACTAGAGCTGAAATCAAGAGTCAGGCGCCCAACCAACTGAGTCACCCATGTGCTTCCCCCCCTTTGTTTTACAAAGAGCAGGACGCTGGTGTTCAAGTGTTAAATAACTTATCCCAGGATCACATGATTATGGCAGTGGCAGAACCTGGATTTGGGTGCAAGGCTCTCCCACTCAAAGTCCATTAACAACACTGTGCCATGCTTCCTCAGAACATAGGTTACACAGTTGTGGGTGGAGCCATGAGTGAACTTGCAACAACTGAAGACTTCAGCCTTCAGTCAGCATTTGTCCTAACAGTGTTGAAGTTCTAATTCCCCATGTGATTTCTGTAAGGTCTCACCTTGGGCGATGTTCCATGCCACCATTTAACACCGTCATAAGATGTTTCTCTTCCATTATGCGCGCTCCTGAGTCCCATTCCATCAAGCCTTGAGATAACCTTTTAGGTCATATTTATCTCCCTATCTACCTACTCTGTGTTGGTACATAGATATTTTAAATCCCGAAATCCTCTATCTTTGCATAAAATGCAGTGTTAAGAATTGTGTGCTTTGCATTTCCAAGTAATAGTAATTGCTCTGGTACAGACATGTTGAGATAAGAATCATACTGTTGGGCAAAGTAGAAGTGGTAAAATAAACATGATTTTGGAAAGAAAACTGTCAAAGACCATGGCCAAACTATTAGAAGACACAGCAATTCACTGCCCAGTATCCTTGAACCTCTGCTTCTCTTGATGTTTAGTTGTAATTCTACCCCCGCCAGCTTCAAATGCAATTTTTAGCTGGCACCAACACAAAAGGAGAGAATCCTAACCCAGGGTTTGGTACCCAGTAAGCACTCATTGATGTAACCAGCAAGTATCTTGTAGCCCAGACTCCTTGGGCTCCACACATAAGAAAGCAATGAAAGATTATTTGAACATTTCATGAATATGTTGATTGAATAAAGTAGCCTTAGTATCAACATCTTTACCCCCTTCTTAAAATCTGTTGATTCTAATTAATAATTACAGGGTGTTTGTAATGAAGATGCTTTCATCATATCTGAATTTAAGCATTAGAAAGTATTATACACTCAAGGTATTGGAAAAGACTAAATTTCTAACCATTTATTTTCCATGACTCCGAGTGTTAGAGAAATATGCCATACTTTTTGCATACATTAAAAGCAAGCACACACATAATTTATTAAGAAAAATCTCTAAACAGATTGTCTACACTCCTTAGTGCAGGTCTGCAGCATTAGGCACCATTTCATTAAAATTCTTCTCATTATTTTTAGCTCTTGACAATTGTTCTGCTTAATTAACTCAATCAATTGTGGATTACTGCCAGTTATGTTTGCAGAAACCATGGTGGTTTATTAACTCTCATAAATGCCAAAAGATAACAGAAGCACTGGAGGACCGATAATTAAATGCATCTTTTAATTTCTAGCCTACAAATAAAATTTAGCTCGTGTTAGTTGGCAAGTTGTCAATGTGTAGACTCTAGAATAGCACTTTTCTCAAAATCTAGGCTGTATGTGACCCATGAGGAGAAATTAGCGAATCATGGTTAAGGTGACTCTTGCATTACCACTAACAGTTTTGCCAACATTGATGTTTTATTGCAAACCAGCAATCAGCAAAATTTTAAGATTCATGGAAGAAGATTTTTTAAAAATTACTATATTGCCATAATCTAGAAAAACCACTGGCACATAGTAGGCATTAAAAAATTATTTGTTGGAAAGATGAAAAGTTGCCTTTAGTCCTGTCTTTGAGAGGGTACTAACATTTTTCTTGGTCTCCAAAGACCACATATCAGAAAATATTTATTGAAAGTAAATATTCATTAGCCAATGAATAATAATTATAATACATATGATTTATTACTAGAAAGCAATTTATTCATCCAGTCTAACAATAATATCTAATAATAGAAAATTAACTTTTGGGTCTTTGATTCTTAATATTCTTTAAGCCATAGAAAGCTTGGAAAAAACTGAATTTACTACTCTAGGCATTTTGTTCAAAAATACTAGTTTCTTTTTCTTTCAGAATGATGTACGTTTCAGTGCATATATATCTTTATTATGCCTATTGAAATGGTAGTGTTTCCCTAATTTTTAATATATAGCATCCATATCCCACACTTAGCACTCTTTGGTATTGTCTTCGAGGATCTGATGCCAGAATGAACATGAAAGCCAAACACATGTCTCATGCAAGAAATGGATTAACAAATTTACTGCGGGTTTATAGTAATGATTGGTTGAAAGGGATTATTTGTTTCTAGCAGCTGAGATCAAGTCTCCACCCATTTCCCATCACTGTGGTGATTTAGTGGCTGAGTTACATTAAATGTGTGTCCTTAGACACAGAACCTTAAAAAGACAATCACACTCTTGCATTCAAAATGAAAAGGCTTTTAAGAGACATTTTATCGCTATTAAGTCATTTTAGAGCCTGTATATGGGATGTGTGGATGTGGTTTAGGAATGTAATTACACTATTCTGTTAAAAATATTTAAGAGGACTTCTCTCTTCCCCCAAATTGTTACATTATTAATTAATTTGCTGTCTTGATTTTGTGCCATTTGATACATGCCTAGAACAATTTGGGTCTTAACGGAGAGAAGAGGTGTCTCATTGGCCCATGGACTTTGTGATAACACAGCAAAGCCTTGAATTATCAACTTATTGAATACTAGCTCTTAACCAGCACCAAACTTGACTAATGATTCAAAAGATCGGGCAAACACCAGGCACAAATAAAACTGTCTTTTCTTGGAGAAGTCTGAGACCGTTCAGCATGGCTTCTTAAAATGGCCCTATTCTTAGGCAGAAGGGTGAGCTTTGGTTTAGATCTAATAGATCTAAGAAGAATAGATTCTTCCTACACAATGTATGCAGAAACATTGTTCAAACAAAGGGAGTAATTTTGGTTAGGGAGCATCTCTTCTTCATATCCTGTTGATTAACTGTTTCAGCTCTTATTTTGCAACAAACCATACCTCCAATAAATCTGCAAATTCTAAGTTTATTTTTAATAGACAAGCTACATAATCAAGATATATCCTCCCAAAACATTTTTACAAATACAGACCCTCCATCATCTTTCCACTCCGAGTAAATACCATTAGTATGTTTACTGGGATGTCTGGTCATCAGCATATGTGCAGGAAAGGGTTAACTCAGCAGGCCTGGGATGCTTAAACCCTGAGCATTCCCCAGAAAGTCCGACTTCAGGACTGGCCCTTCGCTGGCTCCTGGGAGATGAGATCTGAGTTTTTGTAATATTCTGCTGAGTGGTTTTGTATGCTTAAGGGCTTGTTTGCCTCAGTTTGACCAGATTATAACAGCTTCTGAGTCCTATGAGTCCTTCTAACAAATCATCCAGAGTGATGATGATGGGCTTGGAGACCCCCAGTACAGCTTGTTCACAAAGAGATTTGAGGTTTGACTTTCCTTTCTGATAGAAAGTTTGCAGGCCTTCTACTTACCTTTTTCTTCTCAGCATAGAGTGGAGCTCCAACCTCTATGTGATATCCCTTCAGCCCTTTATAATGATATTCACTCATCTGTCTCTGGAGGCTTAAACCTTCTTTAATAATCTCATAGGAAAAAAAAAATAGATCTCCAGTTAAATCACCGGGAAAATTAAACTCTTTCTAAATCTCAAGCTACCTCTTTTATTTATTTGGCCCATTTTATTTCTGCAGAGAATGTTGCTCTTTATAGCTTACTAAAATAAATGTAGTGGTTATATGTCCAGAGTCTGGTAACATACTTGCTTATTGCCAACAAAACAAAATATGAATTCTAAATAGTAATGTCCAAATTTCCCAAAATGTAACAGGGATAGAATTGACTTTGGTAAACTTTTCTCTTTCGTAATATTATAACATCCTGAGAAGAACTTGCCAAAAAAATCTGCTCAGTTATTAAATTAGTCATCAGTACCTATCTTTGGGACCACCTAACATGAAAGGATCCGTCTATTTGCACTGCAGTGGGATATTCTTGTATTTTCAAAAATAGCAAGAGCTGTTCGATTTTCTCATTAGAACCTTTAAAAAAAAAAAAGATAGTTTAGACTGGTAATGTAGTAAAAACAGCAACATTACCCAGATTGCTAAGAGATGGTTAGAATAAATTATATTAGTGGCTATTTTGGTATTAGGTTTAGTATATTATATATAACTTTTTATATTGATCTCATTGATTTCTTTCAATTTAGGGAAAATTATTTTAGACATGGAAAATTTTATCTAAATGTTTTTCAAGTTAAGTCAATGAAAGTTCAACATATAATTGCTGAAAATAGTTACTTTAATTTCTAAAGCCTATCTGTTTTTTTCTTTTTTTTAAGCCTATCTGTTTTATTAGAAATATGATGTATAGGGGCACCTGGGTGGTTCAGTTGGTTAAGTGGCTGCCTTTGGCTCAGGTCATGATCCCAGTGTCCTGGGATTGAGCCCTACAGTGGGCTCTTTTCTCAACGGGGAGCCTGCTTCTCTCTCTCCACTGCTTGGTTCTCTCGAGTTCTCTCTCTCTCTTTTAAATAATAAATAAATAAAATCTTTAAAAAAAAGAAATATGATGTATATGTGTTATATTCAACTACACAAGATATTCTTTTACCAAACGATATTTGATGTCTAAATGGATATTTAAACAGATGTATTTGTATCTCTTGAACCTTTCCCTACAAGCAAAAAAGTTTTGTGGAGAGGATAAACATACATTTCGTAGTAGATTTTTTAAAACAGATTTTATTTATTCAAATTAGAGAGAGAGAGAGACAGAGAGAGAGAGAGCATGAGCAGGGGGAGGGGCAGAGAGGGAGGGAGAAGCAGACTCCCTGCTGAGCAGGGATCCTGACTTGGGACTCGATCCCAGGACCCTAAGTTCATGACCCGACCTGAAGGCAGACGCTTAACTGGCTGAGCCACCTGCGTGGCCTCATAGTAGATCTTAATAAATATTTGACAAGTGTTGGCTTAATATTTCTGGACTAACCAACTGGATAGGGTACGAGAGGCAACCGATCTAGTTTAGCAGCATTGTACTCACTCGTTCATTATACTCCAGCTATGTGTGTATACAAACTCTACACGGAAGTCATTTATATTCTTGCATATATTGTTTCTTCAAGTAATTCATCCACTCGTGGTCTCAGCTTCTGCTTGTATGTGGACTGTTCCTAAATCTGTCTTCAGGGCTCATCTCGGTGCCACTCCAATTCCACTTCTCTTCAGTCACTGGTTCTCCCCCTCTTGCCGCCTGTATGTTCCCATGTCACTGGAAATGCAATGTGAAGTGTTAAAGATGAGCATCTCTCCCCTCGCAAAGCAGTCTCCTTTCCTGCCTTAGACACTGTTCCCATTCTTTTGGTCCCCCAGACTTGCAAAAGGGGATTTTTAAAAAAGATTTATTTATTTTGAGAGAGAGAGAGTCTTAAGCAGACTCTGGCACTGAGCATGGAACCGGAGTAGGGGATTGATCTTAGGACTCTGAGATCATGACCCTGAGCCAAAACCAAGAGTCAGATGCTCAACCAACTGCACCACGGAGGTATCCCAAAATGGGGTTGTTTTTAACCCCATCATTCCTTTTACCTTTTAATGTCGGTCAGTGACCAAGACCCGTCAATGTTTTCTTTCACATTTTCTCTCAGCACTGTCCCTTCCTGTGTACTTTCCTACTTCTCATTTCATCCCCCAGGTTTATGGCTGCACTGCGCCCTCCTCTTCCTCACAAATGCTATTCTAAACCCATCATGTTCTCCATGTTTCCCTCCCTTTGCACATGCTTTTCTCTCTGGCTGGAATGCCCTCTTTGGTGTCCTCCCTTGACTCAGGCATAGCCGCTCTGCACACTCAGTCCCCATGTTTCCTCTGAGATCTTCTCTCACCTGCACAGGCATAAGTGACCCTCCTGGGAGCACAGTGAAGGCAGAACAGGATTGTTCCCTTTGAAACTCTGCATCTAGCACGCAGTGCTGGGTGTATTGCAGTTCTTACTACAGCTGGTCCCCTGACACGGCTCCCTTGTTCCTCCTCACTGCATCTGTTCTGTGCAGAGCAAACAGAGCACTTTTTGTCAGGCAAACATTTTAATGTCTCAACTTTCCAGGGGTGCATGATTGGCTGCCATGCCATTCCCAGGCCCGTGTCTTAGCTGGGTAATGAGGGACTCCCAGCCCCTGCCACTTCTCACTGTCCCATTGTTACTGGCAAGGCCATTTTCTTCCTGCGTCCTTGTACCCATTATATAATGTGGTTCTATTCTATAATAGTTATATGATATACCCAGCTTTGTGGGAATTCATCCCATTGCAAAACACATAAATGCCCTCTTCCTTTGTCATATCACCTCAGAAGCTTTGCATTTCTTCCTATCTCCTAGAAGTCTCCCAATCGGATCACTCCCTCACTCTGTAGCCCATAGCTATTTTCATAATACATTACTTTGGCTATGTTGGTATTTTGCTTTGTCATATACATTCTTTAGGGCACAAGTAATATATTCTGTTTCTTTGTTTTTATCAACATTTACTTCTTACAGTGAGCTTTGGTGTCTAGAAAGCACCTAGTATAAATTGCCAACAAACTGTCATGGCTCCCGAAGACTTAAGTTCTTAATCAGATTTTCTTCAAGATTCCTTGAACCTTTTTGTTTTTTTTTTTGAGAGATAGAGAAATAACTACATTAAAAATTTCAATGTTCTGGGTGCCTGAGCAGCTCAGTCGGTTAAGCGTCTGACTTCAGCTCAGGTCATGATCTCAGGGTTCTGGGATCGAGCCCCATTAGCAGGGAGTCTGCTTGTCCCTCTCCCCTTGCCTTCCCCCCATTGGTGCTCTCTTTCTCAAAATCTTGAAGAAAAAATTTCATTGTTCTTTTCTAATCCATCTCCAAATTAAAGTGTCATTCCTTTTCTTATCTAGGTTAAATTTCACTTTTAAGTGTTATTTAGTACATTCTTGGAAGCATATGGCTTCCTGTGCTGAAAGACTCAAAAAATAAATCACTGATAGATATGTCATACCGCCTGAAATGTGACTAATCCTTTAGTTTAACAAGGATCTCTTTTAAAAAAATGTGATTCTACTGGAAATTGTCTTTGTGGGAAAAATGGGGAAATGATTGAGACAGCACTTAGTAGGTCTGTGGAGTTTTACACAGATGCTAAAGTGCATTCCAGAAGGGTAGGGTAGGCTAGTAGGAAAAGTGATGGATGTGGAAATGGAAGATCCAGGTGGCGGTCCCTACCTGCTGCTGCGTGTCCTTCTGCAAGTCACTTGGCTTCTCTCTGTGTTGCCCTTTCCTCATCTAAATGATCCCATCACTGAAATGGGTATCTTAGTTTCCTCATCTCTTAGGGTTGTTTGAGGGGACCAGGGATATTTTGCTGACACAGATATATTGCAAAATATGAATTTATGAGGGGAATTTGTAAAAATTTCATAGAGCACTTATAAAATCCATGTGATTGTTATCGACAGCCAGCTGTAACCATTTCATCTGGACTATTGGTTTGTCCAGTCAGATGTTTTCCATATAAATCTCACTGCCTCAGGAATCTTTTTATTGAGGAAATATGGCTATAGATTTGTAGAGGTGATTTACGTATTAGGAAGAAGTTGAAAGATTTTTCAAATACTTGTATTTTATGGCATATCTAGAGAAGAATCACAGTTCTCACAAATTCTTGACAGAAGAATGAGTCAACTCTGAGAAAGCCATATGATTTTGGAAAGACAAAATGGCATTTTAGGGCAGAAGGGGTTACCTGTCCAGTCAAAATTTGGCCAAAATTGAGTCATGGTCACAAATGACCTAACAAGGAAGCCAAGTTGTTCCCATATCCTATGCCAACTGCTGGATGAGGTTTTTAAAAAGATTTTATTATTTTTTAGAGCAGTTTTAGGTTTACATCAAACTTGGCAGGAAGGCACAGAGATCTCCCATATGCCCTTCATCTGTAATGTCATTTGCAAATATCTTTTCCCATTCTGTGGGTTGCCTCTTAGTTTTGTTGACTGTTTCCTTTGCTGTGCAGAAGCTTTTTATCTTGATGAAGTCCCAAAAGTTCATTTTTGCTTTTATTTCCCTTGCCTTTGGAGATGTATCTTGAAAAGTTGCTGTGGGCGATGTCGAAGAGGTTACTGCCTATGTTCTCCTCTAGGATTCTGATGGATTCCTGACTCACATTGATGTCTTTCATCCATTTTGAGTTTATTTTTGTGTATGGTGTAAGAGAATGGTTCAGTTTCATTCTTCTATATGTTGCTGTCCAATTTTCCCAGCACCATTTTTGAAGAGACTGTCTTTTTTCTGTTGGATATTTTTTCCTAATTTGTCAACGATTAATTGGCCATAGAGTTGAGGGTCCATTTCTGGGTTCTCTATTCTGTTCTATTGGTTTATATGTCTTTTTTTGTGCCAATACCATGCTGTCTTGGTGATCACAGCTTTGTAATATAGCTTGAAGTCAGGCAACATGATGCCCCCAGCTTTGTTTTTCTTTTTCAACATTCCCTTGGCAATTCGGGGTCTTTTTTTGGTTCCATACAAATTTTAGGATTGTTCGTTCCAGCTCCTTGAAAAATGCCAATGGTATTTTAATAGGGATGGCATTGAAAGTCTAGATCGCTCAGGGCAGGATAGACATTTTAACAATGTTTATTCTTCTAATCCATGAGTGTGGGATGTGTCTTCCTCCATTTCTTTTATAAGTGTTCTGTAGTTTCTAGAGTATAGATCCTTTACTTCTTTGGTTAGGTTTATTCCTAGGTGTCTTATGGTTTTTGTTACTATTATAAATGGAATTGATTCCTTAATTTCTCTTTCTACAGTTACATTGTTAGTGTATAGAAAAGCAACTGATTTCTGTTCATTGATTTTGTATCCTGCCACATTGCTGAATTGCTATATGAGTTCTAGTAATTTGGGGGTGGAGTCTTTTGAGTTTTCCACATGAAGTATCATGTCACCTGCAAAGAGAGAGAGTTTGACTTCTTCTTTGCCAATTTGGATGCCTTTTATTTCTTTTTGTTGTCTGATTGCTGATGCTAGGACTTCTAGTACTATGTTGAACAATAGTGGTGAGAGTGGGCATCCCTGTCGTGTTCCTGACCTTAAAGGAAAAGCTCTCAGCTTTTCCCCATTGATAATGATATCCACTGTAGGCTTTACATGGATGGCTTTTATGAAATTGAGGAATGTTCCCTCTATCCCTACACTGTGAAGAGTTTTAATCAAGAAAGGATGCCGTACTTTGTCAAATTCTTTTCCTGCATCTATTGAGAGGATCATATGATTCTTGTCCTTTCTTTTATTTATGTAGTATATCACACTGATTGATTTGCAGATGTTAAACCATGCTTGCATCCTAGGAATAAATCCCACTTGGTCACGGTGAGTAATTCTTTTAATGTTCTGTTGGATCTTATTGGCTAGGATCTTGTTGAGTGTTTTGACATCCATGTTCATCAGGGTTGTTGGTCTGTAATTTTCCTTTTTGATGGGATCTTTGGCTGGTTTTGGGATCAGGGTAATGCTGGCCTCACAGAAGGAGTTTGGAAGTTTTCCTTCTGTTTCTATTTTTTGAAACAGCTTCAGAAGAATGGGTATTATTTCTTCTTTAAATGTTTGGTAGAATTCCCCTGGGAAGCCATCTGGCCCTGGACTTTTGTTTTTGGGATGTTTTTGTTTGCTGCTTCAATTTTGTTACTGGTTTTTGGTCTATTCAGATTGTCTATTTCTTCCTGTTTCTGTCTTGGTAGTTTATAAGTTTCCAGGAAGGCATCCTTTTCTTCAAGTTGTTTAATTTATTGGCATATAGTTGCTGGTAATAATTTCTAATAATTGTTTCTATTCATTGGTGCTTGTCATGATCTCTCCCCTTTCATCCATGATTTTATTAATTTGAGTCCTTTCTCTTTTCTTTTGGATAAGTCTGGCCGGTGGATTATTGATCTTATTAATTCTTTCAAAGAACCAGCTTCTAGTTTCGTTGATCTGTTCTACTGTTTTTCTGGTTTCTATTTCATTGGTCTCTGCTCTAATCTTTATTATTTTTCTTCTCCTCCTTGGTTTAGGTTTTATTTGCTGTTCTTTCTCCAGCTCCTTTAGGTGTAAGGTTAGCTTGTGCATTTGATATTTTTCTAATTTTCTGAGAGAGGCTTGGATGGCTACGTATTTCCCTCTTAGGACCCCTTTGCAGTATCCCATAGGTTTTGGACTGAAGTATTTTCATTGTTATTAGTTTCCATGAGTTAAGTTCTTCTTTAATTTCCTGGTTGACCCAATCATTCTTTAGCAGGATGCTCTTTAATTTCCAAGTGTTTGAATTCCTTCCAAATTTTTTCTTGTGATTGTGTTCCAGTTTCAAGGCATTGTGGTCTGATAACATGCAGGGAATAATCTCAATCTTTTGATATTGGCTGAGACCTGATTTGTGACCCAGTATGTGGTCGATTTGGGGGAAAGTTCCATGTGTATTCAAGAAGAATGAGTATTCTGTTGTTTTAGAGTGGAATGTTCTGTATATATCTACAAAGTCCGTCTGGTCCAATGTGTCACTCAAGCCTTTTGTTTTGTTGTTGATCTTCTGCTTAGATGATCTGTCCAATGCTGAGAATGGAGTGTTAAGATCTTCTACTATTAATGTATTATTGTTGATATGATTCTTTATCTTGGTTAACAGCTGGCTTATGTAGGTGGCTGCTCCCATGTTAGGGGCATAGATATTTACAATTGTTAGATTTTCTTGTTGGATAGCCCCTTTAAGTATGATATAGTGTTCTTCTGCATCTCTTAATACAGTCTTTGGTTTAAATTCTAATTTGTCTGCTATGAGAATTGCTACCCCAGCTTTCTTTTGAGGTCTGTTGGCATGAAAAATTGTTCTCCATCCCCTCACTTTCAGTCTGGATGTATCTTTAGGCTCAAAATGAGTCTCTTATAGACAGCATATGGATGGGTCCTGTCGTTTAATCTGGTCTGCAACCCTGTGCCGTTTTATGGGAGCATTTAGGCCGTTCACGTTGAGAGTGATTATTGAAAGATATGTATTTATTGCCATACTATTGTCTATATAGTCCCTGTTTCTATGGATTGTCTCTGTAAATTTCTGGTCTATATTACTCTTGGGGTCCTTCTTCTTTTATAGAATTCCCCCTTAATATCTCTTGTAGGGCTGGCTTGGTGGTCACATATCCTTTCAGTTTCTGCCAGTCCTGGAAGCTCTTTATCTCTCCATCTGTTCTGAATGACAGCCTTGGTGGATAAAGTATTCTTGGCTGCGTGTTCTTCTCATTAAGAGAAGAGTACTTCTCATTAAGCACCCTGACTATATTACCAGGCCTTTCTGACTTGCCAGGTCTCTGTGGACAGGTCTGACATTATTCTGATGTTCCTCCCTCTGTACGCAAGGAATTTCTTCCTTCTAACTGCCCCTAAGAAGATTTCCTTGGTTCTAAGATTTGCAAGTTTTACTAATACATGCCAGGGCATTGGTCTGTACTCCTTGATCTTGGGAGGGGTCCGCTCTGCCTCTTAGACATGAATGCTTGTTTTCTTCCCCATATTAGGGAAGTTCTCAGCTACGATTTGCTCAAATATAACTCCTAGTCCTCTCTCTCTTTCCACACCCTCAGGGATCCCAACGATTCTGACATTGGAACATTTCATGGCATCATTAATCTCTCTAAGTCTGTTCTCATGGGCTTTTAGCTGTTTATTCCAGCCTCCTCAGCTTCCTTTCTATCTGCTTATCTTCTAGATCACTAATTCATTCTTCTGCCTCATTTACCCTAGCTGTTAGGGTATCCAATTTAGACTTCATTTCATTCATAACATTTTTAAGTTCAACCTGATTCGCTTTCATTTCTGCCCTTAGAGATTCTATATTGCCGCTAATGGTTTTTCTCAACCATAGCTATTGACTTCATAATTGCTACCCTGAAGTCTATCTCTGACATCTTGTTTATATCCATATCCATTAGGTCTGTGGGAGAGAACATTGTCTTTGGTTCTTTTCTTTGTTGGGGGTTCCTCCTCCTATTCATTCTGTTGAGGGGTGGTTGAGGGAATGTACAGAGTCCAAAATATCAACCACAACCCAGGCAAGATGCACCATAGGAAAATCTGGAGTGGTCAGAAGCCACTCATTGAAAACATAAAGCCAAAATGAAACCCAAGAATAAAATTTATAAAATTAAAAAATTAAAAAAAGAGAAGGAAAAAAGGGGGGCGAGGGAAGGGGGATTATAATCTCTCAGTGTGGGCAAGGTGGGTGTTTTAGTTCTTCCTGAGTGTATTTTGTTTTGTTTGTTAGAGGACACTACTTCCCAGAGTTACAGGGAAGATAAAACTGGTATACATATATATATATATATATATATATATATATATATATGAAATAAAGGTAAAAAAGGACTACATTGAAGCATATATCTGTATAAAAAATATAAGTGTGGAAAAAAATATAAGCATATATCTATATAAAAAATATAAGTACAAGTTAAAAAGCTACTGTGAGATACATTAAACATCTAGTTGAAATGAGAAAAAGGTAAAAATAAAAACAGTGAAGAAACATAGGAGAAAGAATAGAAAGAAAAGAAGAGTTGTATCTGAAAAATACACAAGCCCTAAGGCAATGCCTGGAGCTCAGTATACTATTTTCCCCTGGTGTTGGGGTTTTATAGTTTTATGGGCACCCTAGGGTTGTTGTCCTCTTGTTCTTCCAGCTTGTCTTCTGGGGGAGGGACCTGCCGTGCTGTTTCTCCGGCAACCCTGCTTGGGCGGAGTTGCTCTGCCCCCTGTCAGGGGTTGGGCTCTGTGGAAACTGTTTTCTTTAGCTTTTGTTCTCTGATGGCTTTCTGTGCCTTTTCTAAGGGTCATAGCAAAAAAAAATAGCTGTACCCAGACCTCTGTCCCAGAGCAGAGAAATCACAGACTGCTCTTCTCCGAACCCTCCAGAACACCCAGTCTCCATTTCTGTAAGCGTTGCTAAAAACCGCAGGCTCCCTTGAGGGGTGTGCGCCCAGCGACCTTCTCAGGGGTTAACCCAGGAGCCCTGCTTGTCTCTGCCCTTTGTGCTTCTAAAATTGCGAGTGGTCCTGGGTTCATGTGCGTGCCCCAAAACTCCTGGATCCTGTTTGAGTGCTGTTATAAAACCCTTCCTGGCTGCTACCACTTTATGAGTTATCACCCGGTCTGCGGGGGCAGGACGCTTTTGCACTCTGGTGTTATATTACTTTTCAGGGGTCAGCTTATGGTGGCTCCCTCCCCCTTCTGCTTATCTTCCAATATCTGCCCAAAAATTCACGACTCCTCCCTTCCTACCTTGGGACAGGTGGTGTTTTTTTGCTTGTAGAGATTCAGATATATATTCTTACATCTCAGGCTGATTTCCTTGGTGTTCAGAATGGTTTGGTAGATACCCAGCTAAATTCATGGGACTGGTTGAAATGGAGTCCCCTACTCCTCCACCGTCTTGGCTCCCTCCGTTAAGCTACAAATTACTGAGTATTTTATAAGACTTTGCATATTAACAGTTATAACTTGAATGTGATAGTTGTAGGAAAGTATCCTGTAAGTACCCGCTCACTGTCCTTTGTGTAATTTTGTACAGCTGACAACTTTCTTTGAAGTCATCGTCTCACTTACTCCTCACACAAACATTGGAAGTGAATTATTAATAATAGCAATCATCTCAGAGTAAATAGAAAACCACTGCATAAGAGCCACTGTGCATCAGTTTGGGGTCTGGACAGCCCTCTTCATGTGGAACACATTTTCCCTTCTGAGTAATTGACCTACACCTGTGTATAAATGGCCAGGCTTGGGGCGCCTGGGGGGCTCAGTTGTTAAGCGTCAGACTTCAGCTCAGGTCACGATCCCAGGATCCTGGGATTGAGCTCCACATTGGGCTCCCTGCTCAGTGGATGGTCTGCTTCTCCCTCTGCTCCCCACTACTCCACTCATGCTTGCTCTCTCTCAAATAAATAAATCAAATCTTAAAAAAAAAAAAAAAAATGAATGGCCAGGATTTTCCCTGCTGCTATCTGCCTACTTCCTGAGTTCCAGCCAGAAAGCCTTCAGATCCAAACCTCAGAGGCTTCATTTCTTCCAACTTTTGAAATCTTAACAGTTATACACTCAGAGGGAACCCTGCCAACAGCTCGACAGGGGCCTCTGACATCTAGGTTCGAGGAATGGGATTCTACCCTGGGTAAAATGGAGAGAGGCTCTAGGAAACCCTCTGCAAACTCTGCTTTATTCTAAGCCCTTTCCAGCAGAGCAGCCTCATGTCGAGCTGAGATGGTGATTTTAGAGCCATCAGCAAACTTAACATCCCCTGTCTCCCTTCAAAGCATCTTTCCTATTAAGAAGATGGATTCTTTTACACATCATGTTGTGTTAACTGGTTGGGTACTTGGGAAAACTGTTAAATCACCATTGAACACATTTGATGCTTTAAAATGTTACATGTAAAATTATGAAATAGTAGAAAAGAACTAGAAAAAGAAATCTGATGAAAAGCTACTTTAATTTTTAGGGTGCGGTTTCCTTCTTGGCATTTCGATGGAAGAAACTGTCCAATAAAACATTGATAGATTCAGATACATAAAGGTTTTTGAAAAATTTCTGCATTGATTAAGCATGACAAGTGTTTAAATGTACATATTAGTCTGAAAATAGTGTTGGAGCAACATTTTGGTATTGATACCAGAGAAAGATTTAATATTCTAAATGTAGACAGTGCTTTTCTACACAAGTAGAAAACAATTCAAACTCACCATAGTCCTTTGCCCATTTAGAGACTGTGGTCACAAGACTAAAATCATTGATAACAGTAATGGTAATAATCATACAAATACCACACCATTCACAATAACTAACACTTACTGAGTATTTTCCCTGGACCAGACATTGCTCTTCATATTTTGTTAATGCATTTAACTTTTCCGACAAACTTTTGCCCAGGGCTACACAGCTAGGGTTTGAAACCTAGGCGAGGGGTGCCTGCATGGCTCAGTGGGTTAAAGCCTCTGCCTTTGGCTCAGGTCATGATCTCAGGGTCGTGGGATCAAGCCCTGCATTGGGCTCTCTGCTCAGCAGGGAGCCTGCTTCCTGCTCTCCCTCTACCTGCCTCTCTGCTTACTTGTGATCTCTCTCTCTCTGTGTCAAATAAATAAATAAATAATCTTAAAAAAAAAAAAGAAACCTAGGCTATCTGCTTTAGGCTATGTGTCACTTCATTTCTTCCATCAAGAGGAAAGAATGGAAGATTTTAATTAATTAATTGATTTTTAATTTAAATTCAATTAGCCAACATATAATACATCACTAGTTTCAGGTGTAGAGTTCGGTAATTTATCAGTTGAATATAACACCCAGTGCTCATCACATCACGTGCCCTCCTTAATGCCCATCACCCAGTTACCCCATACCCCCACCCACCTCCCCTCTAGCAACCCTCAGTTTGTTTCCTAGAGTTAAGGGTCTCATGGTTTTCTCCTTCTCTGATGACTTCCCATTCACTTTTCCTTCCCTTTCTCTCTGATCCTCTATACTGTTTCTTTTATTCCACATATGAGTGAAACCATATGATAGTTGCCTTTCTCTGATTGACTTATTTTGTTCAGCATAATACCCCCAATTCCATCCACATCGATGTAAATGGTAAATATTCATCCTTTCTGATGGCTGAGTAATATTCAAAAAGGAAGATTTTAAAAAGAAGTCATGCAATTGTCCAATAAATCTACATAATAGTCAACCTTATTAACAAACTAAAAATTTAAAGTAAAGCAATAATGATGTGCCATCTTTGTTAAATGGACAGGATTCTAAACATAATGCCAATGAAAGCAAGTGTGTAGGAATATGCTTTGCTGAGACTATAAATAGGTTCACTTTGTAAATATCCACAATAAGCTTTAAATTGAGCTTATCTTTGACAAAAGTTTTGATTTAAAAAATTTAAGATAATATTCAATGATTCACATAAAAATACACGTTCAAGGAAAGTTATCCCAGTGATATTTTTGTTTCTAGAATATTTTTATGACTTTTTTGTTTCCAGAATGTTATCATACGATAAACATTTACAAAGTGTAGGAAACTAAATAATAAAACTCATCCAGCCCAACATTCTATTGAGTCTGTTTTTCCTCCTTTAAAAAATGTTATGTATACTGCAAGGCCAGTTTTACTTTAAAATAATTATGAGTAGACATAAGATTAGATAAAGGAAGGTTGGTTGATTTTTGTTCTCTTTGTGATTTTTCTGTATTCTCAAAATTTGCTTTTGGAGGACGTATTATTAAAAAAAAGTGTGACTAGGAATTTTTAAATATGTATTTTACCTTGGGTTTCCAGAAAAAGATGGTGGGCTGGGAATATACTCTATTTTCTGTTGAAAGCTTCATTGGAATGAGAGAAAATATATATATAGTTGGCCTTTGAACATCATGGTTTGAACTGCAAGGGTCCATTTATATGTGGATGTTTTTTGGTAAATACAGCACTGGAAATGCATTTTCTCTTCCTTATGATTTTTTTTTCCTTCCTTATGATTTTCTTTTTTTTTTTTTAAGATTTTATTTATTTATTTTGACAGAGAGAGAGAGATCACGAGTAGGCAGAGAGGCAGGCAGAGAGAGAGGGGGAAGCAGGCTCCCCGCTGAGCAGAGAGCCCGATGTGGGACTCAATCCCAGGACCCTGAGATCATGACCTGAGCAGAAGGCAGAGGCTTTAACCCACTGAGCCACCCAGGCACCCGCTTCCTTATGATTTTCTTAATAGCATTTTCTTTTCTCTATTTTACTTTATTGTAAGAATACAGTATTTAATACATATAACATACAAAATATGTGTTAATTGACTATTTATGTTGTTGGTAAGATTCTGGCCAACAGAAAGCTATTTGTAGTTAAGTTTTTGGGGAGTCAAAAGTTATACACAGATTTTTAACTGAATAGGGGTCAGTGCCTCTAACCCCTGCATTGTTTAGATGTCAACTCTGTATTTTTAAAGAATCAAACTTCACCATACTGGAAAACATCAAGGAATGAGATTGGTACGCTAAATTTTTTTTTTCAAGATTTTATTTATTTATTTGACAGAAAGAGACACAGCGAGAGAGGCAACACAAGCAGGGGAGTGGGACAGGGAGAAGCAGGCTTCTAGCAGAGCAGGGAGCCCGATGCAGGGCTCGATCCCATGACCCTGGGATCATGACCTGAGCCTAAGGCAGACGCTTAACGACTGAGCCACCCGGGTGTCCCTGTACATTAAAATTTTTGAGAAATTCCCAGAATGGTAAAAGCAGAAACAATTGCAAACACACACAGTCACAGACTCACACACACTCACACTCACAGACACGTTCATACTCACAGATAGATACACACAGACACACAGACAAATGCACAGATACACACAGAGAGACACAATCACAGACACATACAGCAACGGCAGCAAAAACCACACACACACTTAGGATCAAAAAGCTTGAAAGAACTTAGAGAAGTCATTAAGGTAATTAAATTACATTGATTAATTAATCTCAATTTAATTAATTAATTTAGCATTTTAGTGGCCCTTTCCCCAAATACAGAGCAGCTGATAGCAGGGATCTTTGCTCCCAGAATAAAGCTTTTCAAATTAGTCCCTAGAGACAGTGAGTGAGGGTCTGCTCAGGAGAAGCTCAGCAAGGAGAACTGGAGCCTGAGAAAGCAATGCAGGGCTTCCAATCCTTTGGTGCTCCTCACCAAATACAAAGACAGAAGTACAACAGGAAAACACGGAAAGATACCTCTATTCAGAAATGGAAAAACAAGAACAAAAGCAGGCCTCCTCACAATAAGGCTGTTCTTGTGCAGTGGTGGGGAAGTAGGGCTAACAGGCTACTGTCCCCAAATCTCCACCTTACAAAGTAGGCTGTTGACCCATGACCCCTGCCCCTTCACTGCAGATGACAGTGAGTGCACTTTTCACGGAAGAGAAGTATTGGGCTATCAGACCTCACCAGGCCTGTGAAGTCCACACCAGTTGTGTGTACCAATCAGTATAGACAGTGGTGCTGAAACTTTAGCTTGTATGAAAATCACCCAGGAGCTTGTAAAAATGTAGATTTCCAAACCCCAGCCCTGGAGACTGGGGTTCAGCAGGTCTCAGGTAAAGCTCAAGAATGTGCATTTTTAACAAGCATGCCAGCTAATCCTGATACAGGTTGCTATGTGACATAGTGGAACCACAAAAGACAGCAATGAATAAATAAATAAATGATAGAAAAAACCCAAAATAAACCTGCTAGAAATCACATAATTTCCTTGGGGCTAGGATTTTCTTGGGGTTGAGTCCCTTAATGATCAAGATCCTGTTTTTCATTTGTGAATGGGGATAATCAGAACTGTCATTGACTTTCATTGATTTTAAGGATTGATAAGATGCCATTTGCAAAGGGATTTGTTGGGTAAGTAACTCCATCAAGTTTGCATAAATGTTTTACTTTTTTTTTTTTTTTAAAGATTTATTTGTTTGAGAAAGCGAGAATAAGCAGGGGGAAGGGCAGAGAGAGAGGGAAAGACTCTCAAGCAGACTCCGTGCTAAGCACAGAGCCCCAGGCAGGGCTTGATCTCATGACCCTGAGATCATGACCTGAGCTGAAATCAAGAGTCAGACACTTAACTGACTGAGCCACCCAGGCACCCCTAAAGGTTTTCTTTTTTTTTTTTTTAAGTTATCAGTTTACAACTAATCTTATTATTCCAAATTTACCCATAGTATCAGCAATTATATATTTTATGACAAGAGTCACAAATATCCTGATGATATCACAGCAGTCTGTGTAATTATTTTTTATTTTACATAACTTTTTCATTTGGCATAATTTAATATCTTCAAAACTTTGAATATTCTAGTCTAGAGCCTGTTGATTTTTACCTTTTTTATGAATGAACCTTTTGAATAGCATAAGTTTCACACTAATTGAGTTCCAATGTATAGGCCTATCTTATTTTATTGACTATCTAGTTAATCAACAGCTAACAATTTGGGGGTGCCCTTTTTGCTGTAATGCAGAGTTTCTCAACCTTGTCAGTATTGACATTTTGGGACAGATATTTCTGTCACAAGAAACTGTTCTGCAAATTGTAGCATGTCTAGCAGCGTCACTGGCCTCTACCCCCTACATGCTCATAATGTGTACTGTGACACACCAAAAATATGACACAACCAAAAATTCTCTAGACATTGCCAGATGTCCCTTGGGGGATAAAACTGTCCTTGACTCGGAACGACCACAACAATGCACAGTAAATTATTCTCTGGTTAAGGGAGGAAGAACAAACGAAAAAAATGAAAATAAAAACTGGCTGGAAAAATGTTTCTGGTTTTGTGAGGCCCAAGGAATATGGAGAAAATTTGTAATAATACTTTTGTACAAATAGGAGAACACATGATTAGTAGTGCCACAATGATAGAATGACCTTGGGCAAGGGACTTACTATCTGTTTCCTCATCTATAAATATGGGTAACAATAATGACTATCTCACAGGGTTAATGGAAAGATTAGTTAATTTTATGTAAAGTACTTAGAAGAGTAACTGCAATGTAATAAAGCACCTAATGCTTTATACTGACAGAGATCTAATCAGTCTTATACTATTACCATTATTTTCTTTCTTGAGTAGGATAATGTAATAGGTAGTAGTTCTAAATAATTTAATCAATCTGAAGGCTTTAGATAATAGTCACCTCAGAGAGTGCTATAAACCTTTGATAGAGTAAGTAGAAAGTGAACTTTACTTGGTAATTTTCCTCGTATGTACCTGTGCGTATGTTGTATAATTTAGATTTTGCTACTTCCAAAAAACATGAGATTGTTCACAATACATATATGTAATTAAACAATGCTATTAAAATAGAGATAGGAGTGAACATTTCAGACATGTAGAAATAGAAATTATCTCTTTCTAGTGAAGTTTTAGGGTGGCCAACCATTAATAACTAGAAGTTTTAAAAGCAAACCCAGTTTTCACGTTGCCACTCATGAAAGCTGATGGTGACAAATCTCAGATCCTCACTGTCAAGAGGACAGGGAACTCTTGTGTTTTGTCTATGGGAATCATTCTTTCCCTATTGGGTTAGATCTTGGGAGACTAAATACTCCTGGACTCAATGTCCTTAAAGGAAGGTTTCTGGCATCTTCATGATTATGCCTATAAGAAAAATAAAGGAACGGGCTTTGTCCCAAATAAAGATATTTACACACACGCGCGCGCACACACACACACACACACACACACACCCCTATAAACGAATATTAGGTGTCTTTCCATGAAGCTTGGATCCCAAATTCACAAAATGATATGAAGAAATTTCGACCCAGAGATTTCAGCTGAAGTAGAATGTGCCTCCCTCCTTCCTTCTCTCTCAATCTCGCTCTCACACACGGGTGCGCACACACTATTAATAGTGGTTAGGAGAAAGGGAAGAGAATTTGAGAGGGTTGCGGAGACTGCTCCTCACACAGCCGCAGGTGCAGCACCCGCCTGGCCTCCGAAGCCTTCAGCCACACTATCCGGTGCCTCCCGCGACTGGAGGTCAGCGCGCGACTGGACAGCAGGGAACTTTCAGACCACTCCCTGAGGACTCGGGGCACCCCTAGAGGCAGGGGCTTGGAACCCAGTACAGAGTGGACGGAAGTAGAGACGGCGCGAGCTGGGGTGGCAGCAGCACCGCTCGGGATCTGTTGTCCCCGGGTCCCCTGGGCTGCGGGACGCAGTGACTCTGAGCAGGAGCGCGAGCTCTTCCCGCCCCTCCTACAGCCACGCGGGGCGCGCGGGGATCCGCAGGGTCCGCCCGCCCCCTCCTCCCACGCGGGCCTTGAGGGGCCGCTCTCCGCTGCGGACCCGACCACGGCGCAGGCCTCGGCGCGCAGGACCGAGATCCGACGCGCGCTCCGAGCCGCCACAGCTGCGCTGCGCTCCCGGCCACAAGTTTGCCCCGCGCCAGCCAAGTTGCGAGGGGGGAGCCTCTCCGGGCTCCGGGAGAGCGTCTGTGCTTCTCGCTCGGGCTGGTCCGGGCATGGCCCGGCCGGGAGCATCGCCCCCCGTCTGGGGGTGGCTACTTTTGGGCGGCTGCCTTCTCGCCGGAGCCCAGGTAAGAGCAGGTGCCCCGCGGCACCAGCTTCCGGGAGCCTCCGGACTCGGGGCGTTAGGGAGACGGAGACCGAGGCGTGCGCGGGCTCATGCCAACACATCCAGGTACACACACACACACACACACACACACACACACACACACACACACACGTGTGCATTCCTTAGGGTCTGACAGGCATTTAGTGGAGCCGCAAAGATATATTTGGGAGCAGCGTTCTGGCATCTGCAAAGTAAGGGAATATTTAATTTACATCCCGTTCTGGATCAGGAGGGCGAGACTGGGAGGTGAACGAACTTTTCTTGCCCTTAGACTCCTTGGTTCCCGTTTAATTAATCCAAATTATTTTTGTCTGCTGGCAACGTACTGTCACTTTTGAGAACTTAAACTTCTAGGATCGATAGTAACTACTGACTGAAAGGATAACTGGCTCTCCCTATAAGAGTCACATACCATTAAAGCGAAGAGACTTGATAGAACAAAAATACAGTGTTAAGTAAAGCTCAGATTGTTAATGTTGAGTGTTAGTTGTCGTTTTATGCTGCTAATACTGTTTAAAGATTTTTCTGGGTGATCTTTTAGAATAGGACCTTTCTAATGTGCAAGTCACAATTCAATCTAACATTTTTTTGAGTCAAATAAAATGTGGGGTTTACACTCAGCTTTTCAGATGAGCTGTGTGGAGATGCGTGTAGTGATGGGTGTAATGCAGTATAAGAGCTCTGTGAATTTAAACTGTATCAGCGTTATTTCTCTTCCCTGTTCAGCAGGGGGCGCACCTTGACCGTCAAATGGAGCCCCAAGGTTTTTTTTGTTGTTTTTATTCTTTAACCACTAGAAAATTAAGGCATTGATTTATGTACTAATACTATCTAAACGTAATAGTATGTTCTTGGCTCTCAGATGACCAGTTTAAATGTCAATTATCCTAAAAGCGCAATTTAAAGAAATTCGTTGTTATTATTATTATTACTATTTACCACATAGCCACATGTGTTAAAAGAAAAAGTTCCCTTCCCTGCTGCATACTGGATTTTGCCTAGCATGACTGGGATGTTTAATGCACACTTGCTATGTTAAGAAATCAAATAATATGTGTATTACATGTTAACCAATAATATTAACAATGGGTGCATGAAAGTAGAGTATGCTCAAACCTGAAGAATTTCACCAAGGTAACAGAAGGAATATGAGCAAATGGAAAAGAAAGAAACCCTAAGGATTTGGTGACAGTTATGGAACTCTGGTTATCTTTAATGTACATCCTACATTTCTGTCTCATTAAGATACTTGAATAATTTGCTTAAAAACATTGCTTCCTTGTAATAAGGAGCAAATGAACTGTAATCATTTATTTTATTCAGTGTTCCAGATTACTTTTTTTAAGGGAATGGGGGATATTGATTAGCACAACAACAAAATATCACTATGAGATTGTGGGTAGAATATTTCTTTTACTTTTAGCTTTCAATAAAACACTCAGGACATTGGACACTTTTTCTATAATTTTAAACCAAGGTTTCTCAACCTTGGCACTATTGACATTTTGGGCCATATAGTTCTTTGTTCTGGGGACTGTCTTGTACATTGTAGGATATTTAGCAACATTCCTATCCTCTCCACTAGATGCCAGTGGTGTCATCCTCCCCCCCCCCAAGTGGTGACAACCAAAAAAATGTCTCTAGATGTTGCCAAATGTCTTTTGGGAGGCAAAATCAGCCCCAGTTGAGAGACATTGCTTTAAATTGACTTCAGTTTATGTTTATAAATTAAGAATGTATGAAATGATAGTTTGTAGTATCACATTACATTTTTAGCCCTTTAAACAAAATCTGAAGTTTAAAGTGATTTACATTGACACATTGACAACTTCTCTGATCATCAGTCTGTTCATCTTCATTCCCAGCTAATATGTATATTAAATCTAGAAAATATAGTGATAGAACATCAAGGCAGAATAGCTTGTGTAGAACAAAGTTTATTATTTAATAAACATTGGATCAGTTCAAAACTCATGTATTCACGTATTGAGTGTCATTACAGTGCCCAGTAATACATTTCTTGATGTCAGATTATCCCACGGAAATCGGGAGCACTGTATAAATATGTGTAGTATTTTATTTGCTGTGTCAGTGGGTCCTTCTGGCCACAGACTCTGAGATGGAATTAGTGGTACAGTAGATTTACTGGGGAGGAATGCCTGTGAAAGAGAAAAGAGCGAGAAAGTAGAATTGGACAGGGAGAGCTTCAGACCAGGGTGGAAATTTGGCAAAGTCTTGGCCAACCTCATGGAGAGCTCAGGACTAAAGGTTGCCCATCAGAGGAGTCCCATGTGGTGATAAAATGGCCAGGTCCTAGTACTCCGACTGTGGTTTACTCATTAGCTCAGGATTGTTTATAAAATTGGGCACTTGGCTCCAAAGCTGAGACAGGTATTTGAAAGTACCACAGCTGGAGGCTGTCAGGTGACCACAGTCCTTAGAGACAAATAGTTGGTTGTTTCTTGAAGGACTATGTCAGTGGTGCACCTCTGTGTCTGCCTTTCTTACAAAATTATCAAGGGACAACACTGGTTTTGATGGGCTCGAGAATGGGCTGACCGCATGTGATTCAGTCACTTTCTGCAGGCTCTGTAGCCGCAGATGAGTGTGGCTTTGACAGTGTATGTGCCTGGAAGTAGGTACAAATCCATCACCACGACTGGAGAAAATTCTAAGATCGTGATATATTCAGTGGAAGTGTGTAACTTCTATACAGTACTAGGTGTGAGCAGATACTGATGGCCAGGTTTTGT
Organism: Potos flavus; assembly: GCA_028534135.1. Classification (NCBI taxonomy): domain Eukaryota; kingdom Metazoa; phylum Chordata; class Mammalia; order Carnivora; family Procyonidae; genus Potos; species Potos flavus. Next base: position 148,713,010 of record CM052883.1, read on the forward strand.
TTTTCAGTTATCATTCATTTTTTGCCTAAGTGGAATATCAACAGTGTCATGGACATTCTGATGTGGGGAAAGGAGCAGTAGCTTGGGAACCCAAAAGCCACATTCAATTTCCTCCTCCGAAAACGTGCAACCTCCCTGGGCATGAAACTTGATACCTCTACTCTTATTCTGTTCAGTGAGAAGGAGTAGCTCTACTGACCTTCCAGTATGAAGATTCAGAGTCTATTGGAGAATCAGAAATCTCATACTTGGGCCGAGGGGGTGATATTTATTTACCTACCAAGTACCAAATATTGTGCTAAGCACTTTACTCTGTTATTATCTCATTTAATTCTCATAGTAACTTTATGAGATAGGCACTGTAATTATTCACTTCATAAGGGAGAAAATGGGGCTAAGAGATGTTAGGTAATTTTCTCAGGTCACACAGCTAACAAGTAGAGTAGTCATGATTCACCCCCTGACTTCTACCCTGGAACCCACCCTTCAGATTGGTGTCCTCATTGTGGAGATCAGTTAGGCATTGCTTAGCTAAATTATGTCTATACAGCCCTCTGTCCTAACAATATCCACCCCTGTGGATATATCTCAAGTAATTTCTTAGACAAGTTGATAATGGTTATTGCAATAACTCTGTGTGTTGGGGTCAACCTGGATGTTCATAATGGGGTACACTAGGCAGCAATAAAAAGCAGTAGATTCAATGTACACAAAACGGCATGTATCAGATCTTTCAAACAGAGTAAACTATAGCATATAAACAATGAGATATATGACATAATCCCATTTACATACATTTAAATACATGCACTCAAAGCAGCAATACATATTGTATAAACATCTAGATAAGAGGTATATGTGTTTGTAAATTTCATGTAAGTGGTTGCATATGGAGAGGTAGAGAAGTAGGAGTGGGGTATAGGGAGAAAAGGGGAGATAGATAAATAAATGAATAAATAAATAAATAAATAAATAAGTAATTAAGCCTACAGCCTATCTCAATCTCTGTGTCAGCTGGAGATCCTGGTGATGGCAGATGCAACTAGCAACAAGCCATCATTGGTAGATTTAAGAATGAGGACATAATTAGGATGCAGGCAGCTTCTCCAAGATGGTAAGCTAAGAGACTAGTCTTAGCAAAATCAAACTGAAACTTGCTTGCTGATTATGTCTGCATCATGCCTATTTCCATAAACTACAGTAGTGTAGTTTAGTGTAGTTTAGTGTAGTGTAGGAATGGTTGGTTTGTTCCCCTTCTTTCCTGTTGACAGCTAGGACAGTTTTCATTTGTCTTCCAGGCATGGGGAAGCCTTGTCTTCTGTGGCTGCACTAATTGCGAGTAGAATCCTCAGCCTTGGCAGCCCAGAAGCTACAAGATGGAAGGGAGCTAGGTGTGTCCTCTTCCTGGCCAAGAACAGAGAGATTTCATTTCCTTGGAACTTCCTCAACTCTTCGTGAATATAAATAGAACATTTTCAACTAACATTCACACATTCCACTTATTTTCCTGTCTTGAGCTTCAGTTGGTTTTGTCATCCACTAGAATCCACGTTTCGTTCTTTCTCCTCTGGGTTTTGCCTTCTCCCTGAGTTATTCGTTAAATCTTTCAATGGCAGTGTGATTTTAGGCAGCCCAATGTACCGTCTGAGCCTCCATTTCCTCCAGTCTAAAGTGAAGGTGATGATGGTGTTTATCTCATGGGATGTGGGAATATTGAATTGAAAACTATGCAAACACACAAAAGCCTTAAGGCGTTGGATAATGAAAATGCCAGCTCTTTTCTATTAGTAGATTAGTTAAGGGCTTTTTAATGGAATGACTATTAGATTGAGATTCCTTCTAAACATGATTGGGAGCCACTGAAGGCTTTTAAATTGTGTGTGTGTGTGTGTGTGTGTGTGTGTGTGTGTGTGTGTGTATGTGTGTGTGTATTTTGCAAGGTTATTCTCTCTGTCTCCAACACTGTTCCTTCTATTCCTTACAGTTTCTCCTTCAGGACCCAATTGCATTCTGACAGCAATTGGACATTTTATTCATAGTACCGATAGATGTTATACTTTTACATTTATTGATCTGAGTACTTGATTAATATCTGTCTCCCCCTTTGAAGAAGTCGTTCTGAAGACAGAGCAACTAATCAGAAGGCAGCTGCAGCTGTTCTGACTGGTGTGTCCTTGTAGAATTGGAGATGTAAGAAGGCAGATGGATTCAAGAGATAGAAGGTACATTCCGCTGAAGGAAGAGTAGATTGGGGCAGATATGATGAGTGAAATTTTTAGATAAGCTGAGCATAGATGCCTGAGATATTTAGTAGCTGGTTGGATATTGGATTATAAAGCTTAAGAAAACTCTGGATTTAGCATCAGCACTTTCTAGGGAGTACCTGAAACCACATGTGTGAATGATATTCTCAATGAAGGTATAATGGAAGTAAAAGGACTGGCTAACTTGCTTAAAAGAGGGTATACAGATAGGTTTTCCTTAAGATTACCCCTAAATTGTAAATTCAGAGGGAAAAAGGGACTAATAAACAATTTGAAACACCCTGTGACAATTAGCGTGGTATCTTTGGGTAGTAGGTTCTGCATAAATGTTTGAATAAGCTCATTTGTATTTTTTCATTTTAAGAAAATTCATCCTCTTTGATTCCACTTGGAACTGAAGTCTCCAATCATTTACTCCAGTTTTAGTATTAAAAAGGTCATTCTATTCTAAGGGCAGAGATCGTGGAACCTGTATCTAGTCATGGAGATGGAGAGAAAAGTGCTGTTGGTGTCTCTAAGAGAGTTTGGTGTTGTCAGAGCTCTCTTGTCCTAATAACTGATAAGGCAGGCTCAGTGTTGAGCTTAGCAGTTATTACCTTGGCTGATGGAATTTTATAGATGCTCGAAGAAAGTAAATCATAGCTTTCTGGTAGGGGAAGGAAGTATATAAAATGGTTAAGCTTATGGACTTTGATATCAGAACTGAGTTTGGAATCTACATTTCCTACCCTCTCTTACTAACATCTCAAAAACTCAGTTTCTTCATTTGAAAAATGGGGATGACCTAATGCCAAATTCGATGAGTTGGTGTGTGAATTACAGAGCATGAAAATCTCAGGAGAAGCACTGAATGCAGCACCTGCCACAGAGTTTGCTCTCTCTAAGTGTTAGCCATCACTGTTGTTATCATCATTGTCATCATTGTCATCATCATTTCTATTATATTTTCTAAGTAGCTATTGCTGGTATAGAGAATCGATTATTTTTATTTACTGATTCATACCTACCAAGTTTATTCTGAAACAGTAACAATTTTCCCCAATAACTATGTCTGTTATTTCTTTTTATTTTTTGTCTTATCTTACTACGTTAACTAGAGCTCCCAATGTAATGTTGGATGATAGTAATTATTACAGGGATATTATCTTGTTTATTCCTTTGATGGGACTGCTTCTAAAGATTTATCAAGTATGGTATTTGCTCATGTTCATGTTAATTTTATTAAGTTGTTAAATGGAAGGCGAGTGTAGAAAGTTCTGAATTATATCATGTATAATTTTTAAAGTCATAAATGATACACTATTTCTTTTTTTTAAGATTTTATTTATTTATTTTAGAGTGAGAGAGACAGTATGAGAGGGAGGGGGAGGGGAAGAGGGAGAGAGAGAATCTCAAGCAGACACCACACTGAATGTGGAGCCTGACAGGGGGCTTGATCCCAGGACCCTGTGATCATGGCCTGAGCTGAAACCCAGAGTTGGACACTTAACTGACTATGCCACCCAGGCACCCCTAATATGCTATTTCTTTAAAAATATGTCATATTAATTGTTTTGATGTTCTGTCACAGGTAGTGGACTACTTGAGGGCAAGAATTGATTCTTAATAACTTTTCTACAATATAGGGTACCTAGTAGATACTCATTAAATATTGGTAAGTGTTTGCATATCATAGGTAGAAGACCTATTATATATTGCTACTTGAGTTAACAAATAAGTCAAATACTCTTGTTAATAACATATTGCTAACATACTTAAAGACCTAGCAAACAAACAAAAGTGTTGCTTAATCCTATTTGGCTAAATATTTATGTGACTAGATTGGAATAGACTTCTGTGTCTAATTAAGGTAAGGTTTTTCCTCTTCTTTATGAAACCATTTACATCAAATTGCAAACTGGCAACAATTTCTTAAATGAGAATAGTTTATACTTCTTGTCACTTTCCTTACTTATATAATCAGGCTAGCTCTGTTTTCTATGAGAAAAAAATTTTCACTTATTTTTTTAAAGATACTTTATGGGAGCAAAGATTATGTTTAACAATGCATTTAAACCAATTTTGTGGGCATGAGATATGTCTAAGCTTGCATATTCTTCTGCCTACACCATGGGAGACTCTGCCTTCAGAAAGGCGTTCATGCATATAATGAGCACCAAGGTGGAACTTCTCATTTCAATATATATTCTGGCATGTTATTTCCTAGATGAATAAAGTCTGTAAGACATAATGTCCAGAAGCTTTTGGGTAGTCATGTAAGCGAAACTTAAGCACAATTTTCATATTGATTATTTGAACTTAGAGATATCTAAAAAACTAGAAGAAACCATAAGTAGACACGTGGGGCTTTCCTGCATTCTTAAAAATGCCTTTTAAAATCAATCCAAAACACACAGTATGCTTCTGTTTCCCACCAGATTGGTAATATATCAAGAATGGCATTTTGTTTGTGAGTTTATCACATTTTTTACCACTCATGCTAATTGTGTAGCAAGTGTCCAAGAGCCAGACTGTCGTTTCTGACCTACCTGAGGAAGTCGTTGACTACATCTATTACCTTGACTTTGGTGATGGTATCATAAGTGTTTGCATGTGTCTGAATCCATCAAATTGTACCCATTAAATATATATAGTTCTTTGTATTTCTTTCTTTTTTTTTTTAATATTTACTTATTTATTTGAAAGAAGAGAGTGTGTGTGTTTGTGCACACATGTGACCTGGGGGGAGGGGGAGGAGGAGAGGGAGAGGGAAGCAGACTCTGCACTGAGCATGGACCCCGATGTGGGGCTTGATCCCATGACCCTGAAATCATGACCTGAGTGGAAACCAAGAGTTGGACACTTTAACTGACTGAGCCATCCAGGAGCCCCTAGTTCTTTGTATTTCAATAAAGCTGTTAAAAAAAATAGAACACCTTATCTGATAAACAAACAAACAAACAAACAATCTCCGAACAGGGCAAACTGGGTAAGGTGGTCAACGGTACAAACTTCCAGTTTTGAAATAAGTAAGTCATAAGGGTGTAATGTACAGCATGATGACCATAGTTATCACACTGTATTGCGTTATTTGAAAGTTGCTAAGAGAGTAGATTTTAAAACTTCTCATTATAAGAAAAAAATTTTGTAAATATATGATAACAGATATTAAATGGACTTATTGTGGTTATCATTTCATGATATATACAAATATCAAATCAGTATGCCTGGAAATAATACAACGTGTTACACATCAATTATATATCAATTAAAACACAACAATAAAAAACCCATAACCTTCTATTCATGACAATTCTGTTCAGCAAGTTCTTTGAGGGTCTCACATGTGCTGGACACTGTAATAATCACTGGAAATAGAAATACAGTCAAACGCATGCCCACATTTTCAAAAAGATCATGTTCAATATTCTTAGAAAGGTTTCTACATTTGAATTAATGTTTAATACAACCTTTGAGTGATGATGATGCCTTTGGGAGGGAAGTCAACATGATAAGACACTATATTGTTGGGTGGCTGCCTCTTGTGTCTCTCCCCTCATCTGTCCAAAAGTTTGTGTCCCAGACTACACTAATCTCACACAGTCTTGTCAAATATAGCTCTTTACTGCTCCCTGCACCCCTGGCCCTGTGGGTTGTTTTATTTTACCTCCAGTAACACCATCTGGACTCCCACTTCTTACTGATTTAAAACCCTTTATTAATCCCGAATCTGTTGACTAAATTCCTCATTACATGTTACCTTTTTCTACTCCCTGCACACCATTATTCATTCAACTATCTAAAAATCCTCACACCTCGACCTCCTCTCTTTCATCCATAAAGCTATCTGTTGTGTGATAGGTGGTCACATCTTTATGTCAGAAATTTGGGAAACCAAAGTTTCATTTCAGCATTCATCCCTTTTTTGCGAGGTCTTAGAAAATGGTTTAATTTACAAGTTTTCATAGTAATTTTCCTTTATTCTCTTAATATACATGCATAATTGTTATAGCTAATGAGTGCATAGAGTTTTTACTATGTGAAACTTATAGTTTCTTGACCTTATTATTAATAGTAATTTTACCTCATTGCTTTTGCTCAAAATTAGCCTTCTCATTCCCATTGGATAACAACCATGTTATTTTTCCTAGCCACTACTCTTTCTCAGGATCCCACAGCAATGCCATGTGACAGATGTGTTGCCTGGGGTGGTAACACTATAGATACAAATGGATGGAATGTTTTCACTGCAATTTGGCTAGCAGCCTGATTTTCTGTATTTCAAATTCTGGTTGCCAACTGCCTGAAGGAAGCAATCATCTTCTGGATGATTTGTTATACTCCCAAACAGACCAACACTGTTTGCTAGAGTGGGGGTAGATTTTTAACTTTGTATTGCATTTAATTTTTTTTTTAGTTGTATAATGTGATTCTTTTAAAGGTGTACAACACGATAATTTAACATATATATATATGTGTGTGTGTGTGTATATATATATATATATAAACGTGAAATGATTATCATTATAAGTTATCTAACACATCCATCGCCTCTCTTTGTGTGTGTGTGTGTGTGTGTGTGTGTGTGTGTGTGGTGAGAACACTTAAGATTCACAGGCTTACCCTGGACATACTGCGGGTTTGGTTTCAGACCACTGCAGTAAAATGAATATTGCAAGAAAATGAGTCAAATAAATTATTGGGTTTCCCAGTGAATATAAAAATTTTATTTATACTATGTTAAGTGTGTATAGCATTATGTCTGAAAAAAAGTACATATCTTAATTAAAAATACTTTTTTGCTGAACAAACGCTAACCATCACTTGAGATTTCAGTGTATCATGATCACTGATAACAGATCACCATAAGCAATATGATAATACAGGAAAGAGTTTGAAATAGTGTGAGAATTACCAAACTGTGACACAGAGACATGAAATAAGCAAACGCTGTTGGAAAAATGGCGTTGATGGCCTCATTCCATGCAGCATTGCTATAACCCTTCAATTTGAAAAAAAAAAACAGTGTCTGAGAAGGGCAATAAAGCCAAGTGCAGTAAAACCAGGTATGCCTGTTTTTGAAAATATTTTGAAAATCCTGTATTTCCCCATAATGACAGGGACCCTATTCAAAGCAAATTTTCAGCTTTTCTACGTTCATAGAAAACTTCCCAAATTCTTGGTGTGGAATGATTTTGAAAGCCATTTTAGATGTACTAGCTAGTTAGGTTTTTTTTTGTTTTTTTTTTTTTTTAGTTAGGTTTTTAAGTAACTAAAGTTCCAGGGCCAATTTTGCTGAGATTTGAAAATGGAGCTTTTGACTTGAGGATTGAATGTTGCACACACCTGCTTGATCCTTTGTACTTAGTTCTTAACTTGGCTAATTCTGGATTTGTGTTTTGATGGCAACTTCCATAAAATACATAAATTACTTTTGTGGAAGATACACACAGTTACTTCACTGAATTGCCAAGGGGGATATTTTAAATTAGTTGATGATTAATATTTGACAATCTCTTGCTTGGGAGATCTGGTAATGGGTGGGAATTTAAAAATTGTCAGTTCTAATTGGTTTTCTTTGAGAAGATAGGGAATCTTTCATATTTATAGAAGCCTATAAATTATGGGGAGCTACCTAATGCATGATTTCTTTTGCCCTCAAATTCTTTGCCAAATAGTCTTAATATATTTGAACTTAATTTAGCTCAAATTAATAGATTATATTGCATTTAATTTAAAACTTAGTTGGTCTTTCTCTGTCATGGTTATCATCTTTAACTAAATACAATTCACTAAAAATTCTTTATTAAATGAATAAAGAAAGTATTTTGAGAAAATTATAGATTCACATGTACTATAAGAAATAATACAGGGATTCTGTATACCTTTTACCCAATATCTCCCTTGGTGACATCTTTCATAACTATAATACAACAGCCCAAGCAGGAAATTGATATTGATATAATCCACCTACTTAATTCAGCTGTCACTGGTCTTGTATGTATTCGTTGGTGTGTGTGTGCATTTAGTTTTATGCAGTTTTATCACATGCACAAATGCCCTTGACCACCACCATGGTCACCATAGTCACCATGTTCTGTGTTGAAACAGAGAAGTTTCAACACAGGAATCCCTCCTGCTGCCTTTCCATAGCCACAGCCTCTTCCTTCTACCTTGTCCCTTGCTTTCTCTAGTACCTGGCAACCACTAATCTGTTCTCCATCTCTATAATCATTAGATGACTTCAAAAATTAACTGCTGGTTTCTAAGTAGTAATTGGAGCTCTACAAATACCTAATAAATTTGTGTGGTTAAAATGAAAGAGAAAGGGTGGATGATAGGTGTGAAGGATGACGGTTCTATGTGATCACTCTCCTAATGCTGAAATCCTAACTGATTTTGAATGAGGCCACGGATAGATCCATTGAATTCTTAAACTGTTTTCAGTTTGCTTCCTGCATGAACAGGGTCATGGAAGTTTTATGATTTACTGCCTAATGTACAAAATGGACTGGTCTTTAGATTTAGTTTTGATTGGAGGTCAGTTTGTGAAAGGATTAAAAAACTTGAGAAGTATGGACACCTGTGTTTGGGTTGTGTGTATGTGTGCGTTATGGTGTGTGTTTTATCCATATAACTTGTTTTACTTTGAATTAAAAAAGGACAAATGGGGAAACACTCTCATAGTTGGAGTTTTAATTAAAGGTGGATGGTTCAATATTTTCCCCAAAGTTATCAGTTTATTATAACAGAATCCTTTTCTCTATTTGAACTCAATATTACAGACAGTAAATTCTAAATAATTAAAAACATGTTTCATTCTCAAATTCACTTCATAATATAAAATATTTGGCTATTCTCAAGGGACTCATACTCTTGAGAATGAAATCAGTAAGTAAAGTAAAATAAAATATTAATAGGTCTGTATGAATTCTTTTGAGGCCTGTGTAAAAACATGGAGTAGAAAGTTAATAAATTTGATTTATTATTTGGCTCATTAATACTAGACTGCATGACCAATCCGGAATTCCAAACAAAATTCCTTATTATAGATCAGCTCACCTTTCTCTTGGACTATGGAAAGTAGACTGTCCAAAGAAATTCATTCTCTTTAAACATAGTCTTTCAGTACTTTCCGAATTAGAGTCAAATTTGGTATATGAATATAACAATAACTTTCTAAGAAAGCATTATATGCATTAAGGAAATTTCACTTTATAAAGGAGATATTTTTGCAAAATTATAAAAGAGTCGTATTTTAACATTTCTTACTTAAAGCATTTGTTTTTTTACAACCACCTTGTGACAAATCATCATGTACTAAAATGAGGTAATATTTTTATATATATTGTGTTTTTTCAAGTTAGGACAAATTGATTCTTTTGAAAAAGAATTAACTTAGATAATTGTAGATTCATATGCAGTTGTAAGAAATAACACAGAGAGAACCCTGTACGCTCTACCCAGCTTCTCCCAGCGGTAACATCTTACAAAAGTATAGTACAATATGAGACCAGTTTATTGACACTGATACAGTCAAGATACAGAACTTTACCATCTCCAAAATATTCCCCTTCTGTTGCCATTCTATAGACACACTCACATCTCCTTCTCAACCACAGGGGAACCACTAATCTGTTCTCCATTTCTATAATTTACTGTGTGTCTTCTCTTTTTTTTCCTCTTTGTTCACTTGCTAGAAGTTTGTCAATTTTATTGTCTTTTCAAAGACCTCTTTGTTTCATTGATGTTCTCTATTTTTAAAAAAAAATTATTGATTTCCATCTTTATCTTTATTATATCCTTCTTTCTATTTGCTTTGGATTTAGTTTGCTCTTCTTTTTCCAGGTTTTTGAGGTGGGACATTAAGTTATTGATATGAGACTTTTCTTCTTTTCCAATGTAGGTATGTAGTGCTGAAAATTTCTCTCAGCATCGCTTTAGCTGTGCCTTACACATTTTGATATTTTGTATTTTCATTTTCATTCAGTTCAGTGTGTTGTTTTGATTTCCCCTGAGACTTTCTTTTTGCCCCATGGGTTATTTAGAAGTATGTTGTTTAGTTCCCAAGTGTGTGACGATTTTCCAGTTATCTTTTTGTTTTTGATTTCTAGTTCGAGCTCATTGTATCTGAGAACCTACTCTGTATGATTTCAGTTCTAAACTTGTTGAGATCTGTTTTATGGCCCACGACATGGTCTGCCTTGGTATATATTCTGTGAGCACTTGGAAAGCGTGTGTACTCTGCCTTGTTGAGTGAAGTGTTCTGTAAATGCCTATTAGATCACTTGGTCGATGGCGTTGTTGAGTTCTTCTATATCTTTGTTGCTTTTCTGTCTTGTTGTTCTATCAATTGAGCAAGGAGTATCGAACTTTCCAACTATAATTGTGAACTTGTCTATTTCCCCTTTCAATTCTATCAATGTTTGCTTCACATATTTTTCTGTTTTTTCTTTTTTTGAAGATTTACTTATTTATTTTAGAGAGAGAGTGAGAGTGTGCGGGCCAGAGGGAGAGGAAGAGCGAGAATCTCAAGCGGACTTCCACTGAGTGCAAAGCCCTACGTGGGGCTCCATCTCATGACTCTGGGATCCAACCTGAGCCGAAACCAAGAGTCAGTTGCTTCACTGACTGAGCCACCCAGGCGCCCCTATTTTTGTTTTTTGTTGCATACACTTTTAAGATAGGTATGTTTTTTGGTGGAATGACACTTTCATCTTTATATAATATCCCTCTTGGTCTCTGGTAGTTTTGTTTGCTCTGAAGTCTACTTTATCTGGTATTAATATAATTGGAGAAGTAAGGAGGTCAGTAGAAGTAGAAGTTTAGCTTCCCAAGCCAGGTGCTGTTGACATCCAAGGTGCAGAGCTCCTTGTTGCTGATGTGTGGGGATATGAGTTCTCCCCCCTTGTGGTCTCCACTGACATCACAGTGGGGTGGTCTCATTGCTAGGCTGACTCCCTACTTGGTCTTTTCTGACAGCACCCCAAGGAGGGGTACTATTTAACTGCTGGGAGGGGTGGACGTCCAGGCTCTCCACATGGTCTCCATTGACGCCTGAGGGGTGATGGGGCATGTTACAGACCGGTGTGGGCGAACATCCTGGCTCTCTACTTCACCCTGAAACTGCTCTAGAGAGAATGTAGTGTTACCTCCTTTCAACCTCCTAAGGGTGGATCTCCACTTGGCCTTTGCTGATGTCAGTTGGGATAGAACTGCAGTGTTTTTTCTGTGGTGTTCGGCTTAGGCCGAGCTGTTACTGTGTAAAAGTTTTCTGCCTAGTGGGGCTGTCCCTTTCCTTCCTTGCTGTAGAGAGCATGGTTTTCTTGAGGCTTTTTTTTTTTTTTCTCATTGTCTGTTGTTGCCAGCTTCTCAACTCCAAGTCCCAAATATGTAAGGCAAAAAGAAAACCGAGAGAATTTACCACTGTGTTGTTCTTTGGGATCTGAGGTCCCTAGCTGGTCTGCTTTCTGCTCTTTGCTTTTCAGAATCATCTCATGTTCATTTTTTATAATGTCCAGAGTTTTTAGTTGTACTCACTGGGAGAAGTAGAGAAAAATACACCTACTCCATCATGCAGAAGCGGAAGTTCCAGAATGCTTCTTTTTAAGAACATCTAATTTATGGGTTCATGTTTACTTAAAAATGGAATAAATGTGAATATTAAAATCATAAGAATTTGCATGTTCTGACTTTAACTGATCAGTGCCTATAACAACAACTTTAAATACTTTCAGTAAAATACAATATTTTATTTCAAACTGTAAATGATCACTTACCCAGAAAAAAAGACTGATTTTTTTTTTTTTTTTTTTACTAAATGTGTCATTTTATTTTGGATGCAGTTGTTGCCTTTGGAATAACATACTGAGCATGAAAACTCCTCTTCTGTTTTAAGTACACTATCATTTTCCTGTCCCTCTATGGTGAAGAGCACTTGTATCTGTAACTAAGGAGGAAGAGAAAGAAACATAAAAGAGGTTAAACATTTTCCTTATTCTCACTTAAAATGACTAAAGAGGAATTTAAAAATCATGGATTAGCACATTCTAATCAAATTTGCTCCTGGTTAAACTGGCCACGTTGTGTAGAGCAAAGTATTTGTAGAAGCTGTAGTTTATATGATGCTTATGTTCCTGAAAAGGTTATCCTGATAAAAAGGCTAAATCTGCACAAAAGAAAACAAAAAATGTATTTATTCAAGTAAAAATGGGCAATGGACGATTTGCAATGTTCATGTTTGGTAACTGAAGTCATATTTCTCTGAATCAAATTTAGAGTTCTGAAACTTGGTCACAGCTTACCCAGTGTTTTCTAGGATTGAAGTAAAAGAAAGTAGCTGTTGAACAGAAAAAGCAAAGAAAAAACCAGCCAGAAAACAGAACAAAACAGAACATGAATGGTGCTTGGCTGTTTCTGGATAATGAATGGGAAGAAGTCAGGTTACTACCATGCTTACCCAGATGGTTCATCAGGCCCACATTTCATTCTCCGTTCTGGATAAGTGAGTTTTTATGGCTCATTTTTGGTGTAGTTACTTTTAAGTCAGGATCTGCATTGTGTTCGCCTGATGACTAAATTATGGTGTGTATTCCAATCCAAAAAATTAGTTTTTGTTTATTCTCTCCTTTCATAAATATCATTAAATGTAAGCATTGAACTATGAATATTATCCAGAAATCTCTAAAACTATATACCAGACTATTCACTGAACTACTCTTTATATTATAAATATGTTGGAAATAAACTCACAATTTTCAGAAATAAGATTTTTTTTATTCTGAAACTAGCTCTTATGATAAATATTTTTTCTGTATCCTCCATTTCAAGTTAACCTGCCAGTCTATCATTTTATGTTATTTAAAATCAGAATTGTCATCATCTCTGGGTTTTTATGGCTAATAATACAAACATCTTTCTAATGTTTAATCCATAATGTCTTATTGCAAAACATAAAAAGGGTTGTTTTCCCATGTTCCTTAAAGAATGGTTCTAGAGAATAAGTATTTGCAGCCTGGAATTAAAGATTTGGGGTTTGCAAAGGGTTGTATTATTGGGAGTTGGTTACTTAGGTAAATTGATGAGTTTTATCATCTCATTTGATTTAAGAATTTCTAAGCCACCTACAGAAAAACAGAAATGCAAAGCTCTGGATCCTATCATCATCATCATCATTATTATTATTATTATTATTATTATTATTTTAAAGATTTTATTTATTTATTTGAGAGAGAGACAGTGAGCATGAGCAGGGGAGGGGCAGAGGCAGAGGGAGAAGGAGAAGCAGACTCCCCGCTGAGCAGGGAGCTCAACATGGGGCTGGATCTCAGGACCGTGGGATCATGCATGACCTGAGCTGAAGGCAGACACTTAACCAACTGAGCCACCCAGGCTCCGCCGGACCCTATGATAATAAATCTACAAAACCCACAATACTCAGTATTCTCTTTCTACAGCCCACCTGTAGAAATTTGTGGTTGTTTAAAGATACGTTTATAAATTTTTTTGAAATCTCCCTTCAAAAGATAGAGATTAATTCCTCTTCTCTTAAGTGAGCCTTGGTGGCTTGCTTTTAGCTGATGGAATATGATGGGAATGACCACGAGTGACATCTGAGATTAGATCATAAAAGACATGGTGGGTTTTCCCTTGCTTTCTCTCTGGAATCACTCATCTGTGGGAAGCCAGTTGTTATGTTGTAAAGACACTCAGGCACCCATATGGAGAGAATTGTGTGGTGAGGAACTAACATTTCCTCTCATCAGCCACAGAGGCACTGAAGCCCTCTGCCAATAGCTGTGTGAATGCACCATCTTGGAAGTGGATTCTCTAGTGCCAGTCAAGTCTAGGTACAGCATCTATGGCTGAAGTCTTTTTTTTTTTTTTTTATTTGACAGAGAGAGAGAGAGATCACAAGTAGGCAGAGAGGCAGGCAGAGAGAGAGGGGGAAAGCAGGCTCCCTGCTGAGCAGGGAGCCCGATGCGGGGCTGATCCCAGGACCCTGAGATCATGACCTGGGCCAAACGCAGAGGCTTTAACCCATTGAGCCACCCAGGCGCCCCTATAGCTGAAGTCTTAACTGAAATCTCTTAAGAGACTGAGCCCAGAACCACCCAATTAAACCTCTGTCAAGTTGTGAGATAATTAATGTTTGTTGTTTTAAGCCAAAGAGTTTTGGGTAAATTTGTTACATAGCTAGAGATGATGCATACGGACTTATTCTACTTAAAATTCTGTTCTTTTGGAATCATGCTTTGTATCAAATAAATTGTATCATGTTAGATGAAGCATGACTTTGTTATTGAGTTTTCTGGAAATTCACTGTGATTTGAAGAGATGTGTATGGGTGCCAATTTGATGACTTTGTAATATGTCAATTTGGTTATGTTAAAATGTATATCCTAGAATTTCCATTCCCTTTATGTTTCTGGTTAGGGTGACACACAAGACATTTTTTCATGAGCACTGGTGGGCAGAAGTGAAGCAGCAGCCATTTTGTTTTTTACACTCAGATGGTCAAGGCAGGTACTTTCATATCTCACACACATTGTTGCTTATCTTTTGGCTCATCTCACTGGGGAGGGACACTAGCCAGGCCTGTAGCTGCTTCATTTTTTCCTGGGTCCTCCTTTAACTTCTCTAATTCCTGGGCTAAGTGTGTGTTTAGGTCCATGATAAAGAATGCCAGCTTCTTCAGGACACCAGCAACATGAAGGTTGGAGGCACCAAGAATTCACATGTATTTTAGTGTGTCCTCATGGTTTCTAGCTCATGCTCATGATTCCAGTTTGTTCTTATTCTTCCTCTCTTTACACTCATCTTCTCCTTTTGACTTCCTGACCTGCAGATTTCTAGCTCCTGCATCAGACAAAAAAAAAAAAAAAAAAAAAAAAAAAGCCTTCTGGAGATTGTTTAACCACCTTCCACAATACTTCAGTCAAATCGTCAAATCCCTGTAACAAGTACTTATTTTATTTTATCTCTATCTCTACCTGTATTTCTCTATAATCTATCTTAATCTCTTAATAGTTCTGCTTCTCTGATTGAAACGACTAATATAATGATCTTTACCATTATCTTGTACCTTCACATATGTTGGTTTTCAAACTCATTAAAGTTGTGCAAAAACCACAAAGGGTTCCTGTGAAACATGGGGATTACCAGTCGCCATCTCCAGAAATAAATTCTGATTCACTGAATCTGATGTGTCGCTTAAGGATCTAAACTTTATATGTGCATGAGATTCAAGTTGTCCAAGCACCATACTTTGAACAAACACTTATGAATATGTTGTCATATTTAAGATAAAATATATTTCATTGAAATGAAGGTTTTCCCAAGTAGAATTTCCTTTCCATTACTGGTGGTGTTAAAGCCAAACCTAGGTGAACTCATTCAATAAGAATTCATTATTCACTTGTATGTTAGAAGCATGTTCCAGGGTGGGAATGGGTATCAAGGTATCTGGTAGAAGATATCTAGTAGAAAGTTTGACTTGGATAAAAGACTATTCCAGATAGCTGGATATCAAAACTTTAATTTTCAACTGTATTAGAAGGTAAATAATGAAAGATTATATCATGGTTTAAACAAGAGGTAATGAGAATGTTTTTCTGTTTGCATTTCTTTCGTTTCCACAGCCGGATTCTGACGGCACCATTACTATAGAGGAGCAGATTGTCCTTGTGCTGAAAGCTAAAGTACAGTGTGAGCTCAACATCACAGCTCAGCTTCAGGAAGGAGGTAAAGGTGCTAAAAATTATGTCTTCTTGTGTCCGGACCCCAGTGCTCAAAAAGACTCAAATTCCCCTTTGAAGTAGTAGTTGGGTATTCCTCATCAGTCATACCATGTTTCCACGTGAAGGATCACGTAGCAGAATCACACTCTTTTTATTTCTTTAACCACAAGCTCTTCCCTCCCTATGGACAGAATGACTTGCCTGACTTTTGGGTGTCGGAATAGCAGCTGTGCACTTGCACATCAGTCTCTTTCTCAGGCCTTTCTTTGGGATCTCTTTTCTTGCAGAGAGCATGCATCCTGGTTTGCCCTTAACCAGGTAGTAAGCTTGGAGGCGCAGGCTCTGTTCTTGTGTGTATTGCTTGCAGTGTTGGGTAGTATATATAAATATCAGAAGAACAAACAAGCAGGCCCTTTTATATGTACCTAGGCCCTGTTCTCAAAACATTTTTTCTTTTTAATAAAATGATTATTTAATTTCCATATGCCTCTCTGTGTAATTTCTCAACTAGTTCCACATTCGAGTGGGAAACTAGAAAAACAAAACAATACTATAGGTGAGCTTGTGGTAGCTTTGGTGCTCTTGGGGTGGCTCTGCTATTGTAACTGCACAGGAACCTGTGGCTTGTGCTCCTCGGAGCCTGGTGATGACTCATAGTTCTTATTGGGGCCATTGAGAAAAACTATTTATTGGAATCTTTGGAGTAGTAGGTAAATTATAATGTTTTATATGGGAAAATGCCTTGCCTTGATAGTTGAGTATAATTTAGGAATTTTTTTTTTTTAAAGGGAGGTGCTATTTACTGAGCAATTCCCAGCAATCTGAATGCAGCAGATAATGTCTTTAAAGCTATGCCATACTAAAATTCACAAGTCAGGAAACAACAGATGTTGGTGAGAATGTGGAGAAAGGGGAACCCCCTTCACTGTTGGTGGGAATGCAAGCTAATACAGCCACTCTGGAAAACAGTATGGAGATGTTAAAAATAGATGTTAAAAATAGAGCTACCCTACAACCCAGCAATTGCACTACTAGGTATATCTATCCAAAGGATACAAACCTAGTGATTTAAAGGGACACCTGCACCCCAATGTTTATAGCAACAATGTCCACAATAGTCAAACTATGGGAAGAGCCCAAATTTTCATCGACAGATGAATGATGAATGGATAAAGAAGATGTGTGTGTGTGTGTGTATGTGTGCGCGTGCGCACGTGCAATGGAATATTATGCAGCCATCAAAAAGAATGAAATCTTGCCATTTGCAGTGACGTGGATGGAACTAGAAAGAATTATGCTAAGAGAAATAAGTCAGAGAAAGACAAATCCTATATGATTTCACTCATATGCGGAATTTAAGAAACAAAACAGATGAACATAGGGGAAGGGAAGGAAAAATAAAATAAGATGAAATCAGAGGGGGAGGCAAACCATAAGAGACTCTTAACTCTAGGAAATAAACTGAGGGTTGCTGGAGAGGAGGTCAGTGGGGGGATGAAGTAATTGGATGATAGACATTAAAGAGGGCACTTGATGTAATGAGCACTGGGTGTTACATGCAACTGATGAATCACTAAATTCTACCCCTGAAACTAATAATACAGTATATGTTAGCTAAATTGAATTTAAATAAAAAATTAAAAAAAAATAAAAGCTATGCCCTACGGCATAGTGTTTGGATAGCTCAGTTGGTTATCAGACTTTTGATTTCAGCTTAGTTCATGATCTCAAGGTTGTGAGATTGAGCTCTGTACTGGATGTGGAGCCTGCTTAAAATTCTCTCTCTCCTTGCCTTCTGCCCCTCCCCCCACCTCTCCCTCCCTTTAAAAAAAAATAGCTATGCCCTATAATGAAATATCTGGTTTGATTTATTTCATTCTAATCTTCAAATACTTAATTTAAGAACATTTAAAGTTTATAACTTCTTCCTCTTGAATAATATAAGTAATTTTAAATACTTTACTTCCAAATTATATGCTGTTGTCATATAATTTTATATTAATAAATTCATATATTTTTATCTTAATTATATATTATAATTTTTCTCCAAGATGAAATATGTCTTTTTGTGAACCTGGTTGCAGTGAGCACACTCAGTGTTTTTCTGAAAAGGTGTTTATTTTAGTCTCAATCTTCAAAGATACCTTTTCTGGACATATGACTCTTGGTTGAGAATTGTTTATTTTTAGCACCTTAATATTATTTCATTTTTACTCCAGCTTCTATTGTTATTGAAAACAAATCAATTTTTAGTCTTTGTTGATGATTAGTTTTTTCTCTCTGGCTCCTTTTAAGAGCTTTTCTTTGCATTTGATGTTCTCCAGTTTTATTCTATATCTAGGTATGGATTCATTTGATTTCTGAAGTCTGAGGATCTATGTCTTTAGTTATTGGTAGGAATGGTTTGCTATTTTGTCTTTGAAACTTTGTTCTCTCCCATTCTCCTAGTCTTTCCATCTGGAACACTAATTAGACAAATATAGGACCTTCTCACCCTACCCTTTGTGTCTTCATAAAATAAATTAGATGAAATAAATTTGGCAAAATATTAGCAAGTGTCAATTCCAGGTGCTGTATATATAAAATACGCTGTTTTATTTATGAAAAAGATTGTAATAAAAAGAAAATACAATTTTTCTTCATGTCTATGAAAGTGAAGGAAGTATAAATGCAAATACCTAGCTATCAAATGATTCAAGTAGTTAAAAACAAAACCCAAAATATTGTTGATCCCAGTTTGACTTCACAAATGTATGGTTACACTGTATTATGGGTAACTATAGAACTGAAAAGAGACCAAGTTGGAGTTTCCAAATTTTAGACTGTTCTGTGTAAAGATCATGGTTTGACAAGCATCACTAATAAGTAGTTTGTCTTGGCACACACAAAGGATGACAAGGAATGTAATTAATGGTGTTAATTTATAAAGAGAGATTGGTGAATCATCAGGCAATTAATTAGTTTCTTGGTAACTGATGAAAGTATTTACTCACGTAGGATATGAAATGACGATCAAAGAGTAGATGTTAATTAAAATCTCTGTATTAGCTGTGTGAGGCCATGGTTTCCTCAATCCTTTCAACGTTTGTGAATATTTATTATTCTCTTTGTCAAAAAGCCACCAGACATGATGAACACAATCTACAGAAACATTATTTTTGAAGAATGTTGGTTTTCTGAATTTTGGGGAGTGTGTGTGTGTATGTGTGTGGGGTATCTTATAGGGAACTAGAAAATTGTCCCCTTTAGAGCATGAGGAAAATATCAGCAGATTTATCTCCATAGTAGTTTAAAAACTACATAATTATAGAATAAATGGTCATTGGGTTTTAAACTTGTACGAAGACCTTATTACATCATGTTAACTAACTCTTGCCAGAAAATATCACGATATTGCAGCATACATTCTGTGTATCTGTGAATCTATCTTAGAGAGAGAGAGAGAGAGACAGAGAGAGAGAGAATGCAAGTAGTGGGGAGGGACAGAGGAAGACCGAGAGAGAGATTCCAAAGCAGGTTCCATGCTCAGTACAGAGCACTACTCAGTGCTTGATTTCACAACCCTGAGGTCATGACCTGAGCCAAAATCAAGAGTTGGGCACTAACTGACTGAGCCACCCAGGCACCCTTGCAGCATAGAGGGACAACTAGTTATCAGAACTCAAGAATGTGTGTCCAGGTCCAATTTTTGTGGATTTCACAATAGATCTCTTGTAAAAGATTGGACAGTACAGGTCAATGAGGATGCATGTCTTGTTAAAGACAAAGTGAATGGACGTGAAGCCATATGGAATGGTAGCAAGGTACAGAAGAGTGTCTAAGGTAAAGTTGGTGGAAGAGGCTGATTCGTTGCACTCTGTTTGAACACGAAAGAAAAAGAAAACACAGGTAATAGTGGAAAGAAGCCGGTGAAGCTGTGCACCAGAAGTAAAAGCCAGTGTAATGGGTTCCTGGGTTGCTTGTGATATGTAAAGCATTGTTTTTATTGTGTGAACAAAGTGAGGCTGTTTCCAAGAAAATGTTCTCTTCTGTAAGAACAGTGTGGGTGAGGGAAGACATTTTCTTTTCTTATTGCTTCAGCAATCCCCAAAGCAAATCAAGTTATTTGTTTCCATGTGATATGGAGGACAGTAAGAAGTTAATTTCAGGTTTATGCTGAATTCTTTTCTGTACAGATCAGGGTTTGCATGACTATTCAAAACTGAAGAAACAACTTGACATCATGAACATCAGCTAGAACAAAATTCCTCAGCTACAGTGGTGTAACTGGTAACTAAAAAATTGAGGGAGCTATAATGGTAGCAGAATAAAGGTCCCCAAAGATGTCCATACCCCAATACCTGGTGTTACGCCTGTGTATATGCTATGTTACATGGTGCAAGGACACTGCAGGTGGGATTACAGTTATGGGCCTTAAAATAGGGAGATTATCCTGGATTATCTGGATGGGCCCAATGTGGTGTATGTGGTGGATGAATCAGGAGGGGAAAAGGAGAGTGGAAGAGAGACTTGATGAGAAGGGTCAGCTTGTCTTGCTGACTTTGAAAATGGAGAAAAGGAGTCATAAACTAAGGAATATAAGTGGTTTCTAGAAGTTGATCTCCAGCAAGGAAATGGGAAACTCAGTCCAAGCTGAACTCACTGGACTTCTGACTTAAAGAAATAGTGAGATAATAAGTTTGGGTTATTTGAAGCCATTACATTTGTGGTAATTTGTTATGATAGCAATAGAAACATGAATACAACACGCATTAAAAGTAATCTCATTTTTAAACAGAGGATATGCTCTCTTCTTGGAAGTGCAATACACAACTAATGGAGAGCAGTCCTGAAGAACACACAGTGTTGACTCTGACTAAATATTTGTTAAGCCCCTGCCAAGGGCTGGGTGGCTAAGGCTTGGAATAAAACAGACAAAATTCCCCACCTTCAGGGTCCCTGTGGTTTAAGAAACCAATAATAAGATAACACGTACTATTGGAAGGTGATGAGAGCTCAGGTAAAAAGTATAGAAGGAAAGGGGATAAGGCATGTTTTGAAGGTAACTGTAAATGGGGAAGGTTTACTCAGAAGTGACCTGTGAGTAAAAGTCTATAGGGGGAAGGGGAATAAACCTTAAGGCCATCTAGTGAATGGACTGAATTGAAGGGAGAGTTAGGAGGACCTTAGGAGAACTAAGGTCAGGAGATAAATATGGGAGAAAGAGGATCTTGCAGGGCTTTCAGATTTTGTAAAGACTTGGCTTTTGCTGGGAGTGAGTTGAGAAGCCTTTGGGAGATTTTGGCTTATCATGTGAATGAATGAAAGGAGAACAAGAATGGAACCTGGAAAACCAGATTTACCTTTCAATGAGAAATTTCTTCAATTTATGTGTAAAAAACTAGAACAGCATTTTGAATTCACTAGCTAATTTAAGAAATTTCCACTTTTAAATTCCCTTAAGGTTGAGAGATGGGTATCAAAATATTTAAGAGTGAGCTGTTATGCTATCTGCAATTTAAAATACCACAGCAAAAAATAGATGAAATAAACATGGTAAAAATATTAGCAAGTGTCAATTCTAGGTGATATGTGTGTACATATATATACAATATTCTGCTTTATTTATGAAAAAAATTTTATAATAAAAATTTTCCTCATGTCTGTGAAAGCAAATGAAATGTAAATGCAAATACCTAGTTATAAAATGATTCGACTAGTTAAAAACAAAACCCAAGGGGCGCCTGGGTGGCTCAGTGGGTTAAAGCCTCTGCCTTCGGCTCAGGTCATGATCTCAGGGTCCTGGGATCAAGCCTCACATCGGGCTCTCTGCTCAGCGGGGAGCCTGCTTCCCCCTCTCTCTCTGCCTGCCTCTCTGCCTACTTGTGATCTCTCTCTGTCAAATAAATAAATAAAATCTTAAAAAAAAATAAAAAAAATAATAAAATAAAAACAAAACCCAAAATATTATTCATCCCAGTTCGACTTTACAATGTATGGTTACTCTGTGTTCTGGTTACATTATGTTATTGGTTCAGTTATAGAACTGAAAAGAGACAAAGTTGAAGTTTCCAAATTCTAGATTTTTCTGTGTGAATATCATGGTTTGACAAGCTTGGACCATGAGTGTGCAAATGGAGATTTTGAGAAGTAGTAGGGTTCTGGACACCTTTTGTCCATTCAGTACCCCCATTCCAAATCTTTATACTTGATTCTTGAGAGAGTAGAGCTTGTGAGAATTTTGTTTGAGATGAGTGTTAGACTCAAACCAATTACTAGAATTATTGGTGAAAAGAAAAAAAAAAGAATTATTGGTAAAAGGCAAACTCAAATCTTGGAGCTTACCTGGGAAGCTCAATCTGTTTCACGTATCATTTTTTTTAACAGCAATTTTTAAAAATCTAGGGTAAAAAATGTAGCTAGAACTGTGATAGAATTTTACTACGATTGTTCACAATGAATTCCAATGTTTTTTATATATTAATTGCTATAGTTCATATATAGTGGAATCACTAAAATATTTTTAATTTATGCAAATCAAATGTTCCTATTAATGGACCTTTAACGAGGCTAGGTGGATGAAGAATAGGACATTTGCATCGTATCTACCCCATTCTAGTTTCCATAACTACCAATTTGTTTTATATTTTGCTGTAGGTAGAGACCTGAAATTTTGTATTTTGAGTGTATTTACTGTCTGGTTTCAATTGCATTTTTGTTTATTTGCTTTTTAATTTTTTTTTATTAGAGGGAAATTGTTTCCCAGAATGGGATGGACTCATTTGTTGGCCCAGAGGAACAGTGGGGAAAATATTGGCTGTCCCATGCCCTCCTTATATTTATGACTTCAATCATAAAGGTATTGAATTTTTCTGAGATTATTAATTTGGAATACAAATATACTTTTTTTATTCCTAGTGAAAGCCAAGAGAATTGAGCAATCTTGATGTTTTCCTTCATGTCTTTACAGGGGTTGCTTTCCGACACTGTAACCCCAATGGAACGTGGGATTTTATGTACAGTTTAAATAAAACATGGGCTAATTATTCAGACTGCCTTCGCTTTATGCAGCCAGATATCAGCATAGGAAAGGTAATGATAACTTTTGTATTTGTGAACCCCACAGGGAAAATGGAATAATACTTTTATGCATTTCTTGATTACCAACTATTATGTATAAAAACCCCTTTATTCTAGGACACAAATGTTCTAAAAGATAAAAGCAAGGTTGGAATCTTTTTAGCTATCTGGTTAAGGAATGGTATAGGACCTGAAACATTCTGGTATTTTCTTTAGGTTAGAGTTATCTGGCTAAGATATATGCATATATACTTATAAATATGTGTCTGTGTGTATTATGTTATGGTACATTATATTTACATTATATAATATGCTATATTGCATTTTATTTTGCTTAAAAATTGAAATAGGTAGTCAGCAACATGATTTATGATTTCTTTTTTGTTACCTATGAATGGCTATATCTCATTTCACTCTGTATTCCTAAAGGAGATTTGTATTTTAAAGATGTATTTGTTATTTCATAAGATTGGCCAGTAGGTGATATCATTAGTATATGAAAGATTAGAGCCGTAGAATTAAGGAGAAGCAAGTGGCATCCCATAGGTCTTCCAGATGACACCTTAATTTTACACGTGAGTGAAATCAGAACCAGAGATTAGGTGTTAGTCAGAGTGACTCAGCTTACTGATGGCAGGATCTAAAGCTGAATCCTGATCTCCAAATACCTGATCGGTGCTATTTGCAATATGGCAATCATATATAAATGTTGGAAACTCTAGATAGTCACTTTTAGGTGATACATGGTGCTTTAAGTTATGCTTAAATTCCTATCACTCAGACCTCGTGAGTAAAATGCATAATGATATATGCATATGATGTTAGGAGTTAATATGATACATGGATGTATAAATGGCTTTTATGGGGACCCTGAGAACAGTCTATCATACATAAATTCTAGCAGCATTAGACATTTTTCTTTATGCTTGATTTTTTTTTTTGCAGGGGGGAGGGGAGTAGGAAGAATAGTAGGGGAAGCACTGAATTGAATATTTCTTTGATTTTGCACTAATAGTCAGGACTTCCTTTTTTTTTAAGATTTTAAATATTTATTTGAGAGAGAGGGCAGGAGCAGAGGGAGGGACAGAGGGAGGAGCAGATTCCCTGCTGAGCAGCAACCCCCCCCCCCCCTGCAACATGGGGCTCAATCCCAGGACTCTAAGATCATGACCTGAGCCAAAGGCAGATGCTTCAGTGACTGAGCCACTCAAGTGCCCAGTAATTAGAGTTTTTATAGGAGGAACAAGAAGTAAAAAAAACAAAAAAGGATGCATTGAGAATAAACATCTTTATTGGAGGGAAATAAGACTAAGATTTTTTAAACATCTATTATCTTCTTCCTAAAATAATTGCCTTATTGTTGGCTTAACAAAACAAGGCAGTTACTTTTATTTATTTATTTTCAGCTTTCGTATTTTATTTTTATTTTTTAAATTAACATATAATGTATTATTTGTTTCAGAGGTATAGGTCTGTGATTTATCAGTCTTATATAGTACACAGTGCTCATTACAACGCATACCCTTCCCAATGTTCATCACCCAGTTATACCATCCCCCCACCCCTCTCCCCTCCAGCAACCCTCAGTTTGTTCCCTAGGGTTAAGAGTCTCTTATGGTTTGTCTTCCTCTCTGGTTTTGTCTTGTTTCATTTTTTCCTCTCTTCCCGTATGATCCTCTGCCTTGTTTCTTAAATTCCACATATCAGTGAGATCATATAATTGTATTTCTCTGATTGACTTATTTTGCTTAGCATAATACCCTCTAGTTCCATCCATGTCAATGGCAAGATTTCGTTCTTTTTGATGGCTGAGTAATATTCCTCTGTGTGTGTGTGTGTGTGTGTGTGTGTGTGTGTGTGTGTATATACCACTTATCCTTTATCCTCCCTCCCTCCCTCCCTCCCCTTCCTTCCTTCCTTCCTTCCTTCCTTCCTTTTTAAGTAGACTCCACATCCAGCGTAGAGCCCAGCATAGGGCTTGAACTCATGACCCTGAGATCAAGACCTGAGCTGAGACCAATAGTCTGACACTTAACTGATTGAGCTACCCAGATGTCTGCAAATATTTTCTATAAAATGTCTTAGTATTTTATTAACTAATAATAATATGTAGTAAACATTTTTAGAAAATGGAACAAGAGGCAAAATCTTTTGCTTTCAATTAGGATGCAGGAAGTTGTGACAGTAGGAACAGATTAAGTAAGATGCAAAATCAGTAATTTGTAATAACTCATCAGTGAGCTGAGAATGCCAAGTCTAAATGATCCTAATGCTGCAAGTGGGCAAGCCCTTCCTATAAGAGAAGAGACCCATGACTGCTATTTATCCCTAGGTCTGTAGCAGAAGAGGAATAACCAGGTCACAGAAGGGGATAGAAAGAAAAGAGCAAGGCTCTTAAACCAACAGGGTTTTTGTTTTGTTTTGTTTTGTTTTTAAAGATTTATTTACTTATCTTAGAGAAAGAGAGGAAGAGAGAGAGAGAGTGAGCTTGGGGCAGGGAGAGGGAGAGAGAGAATCCTGAAACAGACTGTGCTGAGCCAGACTCGGGACTGGACTTGGGCCTAGACATGGGGCTGGACCCCAAGACCCTGAGATCATGACCTCAGCTGAAACCAAGAGTCTGTTGCTTAACCAACTGTGACACCTAGGTGCCCCTTAAACCAACTTTTAACAGACAAGCGTTGGCATATGGGCTTAGAATCTCAAGAAGTGAGCCATTCACAGTAAGCTATCACCCACCAGCCAGTTTTTTCCCATGGGGCCTTCACTGAGTGTGTGGAGGCCATGTGCCAAAGGCTGGGGATAGCACAGGTAGGCTAAGAAAAATTCCCTGAGAGGTGCAAAGTACTCAGAGTGAAATGCAGCAGTTAGCCAAAGGCATGGGACAGAAGGCACATGGTGCATGATTGCTACAGCCTGCAAGCCAGGGAAGGGCAGGAGAGCAAAGTAAAATCGCTAGCAACTCAAAAAAGCTGACGATGGTTCAAATAGCAGCAAAAGTTCTAGGACTTGGAAAATGTCAGGGAGACTAAAATCCACAAAATGGCCACTAGAGGCTGCTAGCGCTAAGATCTTGAGGTCAGCTGAAGGAGTCTTGATTCTGCTCTCAAAACCTAAACAGGGATAAAAGGATCACAAAAAACATAAAACAAAAACTACAACAAAGCTCGATTTAGTTTAACAACAGAGTAATCCAGCTTCCCTACCCAAGAAGCCTGACGGAGGAAGACGCCTGCCTTTTCAGGCAGGTGACATCATATACTTTAGTCTCTGCTATTCTTTTACTTACAGGGCCTGGAGTGTGATACAAAATTACAAGGCAGGGACCCAAAATCTGAAGTAAAAATAAGAGCAGAAAAAACCAGATGATCCAGATGTTAGAATTTGCTTAGATGCTAGAATTAAGTACTTAATAATGACTATTATAAATATGTCAGATGCTTTGATGAAAAAGTTACGTAAAATAGATGGGAAAATCAGAGAAATAAAAACTTCAAAAAAAAACCAAAATGGAAATTCTAAAATTGAAATATTCAGTTCAAAAATGAAGAATTCATTTGGTATGCTTAACAGCATACTGGATACAGCATGATAAAAGATAAATGCCCTTTAAGAGAGATTAATAGAAATTTTCCAACTGAAGCATTAGGAGAAAAAATAAATTAAAATAATGAAAGCATCTGAGACTTGTGAGACAACATATAATTGTCTAACGTGTGAAAATAGAGGTAAAGAGAGAGAATTGGACAAAATAAATATTTGAGGAGACAATGGCCACGAATTTTCTAAATGGGTAAAATAAATCAACTCATACATTCCAGAAATTTAGCAAACCCAAGGCAGGATAAATTAAAATAAAATCATACTTAGATACACCATAGTTAAACTGCTATAAATCACAGTAAAAAGAAACTTAAAGGCAGATAGAGTAAAAGGGCACATTGGGAACAGCAATAAAAAAGATGCCTAAAGGAGGCTGGAATATAATGGGATGACATCTTTAAGGTGATAATATGCATAAAGATAAAGGTAAAATAATGATACTTTTCAGAGAACATATGAGAGGATTCATCTTCATCATACCTTCAGTATAGGAAATACTCAAGAAAGTTCTCTAGGTCAAAGAGAAATATGCCAGATGGGAGCATAGATTGGTAGAAAGGAATAAGGAGAACTAGAATGGGTATGTATATATAAATATATAGACTAAACAGTAAACAAAACTATATTCTTATCCTTATTTATTACTGTACTTATATCTTTCTTTATATCTTTATCTATAATTCATTTAAAAGTCTATTGACTGCTTAAAGCAAACATAATAGTCTCTTATTAAGGTTTATAAATTATGTAGGCAAAATTTATTATATGTGCTGCCGAAGCAAGCACTATGTAGACAAAATCTAAAAGGGCAAAGACTGGGGAGCAAAATTGAGTATACATTTGTAAACTTTTTATGTCGTTTGTGAAATAGTTCAATATTATTTAAATGGAGGCTCTGATAAGTTCAGGATGCATAATTGCTAAAAAATAACACAAGTGAAATATTAAGAAATACTCGATTGACACCACCTCCCAAATAAAAGGTAAGGAAGTAGGTACAGAGGAACAAAGATAGGACATCTAGAATGCCAGTACCAATGTGTTATATTTAAGCCCAACCATAGCAATGATTGTGTTCAGTGTAAATGAACTAAACAGTCACTTAAAAGACAGAATGGGTAATAAATGTATGTCTTAAGTATATACCATCTGCAAGAAATGTACTCTATAGGGGCGCCTGGGTGGCTCAGTGGGTTAAAGTCTCTGCCTTTGGCTCCGGTCATGATCTCAGGGTCCAGGGATCGAGCCCCGCATTGGGCTCTCTGCTCAGCGGGGAGTCTGCTTCCCCCTCTCTCTCTGCCTGCCTCTCTGCCTACTTGTGATCTCTCTCTCTGTCAAATAAATAAATAAAAAATCTTAAAAAAAAAAGAAATGTACTTTATAAAGATACAGATAAATGTGAAGATAATAGATGTGTTGAAATTAAAAGGGTGGATGAGTTATATGCAGTGCATACCCTAAGCATAAGAAAGGTTGATGTGGCTAAGTGGACTTCAAGACAGAGTATTACTAAGGTGGAGGGACATATCAAAATGGTAAAAGAATCCATTTACCAGCAAGAAATAATGATCCTAAATATGCATGCATTTAGGGGCTTCATATTGCATAAAGCAAAAATTGTCAAAGCAAAAGGGAGACATGGTTGAGTCCCACCATGTTGGAGTTTATAAAAATACCATTCTCTCAGTAATTGGTAAAACGATTAGACAAAGACATCCATAGGCTATCTTTCACACAATTTGATGAAAATGCCATTTATAGAATACAATCACCAAACATAACAAAATTCACATTCTTTTAAATTACACATCAAAGGTTCTTCAAGATTGAACATATGCTGGACAGTAAAGAAGTGTCAATAAATCTCAAGATTAAAGTCATACAGAGTGTATTTTCTGACCACAAAATAATTAATTGAAAATCAATTAAAATATGTGGACAATTCACAAATTGTTGGAAAATATGTGACCCATGGCAAAAGTTTGAACTGAATACTTATGAAACCTGAATATATCAAAAAATTGGGGGAAATTACAAAAGCAGAGTTTAGGAGATTTATAGCTTATTATTTGCTTAATTATATTATAGCTTAATTATATGCTTAATTATAGCTTAATTAGGAAAGAAGAAAGGTAAGCATGCAGTAGTCAGTCTCCACATTAAGCTGTACAATGTAATACCTAGAACAACCACCAAAAGTATATGAAAAGGGACATCAAAATGGAATTCTGCAAAATGTTCAAGTAGCCCACAGGGTGGCAGGAAAAATAAAATGGAGAAATGAAAAGTAGAACAACAGAAAATAAAAAAATAAAATGATAGACTTAGCCTTAACATATCAATATTATATTTAAAAAATGGTCTAATTATACCAGTAAACAGAGATTGAAAGAATCTATTAAAAAACATGACCCAAATGTATGCTGTCTACAAAGTTTGAAACATTCTATATATACAGATATACCTAGGTTACATACATACCATGCAATAATATTCAGCAATATAAAAGAACAAACTTGATCTATACAACAGCTTGAATGGATCTTGAGGTCATTACTGTCAGTGAAAAAAGCCAATCTCAAAAGGTTACATACTGTATGATTCCATTTCTAGAACACTTATGAAATGACAAAATTATGGAGGTAGAAAACAGATTAATGGTTGCTAGGTTTCGGGGAAGCTGGGGAAGAGGGATATATGGGTGACTTTAAAGGACAGAACAAGGCAAGTCTTCAAGGTGGTGTACAAAGGTGAATGGAGAATGTTTTGAGACCTGTGGGTTATATGAAGAAATTTGGACTTTATCCTAAGAGTGATGACGAGCCATCGAAGGATTTTAAGCAGAAGAGTGACGTGAAAAGTCACTTGTGAGGTGGAGTGTGAGTTGGTGGGAAGCATGGTAGGAAGCCCATTTGGAAGAGGCTGTTAGAGTAACTCAGGACAGGAAGATGGTGGCCTGGCCAACGGCAGTGGCTTGAGGATTGGATAGAAATGGAAGGTCTTCAGGTATAGTAATTAAGGCAATACAATTTTAAGACTTCATCTGTTTTTGACATTCACCAATATTGTTGCATGAATCGATGGTCCATTCCTTTGTAATTTTTAAAAATAATGATAAATTCACAAGAACTGGAAAAGATAGTAAAAAAATGTCCCATTAATCCTTCACCCAGTATTCTCCAATGATTACATCCTAACATAATTATACTAAAATATCAGAGGCGGAAATTTGACGTGGTGCCATTTGTGTGTTTCTAGTTCTGTCATTTTATCACATATGTAAATTTTTGTAACCGGCATCGCATTTGAGATACAGAACTATTTTTGGTATATTGACAAAAGGAGTATATACTGAGTATATGCTATCTAATTCTAAGAAGGCTAAGAACAGTCAAAAAGTATATGAAATACATGAACAGATGATGCCAATTTGTGATGACAGAAATTGCAACGGTAGTTACCTGGGAGTGAATGATGGGTGGTTTTTTGGTTGCAAACGTGGCTTGTCAAAACCCATCAAAGTGCTCACATAAGATCTGTACATTTTATTTCATGTAAATTACAGCTCAATAAAAAGCTTAAGGAAAACTAGAAATAATATTCCAAAAATGACATACTGTTTTTACTAGTTTCTTCTTAAAATAGCTCTGTAACACGTGTTTTGTTTACTTCAACTGTCACGTTAGGGATACAATTCCAATTAATTAAAATGGACAGCACAAAAATTCACTAAATAAATATTGCAACATTTAATTTGACCTCACTTAAGCAAGAAAGGCCAAATATTATTATTATTACATCTTTAACTCTGACTTGAGGGGTGTCTGTGTGGCTCATTCGGTTAAGCCTCTGCCTTCGGCTCAGGTCATGATCTCAGGGTCCTGGGATGGAGCCCTGTATTGGGGGCTCCCTGCTCAGCGAGGAGCTTGCTTTTCCCTGTGCCCTTCCCCCTGCTCATGTCCTCTCTCTCTCACTCTCTCAAATAAATAAACAAAATCTTAAAAAAACAAAAAACAAAACAAAACCCTCTCACTTGAATTTAGGAAAAAAAAGAAAGGCCAGATTAATAATCTATGTTATATAAATGTGATAACACACTGCCTGTCTAAACAGGAAGAAGCACG
The DNA here is from genome assembly GCA_028534135.1 of Potos flavus. NCBI lineage: Eukaryota > Metazoa > Chordata > Mammalia > Carnivora > Procyonidae > Potos > Potos flavus. The sequence goes on from CM052883.1 coordinate 148,743,778, forward strand.
ATTTTTGTTTATCCATATCTACTTGTTAAAAGCTATTTTTCTAATTAAATCACTTCCCCTTCAGCAAGAATTCTTTGAACGCCTCTATGTCATGTACACAATTGGATATTCTGTCTCCTTCGGTTCCTTGGCTGTGGCTATTCTTATCATTGGTTACTTCAGGTGAGTGATTCCCAATCCCTTTCTCCATGAAGGGACAAGTTCTGTGTCCTATGCATAGAAGACTTAGAGGTCTCACAATTTCTGGCTCAGATACTTTTCCCAGCACAAGTTTTTGAATTCAGCCTAGTGTTATAATATTATTTGGCTTTGAAAATTTATTTTTCATGAGGAAATTCAGGGTTTTTATTGTTGTTGTTTAAAAACTAAAATAAGGGACGCCTGGGTGGCTCAGTTGGTTGAGCGGCTGCCTTCGGCTCAGGTCGTGATCCCAGGGTCCTGGGATCGAGTCCCACATCGGGCTCCTTGCTCGGCAGGGAGCCTGCTTCTCCCTCTGCCTCTCTGCCTACTTGTGATCTCTCTCTCACTCTCTCTCTGACAAATAAATAAAAATAAAATCTTTAAAAAAAAAATAAAAAAAATAAAAACTAAAATAAATCTTTAAAAACATCAAATCATTATGAAACCATTAAGCCTATAGATCTGCACTACAGTGTATTTGTTTGCAAAGTGTTGCAAGGTAGAGCAGAATGAGCTACAAAAATTTTCATTCGTGATGCAAAGACTTCATTTTTTCCCAAATGATTTTGGTGCCATTGGATAGAAATTCATTTTAAATAATCTCCCAAATGATCTAATATTATATCTAAGAAGTCATATTTATTGCTTCTGTTATGGTTTATTTTTTATCCACTGAAACTTTTGCCCGATTCAATTCAATTTAGTGTAAATCAGTACAAAATTTTGAGCACCAATATGGAGATAAAACAGCACAACATGTATGGGGAATGTGTACTCATGATGCCTACAGCTGATTTGTGATACACATAGCTGAGAAAACAATTAGTGTACAGTGTGAAAAATGGTATGAGTCAGGTGGTGTATGGTAATTGGGAAGGCAGAGTAAGGGGATAAAGTGAAATCTCAAAAGATAAGATTTAACTATAATAAGATTTAACTATAAATAAGATTTAACCAAAAGAGAATACCGGGGGACAGAATTCCAAACCCAAGTTTAGATCAAAAGCATGGAATATTTGAGAATTCAGAGTTTTTGGTGCAGATGAGTGATGGGCAGTGAGACTGGGGAGGTAAGCAGGGTTGAGAATGTTTTGAGACCTATGGGTTATATGAAGAAATTTGAACTTTACCCTAAGAGTGATGAGGAGCCATTGAAGGATTTTAAGCAGAAGAGTGATATGAAAGATCACTTATGAGGTGGAGTGTGAGTTGGTGGGGAGTATGATAGGAAGCCTGTCTGGAAAAGGCTGTTCGAGTAACTCAGGACAGGAAGGTGGTGGCCTGACCAGGGGCAGTGGCTTGAGGATTGGATAGAAATGGAAGGTCTTGAGGTATAGTAATTAAGGCAATACAATTTTAAGGCTTCAGTGCTAAATTATGCATGGGAAAAGGAATGAGGGTAGATGACCAAAGAGGCTAAAACTAACTAAATAAGAGAGAGAGACTTCCCAGAACATATTGACATGTGAACTGATATTTCAATGATGAGAAAGAATTTAGTATATTCCAAATTATGGGAACAGAATGTGCAAAACTCAGAGGCAGGAAGGAGCAGGGTAGACTCTGGGAACATAGAAGAGTCCCATGAGAATGCAACATTTGGTGCATAGGGTGGAGTGGCCATGTAGGAATGACTAGAAAGAAAGTAGATTTTGTGGCACTGGGTTTTGCAGGTCCTTGTCAAAGGCTTTGAATTTTATCTTGTAAGGTAGAGAATAGGGAGCTGATGAAGTTTTTAAAGTAGAAGGGGAACACAGATTTTGGAACTCTGGCGAGGTTCCTCAAAACAGTTTTGTGAAATTGGCTTGGCAGTATCATCCCATTTTACAGACCAAGAACCTAAAGTTCAGTGTCCAAGGTCACAAGGTCATAGGTGGTATGGCTGGAAACAGAACCTTCATCTTCTAATTCCTATCCAGAGCTCATTCCATTATACTAAGTGTAGCTCTGGTTGTTCAGAATAATAGATGAATATTTATGAGAAAAAAAGCTACATAAAATTTCAGGAGGATACAAATCACTAAGTAGTAATTCTTCAATTTATATAGTGATTTATCACTCTATTCAACAAATTCTTTCTATATAATCCTTTTTATGTGATTACTAAACTATATAGCATGTTACACAAAAATTTCAGAAACTCTTCTGTTTCACAAAACAAAATACTTTTTTATTAGGATGGTAAATAGTGTTGAGTCTTCTAAAAATCAATACCCATTTGTATGCTGTAATGGCACTATTTGCAATCAGTAATTTCCACAGATACCTCACAACCTATCTGGTCAAATCCTGCTCACCTGTGAAGACATGCCCCAAAGGGAATTGACCAGTGAGAACTGTCTGGGTACAATGGACATGCATGCATGTCCCTAACATAGGAACAAGATATTTCCAAAATGTCTAAATTTAGCTCATTCTCAGTTGGCCTACCCCTACTATATTATGAAATATAAAAATATATTATTGGATTAAAATTTTTCTTACTCTCTTACATTTGTGTACTTTGTCCTTTCTGGAAGAGAAATAGTAATAGGGTGATCTTTGTACAGGAAAGTTGTACTATCTTGCAGTCAAGCATTGGTAGAGCTAAGCCAGATTCTACAACTCTTTCTTAGTGTTTTTTTTTTTTCCATCAAACTTAAGAAAAGATCTCTTTTGGAGTAGCTTTTTGTACAGGAAATTAGTAATACTGTATCTACTCCTGTGTATGTTATGACTTAACTTGTGTCTAAGATTTTTTATAAACCCAAAACTTTTTGTTAAAGCTTTTGTGTTAAAGTAAACTTGTTTACTCTTTAACATTACTAGGACATAAAGTTGTGTAATGTTATCAAAATATTTTACTTTTTTGTGTAGAGTATGTGTTGAAAATGTGAAAGCTCCACTTTTTTTTTTTTTAAAGATTTTATTTATTTATTTATTTGAGAGAGAGTGAGCGAGAGAGAGAGAGAGAAAGTGCATAAGCAGGGGGAGAGGGCAGACTCCCCATCGAGCAGGGAGTCCCATGTGGGACTCCATCCTAGGACCTTGGGATCATGACCTGAGCTGTAGGCAGACACTTAACCAACTGAGTTACCCGGGCATCCCTGAAAGCTCCACTTTTAGTAATGTTTATCCCTTTTCAAAATGATTCTCCATTAGTCATTTATTACTGTCATATATATTTTAGTAAAATGTTTTAGTATAATATAGCCTAATAGTTAACTCTGCAAAATCAGGATAAACATAGTAGTAGATCAGGTTAAATTTGAAATTATTTCTCAAAAAGTTACATTTTAGTTTTTGATCCCAGTTGTTTCAACTGGAAATAGATAGTAATGGGTTTCTGTCTTTGTTCAGGCTTACTGGATTTTCTTCTTTTTTGGAGGAGAGTATGGACTCATTTATGTATTTTCTTTCCCTATGTCTAATTTCATCCAAATCTAAATACTGAATGTTTTCTCTCCATAGACGATTGCATTGCACAAGGAACTATATCCACATGCACCTGTTTGTGTCTTTCATGCTGAGAGCTATAAGCATCTTTGTCAAGGACAAAGTGGTCCATGCTCACATAGGAGTCAAGGAGCTGCAGTCCCTGTTGATGCAGGATGACCTGCAAAGTTCCATAGAAATGCCTTCTGTGGACAAATCACAATATGTAAGTGTTTCATCATTTTCTCTCATTATTGATTCCTATAACATTAGAGACAAGTAAAATTTTACAGTCCACTAAATATTAACTTGTTTTAGTTTACAAAGTCTCTGAATTAACCAAGTAGATGACCAATTTATATAATGATATTTACTACCTCAATTCTGTCCTTAAGCTTTATGCTCAATTACTCATCATTTTAGACTATTAAAAGTCTTGAGCTCTTTCCGTAAGAACATTCTGGAATGGAAACTTCAAAAATCACGCGACCGGAGTGCATTTGATGTATGGGTCATACTAGTTGTCATGGCTTACCATGTTCAAAATTAAAAAGCCCACTTGCAAAACCAGAAATGTGTTATTTAAAAGCCCACGACATTTACTTTATTGTAGATTCAGACTTGTTCCAATATAAGATTCCAGGATACTTGATTCTGCTCTGAAATGTCCTGGTTTTACTTAGTAAATAGAATCACTCAATAATTCAGTTAATTAAATCACTGATGCACTATATCTGGGAATTAAGTATGATAGATTATACATCTTGATGGTATGAATTAATGCCCTTTCTGTGGCTTTGTCTTTTGCCCTGTAATTTTGTAGTCCCTACTGATTCTGATTCTGGGCTGGTTTTCGTGACTTGTTTTATCCAATAGAATGAAGTGGAAGTGATAGTGTGCCAGTGAGGGGTAGAGCTCTGGGAGTGAGCTCTCAAGATTAGCAGAGGCTGGCCTAGATGAGCAGAATCACCTAGCCAATGCATAGGTTCATAAGATGTAGTAAATGCTTATTATTTTAGCCATTGACTTTTGGGGCATAAAAAAGATGAGAATAAAATAAAGAGTGATTTTTATTTTATAAAATAAAGTCATGGTAGAATAATGGCTAATATTTCTTCTTTATGCTTTTCTGTACTTTCCTAATTTTCTCGATGATCAGGTATTATTTTCATAAACAGGAAAAATCAAGGAAAAGTGATTTTTTGGTGATTTCTAAAGGAAAAAAATCTTATTTTAAAAATAGAATCGAGCCAATAGTCTTAGAGATGCTGTCTTAAAATAACTTTGTTCTAGTCTCATTCAACAGTCTTGGCTTGCCTACATACAGGAAACAGATCATAAAAAGAAATACAGAACTACTTTTTCATGGCCTGATGTTGCATGTAGTGATTGAGTTCTAATATGATGCAATTCTGGACTTTTTCATGGTCTGACGTTGCATGTAGTGATTGAGTTCTAATATGATGCAATTCTGGTTTATTTGTAACAGATTGGATGTAAGATTGCTGTTGTGATGTTCATTTACTTCTTGGCTACAAATTACTATTGGATCTTGGTGGAAGGTCTCTACCTGCATAGTCTAATCTTTGTGGCATTCTTTTCGGACACCAAATACCTGTGGGGCTTCATCTTGATAGGCTGGGGTAAGGTATTTATATCTCTTTTCCCTTTAAACAGTATTATGGATTTATTTTAAACCTATTGATGTGGGAAACAAAGGCAAAAGAAAAAAATTAAATTTCCTTACTACGTACAGCCCATTGACAAGCACTTGAAACAAGCAGAGTGACATTCCTCTAGGAACTCAGCTGCCTCGATGTTGACACTTTGCTAAGGGCAAAAGGCAATCTTAGCTTAACATTATGCTGACCTCCTGTAAGACAAGATCCTGTAAGTCTTCTTTAACATATAAAAATTCCTTTGGAAATTTCCCTTATCTCTACCCATAAGATACATGTTAGTAATCGTCCTCCTAGCATACGGCCCACTGATACACATCTGAAGAGCCTCAGGACTGAGCTTTTACTATATAGTAAAAAATGACCTTTTTTTTTCATTTAAAAAAAAAAATTTTTTTTTTTATTAACATGTAATGTGTTATTTGCCCCAGGAGTGCAAGTCTGTGAATCATCAGGCTTACACATTTCACAGTTCTCATCATAGCACATTCTTTCCCCAATGTCCATAACCCAGCCACCCTATCCCTACTTCCCAACCCCCAGCCACCCTCAGTTTGTTTCGGGAGATTGAGAGTCTCTTATGGTTTGTCTAGCTCCTTCAGGGTCCTGGAAACCTTGTTTCCAAAATTCCTTAGGGACTTATGCTAGCATTAACTCCTTCCCAACTGGAAAGTATACAATCAGACACCCATCACAACCCGAGAGCCACTCTTTCTGCCTATGGGTCCTGTCCCCATGCTTCAATAAAACCACCCTTTTGCATCGAAGATGTCTCAAGAATTCTTTCTGGACTGTTTGCTCCAAACCCCAACATTTTCCTGTATCACGTATCATTAACATACTTTCAGCCACTTTCTTAAAATCTCTCCCCATCTTACCTTTATACCTTCTTTCTCTTCCACATTGGGGAAGGTTATTAAGATCAAGTGTAAAATCCTTCCAGTGGTAACAAACTTTTAATCTTTAAATTCTGGTTAGTGTTCTTAGGTCAGATTCTTGAGAGAATTCTTTGGTGTAAATATAAAAGAACACATTGTTAACCATACACATTTAGAACTGCTATGCTCATATCTTATGTCAATGTCCTGATTTAGCAATAATTTCATCCTAAATATTTTGATATTTAAATTTCTAAGCTATAGTGATGAATTGTTGATTTGTATTTTTAGGTTGTATGATAAGAATACCAGAAAAGAATTTATAAGACCATCTTGACTGCATTTAATAATACAAATTACCAACTAATTATATAGACTTATCATGTGTTTTGGAAGGAAATAATTCAAATTACTTTCTGCATAAGTAATTTAAAAAAAAAAGGATATTTAACTCACATTCCAAAAATGCCTTCTCAGCATTACACTGGACTAGGCACTAACTCAACAAGACATGGGGAAAGGGATGTTGCTTGTTCAAATTTAAGAGATATTGAAACTCACATGTGGTTACAATTAAGAAGCCTCATGATCAACAATTGCAGATCGCCATTGTTATTTTAATGTCCACATTATATAAGGTGCTCAGTGTAAAGAAAAAAAAATTAACTGAGCAGCTCAAGATCATAAATTCGAAGGGCTTTTTTTTTTTTCCCTCCTCCAAAATAATATTTCTTTGCTTGTTTGGCTTAAATATGTTTTTTTTTAACATTTGAAAATGTGAAGTAAGGGATATTGAATTTCCTGCTAGTTAATGAATAACCTTTAAGAAGACAAAGGGTCTATTTACTATAACATTTCATTTATTATGAAATGATTATTGTAAATAAAATTTTATTTATGAAGGCAGCTTGTCTGTTTTAAAGCTTTCCCTTTGACTAGCAGTTACTAAAAAAAATAAAAATGAAAAGGATATTTTACTTTTTAGGGTACTTTGGAAATTTCTTGAATAGTTTTTGGTAGTTTGCCTTTAAATCAAAATTATATCTGTGTACCAACGTAATTACTAGAAGTTGGTAAAGATGTTGATAGAAAATTCAACAATGAATGTAGACATTTGGCAGAGTTACATTTTATATTTTGGATTTCTACACTACTGGTTATACATAATAAATTCTTTTTTTCTTTATGTACTTACTGGTTTGATAGCCAACTTCCTCAGAACTCTTACTTGGTCTCTATTGGTGTGATTTGAAGTGGGGTTTCTGGGCGAATGGTCAAGAAAGAATTCTTGAGACATTTTCCCGTGCAAAATGTGCTTTTATGAAAGCTGAGGGACAGGACAAGGGGGCAGAAAGAACTGTTCTGGGATTGTGAGGAGCAATTGATTATATACTTTGGAGTTGGAGGAGGTAAAGACAAAGGAAGTTTCCAAAAGGATTTTCATATGCTAAAGAAGGCTTACAGGATCCTGGGGGCCTAGCTATTGTCAAGCTAAGGTTGTTTTTTCCCCTCCAGCAAGGCATTAACATTAAAACAGTTGGGAGTTGCTGGAGGAATGTCATATTCTGCCTGCCTCGAGTATTTGTCAATGGGCTGCAAGTTATAAAGAAGTTTAATTTTATCTACATTTCCTTTTGCCTTTGTTCTTCATATCCTCTATTACTCAGTCTGTTCCTCTTTAAAGTCAGGAGTTTGTCTCACTTAACCTGAGAAACTAGTTTTCAGATCTTTCTGTGAAAAAAACAGAATTAAAAAAAGTCCAATGGGTTCTATACGAATATGACTTTCTTCTCTTCCTATAAAAATTTATTGATTTTTTCACAAGAACTTTGGCATTAGAATGATGACTACAGTAGATAAGCATCGTTACCTGAAGTGGTCTTTTCATCAAATGATTTAAGAACAAACATGAAAGCAAGTAGGCTTCCTGTGGAAGCTTGCTTCAAAAAACGTTTTACATGCGATATATCACACACACTTTATTAACCACAATCTAAAACACTAATAACCATTCTTTATAGAATTACACTTCCACACTTGGTCTACCTTCTGACTCTCTGTTTGCAACTCCGTTAAAAAAAATGCTCTAGTCTAGGGTGTATATAATTATAGTATTATTCTTTAAAGAATATCTCCCCACTCCTGGGGTGCCTGGGTAGCTCAGTCCGTTAAGCGTCCAACTCTTGGTTTCCACTCAGGTCATGATCTCAGGGTTGTGAGGTTGAGCCTCCGGTGAGTCCTTCCTCGAGTCCAGTATCAGGCTCCATGCTCAGTTTGGAGTCTGCTTGAGATTCTCTGCCACTGCCCCTTCCCCCACTCACGAGTGTACATGCACGTCTGCTCTCTCTCTCTCCCCCTCTCTCAAATAAATAAAATCTTAAAAAAAAGCATATCTCTCCATTACTTAAATGTAGCTACTATTTAATGAATTAAATACTTAAGTCTATTTGATTAATAGACTATTTTCCCTTTAGCACTGACAGTCTGATTTTAGAATATCATTTTGATTTCCGATCATTTTTCTAAATTCTGTTAAGAAAAGCAATGATCAAAAACATTATAGTTGCTTTGCATGATCCTTTGCCAGAGTAATTTATAGTGAATCCAATTTCATACTTTCTTTCAATGATGTGATTTATTGGCTTCACTAGAGAGGAGAACTTGCTTGGATTCCTTTGTTATGCATTGGACCCAATCATGATAACGTTAAGCTCTCTTCAGCTAAATAAATAGTCAGAACTTTATTACTCCCATTATAGTGATGTGTGGAGCTATATTATTTACACTGATTTTGCTGATTCTTAAGAATGAATTAGATGGGAAGGAAATTACAATCTAAAGAGGAGAAGATGCCATATCTGATAGTAAATTGAAGGCAAATGTTTAAAGTAACTGTTTTTTACACATCTTCATCACAAAACGAGATGTATAGAGGAGTAAAGGCAAATGCCAATGATGACTGTATTTTTCTTTCAACCAACTACATTCTTAATTTTCCCTCTTCTTGCCTCAATTTTCTCATAAATAAGGCACTTTATTTCTTGGTTCCATTTTCTTCCAAGTATACATTATTTTTTTATATATTTAATTTTATATTTAAAAGGTGTCAGTCTTATTTCTTTATTCTTAATATGGTAATTTGCCTCTATATTGGCAACCATTCTTAATTTTCAGCTGTCAGATAAGATGCCAGAATGTACATATTATCATATAAGATCACTTCTCCTGATTATATCATATAGTCATGCCTCTGTTGCCAAGCTTTCCTATAGAATATTTTCATATGCTGTATTCTCCGAAAATAATCAGGAGATATTACATTTCCAGTTTTATTATCTCTATCAGGTGACCTCAATTCAGCAAATATTTTTTGATTATCCAGTTGGCAGTAAATGTAATTGAAATACAGAGATATGTGTTGAAGTCTCTGCACACAATAAGCATGCAGTCTGACCCAGTAGGTTATTTTGTTTTGTGTTTGCCCGTTCTGATCATACATATTATATTCAATATATTTGATTTATAAGATCTGTTCTCCAAAAAATTATTTAGGTGAGTCAATATAATACCTTTACACAATGAAAAATCTTCAGTTGGCTTCAAGCAAAATTTAAAAACCTAGAAAAGCTATTTCTCTCTTTCCTTATGGTTTTTAATGTCATTACTAGTTCTACTAAAGGTTGCCTTAAAGTTAAAATTACCTTTAACAATTAGAGTCAATAAAAGATCGATATTGTAACCCTACTTTATGAAGATATGGAATTTGAATCTCTCTGCTTATCATTTTCCCCCAAACTTTTTAGATGTGATTTGGGGTTTTACTCTAACCATTTAAGATTATATAGATTATTACCTCTTTAAAAGAAAACAAATTATAGTCACATTTAGATTTATATTTGTAGCAGTTATATAGATTTATCTCAGTGAGTTCACTTGGTTTTAAGATTTCACTTCATCTCCATCAGTTTGATCTTTTACAGTTTCTGTCCACTGGCAATATTTAATTCAGTAAACATGTTTTCTTTTTTATTGTAGCTCTTCTGTTTCAGACTGGTCCTTTCTCACAATGCTTTACTCTATTCTTATAGAGCATTTTTTGGGACTATAAATTAGATATATATTTAAAATATTTCTTTTGTTTCCTGTAGCAATTCCATCTCAGGAGAAGGTAGCTCTTCTAAAGTTTCATAAATAGACCCTCTTCTTTGTAACAGTGAAAGACTTTCAAAGGCTTTGCAATTTTCCTGAAAGAGAGATGTACTCCTTCAGTACTGGCTTAGAGAGTTGAGAACAATTCTGCCAAAATCATATGGAGGTACTTCTTGGTTCCTTAAAGGATGAAACACAGGTGATGGGTATTGAATTCTGGGATTCCATGATGAGTAGTGAGGGAACTGGAAGCATAGCCTAGAGCTTCGTATCTGAGCAGTCAACACAGATGGATTCCTAGGGGAATCAAGGTTCCTGGTTGGTAGGATACTGTATGTGTTAGCAAAGCTAGGCATCCTATGTCATGATGGGTCTCTAATTTTTAGAACTAACTTTACATTTTATGATCAACCTGTGATTTTACAATACTACAGTAGGACCACAGGAAGAGGGTAGGGCTGAGGTATGGTTCTGTGAAGCTTCTGAAATATCCCAAACAAGATGAAACTACATAGACCAATATGAGAAAATTCTATTCACCCTCTTTGACTTCAGAGCATGTCTGTTTTATGCAGTGGGCTGCTGCTAAGTTTTTATTTGAAGGAAGGGTTTAACTGCTAAAGCATTTTGACTACTATTAGTCCAAAATTTCGTTTTAAAGAAGAGTAGTAATGGCGCCACACAAGAACCACATCTATTTATTTTTAGACTAAAGATTACGTCTCTCTCAGAGTCACTTATTTATATTGATATTTTATGAAGATAACTCAGTTCTCAAGGTAAATGCATTTATAGAGTAACATTCAAATTTACATTAAATTTACTTAAATCAACATTTACATTTAAAAATAACACCTAAATTTCAAACATTTCCCCCATATTTATGTGTTCTCAATTGTGTAATAATATGATACTAAGATTGGTGATCAAAAACCCTTAAATCCCAGAATGGTTTCAATTCTTTTTCATCCATGGTTGCCTCTGTGCTAGTTCTGTGAGTGGGAGTCTTCCAAGATGATGAGAAAAGTAATTTCATTAAGACATGGTATCTGATATAAGATATTTGTTATAATTATCATCTAGAACAACTCAAGCACCATTGATCAATGTATATAGAACATCATGCAGAAAATTGCTTGATTGGGAGATTGTAAAGGAAGCAAAAGATAAAGACATGGAAATGAGAAAATGTGAAAATTCTGATAAAAGACAGATACTTTTTAAAGATAGCCAAGGCAGCAGAACAGTAAAGGGAGCTACATCAGGGCTTTTGAAATACTGTATCAGAAGGAGCTCTACTCCATTATACAGCATCATTCTTGTTTTTTCTTCATAGTGCTGATTGACAACCAAAGTTATGTTATTAATTTTGCATCTTTTTCCAGAATATGCTTTAGAAAAATAGGGATATTGTTGTTTTATCTTCTGAAACTAGAAAAATCCTTGACGCATACAAAGGCACTTAAATGGTTACAGGATAGATGGATGGATGGACCAATAGGTAGGTGGGTAGATACACAGATGGGTAGAAAGTTAGATAAAATATGTGAACTGAACTTAAGAAATAATTAGAATTGGGTAGATGTATTTTTAAAATATTTTATTTATTTATTTGCCAGAGAGAGAGAGAGAGAGAGTAAGCAAGCACAAGAAGGGGGAGCGGCAGGCAGAGGGAGAAACAGGCTCCCCACTGAGCAAAGAACCCTGATGTGGGACTCAATCACAGGACTCTGGGACCATGACCTGAGCCAAAGGCAGACACTTAACTGACTGAGCCACCCAGGCGCCCCTGAGTATTTTGTCAAAATATGACTATTTTGACAAAAATAATTTCTTGGAACATATAATGCAAGCATTTTTTTTTTATGATTGAAATTCAGGTGTTTTAGCAAACAATAAATAAAAATCGAATGTGGAATCATAAAATATAATAGCCACACAGGCAGGCTGAGGTTAAATTCAATGAGATGATCACTGAGGAGGCCAAAAAATTTTCTATTGCAGGGTATCATCTTATTTTCACTTTTAATAGCATTTTACTTCACGAACCTATTCTTTTTCACTTTTTTGCTAAAAAAAAGAATATTTGAAAAATTTAAAATGTGTTTTTAAAAGGAAAGAATTTAATATTGTATTTAATAAAAAAATGTTCTAAGTTAGATTAAAACTTTTTCTCTCCCATTTAAGGTGCTTCTTAACTTCTGCAATGTTTCCATGATGCTCTCTCTTTCCTTTCATTAAACCACTTTCATAAAATCCACGGAATGAAAAGTTGTCCACTAAATCCTTTAGTCCTGTTTTGTCGTGTTCCATAGAAGCTATGATTTGTGATTTTTTTGTGTGTGATGTCAGAGTCTTATCAACTACAACATGAACTGAACAGTCAGCCTTTACTGTGGGCAGCCTTTTCAGGCTTGTGGAACGTCAGTGTAATAGATCTGATGTTGCAAGCTCACAAGGTTTTTGACATTTATGAGGGATACATATCTCACACTCAAATAACCAAACTCACATAGCGGCCACCCTCCCTCCCCCCCCCTTGGTCCAAATGTATGCAAATGCTTGTCTTCAGCCAATATGAACCCTCCCCAAAAGAAGAGGATAAACTGATCAAAACTTCCCAATTTTGTAACTTCTCAATATAGCTTCTCTATGGCTTTCACTTTTAGAATGGCTAAGTTCTAATTTTTTAAAACGATAGCCTCCCTGCTGCTTCTCATGAAGTCTGTCCTGTTGCTTCCCTCCTCCTTGAACGCATGTAGCTGTCAGAGTGGCAAGAGTCAAAGTCCAGTGTTCCAACCACTGCCTGCTTCTGGCCCCAGTAACTTCTATCCCCTCCCCATATAGCTTGATCCTACGTCCCTCAGGGGAAAATGGGGCCAACCTTCAATCTTTAGACTTTTAGGAACAAAATACAGCAATGTACCTGGCTCATTTTTGAGTGGACATGATGAAAATTAAGTGGAATTTCTTGTTGATATATCAACATTTTTCATGTCTGTTTTTCTCTCTCAACTTTTAATAGTATATTTGTATGTGTGCTGAGTATGAGATTTAAAATTCCCTTAATCTTAAAGTAAATATGGTCTCTGAATCTCTTTTTGATTGCAGGGTTCCCAGCAGCATTTGCTGTGGCGTGGGCTGTGGCACGAGCAACTCTGGCTGATGCAAGGTGAGTGAAAAAGGAGAGGTAAAGAGAACACCTCAGATTTTCTCAGGACTCAGTTTTCCTGCCTGGAATTGATACTTGCTGCTGTTGTTGATCACATGTCCTCTCAGGGATGTCATGTAGGAAATACCTTGATGTGATCATAGCCTTTGATGCATTACCAGCAAGCTATCCCAATCCCAGAGGTCATGGGACAGGACTCACAGACCAGATTAGGATGTTTGACCTCTTTGGTTTATAATATCATTTAAAAATATATTGTGAGAAGCAAGGGGAAGGAGATGGATAAGTTAACACACAGGATATGATGTAAGCATGTGGAAGGACCACACCACCTGAGTCCCAGGATGGGCAGTATTCAGATCTGTGCCACATCACGCTTCTGCACTTGAAGTGTGGGTATGAAACGAGATGAGGTTGCAGCAAGGAGACCCACAGACAAAAGGTGCCTTGGGCCAATGACATACATTTGCTTTCTCATATTGATGGGAGGCAAGTATGCCTGGTTATAGCTGTAGCTTGCCAGTTAGCCTACTAAACAGCTTTGGGTTTTATTTGTGTTTCTTGGGCAAAGGATATGTGGGCATGGGTTTCACCAATCAGTGGCTAAATTAAGATGTTAAGAATATTGAGCACTTCTCGTGTATCAAGGAATATTTTGTGCCTCATATGTTTGGTGTATCATGAGTGTTTATTTATTAAGATTTTATTTATTTATTTTAGAGAGATAGAGAGTGCAAGTAGGGGGAGAGGCAGAGAGAGAGGGAGAGAGAATCCCAAGCTGACTCTGCGCTGGGCATGGAGCCCAACGCAGGTCTCGATCTCACTGCCCTGAGGTCATGACCTGAGCCAAAACCAAGAATCAGAGGCTTAACTGACTGAGCCACCCAGGTGCCTCCAGTTGTACTTATGTTTAACATGCATGGGGTCCACTTATTACCTACTTAGTTGAATTTGATCCAAACTATGGGTTTCATCCATCTCATTTTTTTTTGGTCTTCTATAGCATAATTAAATGTTTTCAAAAGAATAAAACAAATGCACATTAGAAGTGGAATCCATCCTAATGATTTACTAGGATTTTCAAGTAGACTGGGGTTAATTTAAAGCAGCATTTTATTTTATTTTTAAGAATTTTATTTATTTGTTTGAGAGAAAGAGAGACAGAGATAGCAAGAGAGAGCACAAGCAGGAGGAGAGGGAAAAGCAGGCTCCCTGATGAGCAGGGAGCCCAACACGGCACTCAATCCCAGGACCCGGGCATCACGATCTGAGCCCAAGGCAGACACTTTCCCAACTGAGCCACCCAGGAGCCCCTAAAGCAGCATTTTAAAGTATAGGGCACTGATGCTGGGTGATAGTAAAAGATGCTTTTTTAGATTTAAGTAGACCTAAGTTCAAATCTTGGTTCAGCTATTAGTTTTGAGACCATGGGAAACACACATGATCTTTTTGTATGTCCATTTCTTAATTTAAAACAGGGATAATAATGTATAAATTACATTAATACAGACAAAACACAGCACAGAGCCTGGCAGCTAGTGGGCACTAAATGGGAACATGATGAGAAAGAGTTCAGGTGCAGGTAACTCAGAGGCCCATTCTGCTACTTCTTGGTTCTCTGACAACAGGTGCACTACCTGACTTCCCTGAGCCTTGGTTTTCTCATTGATCAAATACAGATAAAACGAATATTACTCTTCACAAGGGTGTTGTAAGATTGAATGAAATAATGTACATAAAACACTACAGGGTTTGGAATAGTAAGTACCAAATACTTATTAGCAAGTATTATTCCTTTAATTATTTCATTAATTTATACCTATACATAATGTCTGATCAAAAATAATGTTTTTGTTTATTGTTATGGTTTGTTATGTTTATTCTTATGTATCTAATGGTAGAAAGCAAGACTTATCCTTTCATGAATCCTACTAATGATGTTTATTCTATCAAGTCAGTGGTGCCTTGATTCTGCTAAAATTAGAGCTTATAAATGAAACTGGAGAAGAGACAGGGGCCAGATCTTCCAGACCCCTATAGGTCGTACTAGGATGGTTGGTTTTTTTTTTTCAGTGACCGTGACAACAAATTTGCATTTTGTAAAGATCGTTACCAGCATATGGAGGAAAAATTGGAGAAAAGTAGTAATAAAGATGAAGCTAGCATTTTTGAATGATACCCACATTCCAGGCACTTTTTAAGCGTTCTGCAAATATTAATTTAATTGCACTTCTTATCATCCCTATGAGACTGAGGCCAAAAAAAAGTGTACCTGGCATTGCACAGCCACAAGTAGTAAAGAAGGAATTTTCTAGACAGTCAGGCTCCAGAGGCACTCACTATGGGCAGACTAGAAGTTTCTATTAAGATCAGTGGTATTTATTTTCTGTGGAGGAGGAGTGTTGTAGAGGGATTCCTTTTTCAGTATCACTGACAGCTGCCCACCCTTCAGTTGCTTAAACACCTCTGATAATAAGGAGTGCACGATGGACAGTGCCCATTGTACACTGGACAGTTTTTCTTACCTTCATTTTATCTACCCTTTGTCCTTCTACCACTTGTAGTTCTTCCTATTCTCTTAATAAGAAATAGTCCATCACTTGCCATGATCACTTTCAATAGTTCACAGTTTCAATAGTTCACAGTTTTTACTGAGATATGAGTTCAAGCTTGTGAATTTGTATGGCATGTAAGCATACAACATTGTCTACTAGCACATGTTTTTCTCATTCACATGATACAGTTATACCCACATTTCATGGTGTTCAGAAAGGAAAGCCATAACCACAAGTACTCTACCATGTCAGTGTGTTTCAAAGGCGCCATTCCCCGTGTAAAATCTTTATCAAATTCCTGTAGCATTTTGTATGTAGATTCCATAATTATCTCTTTCTTATATACTATCTTATTTCTCTTGATGTTCATGTGTAACTGTCAGATTTAAAAAAAAAATGAATTACAAGTGGGCAGGAGTGAAATCCTCTGTTTACGATAGAGAACTGTCCAAAGCTTGCCAGTCAGTTCTTTCCTCCATTTGCTAAGTGTCTATTGAGCAAAGATAAAGTTTGACTCAGGGCAAGTTGTGAGTTACTAGGAAATGTATTTTCTCATCCATTCGTTAATTATGGCAGCTTCCCTCAGTCTCAGCCTTCCCATTTGTAAAATGAGAATATTCATGGCTATGAGTGAGATTGAGTCTGGAGGGGGTAGATTTGAAAATCAGATGAGAGCCCATTTATGAAAAGACTTTTTGTAAACTCCAACTTCTATACAAACATTAACATTGATAATTGAAGGTTAATATTATCAATAATATCACCATTGCTATACATGTACAATGATACTGGAAATGTCAAAGAAGACTTATAGTGTCTGCTATTTGATTTCTTGGTGGGGGTGGGTTGAGCCAGTAAAGAGGTACGAGATGATGCTAAATACTTTTACCTGAGACGTGGAGCCATATAGCTTACATTTGAAATTTTAGAGAAGGTAAATCCTAAGGCATTTTTTGGTTTAATCCCCTCATTTGAGAGATGAATAAAATGAGACCCAGGGATATCAGGTTGCATCTTCACAGCCTGTAGCAATTTTGACTCATTCATCCATTCAACAGACTTTCCAAGCCTTGAGCACAGAATGCAAGCAAACATATTCATAATACATTTTATATTGAATTACATAATTAGTTTTCTTAGTTACCTTATATTATTTCTTGAAAATTATAAACTAAATCATAAACCATTAATAGTCATATGTATTTTCAAAGAAAAAATTATTATTTTTCAAGGAAAAAAGTTTATTATTTTTGAGGTAGAGAATCTCCTTTAGCTACATAATATTTTAAAAATGCAACTATTTAAAAAATACTGCTCTAAAATAGTTGAATTAATGTAAAAAAAATTAAATATGTAGATCATGTTACTCCTCTGTGCAAAACATTTATTCCTACCAACTCAGAATAAAATCTAGAAGTCTATAGTGCCCTGATCTGAGCATGATAATTGGGTTAAGTTTATATTTATTTTGCATATAAAAGAAAACTGTATTATCACAGACGGCATGATTTCAAAATTGCCTAATTTGATTTTTCATGGAATTCAGCTTGTCTCTAGATAGAAAGTTTTTGAGGGTTTTCTAGAGAGTAATCTGACCTAAATATCACAAAGTTCAGGTAGAGAGAGAGCTTGGAGCATTTCCAAAGGACAGATGGAGTCTCTGCTCCTATCTCTTACATTTGAGATTGTTCTTTTTTCTGATCTGCCTTTCAAAGGTAGAACTCTGATTTTCTCTGCATCTTGGCCATTTAGAGGTAAGCAGATCAGATCCAGTTTTGGAAAACACTCTAAAAGATATTGAATATACAAAGGAAATCTTACAGTTCTAAAGTTCTATCAAAAGTTATTTGACTAAGGTAGGGTAAGAAAGTTGAATAGTTTCAATGGGACAAATGAGCTTAAAAAGTGAGTATTTTTGTTTCTCTTTTTACATGCAAAAGCAAAACACCCTATATGATACCTTATCACCTTCTCCCTGCTCAAGCAAAGGAAATGGAATGCCAGCAGGAAAGGTGGGTCCTGTAATGCAAAGGACCAAGAAAAGATAGCCTTATCATTTCTAGGAAATTTGCATGGCTCTGAGAGCTTCTGTACTTCCTCCTCTCAGATTGTGAGTTATGGACACAATGCAGTGTTCATTTCCCTGGATCCCTCCTGCCCTCCTGCAGAAGATTTCATTTCCTATTCCTAATCCTGGCTGTAGAGAGTTTCTACTTTCTAGGCAGAACTCTGTGCCTCATCCTTACCTTTCAGAACTGCATTTTTACTGACATTCATTTCTGCATTTTCTAGAATGTTAAAATTTCATTTACAAAGTCTGAATAGAGGGTAATTTCTGAGCCATGTTAACAAACGCAGTGTGAGCTGGGACAGGGAAGAATTAATGAAAAACAGGGATTGATAGCATTTTGTTTAAAAAAAATATGAAATCTCAGTTGCCTTTCATATCAAAGGGCAGATTTGAAGCTTTGACATTGAAAACTATCAAAGTCAAGTTTTTCCTGTTTTTAGAGGTAGCTTGTTTTGACTTATTTCCAAATATAAGTATTTTGCAGAGCTGGAATTGTGCAATTGAGTTGCAATGTGTTAGGAGACACAATGATGAAATGTTATTGAAGCAAAGAAAGAGGATTGTGAAGATAGTACCAAATGTCAAAGCAAAAAAGAAAATTTACAGAATCCAGGAGTCTCGTAGCTAGTGAATCAGTATTCAATTTACATTCATACAATAATATATGCCACTTTCTATATAGTAGAAAACATTTTTAGGGAAGTGTGATAGACATTCTGCACAATTCAGGAACACTCTTTTATCCTTCTTGTCTGGTTGAATAATGTGAAGCATAGACACGTGCAAAGAATGCTAGGGAATGTTTAATAACGTGCAAATGCAAAATTTCCCTCTTTGATATTTCCATATTATAGCAACTTCAAGTCCATTGACTTTTCAGATTTCAACTTGGTGGGGCCAGAATTACACTTTGGTCTTGAGGGCTAGTTGATTCAACTGTGGTACATCCTTCCAATGGAATGCTGTGCTACTGAGCTTGTCTTGGTGCTGATATGGAAAGAAATAAAAAATATACTATTAAAAGGAAAGAGCCAGTTGCTGAACAGAGTATACATTGCATTTTTTGTAGGGTAGGGGAAAATAAGATGATAATATTTGTATTTGTATATGCATAAGAAAACACTGGAAGCATATAAAATAAAGTAATAAATGATGTTACCTATAAGGACAGGCAGGGGCAGAGGAAGATAGGAACATGGGAAGGACTGAGATGTCTCAATGGCTGTCTTTTTATACAGTTTGATTTTTGAAATGAGAGTGTATTGCCTATATGAAAATATTAAAATGTAAAAATATATAGTCATTACCTAAGTATTGAAAATGTTTTATCTTCAAGGAATAATTGAAATAGCTTTTTATTATCCAGAATTTATTCATTAGTTTAAAAGTAACTTCTTGATAAGTTTATCATCTAGAATTAAAAAATTATCATTATATCCCTAAAATTTCTTTATAAAATTTCATTTATTGTCCCCACAATCAATGCTAGTTTTTGTCTAAGGAGAAAGAAATGAAGGCTTTTATTTATGTGTCTTTAATGTGTAACAACTGTTGAAAGTGCTACATTAAAGTTTCAAGTGGAATTAATTTTTCTCAACACTGTTCCATTTATTCCAGTGTAAAAACTACATCATAAACCAGATTGAGTGAGATTGAGTCAAATTTATTTTGAATTCAGTTCAATCTAACAAATATTTTTTGATTACTCATATTCTTTGTATTATTCTAGGCACTTATAATACATCAGAAATTAAGAACAATGATCCCTGTTCATGTGGAAACTAAATTCTAGCTGGGGTGGGAGTGAAGCAGAAGATAAACATAACAAATAGGTAAATTACATAGTGTTTTTATTAAGTACTGCTAAAAATGAACTTTTAAAGTTAAAGATAAAATCATGGATTTTATGCAGATATAAAATGAGCACTTGTCAAAGATTTTTTAACTCACTAATTATTGAGGGAAGCAATAAGATGTTATAACTTGTTCAAAGAAGAAATAAAGAAATCACATGACTGTATTTAGCAAAATGAACACTGAAATAAATTTATAAATACATGCAACAATTCAGTATTCATAAGACGATGTTCGATCACATTTCACTGAACACAACTAGTTTTCATTTCTATGCCAAAAAATCATTTGCATCTAGTTTTCTGTTGCATTTCTACCAACAAGAATCATTTGCATTACTGTCAGCTTTCTATTGCCTTTCGATGGATAAGAATGACTTGCATTATAGTCAGTATTCTACAGCATGTGGAGGTATAACATAAAATTGCTGGAATTTCTGGAAGTAAGAGGACTTTATCTTTTCAGTGGTAAGAAAAATGAAGTATCAGGTGCACCACATTTATTTATTTATTTAGAATTATTTCAGAGACAAAGAGAATGGCAGAGAGAGAAGAAGAGGGGAAGAAGACTCCTCACTGAGCATGGACCCTGACATGGGGATCTATCCCAAAACCCTGAGATCATAACCTGAACCCAAACCAAGAGTTGGACTCTCAGTGGACTGAGTCACTCAGCTGCCCCCATGTGCACTTTATTTATTTATTTATTTATTTATTTATTATTATTTTTTATTATGTTATGTTAGTCACCACACAGTACATCATTAGTTTTTGATGTAGTGTTCCATGATTCATTGTTTGTGTATAACACCCAGTGCTTCATGCAATACGTGCCCACCTTAATACCCATCACTGGGCTCACCCATCCCCTCAACTTCCTCCCCTCTAAAACCCTCAGTTTGTTTCTCAGAGTCCATAGTCTCTCATGGTTTGACTCCCCCTCCTATTTCCCCCCTTCATTTTTCCCGTCCTTCTCTTAATGTCCTCCGTGCTATTCCTTATGTTCCACAAATAAGTGAAACCATATGATAATTGACTTTCTCTGTTTGACTTATTTCACTTAGCATAATCTCCTCCAGTCCCATCCATGTTGACGCAAAAGTTGGGTATTCATCCTTTCTGATGGCTGAGTAATATTCCATTGTATATATGAACCACATCTTTATCTATTTGTTGAAGGGCATCTTGGCTTTTTCCACAGTTTGGCTTTTGTGGACATTGCTGCTATGAACATTGGGGTGCATATGGCCCCTCTTTTCACTGCATCTGTATCTTTGGGGTAAATATCCAGTAATGCAATTGGTGGGTCATAGGGTAGCTCTATTTTTAATTTTTTGAGGACTCTCCACACTGTTTTCCAAAGTGAATGTACCAACTTTCATTCCTACCAACAGTCTGAGAGAGTTCACCTTCCTCCACAACTTCTCCAGCGTTTGTTGTTTCTTGCCTTGTCAATTTTTGCCATTCTAACTGATATAAGGTAGTATCTCAATGTGGTTTTGATTTGAATTTCCCTGATGGCTAATGATGATGAACATTTTCTCATGTGTCTGTTAGCCATTTGTATGTCTTCTTTGGAGAAGTGTCTGTTCATGTCTTCTGCCCATTTTTTGACTTGATTATTTGTTTTTTGGGTGTTGAGTTTGAGAAGTTCTTTATAGATCTTGAATATCAGCCCTTTGTCTGTAGTGTCATTTGCAAATATCTTCTCCCATTCCATGGGTTGCCTGTTTGTTTTGTTGACTGTTTCCTTTGCTGTGCAGAAGCTTTTTATCTTGATGAAGTCCCAAAAGTTCATTTTGGCTTTTGTTTCCCTTGCCTTTGGAGATGTGTCTTGAAAGAAGTTGCTGTGGCTGACGTCGAAGAAGTTACTGCCTATGTTCTCCACTAGGATTTTTGATGGATTCCTGCCTCACATCGAGATCTTTCATCCATTTTGAGTTTATTTTTGTGTATGGTGTAAGAGAATGGTTCAGTTTTGTTCTTCTATATATAGCTGTCCAATTTTCCCAGCACCATTTATTGTAGAGACTGTCTTTTTTCCATTGGATATTTTTCCTGCTTTGTTGAAGATTAGTTGACCATAGAGTTGAGGGTCCAGATCTGGGCTCTCTATTCCATTCCATTGGTTTATGTGTCTGTTTTTGTGCCAGTACCATGCTGTCTGGGTGATCACAACTTTGTAATATAGCTTGAAGTCAGGCAACATGATGCCCCCAGCTTTGTTTTTCTTTTTCAACATTTCCTTGGTGATTTGGGGTCTTTTCTGGTGCCATACCAATTTTTATTTGTTTATTCCAGCACTTCGAAAAATGCCATTGGTATTTTGATCAGGATGGTGTTGAAAGTGTAGATTTCTCTGGACAGGATAGACATTTTAATAATGTTTAATGTTAATGTTTAATAATGTTAATGTTTAATAATGTTATTCTTCCAATCCATGAACATGGAATGTTTCTCTATCTTGTGTATTCTTCGATTTCTTTCACGAGTGTTCTGTAGTTCCTAGAATGTAGATCCTTTACTTCTTTGGTTAGGTTTATTCCAAGGTAGCTTATGATTTTTGGTGCCTTTGTAAATGAAATCGATTCCTTAATTTCTCTTTCTACAGTTACATTGTTAATGTATAGAAAAGCAACTGATTTCTGTGCATTGATTTTATATCCTGCCACATTGCTGAATTGCTATATGAGTTTTAGAAATTTGGGGGTGGAGTCTTTTGGGTTTTCCGCATAAAGTATCATGTCATCTGCGAAGAGAGAGAGTTTGACTTCTTCTTTGCCAATTTGGATGCCTTTTATTTCTTTTTGTTGTCTGATTGCTGATGCTAGGACTTTTAGCACTATGTCGAACAATAGTGGTGAGAGTGGGCATCCCTGTCGTGTTTCTGATCTGAAGGGAAAGGCTCTCAGCTTTTCCCCATTGAGGATGATATTCGTTGTGGGTTTTTCATAGATGGATTTTATGAAATTGAGGAATGTTCCCTGTATCACTACACTGTGAAGAGTTTTAATCAGGAAAGGATGCTGTATTTTGTCAAATTCTTTTTCTGAATCAATTGAGAGGACCATGTGGTTCTTGTCTCTTCTCTTATTTATGTGTTCTATCACATTGATTGATTTACAAATGTTGATTCACCCTTGCATCCCAGGGATAAATCCCACCTGGTTGTGGTGGATAATCCTTTTAATTACTGTTGGATCCTCTTAGCTAGGATCTTGTTGAGTATTTTGGCATCCATATTCATCAGGGATATTGGTCTGAAATTCTCCTTTTTGATGGGGTCTTTTCCTGGTTTTGGGATCAAGGTAATGCTGGCCTCATAGAATGAGTCTGGAAGTTTTCCTTCTGTTTCTATTTTTTTGAAACAGCTTCAGGAGAATAGGAATTATTTCTTCTTTGAATGTTTGGTAGAATTCCCCAGGGAATCCACCAGGTCCTGGACCCTTGTTTTTTGGAGGGTTTTTGATGACTGCTTCAATCTTGTTACTGGTTATTAGTCTATTCAGGTTGTCAATTTCTTCCTGTTTCAGTCTTGGTAGTTTATAGGTTTCCAGGAATGCATCTATTTCTTCCAGGTTGCTTAATTTATTGGCATATAGCTATTGATGATAATTTCTAATAATCGTTTCTATTTCCTTGGTGTTAGTCGTGACCTCTCCCTTTTCATTCATAATGTTATTAATTTGGGTCCTTTTTCTTTTCTTTTGGATACATCTGGCCAGTGGTTTATCAATCTTATTAATTATTTCAAAGAGCAAGCTTCGTTGATGCGTTCTACTGTATTTCTGGTTTCTAATTCATTGATCTCTGTGCTAATCTTAATTAGTTCCCTTCTTGTGTGTGGGTTAGGCTTAGTTTGTTGTTGATAGTTTGTGTATTCAGGTTTTTCTGTTTTTCCAGTGAGGCTTGGATGGCTATGTATTTCCCTCTTAGGAGGGAAATATCCTTTCCCATATCCCATAGATTTAGGACCAATGTGTTTTCATTCTCATTGGTTTCCATGAATTGTTTAAGTTCTTCTTTGATTTTCTGGTTGACCCAAACATTCTGGAGCAGGATAGTCTTTACCTTTCAAGTGTTTGAATTTCTTCCAAACTTTTTCTTGTGATTGAGTTCTAGTTTCAAAGCACTGTGGTCTGATAACATGCAAGGAATAATCTCAGTCTTTTGGTATTGGCTGAGCTCTGATTTGCGACCCAGTACATGGTTTATTCTGGTGAAAGTTCCATGCACACTTGAGACAAATGAGTATTCTGTTGTTTTAGGGTGGAATGTTCTGTATATGCCTGTGAAGTCCCTCTGGTCCAGTGTGTCATTCAAAGCTCTTGTTTCTTTGTTGCTTTTGTGCTTAGATCATGTCTATTGCTGAGAGTGCAGTGTTGACATCTCCTACTATTAATATTATCAATATGTCTCTTTTATTTTGGTTAACAGTTGGTTTATGTAGTTGGCTGCTCCCATGTTGGGGGCATAGATATTTACAATTGTTAGATCTTCTTGTTGGATAGACCATTTAAGAATGATATAGTGTCCTTCTGTATCTCTAGCTACAGTCTTTAGCTTAAAATCTAATTTGTCTGATATGAGAATTGTTACCCCAGCTTTCTTTTGAGGTCCATTGGCAAGAAAGATGGTTCTCCATCCCTTCAGTTTCAGTCTGGATGTGTCTTTAGGTTCAAAATGAGTCTTTTGTAGACAACATATGGATGCATCCTGTCTTTTTATCCAATCTGCAACCCCGTGCTATTTTATCGGATCATTTAGGGCATTCATGTTGAGAGTGATTATTGAAAGATATGATTTTATTTCATCATGTTGCCTGTGAAGTCCTTGTTTCTATAGATTGTCTCTGTGTATTTCTGTTCTATATCACTCTCGGGGTCTTTCTCCTTTTGTAGAACCACCCCTTAATATTTTTTGCAGAGTCGGCTTAGTGATCACATATTCTTAAAGTTTCTGTTGGTCCTGGATGCTCCTTATCTTTCCATCCATTCCAAATGACAGCCTTACTGGATAAAGAATTCTTGGCTGCATGTTCTTCTCATTTAATACCCTGCATATGTCTTGCCAGCTGTTTCTGGATTGCCAGGTCCCTGTGGAGAGGTCTGACATTATTCCAATGTTCCTCCCTCTATATATAAGAAATCTCTTCCCTCTAACTGCCCTTAAGATGGTTTCCTTGGTTCTAAGATTTGTGAGTTTCATTATTACATTCCAGGGCATTGGTCTATTATCCTTGATCTTGGGAGGGATCCTCTCTGCCTCTAGGACATGAATGCTTGTTTCATTCCCCAGATTAGGGAAGTTCTTGGCTACAGTATTCTCAAATATATTTTCTAGTCCTTTTTCTCTCTCCACCCCCTCAGGGATCCAAATAATTCTGACATTTATTTCTCTAATTCTGTTTTCATGGATTTTAAGCTGTTTGTTTCAGGCCTTCTCCTATTCCTTCTTTTCTATCAGTTTGTCTTCTAGATCACTAATTTGTTCTTCTGCCTCATTTACCCTAGCTGTTAGAGTATCCAGATAAGATTGGATCTCATTGATAGCATTTTTAAGTTCTACCAGATCAGCTCTCATTTCTGCTTTTCTCTAAAAATCTATGTTGCCATTAATAGTTTTCTCTATCTTAGCTATTGTCTGCATAACTGTTACCCTGAAATCTATTTCCAACATCTTGCTTATATCCATATCCATTAGTTCTGTGGCTGATATCATAGTCTCTGAGTTTTTCCTGTGTTGGGGATTCCTCCTCTTAGTCATTCTGTTGAGGGGTGGTTGAGGGAATGTACAGAGTCCAAATTATTGACCACAACCAAGCAAGATGCACCTGTTTTATAGGTACCTCAGGGTTGTCAGCCTCTTGTTCTTCCAAGCTGTCTTCTGGGGGAGGGGCCTGCCACTCTGTTACTCAGGCAACCCTGATTGGGCAGAGTTGCCCCGTTCCCTGTGAGGGGGGGGATGGGCTCATTGAAAACCATTTTTTTGGGGCTTTTGTTCTCTGGCAGCTTTCTCTGATGGCTTTCTCTGTACCCCTCGAGAGCCAGAGCCGCAGTGACTGTATCCAAACCTCTGTCTCAGAACAGAGAGATCTCAGTCTGTTCAGTGAGCTCTTGCGGCCACATCTTCCCTACTTCTGTCTGTGCTTCCAAAACCCACAGCATCCTGGGCTGTATGCCCCACAGAAGCACTCCAAGACCTTGCTTCCAGGTCTAGGAACTTCTCTGCCCTTTGTGCTTCTAAAACCACCAGTTGCCTCCAGTTCCCACATGCCCCCCCTGCAGCTCCAGGTTTCAGTCTGAGGGGCTGCCCTAAAGTCCTTTCCCTGCCACTACTGGTCTGTGAGTCTGTGCTCAGTCCCCAGCAAGGGAGCTTTTGTGCTCTGGTGGTGCAGGATCCCAGAGGCTCTCCTCCCCTTCCATTTATCTTCCAATGGCTGCCCATGGAATCACGGCTCCCTGCTTCATACCTCGAGACCAACCGCCTGAGATATTGTTTGTAGAAATTCAGATATATCTTCTTACATCACAGGCTGATTTAGTGGGTGTTCAGAATGGTCTGGTAGACATTCAGCTCAATTCAGGGGACCAGTTGAAATAGGGTCCCCCACTCTGCCATCTTTCAGATATTCCTGTGCACCACATTTAAAAGACAATAATTTTTTGTGGCTCTGGAAATAATATGTATAATCTTCTATAGCTAATAGTACAGAAACCAGGACCCCATTACACATTTCATTTTTTTTACTGGTTTGGGTGTTTTATGAGATTTCTTTTTGTCTACATATTTTTTAATCAAAAGCTTGGAACTGGAATGTTCAATAAAACTTAAAATGCTACTTAATTCTCACTGCCTATTTGCTTTGCCAATTTATTCATGAAAGTTCTTTTTCATGTCTCAGATGCTGGGAACTTAGTGCTGGAAAGATCAAGTGGATTTACCAAGCCCCAATCTTAGCAGCTATTGGGGTAAGTGTGAAAAGCCTATGTTGTGGAAAGAAAAAGGATGCATAATTAAACTGCTGCTAAAACCAAGAGAAAGTGTGCCTCTCACTTTATTCTACAAAAGTTTAGGAGACTCACATTACAGCAATAGCTGTTGGGAGAGTCTGGACTGGGGGTCATACTAATATTCATGGCTGACACTGAGATCCATGCATAAAGCACATACTCTCCCTTTAATCAGCTAGCACATGGGTTCAATTCTGGGTCTTCAAAAGATCTGTGAACATTTACATGTTCAAGCAGCTGGAAGGTCCTAAAACTTTTCCCCCTTTGCATACATTATGTTAGAGCTCCACTTTAATGTTCTGATCACTTGGTAGTAGGTCAGGAGGAAGAGGCAAATAGCCAGAGAATGGAGGAATTACTGAGAGAGTGAAAAATGATAGTATGATTCATTATAAGCATTGACTAAAGCTCTTACTTGGCATTCCATCCCCAAGGAGTTAAGATGACTCTGTATGGAAACATATCGAACAGAATCCTGTCATGGAAAAAAGACGAGTAAACAATGCATATTGTGAGGACCTTTTCTATCTGTCGTATTTCACCTAGATATTACATGTGTGTTGTGAAAGAAAACAAATTTACACTTCTTTGTGTCTAATACAACTCCCCAAAATGTTTATGCTTAATTTCCCTTGAAGACTTTATCTCATTAGCTTCTCCATGGTTTGATGAAGAAATTATACTTGTATTAATTCAAGATTATAAACATCTTAAAAAGAGGACTTATGTTCCCATATTAACTGTTAAATCACTTGAAAGTAATGCAGCAGCCTAATTTTTAACTGTATATTTTTTGGTCTTTGTTCTCCAGTTTCTCACATTTCTCATTTTGTTTTCTGTAGCATAATGCATCACCAGATTTGTCATTATGTTGCTATGCTCGATGGCAGAGGGACAGCTATTAATGGGACTCAGGTTTTGTAGGATCTATCCAGAAAATCGGGAGAAGCTTACTTATCTCATAGGAAAAACGCAGAAACAGAAATAGAGAAACTTGAAAAGGACTCATCATTTCAAAAGCCCATTGAGTAAATGTTTATAGGGGGAAATAAAATATAGAGACTTTCAGAGAAGCCAATTTGTATCCTTGTTAAAACAGTCTGTTAGCAAATTAGATTCCATTTCAGTGTCCTAGGAGAAGCTGGGAATGGACTGTGGATTAATGAACGAATGACTTAAATTTTTGAACTGTTACCATTTTAATTTTAATGAAGTACTGCTATCTTAGTCTAGTGATAAACTCTCCCATCAAACCATCTAGTGATAAACTGCATCCCTAGGGAACATCAGTGAACTTCAAGATACAAATTAACTTTATAAAGTAGTGTCTAGTGTTTACTACTCTGATTTCCCTTTTATCCACTGATATTCTATCCTCATCTGTGCTTCCTAGCCTTTCATTTTCTTTCTTCCTAGTTCCTCCTCCACTGTATTTGCTTACCATTCTCTTTTTAAGAGGATAACTTAGATCTTATTACTTTTTTGTGTCCTCAGTGCCTTGTACTGGAATTGTGAAATAAGAGATAATTAAATATTATATGAAAACATAGGCAAGTTTAAGAACATTAAGTTTGAGTTTTCATTTGACAAAAAGACATATTAAAACTCCAAGAGATCCTTGCAAAATTAAGGACTGAAGCAAAGAACAGTGGACAAAAGTACATCATAAGACGTCCTCCATTGATACAGTTGATTTTTAACCAAAGCTTTGTTTTTTGTGTGCAGATCTTAGTCACATTGTCAACATGATGAGAAGTTTATTTGCTGAGGTTTCTAAATTGCAAAGGAAAACAGTAAAATTAAGTGATTATAGAGGTTCTAGAAGATTCCCCTTTGGAGAAAGAGAGCTAGAAATGATGGTATACTCAGTGCATATGCATTTTAAAGAAAAGTTAGATGAAAGCTATTTTCATCTTCTTGGTTAAATGATGACACCTCCAAAGCAAGAATTCTTAAGTATTTTTCCAATATCACAACATCCATTTAATCTCAAAAATCATAGTGATGATCTCAGGGTTGCGAGATCGAGCCCTGCTTGAGATTCTCACCCTCTCTCTCTCCCCTTCCCCCCATGCGTGCTCCCTCTCTTTCTAAAATAAAGAAATAATTAAAATCTTTTTAAAAAAATCAGAGAAGATTCAAGAGTATGTTTCTGTTCACTGACTTACCTTTTTGTTTTAGTATTATAATTCAGTTATCACAGTTCCCTTTAAGATTCTCGCATTTTATTGTAGAACCAGTCTGTAAGGGAAGAGATATGCCCTGAAACCCCATCCTAGTATTTTGAGTGAGGTGCCCCTTCCTCTCAGCTGTTCAGTGTCCTGAAGCCAGGAAGGATGATGCAAATAATAACAACAAACCCTGCATAGTGCCATGCAGTGAGTACTGTTCTTAGTGCTTTATTTACGTAGATTTATCTGATCTTCTAAATGAAGAAACTGCCCAAGATCACACAGCTAGTGAATGGTAGAGTGGGATTCTAACTTCAGAATCAGTGTCCCTACCCAATAAGCTCCCTGTACTTACAATAAAATCCAACATCCCCAATAGTCTAGGGAAGACCCTGTCACTCGTGCTGCACCCTTTATGTGTAATACCTCAGCCATGTTTTTTCCTTTCAGTTCCTGGAACCTGTCTGCCTCTGTCTCTTCAGGGGTATTCCATATTCTGTGCTGTACTCTTGGAAGCCTGGAATGTGCTTCCCTCTATTCCTCCCTTTAAATGCAACTTCTTCATATGGCCTTCTTGATGCCTCCAGTCTAAATTAGGTCACCTGTTATAACCTAAAGAGCAAGGTGAGGTTTTTCTCTAGATCATCACAATGTATAAAACTTCTGATTGTTGACTGTCCATCTTGTGCACTAAGCTGTAAGGTTTATGTGAACAAGAACCATATTTTTCCTAAACTTCTGTATTTCTAGTACTAGCAAGCGTCCTGGCACATAGTGACTACTCAATAAAAACTTGCTGAAAAAATAAAGCTGGCATACAAAGTAGATGCCCTGGGGAACTGGTAAGAGGGAAGAGGTGAAATAAGTACAAAGCAAAGTTCGGTATGATTATAGAACCTCTGAGTCCATTTCATGCAAGCTTTTCATTTCTAGAGAAGGAAACTAAAGCCCACTCAGATAAAGGTCACACAGATAGTGTGACAAAATAAAACTATAACTACATTTTTTGACTATGTTCTTTTCACTCGCGCTCCAAAACATGTCAAGATTGCTTCTTGAATTTATGGGCAAAAGATTTTTTCCATTTTTAAGGTAATATTTATAGTTTTTTATTTATCAACTCTGGATAAAATATTTGTTTTTCACACTTGCATTATATGTAGCATGGTTTTATGTAAATAAATATGCTACATATATGCTATCAAAAATTATTTGCCAATACTTTTATTTATTTAATTTTAATTTTTTAAAGATTTATTTTAGAGAGAGAAAGAGAGTGTGTGCGAGCAAGCACGAGTGTAGGAAGGAGGGGCAGAGGGAGAGCAACAGAGAGAATCTCAAGCAGATTCCCTGCTGAGCATGGAGCTCAATGTAGGGCTCTTTCTCACAACCCTGAGATCTCACGACTCTGAGCCGAAACCAAGAGTTGGACACTTACCCAACTGAGCCACCTAGGCACTCCACCAAGACTTTTAAATATAAGTTGGATCGCTCACTTGATTCTAGCTTTGGATATTAGAATAGCAGTAATTCTATTAATTGGAGGTTTGTGTATCTGGAAGTAAAATCTGATTAAAAAATAAGACACCAATTCTCATGAAGTTTAAGCAGAGTGGATGAGGCAAACACTTAAATGTGACAAGTGTTATGGTAGGAACAGCTTCTGAGAAAAGCTGACATTCAGCCTGAAACCTGGGAATGAACTAACCTAGTAAGGAAGGGAGAGCAGAGGGAGTGGGAGAATGATCCAGGCAAAGGGGAGTTTAGGAACAAAGTCTGAGATACCCTGAGGGGTCAGAGGTTTCAAGACTGAAATTTTGAGTTCTTTGTTTCAATTCATCTGTGGTTCACTTTGAATGCATCTTTAAATTTTTAATTGAGAAAGAATCTAATGTTTATATTTGCATTATTTAAAAACCATATTTGCATAAAATTTATTCAATGTGTGACTGGTTTTAATGCTTATGAGTGGTCATTTTATTCACCTTCTCAGTTTCTTATTTCTTTGTTTTATCTGTACTTTGCCCGAAGTAGACCTTTAAACAAAATTTTAGAGGGAGTTCACAGGAGAGACTCTCTAAATAATTTTCTCTTAGAATTATTTCTACATCTTTTAAAATGAAATTTTAAAATCTCACCAGAAGTTTCCACTTGGTCTTGTTTTTTTCATTCCATTTGCCCAGTGTGTAAGGTCATTTATAGACTCAGATCTTCCTTTGGCAAAGGAATTTTCCTCTCTCATATTTTTATTGATTCATTCAATTTATCACAATCTTTTCTGTAGAGAGAGAAATAAATCTGCATGATGACTCTCAATTCCATGTCATCTGTGTAAGCATCTTTCCCCTCATATAGGTCTTTGTTCTTTAGCCCCCCATTTAGGAAGAGTCTTCAGTGGTCTTCTACATTGCTGAATGTGTTCTGCTTTGTTAGGTCTACTGTTTGCTGTTTCTAATATTGATTTTAAACCTTGATTATATTTTAGAGTCTTTACAATCTTTTCTTAATCCTGCTCTTTAAGAAATTTCTGTGTCAAAACAAAACTTCTGTCTCCATCTCAATCTGCTATAACTCAACTCTCTTTTATGGGCAGCATGGTGTTGTGGTTGAGTCCCCACTGCACATCAATCAGGCTGCATGGGCCTCAGACTCTGCCGCTTGCTGGGTGTGTGATCCAGGATAATTTGTGGAAGCTGTTACTCAGGTTCCTTACCCACAAAATGGGGGCAGTGATGTGCCTATCTCATGGAACTGTTGTGAAGACTGAGTCAATTCACCTCAAACACTTAGAATAGTAAATAAGTAGTTGATAACTGAGTTCCTAACTTGCCTTTATTCTCTACTTTCCTAAATTATTCAGAGTAATTATTTGGAATTTTACTCAACTGGTATAGGAGCTATCAGTATGTGTGTACATGGGTATATTTTATTAACTGATCTTTTAAGGCAGCACCCTATACATTTCATTTGTTATAAGAGGGACAGCATCCCCCAAACAACTCTATTATTCCTCTCCATAAGATAGATACAGAAGCTGGGAATTCATTTCAAAAAGGGCAGTTAGTTATATTTACATAATAACTATTATCTTTTATCCTGCCAGGCTACCACAGGACTTTATCTAAACTTTGGTTTGGAAATTCCCCATCAATTCTGGCAGATTGTCCTCTGGTATTTTTAGTTTTCAGTGCTGTCGAGACTTTTTGTCTCTATGTTTTCATGAGGGCAACTCATGAATCACTAGCTGTCCAATATCTTATCTCAGGGTCCCTCATTCACATTTGTGGAATAGATAATATTAAGTTTTTGAATACAAAGAAGTTCAATTTATATAAATTTTTATAAAAAGCTTGAAGACTCCCTTAATAATGTTTCTAATATTACCTTCTCTTTCAGCTCAATTTTATTCTGTTTCTGAATACTGTTAGAGTTCTGGCTACCAAAATCTGGGAGACCAATGCAGTTGGGCATGACACAAGAAAGCAATACAGGTAATTGCAGGACAGGCACCCACCAGAGGAAATATTTGGGTTACTATTTAGAGTAAAGAACAGATATTGATTGATCTGGAATGTCTCTGAGAGAGAAGTTTATGAATATGAATTTTCATTTGGTTTAATTGTGCCATTTATCAGGAAAGTATATGTATTTTAGGAAAATCTAAATAACGCAAAACCTTCCTAATGTGCTTAAATTTTAAGTATTAATATAATTTTTTTATCTGTTCTTAGCATATTGGAATTTTCCTATAAACTGTGTGACTTCCTAGAAAATCTCTTGTTGATGATCTTGGCAGATAATTTTATCCGTGTTTTTAAAATAATATGTCATAACTGAAAATATCAAGAAAGTGGGTTTGCTGTATTGTTTCCAATCTGTCCATCAGACTGGCCTCTACTGAATATACATTTTTAAGAACTTTCAAATGTACTGATTGAGTGAGGTCCATTTTTCAGTCTTTCAAGAAGAAAAGGGAAAATTGAGTGTTTGTGATCATTATTGAACTATCTTACGGGTGTGCCAACTTTTTCCAATGATCATTTTGGGAGCTCTGAATAATAGCAGCCTCTACCCAACCGGATATACACATCCAGTAGTCTGGTGGATGTGAATTGATCTTTATAATCCCAAGGTGATAACTATTTCTTTTTGTCTTGGATGGTTATGAAATGCTATCTGAGACACAGAAAGGAAGAAACCATAGTCAGCATTTTGGTCCTGTGTCACAAATGTTCTTGAAACCCTTTGTTGAGTCATTTCCTTCTACTGTTTAGGCAACATTCACTCTCAGGAAGAAATGATGATGGGTATGGACTGGAGTCTGGAATAGGATGCAGAATATGAAAATTAGCAGCTGTAGGCTCCAGCCATTTGTAATGTGCTGTAAGCAGTAGTGTTATAAAGTGAATTGTGCCTGAGAGTTTCTAGTGATAGGCCTTTGCCATACTCATAGCATGTCTCATGTCACATCCCACTGATGAAGACAAAGGCCAAAGGATGATACAATGGAAAATGGATGATACAATGGAAATGTGAATAGCTTTCCATTCTTTTCTATAAAGTGGAACAGTACAAAGGTTTTTGAAAGTTGTTTATTTTTCTAGCCCTGAATAAAAGCTCCTATTTCTCTAGTTCTGAATGGTGTGAACTTGTGCTTTCAGTTAAAAGTTACCCAAGAGATTCGAGAAACTCTGGAGAGAACAAAGGGTGAATTATCTTAAAAAATAGAATAGACAATATTTTGAGTTCATTCACAGGAGATTATTTCTCAAAATAATGGAAGAGAAACATTTATCAAGGGTTAAAAGTATCTACTATTTGGAATTCAGAATACATTTTAAATAATCTGGGGCTTGGAAGTTTTTAAATTTTGGAGCCATTAATTTGAACAGGGTCTAGACTAATAGTAGTCAGGGAAAGTATTATCCAGCCAAATACATTTTTTTTTTTAAGTAGCTGAAACATATTTAACATTCTTAATAATGTCCAAAGTTAAGTTACAGATAAGATGGTGAGGAATGACTCTGTCTTTCTTTTTAGAGAGAAACATATGGGTACTTACTTGGCAGTGATTTGGGAATTCAGTATTTATTTCTGAGGTCTTAGATTACCTAATTTAAAAACCTTCTCACTTTGTAAATAAAGAGACCTAGAAAAATGTAATTTGTGTCTCTATCCCAGTGAAATTCTATCTTTGAGGTTTAACTGAGTATTTAAATTTACACCCACTCATTTTTTGTACCTTTAAACTTATATTTCATTTGGTCATTGCCTTTGTCAAACAAATGTTCAAATATCAAATATTCTTGCTAACAATGAAAAAATATAGCATATTTATATTTCCAAATGATATCTAAATCAGTTTTTAAACACATTCCCATGCTTATTACTCTCCGAAAGACTGAAAGCATCTTTCGAAGCTGAGGTAGGTGAGCATGTGCACACACACAAAGACAGACTTTGGAAAAGTACAAGGTATCCCTTTGTTGGTATAGTGGCTTAAAATTGAAATGAATTGACTTCAACACAGGTCGTGAGCTCAGTGTCCTGGGATGGAGCCCCATTGTTGGGCTCCCTGCTCAGCAGGGAGTCTGCTTCTCCCTCTCCCTCTGCCCCTCCCCACTGTTCCTTCTCTCTCTTGCTCTCTCTCTCAAATAAATAAATAAAATCTTAAAAAAAAAAACCTGAAATGAACCAATACAGTCAGCTTTTAAGAAACTGTTTATTTTGAGATAACTGCAGAATTATATGCAATTATAAAAGTAATACAGAGGTAAAATAAGGCATACAAATAATACGGAGTTGTAAAAATAATGCATATATGTATAATATATAACATATACCCTTTACCCAGTTTCCCTTGAAGGTGACATTCTACATATGTAGTTCACATCAGTTATTTTAAAACAAGAAGAATTTTTAAACACACAAGAAATTGTGTAGAAAATTAAATAATCTATTAGATTTAACAAAAGGGCTAATGTATTTTTTTCTCTTTTAAATTACAACTCAATCCCCTTGCAAATTAAGAGAGACTGGAAGAACATGAGATATGAAAAATGCAAAATTCAATGGAAAAGAACACTTAAATGTTTTGGCGAATTTGACTTTCCATTCAACATTAGACAAAAATCGTATTTATTATTTTTTATTTTTGGAACAAATTCAACCAGTGTTTGTTATGCAATATATGTAAAGAGGACAGATTTTAAGGTTGAATCCTCTCCTCGTTGTCTAACTTGGGGTGAATACTTTCCTTTTCTGAGCCTCTATCCTCATATGGACATGGGAAAATAATGGCTCTCCCACATGGTTGGCAGAATAAAAGGAGGCAACCAGTACAGGATGTAACAGGGGCAAGATAGCCAACAGTTTGATTGACTGAGTGCCCTTCTTGTGCCATGCAGGAGATTCAAAGTTCAGAAGACATGGTTTCTGCCTGTGAAAAAAATTTGAGAGAGAGAGAGAGAGAGAGAGATAGATTTAATTAAAGTGAGGACAGTGCCAGTAGAGATGCACTTACAAAGTGTTATGTGTATAGAAAAAGGGAAAGATGAATTCAAGCTCAAGAGGGATTGAAAAAGGCTTAGGGGAAATATTACTTTTTTAAAAAGCTAAGTTGACTCTTAAAAGAAAAGTAGAGATTTTCCAGCACTTTTCCCCTGGGGAGAGAGATATTGCAAGAATTGGGTATCTGTTTTCTAAGTAGGATGCTGAGTCCTGCACACCATTTGATTCCTTTATATTCCTCCCATGGCTTTGTCCTTTGAAGCAGAGCCACCGCCATGTCTCTAGCAAGCCAGAAGGCCACTTCTGCTGGTGCACCCCTGATCATCTCATTAGACAGCTGTGCCTTTTCAGAGAGCTGGGCTGCAAAGATGTATAGTGTGCATGAGTGACCAGATGGACACTGAGCAAATCAGTGCCCAGGATGACTGCATGATTTGATGTGAGTGGAAAAATCCATCTTTATAAGTGAATAGACAGATAGATGACCCATGTATACATTGGCCAGGCACATGCCACATGCACATGTATCCTGTGATTGAAGGATACATTTTAAAAGAGGATGTAATCGTAAATGAACACACCTCAAAGATTTTATTTCGTTCATTAATGAAGGAACTGGTAAGGCATTACACATGCTTAACAGAGAATTATGAATGTTAAAATGAATTTACAAATGGATGCAAATTAACAAATTGTTAACATCCACGGGGCTGTAATTAGTGGCATTCCATTGAATACAATTTGCATTTCTATTGACAGAAATTATTTGCACTGCTGTGGTAGGCAGATTTCTAAGATGCACCTCCCCCAAGATTACTACCCCCTGGTGTACATGCCCTATATAATCCTCATCCCCCACACACCTTCTTGAGCAAGACCTATGATGGGATAATCTCTCCCTTGATTAGGTTACATTATATTGGAAGGGTGATGGGGTAGTCACTTCTGCGACTGGCAGCCTGGAGAGAGACTGTCTTGCGGGCTTTGAAGAAGTAATCTGACATGTTGTGGAGGTCTGTGGTTAAGACCTGAGGGACCTATGGCTAGGACCTCTTAGAAACTGAGAGAGACTAAATAGATATTGGTTTAAGCCACTAAATTTGTGGTAATTTGTTTCATAGCAATAGAAAATGAATTCAATTACTATCTGGTTTTCTACAAGTTAACTCTTTACAGAGTTGTAAAAGAGCCTAGTCACAGATAAAGGGAGAGAGAAAACCCAGATGGCTGAGCTAGCAGGATTCCCACTAAATTTTAGTCTGAACTTTTTCTTACTCTGCATTGAACCAAACTCTCCCTCAACTTTTACATTTGCATTCGTTTCACAATGTGTTTTATTTCTTTCTCCCTCTCTCCCCCTTCCTTCCTTCCTTTCTTCTTTCCTTCCTTCCTCTTGCCTGCCTTCCTTCCTTCCTCCCTCCCCTCCCTCTCTCCCTCCCCTCTTTTCCTTTCTCTTTCCTTTCCTTCCCTCCCCCTTCCCCTTCCATTCCCTTCCTTTCCTTTTCTTTTTTTCTTTTCTTTTCTTTTCACCTAGTTTTTGGCTCCTAGTCATACATAATAGGAACAATCAAAGTTAGCTTGATTTTGAGAGTAGTCTCCAGGGGGATTTATCCATTCATTTTAAAGGAGGAAGTGCAGTTTTTTTTTTTTTCCAGATTGCTGTTAACCAAGACTTCTAAAATTCTGCAAATATGTTCCCCTTTATCTGATTAGACTGAATTACAATATCATGAAGGTACTCACAGTGTCTTGCTCATATATGCAGTGATGGGAAGAGGGTAGTCACTAGGCAGGGTTTAGAAGGAGCCTCTGAAAATTGAAAGGATGAGTTAGGTCAGAGAAATCTATTGTCTTATCAGGGATGCTGCCTTGAATGAAACAGACTTGAGGTAGAATTATCAAATGAAGTAGACTATAGGTGAGTCAAGGTAGGAATTGTGGGACTAGAGCAGCATAGGAGAAAGTTTATAGGCCACCATAAACTGTGGGTGTGAGGCAGAGCAGATGGCTCCAAGCCAAGAGGAACAGAAGGTCTGGGCACTAGTGAGAGATACAAGAGGCAGAGGAGAATGAGATGGGGTAGGTGTGCAACTCCAAATGCCTAAATTAGGCATTTCAGTATGATTCTGTGGGATACCCAGCTCCTGCAGGAGCCAGAAAGATGGTTATAGTAGGAAAATGGTTGTGTCTGGAAGATGATCCTCGCTAGGAAAGTGTTAGACTGTGAGAGCTCTTATAAACTTCTGGGCCCTGTTCTGTCATTTTAGAGAAAAGAAAACTGAATTACAGTCAGTCAGGAAGTTAATGGCAAATCTGGAACCTGAATCCAGTTCCATTTAGCTTCACCTATACAGCTTATTTCTAAGAAGAGAACTAAGTAAATATGTAAGTAAGTAAGTACATAAGGAAGGAAGGAAGGAAGGAAGGAAAGATGGAAGGATGGAAGAAAAGTAGCTGGAGGTAAGACTAGTAAGAGAGGGAGAAGGTTGCAATTGTTTGAGATTACTGAGGTATACATGATTTGTAAAGAAGGGAATATTTGAGAAATACGAAAAAATCAGCCAGATTTGGCAGTTTCTTGGATAAAAAGTACAACAGAAACACATGATGTGCTTGGGTGTACTAGCTATCTGCTGTGCAAATGGATTACTGCCAACATCTGTGGCTTAACAACGAGCTTGCTATTTGACTGTTTCTGTAGATCAGGAATCTGGGCGTGGTTTAGCTGGGCCTCCTGCTTCAGGATCTCTTACAAGACTCAACTGATATGGCAGTCAGGACAGTGGTCAGGACTGCAGTCTTATCCTAAGACTGGGGAAGAATCCACTTCCAAGTTTATGAGATTGTTGACAGGATTCAGTTTCTTGCTGTCTGTTGGCCAATGCCACCTCTCCTTGCTATCTCTCCCATTCAGTAGAGTAGCTTACAACATTTGCTTCCTTGAACCAAACAAAGAAGAGAGTTTGCTAGTAAAATGAAAGTTACACTCTTATGAAATGTAATCATGGAAGTGACAGCCCATCATTTTGGCTGTAATCGATCAGTTAGAAGCAAGTTCCAGGTCTTTGCCCACACTCAAGGGGAGAGAATTGATAAGAATGTAAATATGAGGTGGGGATCATTGAGGGCCATTTTAGAATCAACCAATATCTTGGAACCCTGGAGTTCCTCCAGTTACACAAGAAAATGTATGTGAAGAGGTAGTTAAGGGAAATAAAGTCAAATTGCTTAGCTTGCAAAAAAAAAAAAAAAGAGTACAAAACCTAGAACTGTAGATATTTTGTAGAATATTTGACAGGATATTTAGAAAAGTAGGAAGTATTGACCACATGCAAATACGGTCAACATGCAAATATGGCAAAAACAAGAAAATATGAAATGATTAATGCAGATCCAAATGTAAGAAGAAACTAGGGTGTAGTTAATTTTAGAATGGACAAAACAAGCCAAAATGTGGTCTATGAAAGTAAAGGTAGTTAACAAGGATGGAGGTTTTAAGTCTCAAACATAGACGTTAAAATAAATTTAGGACATAGAAAAAGGGCTTTTCATGGCTTTATGAAAATAGCATCCTATGCCAGGCGAGTGGAAATGAATGGGATTAGAAAGATTTAAGGGATAATAATCATGGGAAATGAGAATTAATGACTTGATTTAGTATAAAAAGGCAGGAAGAGGAGGGAGGGGAATAAAGGCTAGCAGAACCCAAGGGGCCCAAAGAGATGGAAAAAGTGCAGCCACTGTTAGCTCTGGTAAGCTTTGCTCTTTTCCCAGCAAGCTGTCGCTACTGACGGGCACTCGAAGTTGATGAATATAAAGCCTTGGTATTCTCTTTCAGGAAACTCGCCAAATCAACCCTGGTCCTTGTGCTGGTCTTTGGAGTGCACTACATCGTGTTCCTGTGCCTGCCCCACTCCTTCGCCGGGCTCGGCTGGGAGGTCCGGATGCACTGTGAGCTCTTCTTCAACTCCTTTCAGGTAGAGAGTGCCAGATGGTAATGTGGTTCTTGCATTTTGCTTTTATTCCCCTCTCGAAACTTTGTTCTCTGCCCCTCTGTCTGTGGGGACAGGGCCATGAAAAGGCATTATTCTCTGGAGTCTGTGCTTTTAACCTCTGACTAGAGCAGGAGCTGCTTCTCACAAACATGCCTGGGTGGTGAGACAAGAAAGCATATTGTTAAAAAAATAAAAATAAAAATAAAAAAAAAGAAAGCATATTGTTGTAGAATACATAATGCGTACAGAGCAGCATGTGTGTATGGAAAATAAACGAAAGCCAAAGAAAAAGAGACAGGGAAGAGGGGAGAAAAAGGGAAAGGGAGACAACAAAGAAGAAAAAGTAACTTCTATCCATTTTATCTCATTTGAAAATATGATCACCATCATCCCTCACGTGGCTTTCTGCGGACGCCTATCTTCTCCTGGCTACTCGCTTGCCGCCTCTCGCTGCTGCCTTAAATCTGGTCTCCATACAAGGGTCTGAAGGATCTTAAAAATAAATTCGATCAGTCCCTTATCTACCAGAAGTACCCAGAGATTTCCCACTGCACTCAGAATAAGAACCAAATGCCATTTGTCAGCCCCCTGTCCAACTTGTGATGTCGCGTTCCACCATGTTCCCACTCACCCGCTAAGTTTGAGCCCCACTAGCACTTCCACACTTTGTCTCTGTCTCAGGGGCTCGGACTTACTGTTCCCTTTGTCTAGAAGGTGCTCCCTGCTAATATTCACAAGGCCAGGCTTCTTCTTGTCACTCAAACCAGCTTAAATGCCATCTCTTCAACTCGGTCTTCATTGAGTTCCCCATTCAGTGTCTCTTCTCCATTCTTCTCTTTCACACCACTTGCTTGGCCTGGATAGCCCTTATTATCTTACGTTTTTCTAGTGTGGCTAGTTGTTTATATTTTATCCATCATCTGTATTTCCTTCTAGAATGTAGCTCTAAGGGAACAGGGACCTCGTCTGTCTTGATTAACTTATTTATTCCTGGCATGCTGAGCAGTTTGCCCGGTAGAAGCTCAATAAATATTTTTGAATGAGTGAAACAAAAAGTTTCTTTGTCTTTTTACCATATAATAGCCTATGTCTGTAGTTTCCAGCATTCACAGTGTATAAATATCTCTTACCAACCAGGGGATATTCTGTGATCCTTGAGTGACAACATAAATGAAGCTAATACAATAGAAACCAGTTATTTGTGTGTCTTGGAGTGTTTTATTCAGTTATTTGTTTGGTTCAAGTGACACCAACGAAGGATCTCAGACAAATATAATATAAACTTAAAGATTTGGAAATACCAGGAGAGAATAGTTCATATAATTTTCTGAATGAAGCATAACACAACCAAGTTTTTCAATGTTATGTATTGTGATACAAGACACCTGAGTGCTGTGAACTTCATGAGTTGTCAGCATGCTAACCTTCTCTTCTGTTCCCCAGGGATTCTTTGTGTCTATTATCTACTGCTACTGCAATGGGGAGGTAGGTTTGAAGAACCCCCCTGGACATTCCACAGCTCTAGCTCTAAGTAAGCTTGTAAATGGCCATCACAGTGTGACCTGAATCTCTTTAGCATTCCCAGGAGTTACAGGAAAAAATGAGTAGGGAGAAAGGAGATATTTCAGCCATAAATGATTTTGAGAAAGCAAGGATTAATGAAAATAAGCTAGTCTTTCTCTTCTAGCACTTTTCAATGTTAATTCAGTTGGAAACTCTGATAGCAAAACACCAACTTGTTGGAATATAAATGGATACTTGGAAGGACAGTGAATTTCATATTCCAGTCAATCCTTAAACTGATATTCAATTTCAAGTTCTATAAGAAACAAAAAAAAGTTTTCTTGAGACAAGAAAGAATATTTTGATATATTTAAAACTATACAATGGTGGCAGGACGCTTTCAGTTCATTTAGGGGTTGGCTAGGGACAAGTAGCCCTACTGTTCTTTCAGGTGACACCAGCTTACCAGATTTCTGTTGTTTTCCACAGAACTTCCAGATAAGCTCCTTTTTGGTAAAGGGCAATAGCAGTAGAATAGATTCTTCAACCACAGGTTGGAAGCGAACGCCCCACCCCACTAATAACGCACTTGCAGTGCTTGCTTTTCATAGTGTAGGTTTCTTCCCCATTTTTTTCTCCTTCGGTATGCTTATGTAAAAGTGATAGTATTACATTTCAGGTTGAGTACTTTCCATGGCATTCTTCAGCCACAGCTGGGACTATTTATCTCTCCTTCTCTTCCAACCCATAATCCTCTTTTCCCTCTCCCACAAGTCAGATGTTTCTTTCTTTCTTTCTTTTTAAAAAAGAGAGAGATCAATATCAAGCAGGGTGAGGGTAGGGGCAGAGGGAGAAGGAGAGAAACCCCAAACAGACTCCCTGCTGAGCGCCCAGGCCAGGGGGCTCTAACCCAGGACCCTGAGATCATGACCTGAAACGAAATCAAGAGTCTGACGCTTAACTGACTGAGCCGCCCAGGCTTCCCAAGTCAGATGTTTCTCTGGGCCGCATTTCAAATTCTATTAAAATACTAATCTTGGGTAAGTCCCTTCACCTTTCTCAAAGCCTCCGTTTATTCATCTCTGGTAGTGTACCTATCTCCAAGGTTTTTCAAAGTTGAGAGAGAATATGTACATCAAGTCGCCGGCACACGGTGGAAACTCAGTGACAACCATCACTGAAGGGCAAACGTCCAGGTAACAAGGCTGCAGGGTCTCCCTGATGGTTTCTGACGCACAATGTTCCCTGCGACTTAGGTTCAGTCT
This sequence comes from Potos flavus, assembly GCA_028534135.1. Taxonomy (NCBI): domain Eukaryota; kingdom Metazoa; phylum Chordata; class Mammalia; order Carnivora; family Procyonidae; genus Potos; species Potos flavus. The sequence continues at coordinate 148,786,186 of CM052883.1, forward strand.
GAGGTGAAGAAGTTGTGGAGTCGGTGGAATGTCTCCATCGACTGGAAAAGGACGCCCCCCTGCGGCGGCCACAGATACGGCTCCGTGCTCACCACGTTGACCCACAGCACCAGCAGCCAGTCGCAGGTGGCAGCCAGCACTCGCATGGTGCTCATCTCCGGCAAGACCACCAGGACCACCGGCCGCCAGCCCGACAACCACGTCACTTTACCCGGCTACGTCTGGAGTAACTCGGAGCAGGACTGCCAGCCACACTTGATCCACGAGGAGACCAAGGAAGGGAGTGTGAGGCTGGGAGACGAGATTCCAATGGTGGAGTCTCCCCGGCCGTTGGAATTTAACCCAGACCTGGAAGGAAGCAAAGGAGAAACAGAGGATGTTCTCTGAGTCAACATCTGTGACTTCGAAGAGCTGGTTCTTCTGGTTGTGTCAGAGGAGCTTGGCTGGCATTCCTCTGCGTGAGCGGCAGAACTGAAAATTCAGGGTTCAAAGTGTTACTTCACACAAGTTTTCAGGTTGCATGAATTGGATTCTATAAATAGTAAAGACACAAAAGGAGAGGTGTCCGTGGAGTCGTTTATTACCTTATTTTGGCATTAAATTCTCTTCTAAATTGTTGGTGTGGTATACGTGCTCTGTGATTGTTCATTTTTTCTGCTACTTTTGGGTAGAAAACCGTTTCAATGCTTGGCTCTAATTTTCTCGCATAAAAATGTCACTCTAAGTATGATAGAGATCATTCCATACGTGTCATTTCCCTTTTAAGAAATTAGCATTCTCTTTTTCTCATTTTAATGTACTTCTACAATTTCATTCCTTTTGCCTGTGTATAGGAGCAATTAGGGTCTGAAAACATGCCTTGAGCTATGAAAGAGCTAAGCACAAGTACACATTGGAAAAAAAAAAGCAGCTGGACTTTGATAAGATAATAAATTTGTGAAGTATCTGTTTCTTTCTAGAAATAAGGAAAATTACTCGAGATAGTATTGCACCTAGTCCTTCTTTTGAATGTCTCCTCCGTGACCAGCCAAATCTCAGGTCTTCACTCCTCCGCAAACCTCGACATGCCACCCGGTTTTCTGCGTCAGTGAGCTTGTGTCTGCAAACTGATTCTGTTTGTAATCATTTGTACTGATAGTGAGGCACACTGCATCTGTGCCTTTTTCTTCTTTGTTCTATTACTATAGTCCAAGTGGCATGTGGAATAAATTAAAAGTTTGTTCTAAAAATGCATTTTGGTTCACTTTAAAAGATTTTCTCTCAGCGTCTAACTTTGTTTTTGAGAACCAACCAAATGTTCCTTCTTCAAAACTGCAGAGATCAGCATGTAGCTCTAACTCTTACCCGAATTCGAAACTTCAGTATGTTGCAGTAGTGAAACATTTATTGAGTGTATGTCAGGTACCCACCATCCTGCTGGTTTTTTACAAACATTAACTTGTTTAATTTTCACTACAGACTTATGGTTCAGTTTTATCACTGTCACCCTCTTTACAGTTGGCGTTGTGACTCATAGAGGTGGAGTAACTCGCCCAAAGTTGCACAGCTAGACATTGATGGAACATGGTTTCAGACACAGATCTACTGACTTCAAGTCCTGTGTTCTTAACCATTAGCTCCACTATCACCAGTATATGTTTCCCATTAACCAATCAAAACATTCAATTAATTTCTTCTGGCAGAGAGTGCTTAAGAACTCTTATTATGTCTTAACCTCTGACCTTCTTGATGTTTCCACTCTAGTGGGGTAGACAGATTTATATAGGAAATGAAAATATTACAGAGCAATGTGTTTCTAAGTGAGACAACACAGGTCAAACTGATCTGTCTCATTGTGCTGAATGATTTAACCAACAACATGCAACTGGTGTCATGATGAATAAGGTACCCTGATGTCTACACACCATCTTGAAAAATAATATACTTTCCTTCTATGCTCATTCTTGCCTTCCTCTTCTGTGCCACACAGATGTAATTTCCTTCCCATCCTGTTTACAAAGGTGCCATTGTACATATTTAATTCATCTGATTCTATGCTTTATTGTCACACCCCACACTGTCTCCTTCTCAGGAGAGAAAGAGCATGGGTGGAAAGATTAAGTTCAGTTCTATAGCTAATTTTCTGCAAGTCTTTATAAAATCACTTAGCTTCCTTTGTAGTTCAAGTTTTCTATCTTTAAAATGAAGATAATATCTGTCTACTTTAGAGAAATGTTCTGGTGATAAGAGAAATCACATATTGAAAGCACTTTGTAACATAAAAATATCATACAAATAGTTGGTTTGGGTTGTTGTTACATTATAGTTTCAAGTTAAAATCTGTCTTTTTCCCATTATATTATAAAAGACCTTATTGGTTAGTACAACATAACAATTGTTAGAATATATGTTTATCTTTTGATAATATGGAAAATATTAAGAGTTCTTACTTTTCTTTCTTTTTTTTTGAGAGAGTGTATGTGTGCATATGCACACACGTGAGGTGGGAGGAAGAAGGGCAGAGGAAGAGGAAGAGAGAGAATCCTAAGCAGGCTTCATGCTGAGCGTGGAGCCCAACACTGGGCTTAATCTCACGACCCTAAGATCATGACCTGAGTTGAAATCAAGAGTCCAATGCTCAACTGACTGAGCCACCCAGGCACCCCAAGTGTTCTTGCTTTCTAAGCCAACCTCACATTTTAAGGCTCGGTCACTACTTCTTTATGTTAACAAGTATGAGTATAATCCTCAGAGTAATCAAAAATTTCTTTAAAGTTCAGTTATTCATTAATTAAGCAAATATTTACTTAAAGCCTATCATGTGACAGATACTACGCTATGTGCCGGGGCCATAACAAAACATAAGGCATAATCGAATCTCAATAAGGAACAAAGAACCCCTTAGGTGCTTGCTAAGGCTCTTTACCTCATCTGTGTAGACACATTTTTCTTCTAGGTTTTGATGTTTGCATCCAGTTAGATAATAAATTATACCACTCTTGATTTTATCAAGTAAAATATCAGGTAGTTATTCAGGATTGGCTGATTTAGATTCAGAGGTACAAACTACTGGCTGATTAGCTCAGTTTGGCTGGGTTTTATTTCTCTTCGAGGGATTACCATATATTGTTAAGTTGCCAGCCTTGAAAATATGAATGTTTCCACATAAAAATTATATTTTCTCAATTATAAAAATGTCAATCTTATGAACCAAAAATCAGCTGTTAGAGCTGAGTGGCGACTGACCTCTTCAGATGGGACAACAAAGGTGCTAGTACACCCCGTGCCCACCTGCCCTCATCCACTTATTTCTGTTACCTGCCTGGGCTCCAGACCCCTTTAATCTACATCTCGTGATCTAGACAATGCACTTCTATAAAACCTTAACAATAGTTTTCTAAAATGTTCTTGGGGAGTGACATTCTATATAATTTTAATTATTCTAATGAAGTTAAGCAACCAAGTATTTATTTTTTAGTTTTTATTTTTTGCATCCAAGTATTTTTATGTGTAGTGGTATTTAGGCTTGAAATCACAAATAATCTGTTTAGATGAGTCCATTAAGAAAAAAATTCATCCCATGGTTTCTGTGCTTTCAGAGCCCAACCACACTATGCTTCACTTTCTAAGTCATCACTCTGACTTATTGCTTAACACAACAGATATTTTTCTCTTTGGTAATACAGCAAGTTCTAGATGCAAAAAGGACTGGATAGTACGGTGGGTTACAGGGGTCTGTGAAGATAGCCATATATGGCTTGTTGACATGGATATTAAATTTTGATGCCTTATTTTTTCTGTAGCCAAAGGAAGCCTGATATCAGAGAAAACAGAATTCCACTGTCTAGTATAAACAAGAATGATTTTGGTCACATAACTTGTACTGTCAGAGCATTGTCTCTCTCTGCTTTTGTTAAACCAAATGGAAACGCTTTTGCTAAAGTTGCTGAAAGAACTCCACTGTTTTTGAATCATTGGAAGAAAATGAATAAGGTATGTGTGAGTTGCAGTATATTATTTACAGCCAGAGATTAATAGTATATGATTCACAGGTGATCTTCCTTAGAGATTATGGTAGGCAGAATAATGCCCACCCTTGTCCCCCCAAAGATATTTGCCTACTAATTCCCAGAACCTGTGACTATGTGGGGTAACTTGGCAAAGAGGAATTAGGTTGTATGTGGAATTAAGTATTGCTAATCAGTTGACTTTAAAATCAGTGGATTATCTGGGTAGGTCCCGTATAGTCACAAAGATCCTTGAAAGTGGAAGAGGGAGGCAGAAGAGGATGTGAGAGTGATATAATGTAAGAAGTGCCTCTTGTTGCTGACTATGAAGATGGCAGAAGGGGCTATAAGCTGAGGAATGTAGGCAACTGGAAAAGGCAAAGAAACAAACTCTCCCCTACAACCTGCAGAAAGAGTATAGCCTATTAACACCTTGATTTTAGCCCAGTGTACTCCTTATTGGACTTCTAACGTATAGAACTCTAAAATAATCAATTTGTGTGTGCTTTTTTGAAAAGATGTATTTATTTATTTCAGAAAGAGAGAGAGCATGAGTGGGAGGGGCAGGGGGAATCCCAAGCAGACTCTGCGCTGAGCGCAAAGCCTGATGTGAGGCTTAATCCCAGGACCCTGAGATCATGACCTGAGGTGAAACCAAGAGTAGGATTCTTAACCAACCGCACTACCTTGGCACCTCTCAATTTGTGTTGTTTTAAGCCACTGCATTTGTGGTAATATATTATGGTACCCATAGAAACCTATGGGTACATAGGTTTATATAGATGGTCCTACAGAGATTTATATAGATGGTCCACATGGAAGGAATTATAATGGCTGATTAGAATTATGCTGAATAATTGTTATTTATCTGCTTGCTTCATGGAGACCAATTATTTCCCTAGTGTTTATGGTATTTTATATAATGCATGTATTACAAGGAGGAAAGTTGCTTATTTGCCAAATTCATTTTTTTTACCAGTGGTTGTTTCATTTTAGAAACATAAATTTTTATCAGTAAAGGCCATTCTCAACTTTTCTAAAGAGTTACAAGTATCTGGTTTTATGGGTAGGATTTCAAACCGTGTCTCTTTTTAGGTCTGCTCTGCCTATGTCTTCTACCCTCAGCCCTCTCCATGAGACACACAGGGACTCAACTGCTCAGTAAAGCTCTTGCCTGCTCAGCCAGGGAAATTTTTGGCTGAAAAGATGGCCCACCCTGTGGGCACTTTAGGAATAACATAGAAACTGAACTCAACCTTTTCTGTCTATTTTATCATATAATCTTCTAACGCATCGTGAAGTTATCACCATTTCAAAAATGTAGAGATAATCAGAAGTTAGATGACTTGCTCCAGATTGAAGGGAATGAATCTGGATTTGAACCCAGTTGAGTTTGACTCCAAGGCCTTTGATTGTTCTCTCAAGCATATGGACATTTTTACTTTCTTTATCAGGAAACTAATAGTATGCCAAGTCAACCAGGGAATAAATAAGAATTTAACTATTGTGATAACAAATTACCAATAATTTTGAGAATGTGAAAACCAGTAATAACATGATTATAGTTTTGGGTAAAAGCATTTTTATTTCCCAGAATTTTATGACTGTCAGAATAAAAAAATAACCTTTTGAGGCGCTTGGGTTGCTCAGTCATCGTTAAGATCTGCTTTTGGCTCAGGTCATGATTCCAGGGTCCTGGGATCAGGCTCCCTGCTAGGCCGGAAGCCTGCTTCTCCCTCTCCTACTTCCCCTTCTGTGTTTCCTCTCTTGCTGTGTCTCTCTCTGTCAAATAAATAAATAAAATCTTTAAAAAAAAGAAAAAAATAACTTTTTAATTATTTTTTTCTCAACTCTTCCTTTAATTCTAGACAGAATCTATAACTAGAGATATAGTGATCTAAATCCTTCTTAAGCTGCCTCATGAGACCATGGAAAATTTGCCCATGTATTGTTGCAAAGATGACTTTGAACTCTTTATCTTTAGATTACTCATCTTTATGGCATTTAAAGGTAGCTTTTATGTGGGTTTTCACTTATTCACTATTATAAAAACCACTCAGTGGATTGGAAGTATCTATAAATGGTGCAGAAGCCAAGTAAAAAGGTAAATGTCCTTCTCTCTCATTGACTGTTTAATGTTGTTAGCACTTAAATTCAGCTCCTACTTAGATCCCTAATCTTTCCAACACCACATTTTATTTTGGGAGCTTATGGGTTCTTTTGATTCATGATTTAAATGGCTGAATAGGAAAACACATTTAGTATATGAAGCTATGAGTTTGTGTAACTTTTTTTCACATCTCTAGGACATAGAGCAGATTCTTGCTGACCAAAGACATTTCCAAAGTCTGCTCACCTTTACCTCCCCAGAGCATGTTAACAGAGATCTATCTCTGTTCCCCCCAGTCTTTTGAAAGCTATCTTTATTGAATTTCTGTTCATTGAAGAGAGTTGAAAAGGAGCTCAACTCCTGTAGTTTTACTGTATCAGCTGTAACATCATCAAGCATACAACATATATTCTTCAAATATTTATTTGAAGATTTTTATTATTTATTTGATAATTTCCCTTTTGTGAAGGCATCAGTTTCTAAAATATAATCTAGATCACATATTCTACCTTTGAAATGAGGTAGTCGAAATAATTCCATTGTTTTCCTTTTGTCATAATTCTCACACATTTATACATTCATTGATTAAAGTTGGAGTGAAGTGATGTCTGGAAGTTCTTTGCAGAGTTTTAGGCTGTGCCTTTACAAAGCTACAAGGTGTAGAAAAATATAATACATTCGGAGAACTGCCAGGGTTTCATGATGAAGTGTGAGTGGGGAAGGAGGAGATGTCAGAGATGTGGCTGCAGAGGGAGGCAGGGAAGATACTGGGAAAGGCTTCTATCCCTTGCTATAATCTGAAAGGTGTGAGGAATCTTTGATGGAGGTAAGCAGGAAAGGAGCAGGTATATATTTCTAAGATAACTCTCAAACTGTGTGAAGATGAGCTAGAAAAGGTTAAATAGGCACAAAGGCAGCAGTTAGGAGGTGAGTGCAATGGTGCAGGTGACATACGTGAGTCCAAAGTATGACAAGGGCAGCGGAAGTGGGAGGGAGAAGGTATTTAAGAAGTAGAAGGCAGGTGGAGGTACTAAAGAGCAAAATTGGTAATCCCAGAGTTGGGTGTGCTGAATTCAAGAGCTTTGTAAATCAAGGTAGCTTGAGGATGAAAGCAGAAGAGAAGTCAGAGGAAATTCCTCTAATGTGGAGACATTACTCTCTGTCTCCCTTCCAGCACCCCCAACTACAAAAGTTTGCCTTCCTGTCTGCTGAGCAAGCATTTTCCAGAGTTTTGCTGGCTATACTACCAAGACTTTCCTAAGTATTATCTATCAGCTTCCAGCTCAAAGAAAAGAGCCATGGGGCATTCAGGCAGAGTAGCAACCAGCTATTAGAAGCTATAGAAATATTCATGAACAACCAAAGGAATATTGAATAACATAGCCTCTGTACTCCTTTCTGTCTTCTTTATTCTGATCAGAAGTAGCAGAACTGTGTAAAGCTAAATAACATCCAAACAAAAGGGATAGGTTTGAATCAAGCTATGACTGATTCCAGCTAAGGGATTAGAAGACGATACTGTAGAAGGCATCTTGTGTTTGATGCCCACCATCTGCTCTCTTTCTTTCTAGTAGTAAGACCCCAAATTTCCTTTGGGAAATCACCCCTCCCTCATTCTCAGTCTTGTGATTTGGGTGGGATTGACTCTGTTTATAAATCCCAGATGGGACCTGTTAGGCTGCAATCAAGCAATTTATTTCTTCCCTCTGGCCAGTTATTGGTTGGTGATCAGGGTATAACGAGGCAGAAATATGTTGGGCTCCCAGGAGCAAGAAGCTCTCTCCCTTCCTGGACTGATTGTTAAGATGTGTGCCTGAAGCAGAGTTTGACGATGAAGCCAACCCCGAAAAGGCAAACAAAGCTGATGTGGGCATCCTGGTGACATTGTTTCAGGTAGCAATTCCTCTACCTCATATGTAATCACTTAAATGATGAAATCAATCAATTCTTTATTTTATTTTTCTCCAGTTGAATTTTTTCTGCCATTTTCAACTCAAGAGTTATGTTGATATAAAAAGTCACATTTTATTTAGAAGTTTATTTTATTCATTCAGCAAACATTTATCATACGCCAGGTTGTGCCCAAGAACCTGGGATTAGAGCAGTGACAAGATAGACAAGGTCTTTATTCTCAAGAAAATTGTATTCTTTGGGAAAAGATAGCACAGACTATATAAATGAAGTCTTGCACAGACAAGATAATTCCAGATTGAGTTAGCTGTTATGAAGAACAGTAATAGGGTGATGTGATAGAGACTAAGTTGGGGGAGATGTTTAAGATACAGTAGGTCAGAGAAGGCCTTTATCTGAGGATGTAGCTTCTGAGTTGAGACAAAAAAGTTAGCTATGGAAATATGTTTGAGGGAGATGGCACACAGCAAGGGCAAAATTCTTCAGCAAGGAAGAGCTCTGAGTGTTCTAAAAGCATAATGAAAATCAGTATTATTTGAAGATAATGAGCAAGAAAGAGAGAAGATGTGACTGGAGAGTGAGCTTTGTGTATTCCTCTCATGAATAAATACTACCCCCTATTTTTAATCCAGATGGATTTCCACTTCATTCATAAGTTATGCATTTTTTTTAAAGATTTTATTTATTTATTTGTCAGAGAGAGAGTGCAAGCAGGCAGAGTGGCAGGCAGAGGCAGAGGGAGAAGCAGGCTCCCCGCCGAGCAAGGAGTCCGATGTGGGACTCGATCCCAGGACCCTGGGATCATGACCTGAGCCGAAGGCAGACGCTTAACCAACTGAGCCACCCAGGCGTCCCATAAGTTATGCCTTTGACTAATACTTATGCCTTTTATGTACCGAGTTCTGTGATAGATGCAACAAATGAAGGGATGAATAACTCAGAATTCCTGTTTCAGAGGATTTCACAGTGTTTGGAAGTTCACCAGAGCCTTTAGAATCTCATGCACTTCGCTGTTCTGTAGTAACTGCTCAGCGTTTGAAACTCGAGGTCAGTCTCCTCACATTCATCCCCAGCTCTCCCAAGCAGTATAGTTCCTGCTCCACGACCCATTACATCTTCTGTGTGACCTTCTCAGACCTAAACCTCTTTCTTTGCAGTTGAGATCCCCACTTTCTGGCTTGTAAGCAGTTTTTTAATGCAAAGATTTATGTGCAATCAGATAGTACAAATGGCATCAAATATGGTGTATCATTTGTTGCTGGTGGTCTTGGCGATTCTTGCCTGTCCATGTAATGTTTTACACGTATATCTTTTTAATATTGCCTTAAGTTTGTAACAATATATTCAGGAATTCTGTAAAGAATCTAAAACTATCCTAATGGTATTAATGAAGATTATATGTTTATAAGATTTTCTAGAAATTTTCTTAGGAAACTTAAGGCCATACCGACAGATAGATTATGAAAAATAGAGAAATTTGCGCTCACAGATAAATCTGCCATATAAATGAGGAGACCCAGAAAAAGTAGCCTTACCTTTTTAGCAGTCCACTAGAAGATGCTTTATATATTAATATCAGAGAGAATATCAGAAAAGCAATGATAAAGGCAAAGAGGATAACTTTCACTGGCAAATATTAATCGTTGTTACTTTACATAAAGCACTGAAGCAACATTAATTGACATGGGGCCATTCAATGGGCATAATTTTGTAATTTTGAAAATAACATTTGAAGGCAAACTCATGAAGAATCATGAGGCAGCTCCAAACATTGGAAAGGTCTGAAGTCTATGACATACCAAATCTCATTTCATGTCATCATTCAGAATGCTGAGACAAGTCCATCACACCAATCTAGCCATTGCCCAAGTGGAAAAATGAATATGAATTTATTTATTTATTTTAAAAAATATTTATTTATTTAACAAAGAGAGAGAGAGAAAGAGCACAAGCAGGGGGAACAGGAGGGGAGGGAAAAGGAGAGGGAGAAGCAGACTCCTTGCTGAGCAAGGAGCCGGATGTGGGGCTGGATCCCAGGACCCTGAGATCATGACCTGAGCCAAAGGCAGATGCTTAACTGACTGAGCCACTCAGGCACCCCAAAATGAATATGAATTTAATTAACTTCACCTTACTTGCCCTTATTTATTATGTAACTTTCCTTAGGTTTCTAAAAAAAAAATGTTATAAAGCTGCAGTATGCATATAGCTATATAACCATGAATGTTATATTCATGTAGATAGATGTATTTAATGAACAGGCCTGCTATCTAAATGCTACCTCCTTTATTCTTGATTCTAGGAGAAAGCATGAGAAAATGAAGGGCACATCATGAACATTATAATGAAAAATCGTGATGTTCAAAAGAAATAATAACATGTAACTTTCCAAAAAGTAATTAAGTGTGAAATATAGCACATAAATTTACCCATGTAAACTGTGAAACACAAGCTAAAGTTTGATAGACATTGAGTTTGTGTAAACATCAAATCCATGTGCTAAGATAGGAAGAAAAGACAAAGATAAACACAGATATGTCGTCTCCTAGCAAGGCCTATCAACAGTAGCGGCTCAGCCGCTACAATCATCTCCTTCGCTTGTGCCTTGACTTGGTGGTGGGGGGAGCTGTGCTGTCAGGGTGAGGGAAGAAGGTGGTGATTTCGACCCCCTCCTGCACTACTAATGAACTACTACAACCTATTTTTCCTTCTGATCAAATTGTTACTCTCACCATATGATACCATTGTGATTGTGACATTTTATTTTTTAAAAGATTTTATTTATTTATTTTTAAAGATTTTTATTTATTTATTTGACAGAGGGAGAGAGATCACAAGTAGGCAGAGAGGCAGGCAGAGAGAGAGGGGGAAGCAGGCTCCCTGCTGAGCAGAGAGCCCAATGCGGGGCTTGATCCCAGGACCCTGAAATCATGACCTGAGCCAAAGACAGAGGCTTTAACCCACTGAGCCACTCAGGTGCCCTTTTAAAAGATTTTATTTTTAAGTAATCTCTCCACCCAATGTGGGGCTCGAACTCAAAACCCTGAGCTCATGCACTCCACCAACTGAGTCAGCCAGGTGCCCTGGAACAACATTTTATTTAAAAGCATCTGTCTGCATCTGACTGTAAACAAAAGCAGACTTTTTCAAAATTCACATTTTTCATGCTGTTTCCCAGCGATTGTATTTCCTTAAAAAGGACTTTATTGTGTTAACCTAGAATGAAATGTACCTATTTTAGGTATGCTGCAGAGTGAGTTTTGACAAAAGAGTATGCCTATGTGTTACCACCACACTCAGAAATATTTTCATCACCTGGTTTAATTTGTGGCCATTCCCACTCAATACCCTGTCCCGCATGGGACCAGACAACCACTAATCTTTTAGTCACTGCAGACTACATTTGCCTTTGTGGTGTTTTATATACATGTAATCACAAACCACGCTGATTTCTTTTGTTCAGCACAATGCTTTTGACATTCATCCATGTTGCGGAAGTAGCTTGCTGAGTACTATTCCATCACAAGGTTGTATAATACATTTTTTTATTAGTTCATCTGTTGATGGACATGATAGACATCCCAGTTCTTAGCTATTACCAATAAAACTGCTATTTGCATATGTAAACAAGTCTTTGTGTGAACATGTATTATTTCTCTTAGGTAAGTACCTAGGAATGGAATTCTAGTCGTGTGTGAAGTGTATGTTTAAATTTATAAGAAATTATTAAACTGTGTTCCAAATCTGGTTGTATTATTTTGTACTCACACTAGCCATATATGAAAGACTTTAACTCGGGCCATTGTAATGGACACAGAGTACTCTCTCACTGGAGTTCTCATTAGCATTTCCATGAAGATGAGTGATGCCGAATATGTTTTCTCATATTTATTGGCCATTCATTTATCTTTTTTTATGAAGAAACTCTTCATATATTATTTCTCATTTTTATTAGGCTATTTGTCTTTGAATTGTCAAGTTGTAAGAGTTCTTAATATATTCTGTATACAACTCATTTCTAGATAAAAGATTTGTGGTTTTGTGAATATTTTCTCTGTCAGTGCTTGTCTTTGTATTTCCTAAATGATATCTTCTGAAGAGTAGAAGTTTTCAATTTTGATGAAATGCAATTTGTCACAAATATTTTTTTCATGATTCATGGGTTTTGTGGCCTTAAGGATTCTTTGCCTACTCGGAGGTAACAGGGATTTTCTCCCTATTCTTTCTTCTAGAAGTGTTAGGGTATTTGATGAGAATTACAATCCATTCTGAGTGCATATTTGTGTAAGGTGAGGAAACACTCAGGGTTTATTTTCTTCATGTAGATATCCAGCTGTTATAGCACCATTTACTGAAAAACACAATCCTATTCCTGATTGAAGTTGCCTTGGCACCATTGTCTAAAATCAATTGACCAGGGATGCCTGGCTGGCTCAGTCGGTAGGACATGCGACTCATGATTTCATGGTCATGAGTTCAAACCCTATGTTGGGTATGGAGCCTACTTTACTATAATAAAATCAATTGACCATTTAGGTGTAGATCTATTTCTGAACTCTCTATTCTGTTCAATCAACCTATAATCTACCCTTGTGCCAATAATAAGTTTTACTGTAAGCTTTATAATAAGTCTGAAAACCAGGGAATATTAATCCTCCAATTTTATTCTCCAAAATTGTTTCGGCTACTCTAATTCCTTTACATTGCTATATAAATTTCAGGATCAGCTTTCAATTAATGTAAAAAAGCCTGCTGAAATTTTGATTGAGATTAAATGTATATATGAATTTGAGTAGCACTGACACCTTAACAACGTTAAGTCTTCTGGCCCGTCAATGTGTATATGCCTACATTTATTTACGCCACCTTTTAAAAAATTTATATCACCTTTGATTTTATTCAGTAATGTTTTATAGTTTTGTATGTATGGTTCTTACATATATGTTGTTAAATTAATCTTTAAATATTTATACTTTTGATGAGATTGTAAATGGCTATTAAAAATTTTAAATTTCCGAATGTTCATTGGTAGACTTTTTATAGAAATGGTTTTTATTTAGATTTTGAATATTAACTTAGTATCCTGCAACCTTATTATACATGCTTAAGAGTTTAGTGGTTTCATAAACTCTTAAGGATTGTCTCTACACAATCACGTGAGCTGTGAGTAGTGATAGTTTTACTTCATTCTTTTTAATGTTGCCTTTTCTTTCCTTTTTCCCCTTAATTGTAGTAGTGAGGACTTCAAGAGCAATGTTGAATAAGTGTGGTGAGAGTTGGCATCCTTGCTTTGTTCCTCATCTGAAAAGGAAAGTGATCATCCTTTCACCATTGAGCATGGTGTGAACTATAGGTTTTTCATAGATGCCCTTTGTCAGGATGAGGAAGTTTCCTTCTAGTTTGCTGAGAGTTTTTATTGTGAAAGAGTATTAAATTTTGTCAAATATTTTTTATATTTTGAATGAGATATATATCATTATTTTTCAATATGGTCAATTACATTAATCGATTCCCTAATGTTAAACCAATATTGCATTCCTGGGAAAAACCCTTTTGGGTCATGATATATTATTATTTTTATAGCTTACTCTTAAGGATGTTTGCAACTAAATTCATGAGGACTATTGTCCTGTTTTATTTTCTTGTACTATTTTTGCCTAGTTTTGGAATCAGGTCAATATTGGTTTTACTAAATGAGTTAAGAAGTCTTCCTTCTTTCTCCATTTTTTGGAAATAATTTGTGTGGGCTTGGCATTATTTTTTCCTTAAGTGTCTGGTAGGATTTATTAATGAAGCCTCTGCATGTGAACTTTTTTTTTATGGAAATGTTTTAAATTATGTATTCAATTATTTTAAAATTTGATGTGAGGAAATTTGGCTTTTCTACTTCTTTTTGATTCAATTTGATCATTTGTGTCTATTAAAGTGTTTATTACTTTATCTAAGATGTCAAATTTGTTGGCATAACTTTATTCATAATATTTCCTTAATTAGGAACTGTAGTTCTTAATTAGGAACTGCAAACTGTAGTTATACAGTTTGTCTCCCTTTTTCATTCCTTGTACTGCTAGTTTGCATATCTCCCTTTATTTGTTAGTTCAGCTAGATGTTTACAAAAAATGTCAAGCTTTTCAAAGAACCAGTTTTTAATTTCCTCGACTTTTCTCTATCTTTTCACCATTTCTTATTTCATTGAATTCTGCTCTTAATTATTTTCTTTTTTCTATCTTGGGATTAATTTGTTCCTGTTGTTGTAGGTTCATAAAATAGAAACTTGCTCATTTTAGAACTTTCTCCTTTTCTAAATAAGCACTTAAGGTCACAAGTTTCTTTTTAGGCACTGCTTATTAGCACCACATATATTTAAATATGTTGTGTTTTATTTTTATTCTTTTTAAAAAAGAGTTTAATTTTTAGGGGCGCCTGGGTGGCTTAGTAGGTTAAAGCCTCTGCCTTCAGCTCAGGTCCTGATCTCAGGGTCCTGGGATCGAGCCGCGCATCGGGCTTTCTGCTCAGCAGGGAGCCTGCTCCTCCCTCTCTCTCTGCCTCCTTGTGATTTCTCTCTCTGTTGAATAAGTAAATAAAATAAAAAAAAGTTTAATTTTTAGAGTAATTTTAGGTTTACAGCAAAATTGAGAGGAAGATACAGAAACATCCTATATTTCCCCTGCCCCTACACATGCATAGCCTCCCTCATTATCAACATACCCCACCAGAGTGGTACATTTGTTACAACTGATGAACCTATACTGACATAACATCATCACCTAAAATTCATAGTTTACAGTAGGGTTCACTCTTGGTGTGTTATATATTCTATAGCTTTGGACATGTATAATGAAATGTTTCCACCCTCACAGTATGATACAGAGTAGTTTCACTACCCTAAATATCCTCTGCTTGTGCATACCACCCTCCACTGCCCAGATTCTGGCAATCACTGATCTTTTTACTGTCTCTATATTTTGTCATTTCTGGAATATCTTATAGTTGGAAACATACAGTATGTAGCCTTTTCATATTGACTTCTTTTTACCTATTAATATGCATTTATAATATGCATTTACCTATTAATATGCATTTACCTATTAATATGCATATTACCATTTAATATGCATAATATCTTTGTCTTTTTATGGTTTGATAGCTCATTACTTTTTAGCACTGTATAATATTTCATTGTCTGGATACAGTAGTTTATTTATCCATTTACCTACTGAAGGACATTTTGGTTGCTTCCAAGATTTGGCAATTATGAATAAAGCTGCTATAAACATCTCTGTGCAGGTTTTGTGTGGATCTAAATTTTTAACTCATTTGGGCAAATACCAAGGAGCCCTATTGTTGCATTGTATGGCAAGAGGATGTTTAGTTTTGTAAGAAATCACCAAATTGTTTTTCAAAGTGGCTATACTGTTTTGCATTCCTACTAGGATACTCACCAGCGTTTGGTATTGTCCCTGTTCTGGCTTTTGGTCATTCTAAAAGATGTATAGTGTTATTTTATTGTTGTTTTATTTTATTTTTTTTCGTTGTTTTAATTTTCATGTCCCTGATGACATGATGTGGAGCAAGCATCTTTCGATATGCTTATTTGCTATCTGGATGTCTTCTTTGGTGAAGTGTCTGTTAAGGTTTTTGACTCATTTTTGAAGTTGGATTGCTTTCTTGAGTTTTAAGAATTCATTGTGTATTTTGGATAAGAGTTCTTTATCATGTATGTCTTTTGCAAATATTTACTTCCTATCTGTGGCTTGTCTTCTGATTCTCTTGACAGTGTCTTTCATAGATGGAAATTTTTAACTTTAGTCAAGTCCAGCTTATCAATTATTTCTTTCATGGATTATGCCTTTGCTGTTGTATCTGAAAAGTTATTGTTAAACCCAAGGGCATGTAGATTTTTGCCTATGTTGTCTTTCATAAGTTTTATAGTTTTGCATTTTACATTTAAATCTGTGACTCTTTTTGAGTTAATTTTTATGAAGGGTGTATGAACTGTGTTTAGATTTACTTCTTGCTTGTGGATGTCAAGTTATTCCAGCACCACTTGTTGAAAAGACTTATCTCTGTTCCACGGTATTGCCTTTTCTTCTTTGTCAAAGATCAGTTGACTGTAGTAAGTGAGTCTATTTCTAAGATCTCTATTCTGTTCCATTGAACTAGTCATCTATTCTTTCATTAGTATCATACTATCTTATGATTACTGTCACTTTATAGTAAGTCTTAAAGTCAGATAGTAACATCAGTCCTCCAAACTTTTTCTTCTCCTTCAATATTGTATTGGTTATTCTGGGTCTTTTGCTTCTTCATGTAAACTTTAGAATCAGTTTGGCAATATCTACAAAGTAACCTGCTGGGATTTTGATTCAGATTGCAAAGAATTTGAAGATCAAGTTGGGAAGAACTGATATTTTGACATTATTGAGTCTTTCTATCCATGAACATAGAATCTCTCTCCATTTATTTAGTTTAATTTCTTTTATAGTTTCATAATTTTCCTTATATAGGCCACATACATATTTTGTTAGAGTTATGCCCAAGTATTTCATTTTTGGGGATGCTAATACATATGACAATGTGTTTTCAATTTCAAATTTCACTTGTTTGTTGCTAGATATGGGAAAGTGGCTTTTGTATATTAACTTTATATTCTATAACCTTCCTAAAAATGCTTATTAGTTCAATGAGTGTTTATTGCTATTTCTTTCAGATTTTCACATAGATAGCCATGTTATCTGTGAATAAAGGCAGTTTTATGTTCTCTGTCTCAATCAGTTGTCCTATGGTATTAGCTAGGACTTTTAATATAAGGTTGACATGGAGTGACAAGGGTGTACATTCTTGCCTTGTTCCTCATCTTAGTGGGAAAGTTTCTAATTTCTGACCATTAAATATGTTAGTTGTAAGTTTTTGTTATTATTTACAGGTGGAAGAAGTTCCCCTCTAGTCCTAGTTTAATGAGAATTTTTATCATAAATGACTGTTGGATTTTGTAAAGGCTTTTCCTATATCTATTGATATGATCATGATTTTTCTTGTCTTTAGCCCATTGATATGACAGATTACATTAATCAATTTTCCAATGTTGAAATAGCCATGAATATCTGAGATTAATTCTACTTTGTTGTCATATATAATTTTTATATGTTGTTGGATCAATTTGCTAATATTTTATTGAAGTTTTTTGCAACTATGTTTATGAGAGATATTGCTTTGTAGTGTTTTTTTCCCATGTCTTTGTCTGATTTGCTATTGGGGTGTTGTTGGCCTTTTGGAATGAGTTTATTCTTTTAGAAATATTTTCTAGGGATGCCTGGGTGGCTCAGTCAGTTAAGTGTCTGCCTTCAGCTCAGGTCATGATCCCAGGCTCCTGGGATCAAGTCCCACATCGGACTCCTTGCTCAGCGGGGAGCCTGCTACCCCCTCTGCCTGCTGCTCCCCCTGCTTGTGTTCTCTCTCTCTCTCTGACAAATAAATAACTAAATAATGAAAAAAATACTTTCTAAATTGGACAGATACATGCAAAAGAACAGAAGTGGACCACCTTCTTACACCATACACAAAAATAAGCTCCAAATGGATTAAAGACCTAAATATGAGACTGGAAATCATCAAAATCCTTGAAGAGAGCACAGGCAGTAATTTCTATGATATTGGTTGTAGCAACATTTTTCTAGACATGTTCCTGAGGCAAGGGAAACAAAAACAAAAATAAACTATTGAGACTTCATCAAAATAAAAAGCTTCTGCACAACAAAGGAAACAATCAACAAAACTAAAAGGCAACCACAGAGTGGGAGAAGAGATTTGCAAATGACATATCTGATAAAGGGTTAGTATCCGAAAATCTATAAAGAACATATCAAATTCAACACCCAAAAAACTGTCAATCCAGTTAAGAAAGGGACAGAAGACATGAATAGACATTTCTCCAAAGAGAGAAGTCTCCTACAGATGGCCAACAGAAACATGAAAAGATGCTCAACAACACTGATCATCAGGAAATGCAAATCGAAACTATGATGAGGTATCATCTCACACCTGTCAGAAATAAACATGCACACACACACACACACACACACACACACGAAACAACAAGTGTTGGCAAGGATACAGAGAAAGGGGAACCTTCTACTATTGGTGGGAATGCAAACTGGTGCAGCCACTCTGGAAAACAGTATGGAGGCTTTCAAAAAATTAAAAATGCAGCTACCCTATGATCCAGCAATTGCACTAGTAGGTGTTTACCCAAAGGATAAAAAAATACAGATTCAAAGAGGCACATGCACCCAGATGTTTATAGCAGCATTATCAACGACAGCCAAACTATGTAAGCAGCCCAAATGTCCATTGACTGATGAAAGAATAAAGAGGATGTAGTATATATATAAAATGGAATATTACTCAGCCATAAAAGAGAATGAAGTCTTGCCATTTGCAACAACATGGATAGAGCTAGAGAGAATAACACAAGTGAAATAAGTCAGAGAAAGACAAATACCATATGATCTCACTGATTTGTGGAATTTAAGAAACAAAACAAAGAATAAAAGGAAAAAGAGAGATTGAGAGAGAGAGAAAAATCAAGAAGACTTTTAACTATAGAGAACAAAATCATGGTTACTAGAGGGGAGGTGGATGGGGTGATGGCTGAAATGGGTGATGGGAATTTAAGAGTATACTTCTCATGAAAAAAAAGAACAAAAAATATTTTCTAATTTCTCTTGTGATTCCTTGTTTGACCAATAGATAGCTATTTAATTTCCAAATATTTATAAGACTTTTCAGATGTATTTGTTATGTATTTCTAATTTAATTTCATATGTGGGATCACTTCCATCCTTTTAAATTTATTGACTTATTTTATGACACATTATTTAGCTTATTTTTGCTAATATCTACTTGAAAACAATGTAAATTTTGCTATATTAAGAGTTAATTATAATGAATATGGTTATATCAACATCTGTATGGTTAGGCATAGAATATTGTAATATTAGTCATTGAGGCATATATTATTAACACCTTTTGATGAGAGTTTTGGAGCTCTCACAGGACATACTTTAAGGTACAACCACGTATTAATTAATAATCCATGTTATTTTCATCTGGAAATGTTTAAGGAAGCTTGATATGGTTGAATTTTTGAAGAGCAGTATGGTCTCACTCAATTTGTACTCCAATCCATCACAGCTGCTAAAAATGGTTTAGTCCTTAATTAAATTTTTATTTTGAGTGGAAACAGTTTTTCCTACCAGCCAGGGAAAAGCTAGAGCCATATGCTTGGAAATTGTGAGAGCGGCCTTTATGTTATGCATCAATAAGATACATAATCTCGGGTGGCATATGCATTAATATAAACCACATAAAATATGTTTTAAAAATCCAGAACCAGAGCAGTACTCTGGGGAGGGGAGATTGACAGGAAAGAAATATGAGAGAATTTTCTGGAGACATGGAAATGTTTTAGTTCATGACAAGGCATATACAGGTGTATATATTTGTTAAAATTGTACATATAAGATTTCTTAAAACATATTTGTGTCAAACAAAAAATATATTATGAGATTTATTTATGTGTATAATTTTACCTCATAAAGTATAAAATGATAAAAACACTTTTAAACCTTACTGTGCACATTTTCTGGATTTGTTCAATATTTAGATTACTATATTCCACAGCAGGGAGTCTGATTGATAAGGCCTAGCATGAAACCTAGGAATTGGCCTCCTTAGCAATCATTCCGAGTACTTCTTATGAAGACAGATCAGTGACTCACATTTTGAGAGATAATGGACAAAAATAATTCCAAGGAGGGAGGACAGTTTCTGAAAGAAGTAGGACTTAAG
>CM052883.1:148806542-148866037 GCA_028534135.1 Potos flavus
TGTTCAATATTTAGATTACTATATTCCACAGCAGGGAGTCTGATTGATAAGGCCTAGCATGAAACCTAGGAATTGGCCTCCTTAGCAATCATTCCGAGTACTTCTTATGAAGACAGATCAGTGACTCACATTTTGAGAGATAATGGACAAAAATAATTCCAAGGAGGGAGGACAGTTTCTGAAAGAAGTAGGACTTAAGGTAGGCATTGTAGCACAGAAATAGTTAGATAAGCAGCAAGCACTTACATGCATTTTGTAGAGAAACATGCACTGCCTGAAAATTCTAAGATGTAAGGATCCATGCACTTTGTAATTTTCAGTCCAATTGTTATTTGGTTATTGCAAATGAAGAAAAACAACAACAAGCTGGCTACTTAACCTTGTGTAACCATGGTGACCTTTTTAAAAGCACAATTTTCCCCAAAAAGAAGGTAGCAAAAATGGCGATGTAACTAACAAAATATCTCTTTAAAACATCCAAAGGAAAAGTAGTCTGAGAGAGTTGGATATAGGCATGGACTGCAACTCAAGGAAATATAATATGGTTTGTCGACTGATCTCTCTACAGCTTTTACTTCGGGGTAATAGGCAAGATAAGACATATTTTCTTTTTTATTCTTCAAATACACTGTCACAGTGATTGATTAATATTGAGTTAGAAGGTATCCTGAGCTACATTAAAGTGAAGAATTGAATTTTGTACTAGTGCATTTAAAATTTGAGGATGGACATGGATTAATATCCATCTCCAAAGGATGTATAATTCATACTACATTAGGTACCTCATGTATTAAAACTGAATGGTGATTTCAATATCAGGAACCTGAGTGATTAAAAGTTTGAGGAAATGTCAGGGAGCATTACTTTATTCTCTAAGTCTAGCGATGCTTCATATTCAAAGTCTGTGTACTTACTCATTAGTAATATAAAAAGCACATATAATCATTATGATAATGGAAAAAAGCTATGACTCTAAATAAGGAAGAGCTAAACTCAGATACAAAGGAAACAAGCATAAACCAATTTCCTCTTATTTTTAATGTGTGTGTGTGTGTGTGTGTGTGTGTGTGTATTTATATGCCTTTGAATGAAGTTGGTAGGAGAGTTATGGGCATAGATAGTGAAGTTTTATATAATTTATCCCCTCAGTGTCATTTATTTCTTACTTATCATTTCAAATTTTTATTTAAATTCTGGTTAGTTAACATTGTAATATTGGCTTCAGGAATAGAATTTAGGGATTCATTACTCACATATAACACCCAGTGCTTATCACAAGTGCCCTCTCTAATACCATCTCCCACTTAGCCCTTCCCTCACCCACCTCCCTCCATCAACCCTCAGTTTGTTCCCTATAGTTAAGAGCCTCTTATGGTTTGCTTCCCTCTCTCTTTCTTTTTTCTTTCCTGTATGTTCATCTGTTTTGTTTCTTAAATTCCACATATGAGTGAAATCATATGGTATTTGTTTTTCTCTGACTTCTTTTGATTAGCATAATACACTCTAGTTGCATCCACATCATTGTGAATGGCAAGATTTCATTCGGGGTGTTGTCCTATTCTTACTGATTTTGAGGGGGGGTTCTTTGTGCCTCCTGGACTCGAATGCCTGTTTCTTCCCCAGATTAGGGAAGTTCTCCAGTATAATTTGCTCCAATATACCTTCTGTCCCGCTTTCTCTTTCTTTTTCTTCTGGAATCCCAATTATTCTAATATTGTTTTGCTTTATGGTACGATTTATCACTTGAATTCTCCCCTCGTGATCCAGTAGTTGTTTACCTCTCTTTTTTTCAGCTTCTTTATTCTCTATCATTTTGTCTTCTTTATCATAAATTCTCTCTTCAGTCTCATTTATTCTAGCAGTTAGAGAGTCCATTTTTTTATTGCATTTCATTAATAGGATTTTTTTTATTTTGACTTGGGTAGATTTTAGTCCATTTATTTCTCCATAATGGGATTCTCTGGTGTCTTCTATGCTTTTTTCAAGCCTAGCTAGTATCTTTATAATCTTTATTCTGAACTCTAGTTCCAACATCTTACTTATGTCCATACTGATTAGGTCCCTGGCAGTCAGTACTGTTTCTTGTTCTCTTTTTTGAGGTGAGTTTTTCCATCTTGTCATTCTATCCAGAGAAGAATAGATGAATGAGAGAACACAATATTAAAATGGCAAAAATGACTCCAGAGAAATATACATTAAACAAATCAGAAGAGACCTGAAATTGGGGGGGTGGGGAGGAAAGGAAAAAGAAAAAGCAATTAAAAAAGAAAAGAAAGAGAATATAATCAGACAAGCGAACAGAACAGAGCAGTACACTGGATCCTGTGTGTATTTTGGTCTGTTTGTTAGAAAGCTAGATCCCAATATTATAAAGAAAGAAAAACTTATATATGTACAAAAATAAAATAAAATTAAGTACAATGAAAGGATAGAACATAACTGCAAAAATAAAAATTAAAAGATAAGGAAAAAACCAAAAGAGAAAAACAACAAAAAAGGAAGGGATATACACAGACAGGTGAGCAGAACAGAGATCCTGAGTGTATTTTGGTCGTTTAGAAGAAACTATATCTCAAAATTGTAAAGAAAGAAAGGCTTATATATACAAAAATAAAATTAAGTACATTGAAAGGATAGCATGTAAAGATGAAAATTAAAAAGACTTTAACAAAACAAAGAAACAACCCCCCCCCCCACACACAAACAAGAAAGAAGGAGAAAAAAAAAGGAAAAAGAGAATATGATCAGATAGGTGAATAGAACAGAGCCATACACTAGATTTTGGGTGTATATTGGTCTGTTAGGAGAAACTGCATCCCAAAATTGTAAAGAAAGAAAGAAAGAAAGAAAGAAAGAAAGAAAGAAAGAAAGAAAGAAAGAAAGAAAAAAATAAATGGCTGTTCCTTTCCTAGCTCCTTTAGGTGTAAGGTTAGGTTTACATTTGAGACTTTTCTTGATTCTAGAGGTAAGCTTGTATTGCAATATATATATAAATTATTATATATTTATATATAATAATTTATATATATTGCAATAAATTTATATATTTATATATATTTCATATATATATGAAAATAAAATTAAGTACAATGAAGAGATAGAATGTAACTAAAAATGAAAATTAAAAAAGATTTAAAAGATAAGAAATTGGTTGAAAAAGGAAAGACAAAAAATAAAAAGAAATTAAAATTGAAAGACTAAAAAATCATGGGGGGAAAAAAGCCATGAATTCTATGTGCTATATTCCCCTAAGGCTGGAGTTTTGCAGTTCTCATTGATTGGTAAACTTGGTCTTGGCTGGATGTTCTTTCTGAAATTCTGGGGGAGGGGCATGTTGCTTTGATTCTAAGGTGTCTTTGCCCTGAGCAGGATTGCACTGCCCTTGCCAGGGGTGGGCTAAGAAATCTACTCTGGTTTGTTCTATGTGGCTTTGTTCCCTGAAGGCTTTCCACACAGCTTAAGAAAAGGTATTTACTCTTCTTTAAATGTTTGGTAGAATTCTCCTAGGAAGCCATCTGGCCCTAGACTTTTGTTTTTTGGTAGATTTTTGATTACTGATTTAATTTCTTTACTGGTTATGGGTCTGTACAAATTTTCTATTTCTTTGTGTTTCAGTTTTGGTAGTTAGTATGTTTCTAGGAATTTATCAATTTCTTCCAGATTGCCCAGTTTGTTGGCATGTAATTTGTCATAATATTCTCTTACAGTTGTTTGTATTTTTGTGTTGTTGGTTGTGATCTCTCCTCTTTCATTTGTGATTTTGTCTTTTGGGGCCCTTTCTCTTTTCTTTTTGAAAAGTCTGGCTAGGGATTGATCAATTTTATTAATTTTCTTTCAAAGAACCAACTCTTATTTTGTTGATCTGTTCTACCGGGTTTGTTTGTTTGTTTGCTTCTATATCATTTATTTCTGCTCTAATCATCATTTCCCTTCTGCTGGCATTAGGCTTTATTTGCTATTCCTTTCCTAGCTCCTTTAGGTGTAAGGTTAGGTCATACATTCGAGACTTTTCTTGATTCTAGAGGTAAGCTTGTATTGCAATATACTTCCCTATCAGGACCACATTTGCTGCATCCTAGAGGTTTTAGACCATTATGTTTTCATTTTCATTTCTTTCTATGTAGTTTTTAAAAATTTTTCTTTACTTTCCTGGTTATCCCATTCATTCTTATGTAGGATGTTCTTTAACCTCCATGTATTTGTGGTCTTTCCAAGTGGTTTTTCTTATGATTGACTTCAGGTTTCATAGTGTTATGGTCTGAAAATATGCATGGTATGATCACAATCTTTTTGTACTAGCTGAGGGCTGATTTGAGACCCAGTAGGTGGTCTATTCTGGAGAATATTCCTTGTGCACTCCAAAAGAATGTGTATTCTGCTTCTTTAGGATGAAATGTTCTGAATATATCTGTTAAGTCCATCCGTTCCAGAATGTCATTCAAAACCATTTTTTCCTTGTTGATTTTCTGCTTAGATGATATGTCCATTGCAGTAAGTGGGGTGTTAAAGTTCTCTCCTGTTACTGTATTATTATCAGTGAGTTTCTTCATGTTTGTTATTAACTGATTTATATTTTTGGGTGCTTCAAAGTTGGGGGCATAAACATTTACAGTTGTTAGATCTTCTTGATGGATAGACCCCTTAGTTATGATAATGTGCTCTTCTTCATCTCTTATTACAGTCTTTGGTTTAATATCTAGTTTGTCTGATATAAGTTTGGCTACTCTGGCTTTCTTTTGATGTCCATTAGCATGAGAGATATTTCTCCATCCCCTTACTTCCAATCTGGAGGTGTCTATGGGTCTAAAATGAGTCTTTTGTAGGCAGCATATAGATGGATCTTGTTTTTTTTAAAATCCATTCTGATACTCTATGTCTTTTGAATGGAGCATTTAGTCCATTTACATTCAGGGTGTTTATTGATAGATATGAATTTAATGCCATTGTGTTACCAGTAAAGGTGGTGTTTCTGGTGATGTTCTCTGTTCCTTTCTAGTCTGTTACTTTTGGTCTTTCTTTTCCACTCAGAGTCCCTTTAATATCTTGCAGGGCCGGTTTAGTGGTCATGAACTCCTTTAGTTTTTGTTTGCCTGGGAAACATTTATCT
This sequence comes from Potos flavus, assembly GCA_028534135.1. NCBI lineage: Eukaryota > Metazoa > Chordata > Mammalia > Carnivora > Procyonidae > Potos > Potos flavus. The sequence continues at coordinate 148,811,650 of CM052883.1, forward strand.
CTCCTTTTATTCTGAGTGACAGCCTTGCTGGATAAAGTATTCTTTGCTGCATATTTTTCCTATTCAGCACGCTGTCTATATCATGCCACTTTATTTTGGCCTGCCAGGTTTCTGTGGACAGATCTACAGCAAAACTGATTTGTCTTCCCTTGTAGATTAAGAACTTTTTTTCCCTTGCTGCTTTCAGAATTCTTTCCTTGTCTGTGTATTTTTTGAATTTGATTATTATATGTCTTGGTGTTGGCTGGCTTTTCTTGAATTTAATGGAAGTTCTTGTGTTTCTTGGATTTCGATATCTGTTTCTTTCCCCAGATTAGGGACGTTTTCAGGTATCATTTGCTCATATAAACCTTCTGCCTCTTTTTCCCTCTCTTCTTCTGAAACTGCTATGATATGAATGTTATCATGCATTAATGAGTTACTTAGTTTCCTAAATCTACATTTGTAATCTAATACCTTTCTTCCTCCACATTTTTACCTTCTGTATCACTGATCTTTCCTCTTCTTCATCCATCCTCAGTGTCATTGGATCCAGTTGGTTTTGCATCTCAGTTATAGAATTTTTTATTTCAGTCTGACTAGTTTTGAGTTCTTTTATTCTCTAGTGTCTTCAATGTTCTTCTCAAGCCCAGCTAGGATCTTTATGATTGTCATTTTAAATTCTGGTTCAGTCATCTTATTTATATCTGTTTTGATTAAATCCCTGGCCATAATTTCTCCTGTTCTTTCTTTTGGGGTGAATTCCTCCATCGGGTCATTTTGTCTAGGTCACTATTGTGTGTGTATGTGTGTGTGTGTGTGTGTGTGTGTGTGTGTGTAAAGACTGTTAATATTCCTGATCCTGAGAGTGGGGGCTATATTAAGAGAGGTCCTATACTGTCTTGGGCCTGGTGCTTCAGGAAGTGTTTCAGAGTATGCACTCTGCTATTGTATTTTTGCAGCTCCTTCCATCAGGTCTGTCTTCTGAAGTTTCTTCTTACCTACAGTGGGGAGTGTTTGGACCTTGTCTACAGTGTGACAAGTTTTAACTAAATGTGTCTTGGTCTGCTTGTTAAAAGAAGCTAGATCCTATTTCCCCTAGTACTGAAGCTTTCCAGTACTCTGTGATCAGTAGACTTGGTATGTGTTGGGGGATTTGTGTTGGTGTTCTGAGGGCAGGGCCTGCTGTGCTGGTTCTCAGGCAGATTTGCCTCAGTAAAGATGCACCTGCAGGGGGCAGTAGGGCAGGGCTCGTTGTAAGCAGCTGTAGCCTCCACTGGGGGGTGCTGTGCTGCTCACTGAAGTTGGTCAGGGCTGATGAGCAGAGTGGGGGGCGTGGGGGTTGGTGGGGAAATGGCTTTACCCTGCTCTCTCCTCTGGGAGTGGGGAGTTCAGGCCTGCCACTCTTCAGGAAGCCCTCTCAGAAGAGCGAACAATTTCCTCTCTTGTGTCCCTGCTTCTTTCACATCCCTGCCTTCACCCTGTCTGTGCCTGAGTAGTCTGCCTACCAGGTGACACAATTCTTTTGTGTTTTATCTCAGGCTTATGGCTGGATTTCAAAACTCTAAATTTTAGGGACCCAGCACAGCATGGACACATACTAATCCTCTGGGGGAGGGTCTTGCTGCACTGTAGCTGGTGCCGGTTTGTCCCAGAAAAGTGGTCCCATGACTACACAGCAGTTTGGAGTTTATGGTAAAGTGCAGCAAAAAGTTAGCACCAAGGTTTGGTGCCCTTAGCAGGTATCTCTGTTCTTATGCTAATGAATATGTTGCTGCCTACCAGGTCTTTTGTCCCTGGAGAGGCCATGCCACCACTCAAATGCACTCCAAGAGGGGAACTGTTTCTCCCCATCTGACCCAGGGGATACTCCGACCACGCTACCTGCTCTCAGGCCTCTGCCCTCCTTCCCCACAGGAACACTGCTAAGTCTGCCAGGCATGACCCTGGTGATAGTACAGACTTCTAAAACTTCAGAATTTGAGCTCCACTGGTTATAAAAACTTGTGATCAGACCTACTCCTTTTCCTAGTCAGTGGTTTTGGGGAAGAGTTTTTCTTGTGCAATCCCCTGCATGCTGCTTTCATTCTTTCTCTTCCGCTCTTTCTCTTCTGTTCCTCTCTCCTTGATCAGGGCTCTCTTTGCTCCACAGAATGTACAATTGTTTTCTCCCCCAAATCAACTCTCTGCAGCTCATACCTTCCACAACATGGCTGTTTGTCTCCCTCTAGTTGTGCAGTTGGTTTTCTCAGTCTTCAGATCAAATTTCTTGGAGGTTCAGAATGATTTGATATTTATCTGGCTGTGTTGGAGGGATGATGCAAATGTAGGGTTCCCACTACTCCTGCAGTGTCATTAGCTAAACATGGTAAATATGTAGTGATTTTATTAAAAATTGAAAATTAAAAAAACAAAAATAGCTTCATTAACACTGAAACATTTTTAAATTTTTTAAAAAGCTGTCACATTTGGTGAAAATATTCTCACAGTAACTGAATAGTTTTAAAATTTATGCATAGATTTAAAAATGTGAAGCACAATGAGCATGTTGCAATGCAACTATATTGGAAAATGGTGTGTCCTTATCAGATAATGTGCATAATGCTAAATTAATGACTTGTTGAAAGATACTCTTAAAATGTAAAAATGATATTAAGGCAGAATACTTGAATACTTGTGCACATTCACACACAGTGATATGAAGAATCTATAAAAATTTGGAGTCATTATCCCTGAATAAAAGTAAAGGGAGTTAACTCATTTCAGAATGATGAGAATACAATGAGAACTGGTCACTTCCTTCTTCTTTTCATGGTGTCCTTTCATTCAAGAAAATGATGAAACCTCATGGGAAATAAGGGTTTGAAAATGAGTGGGGGAACAAAACATGAAATATATATAAATACAAGAGATACAACCAATGATTGTCCAGTGTAGAAAGTCCCTAAATCAGACAGCTGGTCTACATTGAAAACAACAATATATTATTCATTTTGTTTTAATCACAGGCTTCTCCCTGGGTTTAGAGTTCTATGCTGGACATAAAAGCCCAAGGTTTCAAGGAGTTGCTGCATAGACAGAAAGTACTGCCTTCTTTTCCATCATTGTTTGTATGACTACCATTGGATCCTATATATACCTGAATAAAATAATTTTTTGTAAGCAATAAATAACACCACTTCTCGAGAGACTGCTTTGTGCTAGCTGCTCAGCGCTTCATGTGTGTTAATCCTCACTACGACCCTCTTTTACATAATGAAATTGGTGCCCACAGTGTGACCAGGCAGGATTCAAAGTTCATTACCCATAGGTTATTAATATGTAATGTTCACAATGATAACTGATTTGCTATAATTGCTAATTCCTTGTTCAAGTAAATGAGGGAATTAACCTCATTTAAGTGGAAGCCGTAGAGGGCTGGGAGCCATAGAACTTTTTCAAATTCAGCCCTGTAGCAAGCTGGCCATTTGACCTGCATAAGCTTGCATGGTATTCTATTTTACAATATGTAGGTCAGTTTTCAAACTTTCTATCTGAAATCTTCATGTCTGAAAATATTCTATCTGGATAATACCTGATCTTTCCATTTAGAAAACAATTTCATAAAATACCAAACTTAGCACTATATTTTTACTTAAGCTTTGTTACGCTCTGTCACGACTTATGGGGGACTATTTCCACTCCCTGCCCTGATTTTTACTACCATGCTGGTGGACTGATGGGTGGAATGTGGGTTCTCCAGAAGCTCAGAGCAAGAGTCCCCATGCACCACAGTCTGTGTTTTTTAAAGGGCACTTTGACTCTGCCAGGCCGTGGGTGAGAGCACAATAGCCCTGGAAGTTTTAAATATTTGGTTAATTCTCATGTATGTAGGTATGTGTCTATTTTTTAGATAACCCTGGTGCTCCATAGATGAGTAATAATTAAACACTTTGTCAGAAATAGTTGGTTGCCTTAAATCAAGAATTAATAAAATATAACTTAATTGAAACATTTCTTAATAAAAGGATCAATGATAATTTTAAGGTATGAATGTGGTATTATTAGTACATATAATTGATACATTTTCTATTAAAGCAGTGAATCTATTCTTTTGACACTAACATCCAGAAAAAATGATTTCCTTTTGAAAATTCACTGATAAAACCTTTGATACCACTTCCTGGAATATGGGACCAAGAAGATTCTATTTTGAACCAAAGTGGTCATATTTAATGTTAGTTTCAAGGGAGTGGAGATAAGCTTTGTTACCCTTACCTTTTTGTCAATTCGAACATTTTACCAATCAAGACTTTATTTGGTCCTTGGTAAATAAAAGCTTAATAGTTTGTAAATGGATTAATAAGACAACTTGTGTGTGTATGTAATTATATGCATTCTCTATTTTAAATAAAGCCAACTGGTATTTTGGTGTTGCTCTCCTTAGTAATAATATTTTACTATAAAAATGATGGAAGACTAAAAGTATTCTCCATATTTTAAAAGCCTCACATTTAGAAATGAAGTAGATATTTAAAATATTTGTTAAATGAGGGACAAAAATTATTTTAAAGTGTAGGGGAAATGGAAAGTCTCATGGAATTAGGGCACATGGATGTAGGCTTTCAATGCTCATTTTTCTAAGCATATGGCAATATTTCATTTGTGTTTTCTTACTATGAATTAGCTAAAGAACTCTTAGGGATGATGCTGTTCATTATATCACTCTGAGCAGAAACTGCATTATAAAGAGCAAATTGTGGGGGCAACTAGGTGGCTCAGTTGGTTGAGTGTCAGACTCTTGGTTTTGGCTTGGGTCATGATCTCAGCGTTGTGAGATTGAGCTCCATGTCAGACTCTGTGCTCAGCAGGGAGTCTGCTTGGGATTCTCTTCCTTTCCCTCCATTCCTCCCCTGCCTTTATTAAAACAAAAAACAAAAAAACAAACTAAAGAGGAAACCGTAATATTATGAAGGTTGGAAATATCTATCATTCTGTATACACCTGCTACAATATTTTATCATGCTCCTAAATGCACTTTCCCTAAAAGGATAATTGTCCAATAATTCAATGTATAGATTTTATTTTCTGTTTCAGTGGGTTGTTTTGTTTCTGTTTGTTCTGTGTACTTTTCCTCAACAATTTCTATTCATATAGATGCAGCCATACTGTTTCCCATTCCCGTGAAAGTGAATGAAGCTAGAAAGATGTGTTTTAGTCAGGGACTCCACTCTTTCAGCAAGCATTTTACTAAAAGGACAGGAATTATTCAAAAAAATATTCCCACCTAACACTACAACTTGGGCAAATACAGGGCCTTCAAATTTTGCTGTCTGTAACACAGTTTGCCCCTCAAGCATAAATTTTAAGTGCTTAGTCAGAACTATAGGTACAGAAAATATTCTCTTATTTTGTGTAACTAGGGTAACTCTTCAATTTTAGCTGCTCTGCTTTAGTGTGGCTATTCTCCAGGTGTGTTTCCAGGACCACTGGAATCTCCCCAAGACCTTTATTCTCTGTTATTCAGGGTCCATGAGATTCTTCTTTTTCTAACTACATATCTGGGTGATGGAAGATTTTCTTCACATATGTCACCCAAAAAACAACACATCACAATAAATTGGATACAAAAGCAGGTATGAAAACCCAAATGTCTTCGTTAAACCAGACATTAAATAGATTTTACAAAAATGTAAGACCTAGTCTCACTATTTTTTGTTTTTGTTTGTTTCTCACTATTTTTTTTCCAAATTTTTATTTAAATTACAGTTAGTTAACATACATTGTAATATTAATTTCAGGAGTAGAATTTAGTGATTCATCACTTACATACAACACCCCATGCTCATCACAACAGTGCACTCCTTAATTTCCATCACCTATTTAGCCCATCCACCCAACCACCTCCCCTCTGGTAACCATCAGTTCGTTCTCTATGGTTGAGTCTGTTTCTTAGTTTGCCTCTTTTTCCACCCCCACCATGTTCATCTCTATTGTTTCTTAAATTCAACATATGAGTCAAATCATATGGTATTTGTCTTTCTCTGACTGATTTATTTTGCTTTATTTATTTATTTAGCATGATACTCTCTAGCTCCATCTATGTTGTTGAAAATAGCAAGATTTCATTTTTTTATGAGTAATATTCCATTATATCTATCTATTTATTATCTATCATCTATCATCTATGTATCATCTATCATCTATCTATTATCTATTGATCTATCGATCTATCTATCTCACATCTTCTTTATCCATTCATTTGTTGATGGATACTTGGGCTGTTTCCATAATTTGGCTGTTGTAAATAATGCTGCTATAAATATCAGGGTGCATGTATCCCTTTGAATCAGTATTTTTTATCCTTTGTGTAAATACCTAGTAGTGCAATTGCTGGGTCATAGAGTAGTTCTATTTTTAACTTTTTGAGGAACCTCTATACTGTTTTCTAGAGTATCTGCACCAGTTTACATTCCCACCAAGAGTGTAGGAGGGTTCTCCTTTCTCTGCATCCCTGCCAAAACCTGTTGTATCTTGTGTTGTTAATTTTAGCCATTCTGACTGGTGTGAGGTCATATTCATTGTAGTTTTGATTTGTATTTCCCTGGTGATGGTGATGTTAAGCAACTTTTTATGTGTTTGTTAGCCATCTGTAGGTCTTTGGAAAAATATCTCCTCATGTCTTCTGCCCATTTCTCAACTGGATTATTTGTTTTTTTGGGTGTTGAGTTTGGTAAGTTCTTTATAGATTTTGAACACTAATCCTTTATCATATATGTCATTTGCAAATATAGTCTCTCATTCTGTAGGTTGCTTTTTAGTTTTGTTGATTGTTTCCTTTGCTGTACAGAAACTGTTTTTTTTTTTTTTTAAGATTTATTTATTTTAGAGAGGGGGAGAGAGGGAAAGAGCATGATTGGGAGGAGGGGGAGAAGGAGAGAGTCCTCAAGTAGACTTCCTGCTGAGCACAGAGCCTGATGCGGGGGATTGATCTGAGGACCTTGAGATCATGACCTGAACTGAAATAGAGTCAGATGCTTAACCAGCTAAGCCACCCAGGAGCCCCTGTAAAGAAACTTTTCATCTTGATGAAGTCCCAATAGTTTATTTTTGCTTTGTTTCCCTTGCCTCAGGAGACATATCTAGAAAGTTGCTACAGACGATGCCAAAGAGATTACTGCCTGTGTTCTCCTCCAGAATTTTTATGGTTTCAGGTCTTACATTTAGGTCTTTCTTCCATTTTGAATTTGTTTTTGGGTATGGTATAAGAAAGTGGTCCAGTTTCATTTTCCTGTATGTTGCTGTCCAGTTTTCCCAACATCATTTGTTGAAGAGACTGTCTTTTTTCCATTGGATATTCTTCCCCCCTTTGTTGAAGATTAATTGACAATGTAGTTGTGGGTCCATTTATGGATTTTCTATTCTGTCTTATTGATCTATGTAGCTGTTTTTGTGCTAGCACCATACTGTCTTAAGGACTACAGCTTTGTAATACAGCTTGAAGTCTGGGACTGTGATGCCACCAGCTTTGCTTTTCTTTTTCAAGGTTGCTTTGGCTATTTGGGATCATTTGTGGTTCCATACAAATTTTAGGATTGTTTGTTCTAGCTATGTGAAAAATGCTGGTGGTATTTTGATAGGGATTGCATTGAATGTGTAGATTGGTTTGGATAGTATAGACATTTTAACAATATTTGTTCTTCTAACCCATGAGCATGCAATGTTTTTCCATTTCTTTATGTCATCTTCAATTTCTTTCTGTTTCTATTTTTTGCTTGTTTTATAAAACAAAATAACATATCATAAAAATGTTTACTATTATGCATGTTATATATAACACATACACTGTTATTTTATAATAGCTTTATAAATAAGTATTTTTAAATGCCAGAGTATTAATTTTAATATGGTAAATATTGATGAGTATAAATAACACAAACAAAAGCCCTTTTAGGTTCTCAATTTTTAAGAGTCTAAAGTGGTCCTGAGACCAAAAATTTGTGAACTGTTCCTTTGAGCATGTGTTCTGCCCGTTAAAGCAAATGGAGAATATACGTTTCTCCTTAAAATGAATCTGAGTAAATATAAGTTCTGGTTTATTGTCCCAAGCATATATTTTAAGGTAGTCTTCATGGTTCTTTACTGCATTTGGTCATCTAATTTCTTTCCCGAATCAGGGAAGAATAAAGAAAATAATAAAGAATAAAGAAAAAAGAATAAAAAATTCTTTTTATTTATTGCAGACTAGTCTGGATTTGTTCCTTCCATAGGTTGTAAGTATCCTGTAGAAAGAATAATGCTCAAATTCATTACCCCTAAAATACAAAGTATGATAATACATATCGGGTCCAAAATAAATGCTTATTAAATGAACTGGCAGGTGTTATAAATCTTGTTTGGTATAATTAGGATTTAATTTAATAATATATTCATTTTTTTCTTTTGGGGAAGTTGCATAAACTTTGGTAAGACTTATAGGATTAGACCATTCTCTCAGTTTTCTTTTTACAATTGAGTTTCTTATTATTTCCCCCAAATCAAGAGTTACAATTTCAAATTATATTTGTGTATATATGTGCGTATATGTGTATATTTTGCTTACTGTGTTCCTTCATTCTCAAGATATAATAAAAATATAAAACATCTGTGAAATACCTATTTCATGAGTTTTAAATAAGGTTTTGATACTAAAGAGATCAGATGGATGACACAGTAAAATCAAGGAGTTAGCAAAACCATTCTTTGCTTAAAATGTTGGTAAAACTGGCCAAGTCTAGACTGTTATACAATTACCCTTATTTTAAAGTCTTCTCTAAGGGAATAATTAGTCTTATAAGAGAAGCTGATTTTTTTTTCTTTCAGAAGTATCTTCCCAAAAATAATTTCATTAAAAGATTTTAACCTAAAGGTCTAAAATTTAAAACAGATTTAGCATTATATATAGCCTACACAGAATTGGGAATAAAATGATGATCAAGGATCATGAGAGATTAAAAAGAAGACCAACAAAACTATCCGATTTAAAAAGAGAATCAGGACAAGGTCTTTAGCCAGGTAATCCTTAGTGATGCAGGATTTAAAGACAATTATCATTTATAAGTGTTTATATACATTTAACTGATATTGTATACAAATCAATTATATTGTATTTTGTGAATTATCATTCAGTACTAGCGTTTCTCCACCTGTTTTTTCGTTATTAGCACCATAGGGAGAAAAATTAAGTTTAACTTTAATTTCTCCCTAGTGAGAGAAATTGAATACTAAGGAACAAATTTTTTTGGTAAAATTGAGCATTGGAGGATTTCAAACCATTGTAATATATAAGATAACCTGCTTCCTCCCACCCCTTCACTCCATTGGGGGCAATATTGCTTCACTTGAAAGACATGTTCTGTATGGATTTAGTTATTCTGTTATTTCTGGCACCAATCATTTCAAACTCCCTCCAATTACAGATAAAGGAAATGAGAAAATCAGTGGAAAAATGACTTATCCTCTATAAATTTATTTGTCATTCATTACATGGAGTTAAATTGCCTGAACTTGCTTTTGTCTAGATAGGAACTGAGCAAAGGGTGGCTATGTCTGGAGGGAAACCCAGGATGGAGAAGTGGACCTTTTCCCATGGATGTCCTCTGTAAGGAAGCTAACCAGTGGATTACAAGGATAGGTAAAGTGTTTAAATTGGGAAATAGTAATGAAAAGTTAAGTGGTCACATCCAAATGGTCATCTGAGATGTGGCATGAAATGTAGCAAATCCTTAATCATTTTAGAGACATTTAACTGTCTGAGAAGTTGGAAGTCCTTCAGTGTTTCAATATATCACGTATTTTAACACACAAGTGTGAATAGCCACTCTTTCAGGTCTTGTAGCTTCTTGAATCCTGAGATAATTCATATTTTGGTCCTGCTCCCTGTTGGAAACCCACGTTAAGACTCTTCTCATTTCCCTCCTTTCTTGCTTTCCTTAAGTATTTACGTTGAAGTCTAATGTAGAGCGCTCAGAAGTATTGTTGGTCCACAATAGAATCTGCATTAGAAAACTGCTCTGGAGAATGCAATCCTCAAAATTGTTAAAGGTTATGCTTGTGAAGCACTGAGTGTGTTTCTAAATGTTCTCTGCCATCTGAGATTTGGCTGTTATCTCCTTAGCAACAGAAAAATTTCATTCTTCCCCATGAGGGTAATTTCTTGTCAGGCTCATCCCACAGATTGTGTCAAAAAAAAAAAAAAAAAATGTAAGCAGTTGAAACAATGCTGTTATCACCAAAAACCAAACTCCTGTCCCTACACTACTTCTAAGTACTTTAATCCCCTTGTATAGGAAGCAGAGGGACATTTTCTGGCATGTTTTTTTTTTTTTTAATTAATTAATTAATTAATTAATTAATTTATTTGACAGAGAGAGAGAGAGCGCGCAAGTAGGCAGAGAGGCAGGCAGAGAGAGAGGGAGAAGCAGGCTCCCTGCTGAGCAGAGAGCCTGATGTGGGGCTCGATCCCAGGACCCTGAGATCATGACCTGAGCCGAAGGCAGAGGCTTAACCCACTGAGCCACCCAGGCGCCCCCATTTTCTGGCATGTTAACTGAAGTTTTGCTGTTAATGGAGAACGCTTTGGACAGCTTACTTCTCTAGAGTAAATGTCTAAACTACATTAGTAATTTCTGGATTACTAAAGATCCAATTAAATTTCACAAGAGGTGGTTGTCCAGGAAAAGAACTTGGAAAAAGATGAATTTTCAAGAAAGGTGGAATCAACATGAGGATTTCAGTAGGGAAACCAGTTCCATCTGCACTGAAAGATAAAACTGAGAAGGACTAGATTCTCTCTCCCTCCCCTCCCTTGCTCTTCTCTCCCCACTCTCCTTGCTCCCCCTCCCCCTGCCTCACTCTCATTTTCACTCCCTCCCTCTGGTTTGGCAAGGCTGTTTAGGGATTTGATCTGTGTAAGGTGTTTCAATTTCTTTAGAAGTTGTCTTCTATAGGTTAAGAAAAGAAATGCTTTCAAAGTGGAATTAAAGACATGTGGATCATCCCAGAATTTCAAACCCTGCGCTTTCATGAGGACTGTCCCAGGAACAGTGCTCTGGGAATCAACAGAGGTAATAGCTAGATGTGTGGGAGACAGTATTACTGGAGGAAGTAGTAATGAAGTGCTCCCCTTAGTAGGAGACAAATGATAACCTAGGATGCAGATACTTTGGGTGGTGTAAGAGATGCTTTCATTCAACTGTTAGATATACTTGAGATATGCCAACTTCAGAGAAATGGGAGACTCCATTCTATCTAATATAGAGGAATAGTTACATCTGATACAATTCCAGGAGGTAATTTGTGTGTGTGTGTGTGCGTGTGTGTGTGTGTTGATAGTCAATTTTAAATATTGTCTGATGTGCTTTTAAATTGTTATGAAAAGCATAAATCACGTTATAAATCATATATATTATCTTATATAGATATCAGTTTGTTTTTGACAAGTTTTGTGTGACCCTAATTTCAAGCATTATGTAATAGTACTTCTGAGCTATCTTTGCCCAAGTGACATTTCATCTTTCATGAATAAACATTTCAAACTATAACAGTGGGAGCAAGTCTGCCAGGGAACAATTCAATGGTGGCAACACTGCCATATCAGTATAGCAGTGTTCAAACAATCTTGAATATTTTATTTCATCTTTTTCCTTAGTGTTTAGTGAAAATGAATGATTGGAAACTGTGAAAAAATAACTGGTGATACTAATAGTTGGTTGCAGAGAACTCGTAACAGTTTTGAAACAAAGATGGGGGTCATTAAAGTTTTGAAAATCATGTATCTTTCATCCTTTTATTTTTAGGATGAGGAATTATGTATTAAACTGTGAAATACAGAATCAAAATTTAAAACTATAAAACTGGAAAATAATAAGAACATAGGATTTCTACCTCATATGAGTTCCTCCCTCCTATGTTACACCAGGATAACTTCAAAATTGATAAAAATATATTTTTAAAATAAAAAAACACAGTAAGGGAAATCATGGAAAACTCTTTTATTACTCCAGAGTAAGAAAGGCCTAACAAAAGCCAGAATACCTCAAATCAAAGATCAATTATTGCAAAAGAATCTGCATTACAAAATCTATCAACAAAGTAAAAAATGAATATTTTTAATTTGTACCTAAAAAAGTAATTTGTCTAATTAGTTTATATATTCCCTAATATGTGGAAAAAAGGCCATTTCAACTAATTTACAAATAAAAGATAGAAGCAACATAAAATGGGCAAAGAATAATAGCAACCATCTCTTCTACTTCCTAAGAGTGAGGAAATATTTTTCAGAAGTTTCCTGCAGACTTTGCTTCATCTCGGCCCTAACTGAATCATGTGTGTAAATCATCAATAGCAAGGAAAAGGTTTTACCATTATGGGTTTAGATTGACCATCTAATGGATGTTGGCCAATCAATCATAATGATCACTGTGGTGGCTCATGCTTAAAGTTAGAGATGAAAAAGCAAACAAATAATGATTTATAGTCTGTCTCCTTACTTGTTAAAGAAAAAATCTATTTTGATGGAAAAGAATCTAAGACTGCCATGATTAAATGCTTATTCTCAGGTGGTTTGCACTGAGGCAAGGATTCTAAAATCATAAATGAATTTAAAACTTCAGAATCTTAAAATCCTAAAATGGTAACATGCCTCCTTCCTCAGGTACTGACACCAAAGCTGTGTTGCAAAGTAGATTATTTTATGGTTTAATAAAACTACATCTAAAATGCTGAGAACGCAAAGAGCTACGGCAGAGACAGAAGTTTTCTGATTAGGAATAACATTCTTCCAAATAAAGACTAAGTGTAAGAGGCACATAAGCCATAGAAATTCAACTCAAGATACTAATCCCTTTATACAGAGTTTTGGCTTAATTTTGTGAAAATTATAGGATAAATACTTGATAGTGCATTTGCTGGGTTGTAGGGTAGTTCTACTTTAACTTTTTAAGGAACCTCCATACTATTTCCCAGAGTTGCTGCACCAGTTTGCATTCAGAGCAACAGTGCAAGAGGGTACCCCTTTCTCCACATCCTCACCAATACCTATTGTTTCTTGTGTTGTTGATTTTAGCCATCTGACAAGTGTGAGGTGATATCTCATCGTAGTTTTGATTTGTTTTTCCCTGATGATCAGAGATGTTGAGCATCTTTCTTGTGTCTTTTGGCCATCTGTATGTCCGCTTTAGAAAAATGTCTATTCATATCTTCTATTTTTAAATTAGATTTTTTTTTGGGTGTTGAGTTTCATAAGTTCTTTATATATTTTGGATATTAACCCTTTATTGGATATGTCATTTGGAAAATATCTTCTCCCATTCAGTGGGTTGCCTTTAGTTTTGTTGATGGTTTCCTTCACTGTGCAGAAGCTTTTAATTTTATTAAGTCCCAATAGTTTATTTTTCCAGAGACCGATCTATTTTTTTTAAAGATTTTATTTATTTATTTGACACAGAGAGAGTGAGCGAGAGAGAGAGACAGTGAGCAAGCACAAGTAGGGCCAGCAGCAGGCAGAGAGAGAAGCAGGCTCCCTGCTGAGCAAGAAGTCCAATGAAGGACTCGATCCTAGGACCCTGGGATCATGACCTGAGCCGAAGGCAGATGCTTAACCGACTGGGCCACCCAGGTGCCTCACCAGAGACCTATCTAGAGAGAAGTTGCTATAGCTGGTGTCAAAGAGGTTACTGCCTGTGTTCTTCTCTAGGATTTTTATGGTTTCAAGCCTCACATTTAGGTCTTTAATTCATTTTTGAGTTTATTTTTGTGTATGGTGTAAGAAAGTGGTTCAATTTCATTCTTTTGCATGTAGCTGTCCAGTTTTCCCAACATCATTTGTTGAAGAGGCTTTTCCCCCATTGCATATTCTTTCCTGCTTTGTCAAAGATTCTTTGACCACATAACTGTAGGTTTATTTCTGGGTTTTCTATTTTGTTCTATTGATCTATGTAGCTGTTTTTGTGCCAGTACCATACTGTTTTGATCATTACAGCTTTATAATATAACTTGAAGTCTGGAATTGTGATACCTCCACCTTTGCTTTTCTTTTTCAAGATTGGTTTGGCTATTCCAGGTCTTTTATGGTTCTGTACAAATTTTAGGATTGTTAGTTCTAGTTCTGTGAAAAATGCTGTTGGTAATTTTAAAGGGATTACATTGAATGTGTAGATTGCTTTGGGTAGTATGGACATTTTAACAATATTTGTTCTTCCAATCCATAAGCATAGAATGTCTTTCCATTTGTTTGTGTTATCTTCAATCTCTTTAATCAGTGTTTTATAGTTTTCAGGTCTTTCACCACTTTGGTTAAGTTTATAATTCCTCTTTAATAAAATCATGCAAAATCATATGGCAAAAGGAATGGAAATGAAGATTGGGACCATTATTGCAGTATACTAGAGTCCCTCTGAATGTTCTTTTGTCATTTCCCTGTTGAGAAAGCAAGGCCCATCAAGGTCAAACAAGCTGTCCAGGGTGATGCCGTGAGTGGTGGACTGGAATGGACTCTGCATCCAGGTCAGGGATCATGTCATTTCACCACGCTGTCCCTCCAAAGGAGCAGTAACATTTTAACTGATTTATTTGGTGTCTAAGCTCCAGAAAGGAAGAACTGGGGACATTTTAGAGCTCTTGATAAACAAACTTTACTACTGGTGATCTTAGACACCAGTTAAATTTCTTATACCATTAGTTAATTTTTCCGATATCAGGCATTTTTCTCTGTTTTTGCATGGATAGTAAATTGGAGTCCAGGGTAATAAAGAGCTATTAGCACCTTCCTTTCCCCCTTTTCTTGTCATTATTATCTAGGATACTATAAGATTATGCTAATAATGCTGTTTCAAATATCCTCAAACAAGATGAATCAGGGCGGACTTGAAGCTGATGACTTGTTTCCTTTATAAGCCGTTCTGAATCAAATGTTATCTCAGTGTGGCACGGCTCACATGTAAGAGGGAAAGTCTGGGAACAAGTTCAAAAGGATCTCTTCTCTAGTGCACATAATTATAATGCTATTCTCAGTTTTCTTGGAGAGATATTGCATCTATCTGTTTTTTGCCTACTATAATAAATTATCTTCATAATGAGTAAAATAGGTCACACTATGATTTTTTTCCCTTTTCCTCTTTCAGTGGACAATAATGAAATTCTCATTAATCATAATTGCATGATCCGATGTTTCTGAACTGTTTTTACTCTATTTCGGCCTCTCTAAAGTTAGGTCTGTTTCATGGCATATTATCCTTTTCTCATGGTGGATGGTTCTGAGTTTGATGAGCCTCTTATTAGTATGCTGTGAACAAAACACTCCAAAATCCAAGTTCTCTACTGATGTCCTCAGACTTTAAAATAAAACCTGTACTCATTATCTTCTCAAGTTAGCTAGTGATTTCCATTTCAAGCAGGAGGTACAAATAAGGAAGGTGGAAGCAGTAGGGATTAAACATAAACAAATTTCTGGTCCAGTGGTAACTGGCAATGTCACCAGAACCTCAGTCATCTGACTCAGCTTTCCCCTTACCACTACTCTTTGCCATTTAGATCCTTTGGAAGTCTCTCTTGTGGTGTTGAGTACCACCTCCCTCCTGGCCATGTTGGGGCATCCTTTCTTTTAGAATAATCACTGAATGACTAGTGTGTGCTTCCTGATACTGCTTCAGTGCCTTCCTCTCATTGCTGTGGTGTCCATCCTCCTTATGTTGTGTTTCCGTCAGTCACTACATTAATGAAGGGAACTGAGAACAAGGCACTCAGTTCTTCTGTTCCCAAATATTGACTCTGGATAGGGCTGTCTTCATCCTAGAATGGATAAATAAAATGAACCAAAGAACCTCGATCTCAGATAGTGCTTTTCTACAATAAACAAAAACTTAGAAAACATTTCTGAGTTCTTACAAAGATGCAGAATAGATGGCTTAAATAGAATAGGAGTAGGAACCTCATGGTGGGAAATATGGAAAGTTACCTGCCCCATGTAGGAAAAAAGATGCAATGGTTTCTTTTTGTGGCAGTGGTGTATATTGGATGTGCTTTAAGGCTCCAGAAGTGCTAAAAAATACAGCTAACACCATTGAAATACATGGGTTCATGAGAGAGTAAGGGAAGTCTCAGGAGAAAAATTATTAGGAAATTTATACTACATCATTTGCTTAATTTTGTTCTAAACACTTGTTGGCTAGTACAATGACTTATTTTTATGGAATAAGTAATTGAAGAGATAATTTGGGATATAGAAGGTAACAGAAAGGGGAAAGAAATTGGAAACAGTTTGAGATTAATTACACTAATGTTTTACATTTTAATTGGCTATATCAATTCTGCATTTTATAGAAATGATATCTTTTAGCATTTTTCAGCTCATTAAATGCTTGTTAAAATGGTAGTCTATTGTTGCAATAATTAGAATTTCTTTATAAAAAATATTTCCTTCTTGCTAGAAAATATATGGTGATTTGTCTTCTTCATCCCCTCCCCCCCAAGATGTGTTTCTTTGAAGTTCTCCAAGGAAAATGTTTATTTTCTAGTTAATACAACAGTTAGCTTTATGTAGAATACATCATCAGTGTGGTAGACTTTTGTCAACTTTGTAGCTCCTGACCATTTTGTGAACACCTTTCACAAAATATTTCCCATACAGTTAGTATTGCTATCTGAAGTTAGAAGCCAATTCAGTCTCTCCAAACCACTTTAGTATGAGCAAAGACATGTGATCTGAGGTCCATCAATCAGACAAATTCACAACGCTTTCACTAGGCAGTGAATACTCTGAAGAAGCAGTTTTTTCACAGGACAGAGCTCATATGTTCCTGTCAAGATGGTGCTTCTGGCTGGCATGCGTTTCTGACTCCTCTGCCCTAAAATCAACCCTGAACAAACTATAGAAGTAAAAGAGAAGTATAAATGCTAGGAACTAACAGTAACAAAACCAACAATACATGAGGAATCCCTGGGGGAAGCTAGAGATGAATGAGAGGTAGATGACTACAGCTGTGTGGAGATGCTTCCAGAAGGGCAGTCAAGGGATAGGTTGAAGACAAGCTGTTGAGTTCTGTTCTTGCCTCTGCCTGACTTTGCTGTCGGGCAGTCATTTGTTGCTTGCTTCTTTGCTATGCTGCCAGCAGGGAAAAATGAGGGCAGCGCAAAACCTCGTTAGGCTGGACCTTAAGCCCTTCCACATTACAATGAATACCAGGCAAAGTACCATCAGAAGAAAACACAGGCTCACTATCCAAAATGACAAGACACCTGAGGACTACACTATCATAAAAGAGAAGTAATGGCTAAGGAACATATGCCATCTCAAGCGGGATTGATGGCAGAAATAGAACAAAACCAAAAAACAAAACCTATAGGGGCGCCTGGGTGGCTCAGTGAGTTAAAAGACTCTGCCTTCGGCTCAGGTCATGATCTCAGGGTCCTGGGATCGAGCCCCACATCGGGCTCTCTGCTCAGCAGGGAGCCTGCTTCCCCCTCTCTCTCTGCCTGCCTCTCTGCCTACTTGTGATCTCTCTCTCTGTCAAATAAATAAATAAAATCTTTAAAAAAACCCAAACTTATGAAATATCCTTAAGTAGATTGAAACTATGACTTAGGAAAAAATTTACTAGTAAAAATAACTGATAGCATAGAATATGGTGGACACAGGTAAAATTGAAGCAGTCTCCCAGAAGGCAGGAGGAATGGATAAAATAAAATAAAATATAAACTATATCAAAGACATAATGTGCCAGCATGTAGATAAGGAGGGTTCCAGGAGGAGAGGTAAAGAACACAGGGAGATGAAGACATTTGAAGGAATGATTAAGAGAAGTTTCTCAGAATTAAAAAACAATATGAAAGACCTCAGACTGAGAGCATTTACGGAATGTCAAGTAAGAGAGAGGAAGAAAAACCAATACCTCTACATAGAATTACAATAAAATTTAAGAGAATTGCCAAGTGTAATTTTCAAAAGTTAAATATGTAGTTCTTATACAAATATAGAATGGGCAATGTCAAAGGCTTTTTTCAATTAATGAATAAGGGGACTAGTATGATGGTAAATTTGCTCAAAGAGCATTTGAGGGACAAGGATTTATGTAGTGGATTAGGAAAAACGTTTCCAGCAAAAGAATATTAGAATAAGACTGCTAAATGTATATAAAATTAGTTAATGTTTTACAGAACAGTAAAACCATAACCTGTGTGGCTAACTTTTTCTAATGGACAAAAGTCTATAAGTTTACATGTAACCTTAGTGTCTGAGCTCTAATAAAAATAATTAGGAAAGTCAAATATTGGTACATTTCCTATGTAATTAATCCTTAAGGGAACCTATTCAACAGTGTCCCAGGACGACATGGGGAGGACATGCCACTCAGTTTTTTGCCTTATTTCCCAATTAGATATTTTTCTTCCTATCAGGTCTTAGATATAGAGATAACAAACAGATTTCAAACAAATAGATTTTCCAAGCTGTCATTCTTTGTGTTGACCTCTTGGATCATCCTTACATAAATCTGTCTTTTGTCCTTATTTCTGTTTTTATGTTGTCATTTTGGATAAGGTGTTCCCCTGCATTTTAAAAATTATAATTCTTTATGAAGGAGAGTGGCAATAGCTGACAATTTCCCTGAGTACAGTGAACTCAGCAAGCTGAAACTTATTTTAATTCACTATACCACTTTATAATATAGGAGTTAGTATATATGGGGTGGTGGTTAGTACCTTGTATTTTAACAAAACAAACAAACAAACAAACCAAGAAATGTTGAAGACTATCTACTGACTTTTGAGAAATACTGATTTAGGTTCTCTCAGTAATTTATGAAGCAGGTTCTATTTTCAGTGTGTCCTAGGATCATTGTGTTAAAATCAATCCTGTTTATCCAGGTCAGTGTGGGACATAAAGAATGTAGAGGTCGCTGGTTATCAGAGTTTAATGTCCTTTGGAATTAGCGGAGAGGATGTAAAAAATGCAGGTTCTTAAGGCTCAGCTCCTAAAAAAAATATGATTTAGGAAAAGGTGACATAGGTTGTATAATATTGTTTTTTCTTTTAAGATTTTATTTATTTATTTGACAGAGAGAGAGAGAGATGACAAGTAGGCAGAGAGGCAGGCAGAGAGAGAGGGGGAAGCAGGCTCCCTGCTGAGCAGAGAGCCCGATTCAGGGCTCGATCCCAGGACCCTGAGATCATGACCAGAGCCGAAGGCAGAGGCTTTAACCCACTGAGCCACCCAGGTGCCCCTATAAAATTGTATTTTTAACAAGCAGCTCAACTATGATTCTTATGAAAGTGAAGGTCAAACTTTGGAAATGCTAGTGAAGATCAGTAAAATTTGTCAGTAGTACTACTAGCCTTCTTTCTCTCTCCTTTCCCCAAAGAATGTATTAAAACAAGCAAAAGAAAAAGATTTTATTTCCCCTCTAGAGGAATTGCTAGTAAGATACAAAGAAAGGGCTTGCTAACTAAAGTAAGAGAAGCAGTGGTTATGTATGACTTGGGTTAGATAAGCTCTAAGGACTTCTAAGTTCATTATAAATATTTTCACTGGGTCCGTTAAGTATGTTGGAATTATCAATATTTTTCAAAGTCTGATGATTCTATTTTTTCATGTTAACATAAGCTAATAATTCAAATATACCCCAGTTTTAATAGTGAAATGAGTTAGTTTTCTTCTTCTGGAAGGGGTAACTATGGAGACTAAGGATGCTAAGGGTGGCAAGATAGCATTTTGCTAGGAAGACTGGAACCATGGGGCAGCCCCAGATAGTCCACTTTTCCGAGGTGGCAAGAACACTGACCTGAAATAGGGAATCTGACAAATGATGCTACATGGAGAAAAACAAAGTGCTGAGGAGGTAAAATTGATCTGACCAAGAAGGACACCAGTTGATGAGAGAGGTTTGGGATGTGTAGGTCTAAAATCTCTTGGTTATTACGCATTTAGCAAGTCTGAATTTTTTCCAGGGTAAAACAAAGACTGCTTTCTGTTTTCTATTATTTCATATTTCCTTACACCTTTTCTATGATTATAGACTTGAAAAGCTTCTTTATTATCTAGGATCTCCAGTGCCCCGATGTTACCCATTACTCAGACTCTTAAGCCCTTTAGCAGAGCAGATATCTTCTCCCATTTTGTAATTCTCGAAGTTAGATGGTATAATGTTCTACATAGAGAGCTGTTCATAACTGCTTCTCATAAATTTTTCCTAACGATATTTTCCATATTCCTGTTAGCTTTTCCCAACTTTTAATAAAACTAAATTCTTTTGAAATAGAATTTCAAATTGAAATCAGTGACTTGTCATTGACAAGTTTGAGTTATGATGAGTATGTCACGTTTGCCTTTAATGACATGTCTTATATACCTCCTTAACAAGCAAAATGATTCACGTTATTATTCATGATTAGCCTTTGGAGTTCCATGAAGTTTAAACTATTGTCCTGGATCCAGGAGAGGATCTGTTACTGTTTTTGGAAGAAGACAAAATCCTGCCCTACATGACTAATCACTCATTAGCAAATTTGGTTTCAGTAAAGAAATCCGTCCCTAACTTGCCTGACAAAAGGAATGGAATGCATTACAACTAGCAAAACATTAAAAAAAATAAATTTGGTTTCTGAATACAGGCTAAACAGCTATGCTAGAACCTACCTTATATTTTCAGGCTTTCATTAGATGTAGTTACTTCTGCAGGGAAGTCATGGTTTCCCTTGTGGCATAGCCAAATCAATGTAATGGGAGCAAGATTGAACTGTATTATGAGATTTTTTTGGACTGGATTATGATTATGTCAAATTTTATCTCAGCAGATTCTAAACACTAATCTTGAGTTTTATGGCAATGGCAGGCACTTATGAAATCTGTTTCTACTGCAAGTAGATACACAATTCCTGTCCACGGATGCAGATTAATTCCCTTTAGGTCCTATGCCTGCAATTCCAGTATATAGTCTTTGGACAGAGGTGTTTTCTATTATTGGGGCAGGGTCTATCCTATGACAGGGATAACACAGAAACAAAGCATAATTTTTCTGAAAAAAATCTTGATTAAAAGAGAGAGGTTTGGGAAGTGGGAAATACAGACTTCCAGTTAAAGAATGAATAAATCATAGGAATAAAAATTACAGCACAGGGAATAGAAACAGTGGTATTGTAATAGTGTTGTATAGAGGCAGATGGCAGCTACACTTGTGACAAGCACAGCATAACATATAGACTCATAGAATGTAGTACACCTGAAATTAATGTAACATTGTGTGTCAACTCTACTCAATTTAAAAAACAAAGACAAAAAAGAGGCTTATATTGCTTCTTTAATATGAAAAGTGAATAAAAAAGATAAAGAGAATAGAATACCTTCAACACACTGTTTATCAATCCACTATAGTTATTGACCGCTTAACCAAATCTTCATCCTTTCTTTCAAAAACAATCTTCTACCTTTCTACCTAAAGTGGTTTAGACAAGCTCATTGCTCTGCTTACCATTCTGGCTGAAATTCATGAGAAACTTGGATATTGGCTTCAGCCATTTCCTGTATCACAGTATGTAGAAATCTACACTGGTTTCCTTAGTGATTCTCAGAGGAGGCCTTTATTCACCTGCTGCTTATTCTGTCTACTTACTTGGTGCCTATGAAAAAAGGTTGAGTGGGGTTTCTGCTTTTCAGAGTGACTATCTTTAGGAGGGCGTTTTGGTCGCATTGCAAAAATTTAAAAACCTTAAGTTCTCAGATTCTGTCCACAGTACATTTATCAGTCATTTATTATCATAATGATGCTATATAACAAATAACTACAAAATGTCAGTGGTCTACAACAATAAGCACATTTATTGCTCACATGTCAGGGTGGTCAGCCAGGTGGTTCTGCTGATTTTAGCTGGGCTGGCTCACATGTCTAGGGGAAGGCTGGCTGTCAACCGATCTAGGCTTGTTGTGGGCTGAATTGTGTCTCTCCCCCTTGCCCCCAAATTTCATCTATAGAAGCCCTAACTCCTAATACCTCAGAATGCTATCTTATTTGGAAAAATTATTGTTTATAATTGCTTTATGCAGTTGTCTTTCAAATCTGATAGAAGAAAATTGTTTCAAACTTTTATCGGATAAAGGACTTATATTCAAAATATAGAAAAACTCTTAAAATTCACCATAAGAAAATAAAGAACCTAATTTTTAAAATGGGCAAGAGATCTGAACAGGCACTTCACCAAAAAAGATAAACAGATGGCAAATAAGCATATGAAAAGATGTTCAACAGCATTTGTTACTAGGGAAATGCAAATTAATACAACAATGAGCTAGCATAACATCCCCATTAGAATGGCCCAAATCTAAAACACCTGACAATACCAACATGTGAGGATAAAGAACAAAAGGAATTCTCATTCATTGCTGGTGGGAATCCAAAATATTGCAATCACTTTGCAAGAGAGTTTGGCAGTTTCTCTCAAAGCTGATGTTTGTCTTACCAAAGGATCCATCAACTGTGCTCCTCGGTATTTACCCAACTGATTTGAGAACTTACATCCACACAAAAACCTGCATGTGAACGTTTATAACATCTTTCTCATAATCCCCCCAAACTGGAAGCGATTAAGTTGTTATACAACAGGTGAGATGGATAAACACGTCGTGGTATATCTGTACAATGGAATACTGTTCCAAAAAGGACTGAGTTATCAAGCCATATAAAAGAATGGATAAATATTAAATGCATATTTCTAAGTGAAAAAAGTCAGTTTGACAAGGATTCCACTTACGACATTCTGAAAAAGGCAAAACTGTAAAGATAATAGTGGGGTCAGTGATTGCCAGGAATGTGGGGAATGAGGAGGGTTGGATAGGTAAAGCACATAGGATTTGTTAGGATGGTGAAATTATTCTGTACGGTATTCTAATGTCTAGATGTATGACGTTTTGCATTTGTCAGAATCTATGGAATTTTAACAACCCAAAGAATGACCTTAATGTATACAAATTAAAAGAGGCCTATGGACCCTCAAACGATAGGAAGCAGCATCAGAAATCTAAGAGCTAAAATTATGGATCATTCCTTATGGAAAAGGAAGCCTAACTCTGAGTTCAGATCCAGGAGACTAGCAGGCCAACCAAAACCTATGAAAAAGTACTCTAAGGAAGCAAAAAGTACTCTTAGGAACCAAGTACTCTTGGGTTTTGTTAGAGGAATTGGTGACATGACCATCTGAATTTCAGAATTGCTATGGAATAGTTATTGTTATATGCCTCCTGTTCCATTTTTGGGGAAAATAATTATCAACTCCTGTTAATTGGGCCCTTATGTAACTCACTCCCCTCAAATCTGAGTTGGCTCTGTGACCCTCTTTTGACCAATAGAATGCAGCAGCAGTGGCAAATAATGTTTTACAGTTTCTACCTGTCCCATAGCACCAGCTGCCCATCAATTGATAGTTAATAGAGCTTTGATTATCTCCATTCAATTGTTGTAAGGACTTTTGATGAAAGACTATGTACCACTGCTTTAGAGATTAATAGTTTGTAGGTGAATCACTGATATTTAAATTGTTCTGTAAAAAACAATAATTCAACTGAGTAAATTATAAGGCTCTAATTGGCTTTATTGAATGATTCATGAATTGGGCCATAGCCTATATAGTAATAGAAGGAGTTCCTGAAAAGAGAAAAGTTTTTAAAGGCAAAGAAGGGTTGGGACAAAGAAGTCATAAATTAAAAAAAAAAAGGATTATTTCAGGGAAGGTCACCTTTCCTTGGGGGAATGATAGGGTCTATGAGGAGGATTATGTCATTGATGCTGACCAGAAAATTTCCAGCTAGTTAGTTAGGATATATTTCTGGGAAAGATTGAAACTGCGATTAGGTCAGGTATTAAATCTTGGTTTAATTTTGTGGGCTTAACCCAAGTGACACCATTTTGGGCCCATTTTTTTTTAACAGTTCCATTTATTTTTTGTTTTTAAAAGCATCATAATAATTATTTTAAATTTTTATATTTTCCTAAGTCTTAAATGAGATATTGTCTATGTAAAAGTACAATTCACAACATGATGTCATTGAGTGACATTTGATAGGAGGAAAATGACCTTCAAAAATTGTTGGACTTTGAGTTTGAATTGAAGAAAAAAGAACTTGAGGGAAGTGAGGTATTGCTGGGCAACATGATTTTGCCTCAAAGAAGTCATCCATTACTTGAATTTAATCTAAGAGTTGTATTTACTTTTTGCTTTTAACTTGTTTTATCCTTTTATTAGAAGAACTAAATTCTTGGGGTGCCTGGGTGGCTCAGTGGGTTAAAGCCTCTGCCTTTGGCTCAGGATATGATCTCAGGATCCTGGGATCGGGCTCTCTACTCAGCAGGGAGCCTGCTTCCCCCCCCCTCCCCACCAGCCTCTCTGCCTACTTGTGATTTCTCTCTCTGTCAAATAAATAAATAAAATCTTAAAAAAAAAAAAAGAACTAAATTCTTTAGCGAATGAGGACATAACTTTCTAGAATGTTAGGCTCGTGACCCTAGGATTTCATTTTGAGGGTCTTACAGTAGAAATTTCATTATGAATTGCATCATTGTTTGAGTCTCATTTTTGGTTCTTCTGTGTCAAGTAAAGAGAGATAAGCATCTTGCCAAATGTAGGAAAACTACACGTTAATGGTTAAGATAATAAAAAGTATCTCCATCCCCTTTCTACCCGAGAAAACTAATCAAAACAACAACAACAAAACAACAATAAAATACCATACACTCTCTAAAGCTTAAAAAGTGACCAAGAAATAAAAATTTAGAGCAGTCCAATACCTCCACCATGTAGTAAAGTCCCAGGGACTGAGTTAAAATCATTAATCATTATTGACCAAGAGTCCTTCACAAATCCTATATCCAATATGTTGTTTGCAATATTTTAAAAAGCTGGCTAAATTATGCATCTTTCTTTTGAATATTCCTATAGTAGGAGGATCTTATCCATAATTATTTTAAAATGTCATCCTGGGGTTCCACAAAACAGAATTACCTAGTGTGTTAACCCCTGGTGCATATTACTGTGAAACTCTTAAAATTTGGCTTTTCAAGTAAGCTTTTCTCCTTCTACTAACAGTACCCAGTTTTCTGGTTTTTTTTTTTTGTTGTTTCGTTTTGTTTTCAGAATGAGCTTTCCACACTCTCAGTTCATGTGACTGTTTTGAA
This sequence comes from Potos flavus, assembly GCA_028534135.1. Classification (NCBI taxonomy): domain Eukaryota; kingdom Metazoa; phylum Chordata; class Mammalia; order Carnivora; family Procyonidae; genus Potos; species Potos flavus. The sequence goes on from CM052883.1 coordinate 148,836,801, forward strand.
TAATGCCACCCCAGTTTAAGAAATAATCATGAGACCTTAGCCTGGCCAATCAATTATTGCAATTGGTTCAGAATTGGCAGACGATTCAATTACGACAAAGAAAATGATAACTCTTGGACTTCTCTGACACTATTTTGAAAGAGGTGTTTCTTTCGCCTAGCAGAGAGCAGCTCATAGAATGCAAACTTGGCACTACTAGTGACCATCTCTCCCACTACTTGCAGAGACCCTCTCTGGAGATGAAGCTAACACAGAAGGGTGCAGACAAAGTTCTGACAATACCACTTAAAATAAATACTTGGATTCTGTCATTGCTGAAGCTGTGTTGATTCCTGCTCTGTTTCTTTTTAAGCCAGAAAATTATTTTATTTTTAAATGAGTTTGTGTTCGCTTTTGATTAGTTGTAAACATAAAGATTATGACTAGATTCTAGATCAGAATTCTTTTGTGTAGATTATATCAGTTATCTACTGCTACATTACGAACAAACACAAAATCTCAATAAATATTTTGCTTCCGTATCTGTAGGTTGACAGAGGAGTTGGCTGATCTCGGGTAAGATTGGCTAGCAGCTCTGCTAATACTGTCTGGGCTTTCACGTTCATCTGGGAGTCAGCCGGGTTTAGCTGGATTAACTTGGCTCTGCTCCACTTGTCTCTCCTCCTCCTCCTGAGACTGCCTAGCTGGGCTGCGCATATTTTCCCTGTGGCCGTGGAAGAAGTACCAGTGTGCAGGCTGGATCACACAGGTAATTTTCAAGGCTCTGAGTTCTATCTGGCAACATTGCCAAAGCGAGATACGTGGCTCAGCAGAAACCAAGGGGTGGGAAAATGCCCATCCTTAGTGGGAAGGCATTGCATACTTAAGTGGCAAAGCGTGGAGGGGAGATGACTTGAAACAATCGTCTAGACTATCACTTTGAGACTGAGAGATACAACTTCTTTACAGCCACTCCAGCTGATTCCATGTACTCTAAAATTTGGGAACCTCAGGCTTAGTGCTGTGGTTCTCAGTACTAATTGAATCATCTGGGGGCTTAAAAATTTCTGATGCTTAAACCCTAACCCCCAGAGATTTTAATTTAATGGGTCATAGGTATTGGAATTTTAGGGGGAAAAAATGATTCCTGGTTAAGAACTACTCTCCTAGAAGAATTCGAGTTTCAGAAGAAATCATTGTTTTGTTTTTCCCCTCTGCTGACATTTTTAATAGAGATGAAATCAGGGGAAAGTATGAATGGAGAACCAAATCTCAGAAAAGCAGCTCTTAAAGACTAGTCATAAGCAAGTCTTTACTGAATATCTTCTCTATGCTAGGTGTTTGCTGGCCACCAGGGAAATTGTGGCTGATACTGAATGTGCAGACTTGCCTACATGAAGCTCAGAGAATCCTCAAGAAGATGAATGATAAGTAAATATTTACAAATTATTGAATAGTAACAAGTATGCAAAGTACTGCAAAACACAAGAATAAGCTGCTATGAGAACAAATAACAGACACCTGTTTTCACATGCAAATGCATCAATCACCAGAAGGAAGCCAGAAAAACTATAGAGGTAAGGAGGAAAATATCTTAAAAAGTCAGTCACAGCTTTATTTTATAACTAGTCTTTCCTCTCAAACTGTTTTTGTGCCATTACTACTTAGACAGCCTGTCTTAAGTTGCATGGATTCCGCAGGAGTCACTTAGAATCTCCAGGGTGAGAGCTGGACCATGATAACACCTTGACTAGGTGATGAGCTGAAATCTGAGCAGTCTGTCAAATTTGACTTCCTTATTGATCTTGATTGACTCCAACCCTCTAAAGAGTAAAAGGTTTTATATGATATAATGTCTGTCACATGGACTGCATTATGCCTAATTATGTGATTCTAAAGCTGACTTTGTTTAACAAGTGAGACTTGCGAAAAGTTATCATCTTTTTAAAAATTTTTTTAAATTTAAATTCATTTTAGTTAACTTATACTGTATTATTAGTTTCAGGGGTAGAATTTAGTGATTCATCAGTTGCGTATAATACCCAGTGCTCATTTTATCACATGCCCTCCTTAATGTCCATCACCCACTTACCCCATCCCCCCCACCTCTCCTCCAGCAACCGTGTGTGTTTCCTATAGTTTAGCATCTCTTATGGTTTGCCTCCCTCTCTGTTTTCATCTCATTTTTCCTTCCCTTCCCCTATGTTCATCTTCTTTGTTTCTTAAATTCCACATGTGAGTGAAATCATATGGTATATGTCTTTCTCTGACTTCTTTTGCTTAGCATAATACCCTCTAGTTTCCTTTACATTGTTGCAAATGACAAGGTTTCATTCTTTCTGATGGCTGCGTAGTATTTCATTATATATATATACATCTTCTTTATCCATTCATCTGTTGATCCTGATTGACTCTAACCCTGTAAAGATTTTTTATATGATGTAATGTCTGTCACTTGAATTGCAATGTTCTTAATCATGCGATTCTAAAACTGACTTTAACAAGTGAGACTTGCTAAAAGTTATCATCTTTAAATCAGAAGTAGGATTATAATTCATTCAATCTGGCAAGTCTGCCGTTTTGGGTGATATTCTACCATGTGAGAATCCTAACATAAATTCAGCCAAAAGAGAATTACTGCCAGCAAAAATAGATTTTTTTTTTTTAGTTCTACAATAATACATCTTCCCTACCACCCTACTTCACAAAGTTATTATGACTTTTATTTAGTTACTCAATGTTTAATAAAACCTATAGTGTTTTTATTTCATTAGAGATGAGTTCATTGCCATACTGATTATTAGAGGCATTAAGTGTGATATGCTAAAAGATTTTTTTGCTTTGTTACCTGCTGCGGACATTTAAAAAATTATTTAAACATTTAAAATCAAAAGATGCCAATGCATTTCAATTTTGCCTAACTAATGGTCAAAAAATATATAGAGTGCCAGTCAACAGTTGAAGTAAACTTTAAATTAATATTGCCACAATAATAATTATTTTTCCCTCATGGAATATAACCTTTAAAAATTTCAACTCTATTTTTAGGCTGCTGCACTTATCAAATTTAACATTTAAATTTGACATGTATATTAGATTCCTATTGCTGTGTAACAAATTACCACAAACTTAGGGACTTAACCCAACACTCATTAATTATATCATAGTTTCAGTGGATCAGGGATCCAGTTAAGGTTTAGCTGGGCCCTCTGTGCCAGGGCTTCTCAGAAGGCTGTATTCAAAGTGTTGCCTGGAGGTTGGGTTCTTATCTGGGAGCCGTGTCCTCTTCCATGCTTAGGTGGCAAAATGTATTTCTTGCAGTTGTAGAACTCAGGGAAATTTATTTCTTCAAGGCCAGCAGGGGCTCATCTGTCTTAAGCGTCACTTTGAAAGTCTCCTGTGATTTAGATCAGGTCTACTCAAGATGATTAAAGGATTAGTAACCTTATCACAGGAGTGAAATCCCATTATGTTCACAGGTTCCACCCACAACTGAAGGGAGAGGATTAGGGTGACTACAACGGTGGGTGTGAATCTTGGGGGCCTCTAGGATTTAAATGTGTCCCCCAAATTCATATGTTGAAATTCTAACCCACGAGGATGATGTTATTAGGAGGTGGGGACTTTGCGATGTGCTTAAGTCGTGAGGGCAAAGCTCACATGAATGGATGGGATTAGTACCTTTATAAATGATGCTCCAGGGTCATTTATATACATATAAGTGTATATAAATTGCTATATATTTATATACATGTGTGTATATATATATACACACACACATATAAATGTATAAAAATTGCTCCTTCCATCAAGTGAAAATTGGAGAGAAGTACTTTTGACCCAGAAAAGGGCCCTCGCTCAACCATGCTGGCATCCTGATCTTGGCCTTCCAGCTTCCAAAACCATGAGCAATAAATTTATGTTTTTTGTTTGTTTGTTTGTTTTTTAATTTATTTTTATAAGCTACCTATCTATGGTATTTAGTTACAGCAGCCTGAATAGACTAAGACAGGGGTCATTTTAAAATTCTACCTACCACAGAGTAAAACTAAGATCTAATATAGTTATAAAATATCTTCGAAAGAAAAAATTTTAATTTGGAGTTTTATTTAAGAATTTTATTTAAAAATTCACATCAACATGTACCTTATGTATTTATTACATTTTACTTTGCAATGCACACACACATACACACACACACACACATTCAGGAGTGTACTGTATACTATGGTGCAGTGATCATTCAGAAGATAATATTTGGAGCATAATTTTTCTTTTGACTATCCTTCAGCCCACATTTTCAATGCACTTCAAATCAAAGGTCATTTTTAAGGGTTTATAAAGAAGGAATTTAGTTGTTCATTAGCTTGTTCAAGGGTGGAGGGAATACTAAATCAAGTCAATAACCAGCTGTTTGATGGGTGAAATGTTCTTTTCATTCAAAAATAACATGTGGCTAAATTAGAATCATTTTCTTTTACAAATATGTTTACTTTATGGAAAAAAATCTCTCTAAGAAATGAACACAAAACCCCGTAGGAAATCAATATAGTCTGATTAGGAATTATTTCCTAATGTGTAAGCATGCATAATCTTTTCTGGGGGAAAAAAAAGACTTGCCTATTTTTCTGACATCAATATTAAAATATATTACTAATAAGAAAATACTGTTTGAAAACTACTGAAAATTATTCCAGCTCATGAAAAAAGATCATTTTAGAATTTCATATTCCTATAGGGTTTAACTATTTTCCTAAAATTGATCTTCCCATGCTCTTTGTGGAAATAAACCCAAAATAAGTTAATTTTAATATAATTATTTGACTAGTACAAAACTATTTTAGGAAGACTCTTTTTTTTTTAAATTTAATTTTATTTTTTTCAGCGTTCCAAGATTTATTGTTTATGCACCACACCCAGTGCTCCATGCAATACGTGCCCTCCTTAATACCTACCACCAGGCTCACCCATCCCCCCACCCTCCTCCCTTCCAAAACCCTCAGTTTGTTGCTCAGAGTTCATAGTCTCTCATGGTTCATTTCCACCCAATTCAATTGTATCAATATGGTCAGCACTGGAGGAGATTATGCTGAGGAAAATTGAACTGAATTAGGAAGACTCTTAAAGGCATCTTTATGAGTGATCTGAAGAGTTCCCTTAAAATTCTTTGTATCACAGAATAAAAATTGATATTTTAATAGTTTTCTTATTTGTCAACCATGAAATATAAGTTACAGCCTTGCTGATGGTCCACAAATTTAATGAATGGAATTAAGGGAGGTAATAAAAATTAATATAATAAAATTCCAAAAGAAGAAGTTAATTAGAAAGTCATGACAGAACGCAATTAAGAAGGAGGAAGGAAGCTGGGGTTGAGATTAAAAGATAAGTCTCCAAATTGGTGGTAAGCATTCTAGAAGCCAGTGAAATGAGTCTTTGGCTTCATGGAGGATAGACATCAAACAGGAGCCAGAGGAAATAAAAGCAGAGTTTATTGAATGGGGTGAGTGACAGAGAGGAAAGGAGAATAAGTCTTGTTGTTGCTTGGAGTTAGGGGTTTATATTGGAAGGGGATCTAGAGTACATTTTCCTTTAGGAATCCAAGGTAGGGGTCCAATCAAAGGTGAGTGTCAGGTGAACAATAAGTGTAATTCCATAAATCAGGAAAGGTAGGGGATATTGATGCCAGCATCAGCTGAAGTTTGTTTGAAGTTAACATCCTGGAACACGTTTGGAATCTGGCTCTTCTTAGATGTTATCAGGTGTTTGAGGCCTAGGACAAAACTCAGAGAGTGATTAACTTTTTTGCTTTCCCCTTGAAGTAGGAACATAGTTTCTTTGGCTTATTCAGAAATGGGACCTAGCAGAAAAACTGCAAAGATGGAGCCTTTCCAAAATAGAGTCCCTTCAGCTTCCCTATATCAACATGAACACAGAGAAAATCTTCACCCTCTAGATCCTTATAGAGAGCCACAGCATGATTCATTCATTCATTCATTCATTCATTCCAAAGATATTTTTAAGTGACAACTATATGTCAGGCACTGTTTTTAGATGTTGAGATTATGACAGAGAACGAAAGCAGAAATTCCTGTTCTCATGAAGTTTATGTTCACATTCTATTGCAAAGCAGAAGATGATAAATAAGTTTTTTAAGGCACGTATATCTAATGGTGAGAATTGCTATGAAGAAGAAAATGAAGACGGATACATGGGAGTGGAGAGAATGGGTGAAAGTGAAAGTGGTGGTCAGTGAAGGCTTCTGTGATGATGTAACAGGTTTTGAACCCATACTTGAAAACATGGAGGATTGAGCCATGTGGTTATGCGGACAAAGAGCTTTCCAGGCCAAAGGAAAAGCAAATACAAAGGCCATGAGGTGGGAGCACGCTTGATGTGTTCTATGAATAGCAAAAAGGCCAGTGCAGTTGGAAGGAAGGAGAATGAAAGATTTTATTCTTAGTGAGATGGAAAGCCATTTGGAAGGTTTAGATAAGTAAATGACATTATTTAAAAGGATTACCTCGCTCTATCCACATTGATGTAAATGGTAAGTATTCATCCTTCCTGATGGCTGAGTAATGTTCCATTGTGTGTGTATGTGTATATACATATATACATTGTGTATATATACACTATATATATATATATGTGTGTGTGTATATATATATGTATATATATGTATATATATGTATATATATACACGTATATATATGTATATATACACACACACACATAAATATATATACACATATACCACATTTTCTTTATGGAACTGGAGGGTATTGTGCTGAACAAAATAAGTTAATCAGAGATAGACAATTATCATATGGTTTCTCTCATATGTGGAATATAAGAAACAGGGCAGAGGACCATTGGGGGAGGGAGGAAAAACAATGGGAAGTCATCAGAGAGGAAGAAAAACCATGAGAGACTGTTAACTCTAGGAAACAAATTGAGGATTGCTGGAGGGTAGGTAGATGGGAGAATGGGGTAATTGGATGATGGGCATTAAGGAGGGCATGTGACGAGATGAACATTGGGTGTTATATGAAACATAAATTATTGAACACTACATCTGAAACTAATGATGTACTATAAGTTGGCTAATTGAATTTAAATTAAAAAAATACAAAAGAAAATAAAAGGCTTACCTTGGCTGCTGTGTCAAGATTAGACTGTAGAAAGTGAATGGAAGCAGGGAGATCAATTAGGGTTTTATCAAGATAATTCTGACCAGAAGTGATGGTGGCGTAGATTAAGGAGGTAGTAGCAGTCAAGGTTGAGAAGAGTGGTTGGATTCTGAACATACTTTGAATAGAGAGGCGATTAGTGGCAATTGTGGAGTACTAGAGAAAGAGAAGCATCCAGGAAGGATTTTGGTTTGGGATGATAAGTATGAAATGCCGATTAGACATGTAAGTAGACATATGAAGGAGATATATGACTATCCAAGTTTGAAGGTCAGGAGAGAGATCAAAGCTAGAGATATAAATTTGGGAATAATCAATTTGTGCATTCTACTTAAGGTCTGAACCAAATGATTAAGTGGTGTGAATAATGAGAAGGAAGAGTCTTAAGATTGAGGCCCTGTGGCAATTTAACATTTGGAGGAAGTGATCAATTGTTGAGCAAGTTGAGAACTAAGAACCAATTACTATATTTGTTAAGTAGAGGTCCTAGCCATTGGTGACATGACGAGAACACTCACATTGGAATTGTGTGGATACAACCTTGATTGGGGTGAGTTCAAGACAGAACAGAGGGAGAGAAAATAGGGATGGAAGTAGAGAAAATTTGCTCAAGGATTTTTGCTTCAAAAAGAGCAGAGAAATAAGGCAATGTTTGGTAGGAGCAGGATGGACAAAAGAGAGTTTTCTTTTAAGATGAGAGATGTTACAGCATGTTGTGTGCTGAAAAAGGATAATCCAGTAGAAGGAAAAAAAGAATGGAAGAGCCAAAGAGAAGGGCAGACAATGCTTGCACTGGTTTGCTGCATGAACGTAAGTGGAGCGGAGGGTTGGCTTGATCCTCCATGAATGTGCCTGCTCTCCACAGCATCCACAGAAGTGAGCAGAACTAATAGGTGAAACCTTCCTTTTCTGGAGGATGGAAAAGGAGTCTCCTTCCCTTCCTACTGCTTCAGAGAGATTTGGTAGCCTGCCAACTGACCCACAGCGCTCATAGTCAACCCTCAGTCTCTATCTTTTCCATATTCTGCATCACAAAAAGCTGAAACCAGGGGAGAACGTAGGATTGTCCTTACAGGATGAGGCATCATAAGAAATGGAACAAAGGCAAAATTCTCATAGCTGTCACTGCTTCGCACAGATAATTGCCCAAGTCTCTGTCAAGTATAATGTAGAACCTTACCCTAGAATAAGCATAATAAATCGGTGTCAGGAATGAAATAGTAACTCCACAGGGTGGCTCTGTGAAAGGGAAGTTTGAGGAGCCTTTTTCCCCCCCGGCATCTCACAAAGATTTTAGACCTCAGGCTATTATTAGTTTGGTAGGAACAACCCTTGACAGCTCCTAATAATATGAATGAGTAAGCAGGACTACCCAAACAGGCCTTTGCTCTTTAGGAAAAGAACACTGAAGTGCTTTCAAGTCTTGCTTACTAGGTTCTGAGCCTTTTGTTGGCTCCTCTCTTGGCAGTGCCCTGGAGTGCCTTTAAAATCTCATGTGGTGGCCGAGAGCTCCAGGCATGTAGACAACTGTCTCCAGGTGCATTATGATTCACACCTTAATTGGATCCTACTTGCTAGGTAAATGCTGTAATCAAAAGCTAAGTGGAATAAATCAGCTATAAACTCTTGGTGTCTTCTGATTCCTGGGCTACCCCCTGTGGTTTTACGATCACAGTAGTTTCGTATTTATACCAAAGTACTAATTTTCCACACCCATGATTTCACGTTGTAAAGAACAGACTTGATTGTTGCATTATTTCTTCCTTCTTCCTCAAATTCTTTTGCTTTTAGCAATGCAACTCTTTTCAAAAGAAAGATTACTAACATGAAACTAGTATAAAACAAGTAAGAGCAAATGAACATGACTTCACAGTTTAATTAATCCTGATTTGGATGGAAATGTATCACTGTTTAAAGAACTTTAGGAGAGAAGAAACATATCCTGAAACCTCTGTTCTCCATATATGTATGCATGTCTATAATATTTTTATGATTTGAATTCTGTTTTCTACGTATTTTTGCACAGTTCTTATAATTTTGCAACAAATAAGAAAGACACATGAGGATTTTCATTTTGGATCATTATAGATATGTAGTCAAAAGACCTGGGGTTCAAGTTCCAGGTGTGCCACTTATGGGTTGTGTGTCTTTAGTGATTCACCTGATGACTCAAGGCCAGGCTTTCTTTATCCACCACCTTAAAAGTGTGTATTTCTTTTACAACTTTCGTTCTTGCCCCACTTCTTGATTTTTTTTTCTCATAGAGAGAAAGGAAAAGAGATAAAGGAAGTAAGAAAGATAGTAAATGGTGATTAAAGAGATGAACTAAGTAACAACTGTTTGAAAAAAATATGCAGTTGTAATGTTCTCTCTCATCTTCCCTCCTCCTCCTCCTCCTCCTCCTCCTCCTCCTCCTCCTCCCCCTCCTCCTCCTCCTTTTTTAGAGAGGGAGAGAACAAGAGCAGGGAGGGGCAGAGAGAGAGAGAGAATCTTAAGCAGGCTCGATGCCCATCTTGGAGCCTGATGTGGGCCAGTGAAGGGCTTGATCTCACCACCCTGAGATCATGACCTGAGCCAAAATCAAGAGTCAGATGCTTAACCAACTGAGTCACCCAGGCACCCCATCATCTTTCTGATTTTTAGGCAGCAGTTCCTCTTTCTTTCCCAGAACCACTCCCTCATCACAAAATAGAAATAAAGTTCTTCAAAATCCCATGTACTTTTGTCAACTAAATACAAATCTAAAAAGGAAAAAAATGGAGTGTTTAAAGGGAAAGAGGCCTCTCCCCTTCCTTTTTCTTAGAGCTTATTTGCTTTAGAAAACTTTTATTTTTGCAATACTTCTTTGTTTCTTTGATATGTATGTAAATCTTTCTCAAAGCTAAAAAGCCTTTTGCCAGTTTTTCCATCCAAGAATCTCTTTTTCAAGAACCTGGGCACAATTTCTTTGAATATAAATCTCAAGGAAGAGAAAACCTCTATTTCACATCTTCATGGGTATTTAACTTAGAAGGCTGGCTCTAAATTGTAACTACCTATCATAGAGACATGAGAAGTTTTATTACTCTTTGGATAAAGGCAATTAGCAAACATAAATGACCACTCCGATTAGCATGTGAATTTAAGATGAGTTATGTGTAACACGGGGTGCTGTCAAGGAAAACTTTAAACTTCAAAGAAAAGCGAGTTTGAAAGTAAAAAATACTTCACTATTCTGTGTTGCATATGTGTAATAATATGTGTATGTGTTGGTTAACACCAGTACTTCTTCAGTTACAATGCCTTTGTGCTTTTCTTGTTTATAGAATGAACTGCTATTAAAATAATATGAAAGCATTTCTAGAAAATGCTCCTTGATAAGAACTTGATATGCTTATATACATCACAGAACAAATCAATCCCTCTCAATTCAGACATGGTCATTGAATATTCTCTTTGTGTCTGAAACCATTAAGTTTTCTGGTGGGGGAATAAGTTGTTATAAACTTAATCTTTGACTTCAAGAGTTTAAAGAAACCACGCTAACATCACTGAAACAAATAGAAGCCAATTGGATTGTGCTGGTAACACATTACTTAGAGCTTAATTAATGAGAGCTCGAGATTGGGAGGATCCCAGGAATCTAATGAGATTCACAGGGAAACATCCCTCTTCCTCCTCCTCACTGCCTCACCTCCCAACTAGAAATACTCTAATTTTTTTTTTTTTTAAGTAGGCTCCACATTGGGTGTGGAGCCCGACATGGGGCTTAAACTCACAACCCTGGGATCAAGAGTCGGTTGCTTAACTGACTGAGACACCCACCCAGGCACCCCTAGAAATACTCGATTTTAAATAATTAAAACTCTAACTGCAAATGGGATACACAGGGCACATGTTTAAAGGAAGGTCCTCACTGTTTTGGTCAGTTTACCTGCTGTTCCTTATCTTCTTGCTCTTTCCACATTTCCATCACCGCAGTGAAAGAAAATAGATTGCCATGCCATTTCCATCCTGAGTATCAGAGAGACATTATCCTCATATGCATGCTTTCCTTTACGTTGTGGGCATTGCCTCTCTGAGAGGCAGCTGTGGGTCATCGCTGGACTATTCTGCCTTTGACAAATGTTTCCAAGTCTGTGGACCTAGGGCCAGAGCAGATACTCCTCCTTTTGGATAGAATTTTAATGTACTCACTCCACATCATTTTTGCTTACAATAATGTCTTGTTTGGAGACTGAATTGTAGCATAATGCTTGAGTTGGCCTAGCAAAGCTCAGCTAATTTTCTATCTTATGCGTCATCCTTGATTGCTGCTTTTTACCAGTGGAGATATATGACTAATAGTTTTCAGTGGGCTGATGACCCATTATGAAAAATAATCTTTTCTCTAGTTATTCTGGATGTAGACAAGTTTAGTTCTGTTATTTTTGAAATTTTTTTATTTTTAAAATTCAGTCTACTTAATCATTACCGCAGACTTTTGCCTAATTTGCAAAAAAAAAAAAAAAAAAAAAAATTAAAAACTCCTCAGAACACAGATTCTTGTTTTATTTCCAAAGTGAAAATTAGGACAGCAACATCTACAGAAAGAATTCAAAAATTGTACCTTTCGAACTATGCATCTTTAAAAAAAAAGAGCCATCCTTTTCTTTTTCTGAAACTTATTTATTTATTATCTCATCAGCAGTGATTGAGACTAGTTTTTTACTCACATTGAATCTTCATGAAACTACATTTTTCCAGACAATATTTTGTAAATATTATTTATGAATCTTGAAAATGAACTATTTATATCAGCTGTGTAAATATTGCATTACAAGATGTAAATATATGCCGTCGAGCCATAAAAACTTCGAATATTTAACACTATTTTTTTCTAGACTTCTATTCTCAACAGTCATAAGTAAAAGCAGCTTTTGTTGTTGTTGTTGGGATACGTTATCTTTATTAGAAAATATAAACACAATCTCTTTCTGAAGTTAAGAAGACTGCTATGTTTTACATAAGTAAACTCTAGTCATTAATTATATTCCTCTTGAGGAAGAGGAGAACCTCCACCTTCAACACACCAGAAGCTGTGTGACCTCCCACTGCCCCCTGCAGAAGCAGGAACTTCTTATCTGAGTCAGGCTGCTGCTTAGTGTTGGTTTACAGCAGGCTGGGTCACTGTGTTTCTCTGGACCTTCCTGCTTGTCACATCCTAGGCAGTACTGATTCCTCAGGGAAGGATGCCCATTTTGTTGTGCTGTGTCTTCCATTTATTACAGCAGAATCGTCAAGACAAATCAGCCCCAAATGTCTTGGAGGCTGTGGTATCTTTCTCTCTCTGCATGAGAACTCCTCCAGGGGAATACCATGTGACCTTCGGAATTTTCCACTCCCATAATTTACAGTTTGAGAGGAACAGGGGGATTTTAAAGTGTAAATTATAATCCATTTGGTCCTGCTTCAGAAAGTTGACCTCTACAAATGATGTCACTTGGGCTTCTAGTTGGATTCAGCCAACAGGAGGCACTGAAAGGAGATTGGGAGGGAGGGAGCCCAGAGAGTTTGAGGTAATTTTCCCTTTTCCCCCAACTTGGCCAAAGTTTGGGCACTGGTACATTTCTGCAGATAATAGCTCTTGTTAGCCTTGTTTCTAAGGTTCTAATTCTCACTGGGTTCTAGTTTTTCCCCTTGACCTGTTAGGCCTGGAATGGTAAAAGATTCCTGCTGTTGCTAGTCACTGGATACTTTGTTTCCCCTTGTTTCCTTAATCCTGTCCAACCTTCTGTAAACAGTCTCTTCATTAGATTCTCTTTTATTCAACCGTTTGCATGTATGCTGATTTCCTGCCAGAACCATGGCTGATAAAGCATAAGCTGGTTCAGTTACTTTGAGTATAAGCTCAGATATCTCAGTGTAATTTTAACAGAGCATTCATCTCCGTAGCACTTGTACTTAAGGTAGTAACTGGTACTTTGATTTCCCAGGAAAAGAGAGACGATTGGCAGGGCTGGGTTCTGGCATTCCTGGGTCCCTGGCCAAAGTCACATCCTAGTACTGACAAATCATCACCCTCGACTTCCCATCTTTGTTGTTTCTGAACTATGCACATTTCCTGGTACCAGTCACTGAGTAAATAATTTTTAAGTAAATTAATGTTTGTGTATAGTTTTACATTGTCGTGTTCATATTGCATGTGTAAATTTGTGGGGTTTTTTTCACTTGGCATTAGAACACAATAATATCTTGTTATTAAAGAAAATTTGATAAATATTTAATAGAAATATAACAGTTCAATATACATATTTCAGATGGCACAATAGATGAGCTCTCTGCATTCTTTTGCAAAAGGAGCAATGTTTGTTTTATCACTCTTGAGAGAAAGAAACTTCCAATTTTCTTTGATAGTTGATTAATTCAGAGACCAAATGGCTCATATACAAATCATGCCATTTTAATTTTATTTTCCAAAATCGATATGCCAGCCTTCCCCATTAAATAGCCAATGCAGGAAGCCACACTGGTAGTATCAAACTAAAAAACAAAATAGCCAGTTATCTTAGTAGCAAAAAGTAAGTTTACTCAAGAATAGCAGAGAATTACAATTCAGGACATGCAAGTAATGGCAAAACCCTAGGCAAGTATGAAGAGACAAAGGGAAGGTGAGCTTTTATTAGGTTTTAGGAGGAAAGTGGGAAGGGTTGTTTTGAACAGAAATTCATTAGAGAGGAACAGAGTTTGAGGTTGTGATAGTTTCTCATTGTTTGCAAGCGATAGGTGCTGTTGCTGGGGAGAGATCTTTCTTCTTTTTCTTAAAAGCAGAAGAGAAATTTTTATATGAAAAGTATCCTCCCTTGTCAAGATAAGAATGATCTTCTGGGGCACCTGGGTGGCTCAGTGGGTTAAAGCCTCTGCCTTCGGCTCAGGTCATGCTCTCAGGGTCCTGGGATTGAGCCCGTGTTGGGCTCTCTGCTCAGCAGGGAGCCTGCTTCCCCCTCTCTCTCTGCCTGCCTCTCTGCCTACTTATGATCTCTCTCTCTGTCAAATAAATAAAATAAAATCTTAAAAAAAAAAATGATCTGCCTGCTGGTTGTGCAGGCTGTGATGAGGGGGACGTGCATGAGAGCTCCCCCTTCAGGGCTTCCGGACTCCACTTTAAATTAGCCTTTTTAAAAAACTCATTGTCACACCAGTTATGTCACTTTCAGTACCCAATAGTAGTAGGATCGTTGTTACAGCCTCACCTGTAAGATGTGTTTGCACAGGGATTAACTGCCTGTGCACAAAGTGGCCTCGACTGAGGTCAGTTGACAGGGATATTTGTGCACATCACTGCTCTGTCTGCGTCCTGGACTGGCCAGGTCTTCGCAGAACTAAGTGGACACGAGCAGACCCGCATTAACCTGATGTGTAGGAGAGACATTAGTGTGGTACCTGTCTACCCCACAGGTTCTCAGCCCACTCCCAATGCCTGGAATTCTGTTTTGAAAATGGTGGTTCTCCAAGTGCAGTGCCCTGAACAGAAGCATCAGCATCATCTGGAACATTTTTAAAATATGAGATTTTGGGCTCTAGTCCAGACCTGCTGAATCAGAAAATCTGTGGATGGGGTCCAGCGATCTGAGTTTTAACAAGCTCTTCAGGTAATTCTGATGCTAAAATTTGAGGACCATTTGCTTAAAGCACAGATACTGAAAAGACATGTATTCATTCATGGAATGTGGAAGTTCAGAGTTAGTTTGAGAAGAGATGGGAGGAAGTCAGAGGAAGGATCCAGTCTTGAGTGGGAAGAAGCCTAATGAGGTGGTAAAGAGTAGGCTTTTGGGGAAGCAAATGCCTCAGTTTATTTACTTCACAGAGAAAGCAGCCAAAAAAGAAGTACTTGACTATTACAGTGAGTTTAAAATGGTCCTTTTCTTGGCAGGAAATGAAAAATGAGATTGGGAAGGTCAATATGTTCCGGAAGGGAAGATGTTAGTTGACATGTGTGTATCCATCCAGGCATCCAGCACTGTGACGTTCTTCCTTCCAAGGGAGGCAGGTTTGTGTGTCACCCAACCCTTTCTGGACTCTCCAGAGCCAGCCCAGTGGAGTTGTCTCAAGGCTGCTTTTCCTCCCTAAGCTGTTTCTGAAATGCCATGAGGTCTTGGGAGTGCAGGAACCCATTCCTCAATGCTGTAGGGCCTACATCAGTGCAAGATATTATGTGAACAGAGATCATTGTAGTAAGATTTACAGAAAACCCACTCCTTTTTCTGCCTTGGGTGACAGAATGTGCCCTTCTTGTAAGATATATAGACTTATATATGTCATAATAAAAGTACCATATTAGTAACAAATGTAATAGTCATAATTATAATTTTTATAATCATCATTACTGTAATCAGAGCTGGTTGCTAGCCCCCTGAGATCTATAGAGGACTGCTTCTCAGTCATTAATGCTCACAAAAATTACGGATCTAGTTACAGTGCAGATTCCGAGTTAGTACATCTGGATCATGACCCAAATTGATGCTAATAATCTTAAGTCCCTAGATCACATTGTAACAAAGATATGAAGAATGAGAAAAGTTCTTTTCCCAGTAGAAAAAAAATAGAGTGTCAATATCATTAGTTCCTACAGCTGGCACGAATCTATTATGTCTGTTCATCACAGTTTCTCTGGCAAAAGAAACTTATAGTGAGTATTATGGGACATGCAGGCTAATTAGTACCAATTTTGCATGGCAACCAAAGAATAAATGGACATATCAGGCCATTTAGATTCAAAATCAGAAATCACTCATAATTAATGGTAGAATCATTAAGCTTCTACCATAAATTGTGAAAGCTGCAGTTCTTAAGACAGGTTTTATCTTGTAGAACTCTTGCAGAAGCAGTCTGCTCTTCAGAGCAGTGGGGCAGCCGTGAAAGGGGCCATTGCAGCTCATGTATATTAGAAAGCATCAAGACCATGATACTTTCGAAATGTCTGGGAAATGAGGTCAGTTATTTCAGATTTAATTCAACAAGTCCTGCCCTACCAGAAGTCCCAACTGCCAGTTAAGATCTAATGCTGATGTTTACTAGCTACTGAGAGTTAGCTAGTGGTGAAGTTGAAAGTGCACATAATGTCATGATACAGATGAAGAACTTCTAAAAACTGAGTGGCTAACACTGTTCTTGCATGCTGATGGGATATTATCCAATTGCCTTTTAGCAGCTGTGACAATTAAACAAAATTTTATCTTTTCGAATTTTACTTAAGACTTCATTTATGATGCAAATCAGATGATTGCAGAGTTACACAAATGGAATACATATCAATTAATTTCCTTCTTACTCTTTCATACTTAACTCATGATTACAATACATATATTTGATGGACAGATGAGTAAATATTGACCTTAGTTTAAAGAGAGAGGAATTGTCTTAATGTCACAGGTTTGTATGGCATCTACTGGATCAAAATTTAGAATAAGAGGCTTCCAGTCTGGTGCAAAGCATGTACCATGCTGCTCTTTTGGAAAGAGTGAATAGCTTAGGTGAGGAGGAGCAGAGAAGACTAACCAGTCATGGAAATTACAGTTATATTGATCTAGTAGTAATCATTTTACTATAACGCAATTTGAGTAGAGTTTTTTTTTTTTTTTTAATATTCATTTTATGGTCTGAAAATGTTTTCATTTATCCTCTTAGTTCTCAGTTATATATAGATCTGTTGTGGAAGCTGTAAATGAGAGGAGGCCAGAATACTTGTGGTAGGTAGAATTTTAAGATGGCCCCCAGATCCTGCTCTCTGGTTTAAAAGTCCTGTTTAATCCCTCTCCTTGAGTATGGGCAGGGCCTGAGAATAGCATGGAATTTAACTCCTATGATCAGGTTACATTATACTGCATGAGTACAGAGATTTGTCAGGTGTAATTAAGGTTTCAAATCAGTTGATTTTGAGTTCATCAGAAAGGAGCTTATCCTGGGTAGGCCTGAGCTAATCAGGGGAAAGCCCAAGAGACTGGGCCCCTCATAGAGGGACAGATCATCTCCTACTGGCCATGAAGAAACATGTTATGAACTGCCTGTGGAGAGTGACACCCTCTGGGAGATGAGGGTCTCAGTCCTCAGCTGCAAGGAACTGAATTGTATCAACAACCTGATACAAAATGCGGCCTCTAAAATCTGCCTCTGAAAGATTTATGTCTGAAACAAAATGATCACACTGGTTGTTAACCAAGAAATTGGACATGAATTTGCACTTCTAGTATCACGAATGACTTCCTGCTGTAGACTAAATGAATTCAGCCCAGGGAAAACTGCATTCATTGATGGCTATCCAATCAAATACTGTGGGAACAAAATAAAATAGAGCTGAGATTTGGGGAAAAGGCAGTATTTTTCTAGGTGGTGTGGGCTTGCCCTGGGGATGAACACATATAGTAAAATCACTGTTTAAATTATGAATCTTGAACCAAGTATTAGTGAAACCGAGCTGGTATTAAAAGTAGAGATAGTAAGCTTGGAATGTAGGGGGTAAGGTGTGTGTAAAAGTGGTCCTGATGGCTACTAGCAGAATCAAACCTTCTTTGGAGGAAAGTTTTTCTAACTCATGTGAAGTAATTAAACAAAAATAAATGGTCATTAAGCAATGAAGAAGGTAACCCATCAAGTGTGGGAGTCAGTAGAAACAACAGACTACAAGACCTATTGGTCTTTATTTATCTACCTATTTATTACTTATTTACAATAAACTAATAGTTAATAAAAAGCACACTGTGAATATTTTTGTGCCAATAAATTTAAACTTAGACGAAACAGATAAATAGCTACACAAATATTTGCAGTTAGCTGACTCAACTGACTCAAAAGTAAAGAGGGAGACAAAATCTTAGAATATTTTTAAAACTCCAAGAGTGAAAAATTTTCCTACTATGAGCTTCCAGCCCCAGTTGGTTTCTAGAGGCCTATTCCAACACACTTTTAAGAAATAGATCTGTCTAATCTTAAATCCTTTCAGAGAATTGACAAAGAATTCACTAGCTAATTCTGTGTTATTTGTATAACATTGGTTCCAAAGTAGAAAAGTACAGAATAAAAGAAATTTAAAAAGAAAACAAGCCACTCTTAATCCAGTGAAGCATGAGGAAGATAATATACCACAAGCAATTTGTATTTATCCCAGAAATGCAAGGGTATTTTAATATTAGCAAAATCCATAAATATTATTTTACACATCAACTAATTAGTTAAAGGAGGAGAAAAATACCATCATCATTTTAGGGCATGAAGGAATATGATAAAAAGCAAACCCAATAATAATAAAATAATAATAATAAACTAGGAATAGCAAAAAATATCCTCAAATGGATAAATTATATTTACCACTGATGAATGAAAGAGCACCATTCTTAATGGGAAAACACTGAAAGCATTTACTATAGAATCAAGAATACAAGGATGTCTGCACTTAGTGCTTTTATTATCATTAAACTGGATGTTTTAGATAGTGTAGTATAACATAGAAAGGAAATTAAAATATAAGTATTGAAAAAAATGTTATTTTAAAGAGAAGATTATTTAGCCCTAAAATGATCTGAGACATTGTTAGAAATAAGAGCATATATTACAAAAGAGTATACCAATAGTATGAATATAGCAAGTTGGCAAGCCATTAGATCAATAAGAACTTGTTTATAAGGGGTACTGTCTAGTAATGACAATTTCAGTCATATGGATGATCCATAGGACATAAATTCATTTTTTTAGGGAGATATATCTTCCTAAATCAGTGGGTAGGATCATCTTTAAAATCCTAGATTTCTGTAATTTTTTTCTTCTAACCTCTCATCTTCAGACCAGTGGTGAGGTTCTGGATACCAGTGTTTCTTTTGGTTTTCTAGTCTTTACCCACTAACAGGTTCCATCTTTTCTTTCATCTCCTGGAACATTTAGAAAAGGGCTCTCTATTCTAACAAGAGTTGACTTTCATGATGTTATTTTCATAGGAGGCATGTTTTTCCTTCTCAAATATCCCCTTCTTGTGATCGGGAGATCAGTGCTTCCCAACTTTGTGAATTTGTTTCAAAGAAAGTTCACGGATCAGTGACGCCTCAGCAGAATATGAGGGCAAACACATTGAACTGAAAGTTAGGACTGGGGCTAAGTGTGTCACCACTCTTCATTCACTGCTCTAGGGCTCAAAAGATCTGAGTTCTAGATTTGTGGAAAGTCAATTCATCTTCTTGATCCTCTGTTTCTTCAACTGTAGAAAAAGTTCGCTTGTCTCATGGAGGTTAGACACAAATAAATGATGTTATTATAAATATGATTGAATTTTGTGTACTAAAATTCTGAGTGAAATGGTAGTTGTATGGCTTTATGCATGTACTGTTTGTTGAGTCAGTCCTTTAAACTCTTTTCTGTGCAGTGCCATCCACTAGTAAGATAGACATAATAATTGTAAAGAGTAAATGTAGCCCACGTTCAACTACCATGTGATGGAATTAAAAGACTAATTGTTTATAATCCTGAGACACAAATATGTATCATTAAACTTAGAATCTTTTATTTATTTATTTTATTTAAATTCAATTAATTAACATATATTTCAGAGGTGGAGTTCAGAGATTCATCAGTCTTATATAATACCCAGTGCTTATTATATCACGTGCCCTCCTTAATGTTCATCACCCAGTTACCCCTTCCCCTTCATCCCATCCCCCAGCATCCCTCAGTTTGTTTCCTATGATTAAGAATCTCTTATGGTTTGTCTCCCTCTCTGATTTCATCTTTTTAAATTTTTCCTTCCCTTCACCTATGATCCTCTGTTTTGTTTCTTAAATTCCACATATGGGTGAGATCATATGATAATTATCTTTCTCTGACTTACTTTGCTAAAATAATACCCTCTAGTTCCATCCACATCACTGCAAATGGCAAGATTTCATTTTTTGATGGCTGAGTAGTATTCCATTGTGTATGTGTACACACACACACACACACACACATATAATATGGCAATATGGCTCATCTTCTTTATCCATTCATCTGTCAATAGACATCTGCGCTCTTCCATAGCTTGGCTATTGCGGACATCGCTGCTATAAACATCGGGGTTCAGGTGCCCCTTTGGATCACTACATTTGTATCCTTTGGGTAAATACCTAGGAATGGAATTGCTGGATTGTAAGGTAGCTCTATTCAACTTTTTGAGGAAACTCCATGCTGTTTTCCAGAGTGGCTGCACCAGCTTGCATTCCCACCAACAGTGTAAAGGGTTCCCCTTTCTCTGCATCCTAGCCAACATCTGTCATTTCCTGACTTGTTAATTTTAGCCATTCTGACTAGTGTAAATCACTTAAAATCTTAATCTCAACTTTGCATCTCAAGGAAATTGTCTTAAGGTTGCCAATAAAATGCTTCTCCCTATTTTACAGATGTGGAAAAGAGTAAAATAATTTGCCTAGAGTTTTGGATATTGACTGTGTAGGAGATGTGTAATCTTGTTTTGGCAAAATTCCTCTTGGGCATATTTTCTTCAGAAATGAATTACCTCACTCCCAACTCATTTGTAAAGCACAGTTACTCCCCATAACTATGTTGGCTGCTCTAAAGATGATGAAGCTAAATTATTCAGTGTTCTGTTTCATCAACAAAAAAAGCAACTAACCAAATAAATAGACAAAAATGCTTGGTTCTCTCTGTATGATGATGAATCTCTACCATTTTCCATGGAAGGCTTGAAAATACTTTATCACTAAAATAGTTATAACTGTCAGTCATTTGACTCTTTTCTTCTGGTGAAGGCAAAAAATTTAAATGGCTGAACAGAACTCTAGCCTTCCAATGTAGACTTTGTTGAACAATTCCTTTTCTCTGGGGAATATATGTAGCTGTTTCATATCATTCAGAGTCCATTCTTTATTTGAATGTGAGACACTATGTTATCTTCATTATTAGCTTATGTTCTTATGCTTTACTTCAGCATATAGATACCATTTAAATATTTGAAACTGAAGAAACACATTCTTACAAGAATGTCCACATGAACAACTGACTCAGATTTGTTACAATTATTCTTTCTTGTTTCTTAACTGAATTTTTTTGGGTTCATAACTGAACTCATGAACAGTGTTTCTCAAAGAACCTTGGAATTTGGAAAGAAGAGTGTCAGTTTTACACAAGATAGAATAAGAGAAAATATTTGCAAAATAAAATTATACCTTTATCTTTTATGATTTTACAAGAGTATAGCTTTATTTTTAAAATTATTTTGTAATTATGAAATTGTATTTAAATTTTTAAAATTGTATCATTGTAAGTTTTAAATTATAAAATTATATCTTTATTTTCATAATTATTACTTAATAAAATTATAATTTAAATGTTTAGTTAGTGGCAAAACCATACAGAGTAATTATTTCAAGTTGCTTCAAACATGAAATTTAATTGTTCATCTCGGTAAGGTATAACCCAGGGACAAAAAACCCTATAAAAACACCATAAACTGTTTTCTATAATTATAATGTTTAGGATAGTTTTAGTTTTGTTATTTTGAGCTCATTGCATGTGTATTACAGGATAAACCAAATGAATAATTAGGAGACCTAGAATTTTCAGTGTGGGTGAAAGACTACACAGCAGGTGGCTCAGTTGGTTGAGCATCTGACTCTTGATTTTGAGGTCATGATCTCAGGGTTGTGAGACCAAGCCCCACATCAGGCTTCGCACTCAGCAGACAGTCTGCTTGAGATTTGCTCTCTCCCTCTGGCACTCCCCACCTTGTGCTCCTTCTCTAAAATAAATATATAAATCTTTAAAAAAATGAAACCAAACAAAGCTTAAAAAAAAAAAAACCCTGGAGGGATTATGGTAAGTGAAGTAGGTCAAGCAGACAGGGACAATTATCATATGGTTTCATAAGCAATAGCATGGAAGACCATAGAGGTGGGGGAGGGGAAACTGAAGGGGAAGGAATCAGAGAACGAGACAAACCATGAGAGACTATGGACCCCAGGAAACAAACTGAGGGTTTCAGAGGGGAAGGGCAGTGGGGGATGCAGTAACAGGGTGATGGGTATTAAGGATGGCATGTGTTGAGATGAGCACTGGGTGTTACACACAACTAATGAATCATTGAACACTATATCAAAAACTAATGATGTACTTCTGTACAGTGGCTAACTGAACATAAAAAAAAACCTATTTATTTATATCCAATGGAAAAGCCTAAAAACAATGGCCAACACAGTAGCAATGATCATCCTCACTGCATGGTGGTGGTATCTAAATACCATCACTCATTATGCACTCATTATGCAGATCATCCCCACTGCATGATGGTGGTATCTAAATACCATCGCTTATTAAAGAAATTAGGAGTCCTTTGGAGAAATGGCTGGATCCAAGTTTGGAGAAAAAAATATAAAAAGTACGCTTTGAAGTCTTGTCAAACCAGAAGGTGAGAAATCCATCAAAGGACACAGAAGTCATCATTAAGAGACTTCCATTGGCAAAATCTGGAACACTTTGAACATCACTAAGACTAATACCATCAATTCATTCTTAAAGTAAAAATCACTGGTTACATTTGGAGGATGTTAGGGAGTAAGTCGTATTCTGAAAATTAATAAATAAAGAGAAATAATTGAATATTTATCTTGCTTTTTCTTTATGGATTGATACACCAGGGAGAAAGGTTCTCCATATAGAGGTTTCCAATTGACAGGTAAAAAAGGAACAATAGATTCAGAGAATTACCATTTTGGAAACTTTAATGAAATAATGAATGCTATCAAGAAATTTCAATAGCTGCTAATATACAAAACAGACGACCAGGTATTTTCTGCCTACTGATGGATATAACCAACACAATTTAGGAAGTATTCTTGCCAAAATTCAACCCTGAATCTGATCATTCGTCTAGATCGAACTACTAATTTATGGGAAGCATTGGAGATAAACATTAAACTATGTGGGTGAAATCACTAAAATCCACACTCCGGGAAACTGTAGGAAAAACGACTCAGTTTTTTGTTTTTAACAAGTTAATTGGAAGTGAAAAAAAGGAAGGGTAAATTATAGATTAAAAGAGACTTATGAAAAAAGTCAGCTGGATTTGAAATGTGTACCTTCTCTGGAACCTGATTTACAAACAAACTGTAACCTATTTTGCTGTGTGTTGTTTTACTGTGAAAACCTTAGCAGATGGTTCTTCCTTACTCATATTTGTATGAGAGGGAAGTGTTATTTATGTCTTTTGCTGGTGTGAATGACTCTCTATATCATCTGATAGATGGTCATTTTCACCATGAAGGTGAACTTTTGTAGGTCCAGATTCCTGCACATGACTCAAGGGTTTCCTTGATAGAATGTGTGAAAAAAGGCACAACATTATTTCTGTTAGATTTTGCCAAAAATGCATAGCCTGAATTTCATAACAATGACATGATAGATAAATCCACATTGAGGGACATTCTATAAAATAACTAGCCAGTATCCTTTCTAAGTGTATTTGTCATGAATGACAAAGACTAGGGAATTATTCCTGTTTAAAGAAGACAGAGAAGTGACACATAAATGCAATGCTAGTTCTAGATTGAATACTAGATCAGAAATAAGTCATTTGGTGGAGCTATTGGAAAACTTTGAATGAAGTCTCTAGATTAGCTGATATTATTATATCAATATTAATTTCCTCATTTTGATAATTATACTAGAGTTATATAAGATACTACTATTTAGAGAATCTTGAAGGAGGGTATATAGAAATTCTTGTACTATTTCACAAGTTTTTGACTCTAATTTTTTTCAAAGTGAAAGTTAAGAACATTAAAACAAGACAAAAAAGCAAAAACAAAGTCATGCTTTAGATGCAAACTAACAGAAAGGTTTTTTCCCTTATCAATCTGAAAATGAAACCCTTATAGTCCTTTGAGTGGATTAGAAACAATTCTGGAAAATTATGTGTTACCCCCAAGGCCTTAAGCAGTATTTTTTTTTAGTGACATTTTTATATAAGTAGCACATTAATATATTCTCTTTGTAAAGACAAACTATATAAATATATACAGTCAAAATGAAAGTGCCTAGATTAGTCAAGATTTTCAGTTCCAAGTGAAAGATGTCAAATCAAATTAAGAAAAGTGAATTTATGGTTCACATAACTGGGAGATTCAGAGATGGGCTGACTTTAATGCATGACCAGTCGATAGACAACTAGATGGAAAAGACCCAAATGAATGGCCTCTCTCCTTCCTCCCCTTTCCTCTCCTCTTCTCTTTCAGTTCCTCCTAGTCCAAGTAGGCAGGGATTGGAAGTATGACTTCAGACAGCTGGATATTAATCATATTTATACTGGTAGTGGCTCTAGAAAAAAGAGAGTGCTTTCTTTTCCCAGCGTCCATATGTAAAATCTCAGAGAAGGACCCTGATTGGACCTTTTTAAGTCATATGACCATCCTTATCAATTCTTGTGGAAGAGAATGTGAATTGTGTTTGGCATTTACACAAGAAACTTAAAGAAGGGGCAGAGAGAGAATATTTCCCTAAAGGAAAGTGGAGGAAATGATTGCTAATCAGGTAATATCTATAGATGGCCCTCCCTCTAACCCCACTCTCTCTAAAGGGGTCACCACTGTAAAAGTTAGTGTTTGTTTTCTCAAGCCTATGTCCACACATTTCTAATGTGCATACATATATACATACATCTGTGCATACACATGTGCATATTTATGTGCTTATGCATATGTACACACACATATATATACATCTATGCATATGTATGTAAGTGTATAGCTTCCTTTTTAAAAAACATAAATTGGATTATATTATATGTATTATATAGTAATTTTCTTAAGCAGTATTATATCCAAGCCATCATAGCCCAGTAATTTGGCAATAAGGTTCAAATATTCCTTCTTTGATGTCATTTTAAAATTCTTCCTCCAAGACTTCTCTGATTTTTAAATTATTTTGTACTACTTCAAAGATAAAGATCAACTCTCTGATTGTATTTAAACATGGAAAAATTGAATGCACATCTCATTATCTTGGGAAAGACTTCACTACACCACCTTGATAGTCACAGAAATGTTTATTGGCCTTTCAGATAATTAGGTAACACCGGTGGCAGACAGAATAGTCTTTTGATGAAACCACATGATTTCTTAACACAGATGGTCTCTTCAGCATTCCTGATGAAGAGAAATTAAATCTCTTTTCAGAGATTAGTAACACATTTAGATAGAAAGGTTGATGGTATGTGTAATGTGTGATGAGATAAAGTCAGAATATTCATCCTTTTAAAAATGACAAGTTTCAGTCTTCTTTATGGTGGATTTCTCAAACCTTAGTTTTGGTTTTGTTTGCTTTTTTTGTTTTTGTGTGGCCCAAGGGATGTGTAGTAGGGTTTGGGAAATGTCTCAAACCATGAATGAAGAGTGTCTAGTATAAAGACAATATTTCACAGTGTGGTTGGTTATTTGGTGTTATAATGGTAGCTGGTAGACAGTCCCTACCATTTGGCACGGTTAACTTTCAATTGAGCTTCTGAGTTGATGTCTGCAATTTAGAGCAAGGGAAATGTACATACTGAGACCTTCAGGAAGATAAAATATTAGAGGAAGCATGACTTGGTGTATATTCTCTAAAAGGGAAAATAATGACCATAACTGTGTGTCCATGCAGGGTGGGATGTCATTAATTTTCCATAGGACTATGATACACACCTATTAGTTATAGATGAGTGTATCTATTGCTTGGGACAGACACATCCTAACGTGACCCCCAGTGAGTCACACTTTTATATAATATCCTCCACTTGAGTGTGGGTGTCTCCTGTGACTTGCTTTTAACCAACAGAATATGGCTAAGGGTGATGGGATGTCACTCCCTAGATTAGGTTACCCTGTATAAAACCTCTTCTTAGCAGATTGAATAGACTACTATTGCTGGCTTTGAATAAGTAAGCTGCCATATGCTGAGGGTCTGTGGAAGGGACAGAGAGTGGCTTTTGGTGAATAGCCAGCAGTAGGAAAGGAACCTCAACCCTATAGATACAAAGAGATGAATTTTTCCAACCACTTGAGGAGGGCTGGAAGTAGATCTTTTCCAGGAGAGCCCCAGATGAGAATACAGCCCCAGCTAACACCTTGATTTCAAGTAGTGAGATCCTGAAATGGAGAACCCAGCTAAGCATACCCAGATTCCCGACCCAAGGAAACCCAAGAGATACTAAATGAGTGTTGCAAGCTATTACATTTGTGGTAATTTATTGCACACCAATGAAAAACACATCTTCTACCTGCCCAAATCCTTGTATTGTCATGAAATACTTGATCTTACTTCATAGATGACCACTAATTTGTCATTCATAAGAGGCATGGAGTGGTTTCTGCTATTTTTTTGTTTTGTCTTGTTTTTGCTAACAGATAGGAATGGTAGATGTTATGGTAAATTTAAAAATAATCAATTATACACAAGCAATGGCACATTCTCCAGCACTAAAAATCATATATTTATGGAGTATTCACTGACATGACAAAATGCCTGTGGCAAAAAAATCATGCTGCTCTCCAAATATTCCATATGTTTGGCACATTTCTCAATCCCTTCTCAGGGATCATGTGACTATTCTATGCCCTTTACGATCAGCAGAATTAAGTTTGCTTCCAGATTGAGGTAGTGAAAAATCTTTGTATGATGCTAATTCTTTCTTCCCCAGTGATGACAACTGCTGTGGCCAGATGTTCCAGATGGCTCAGCTAAAGATGACAAAGCTTCCTTCAGCCTGTGTCCTGGAGACACTTTTGGAGAGGAGTGCCTGCTGTCCTGTATGGTGAGTCTTGCATGATGGAGAAATACAGATTTGTTGTCATAAATCACTGGGATTTGGGGGTTACTTCCATAGCATAATCTAGCTTATCCTTATTAATTAAAGGCTGTCATAATAAGTTTAACATACATGATAAAATATTGTTTTTTTATAGAAAAATAACAAAGAAAAAGAGATAGAATGGGATGTTTACTGAAAGGTCAGTAGTGGCTATTTCTAGTTGGTGAGCTGATGGTGAGATTACAAGCAATTGTGAATTTCTTTGTCATGTGACAAGTTTTCCAAAATATTTGTAGCAAGCACATATATACATGCATGTGTATATGTACTAGCACACACACATCAAATGTAAGAAATAAAGGCCCTTTTTAATTGGAATTACGAATGAAATACCATAATGTTTATTTACTTATAGTTTTCTTATATCTAAGTCTCCCTAAGTGCTAAATTCTACCAACCACCGAGATAATATGTTATCCTACACCAAGGTAAAAAGGAACAGTTTGATATTACTATTAATGTGAAACTGTATTTTCAAGGCTTTCAGAAATAAAAATAAAGACTTAGGTTTCATTGGAAAGAAGTAAAAAGGAAAAAGTGGGGTATGATAAAATTGTCTTACTTAGTACAGCAAAACTGTAAGCCATTACTTTCTTTTTCTTGTGCAAGACTCCAAAACACCAAAGGCTAATGAAATCTAAAAAAATAATGTACCAACTACTTAGAAGTATAATTTCTGACAATTTTCAAAATTCTGAAGTCTTCAGATTTCACCGCAAATGAATAATGTCTGAAAGGCACCTTTTAAAGTATTGGTAAAAGCTAAATTTGGTTCATTCTAGATAGTTAATATTCCCCATCTAAATTCCCTGCAATTAAAAGAACTTGATCACAGAGGGAGCCAAAAGACAGAAAGCAATGGATTCTGACCTTGGGCAGCATCTCAACCATCAACCATCAATTATCAAGGAGTCATTTCTAACTAATATAATATATATATATTATACATATAATATATATATATATATTGCCATTTCATGAAAGCAATCCCTAGTCTTAGCTTAAAATTGGAGAAATCCTAGGTAATACAATATAAAACTTTTATAAAAAATAGATTATTTAATAGAACACTGTACCTGGCCAAACTATTTCTCAACCCCAGACAATGCAGCAGACGAGTCTGGGTCTTTTCTGAGGACTTCTCAACTGAATAAATCAAATGAGTTTTATTTTGCAACTGTGCTTTGAGGTCTGTCTTCCTTTCTGAATGCAACCACATACAGACATGTGCGTGTGCGCGAACACACACACACACACACACACACACAGTCACTCACTCATTTTATTTAATTTATTTTATTGTATTATTATTTTATTAACATATAATGTATTATTTGCTTCAGGGGCACCAGTCTGTGAATCACCAGTCTGATACAATTCGCAGCACATACCCTCCCCAATGTCCATAACCCAGCCATCCTATCCCTCCCCCTCCACCCCCCAGCAACCCTCAGTTTGTTTCCTGAGGTTAAGAGGAATGCTTTTGTCTCCTTCCCTGGTCCCATCTTGTTTCATTTTTTCCCTCCCTATCCCCCACGACCCCCCACCCTGCCTCTCAAATTCCTCATATCAGAGAGATCATATGATAATTGTCTTTCTCTGACTGACTTATTTTGCTTAGCATAATACCCTCTAGTTCCATCCATGTTGTTGCAAATGGCAAGATTTCATTTTTTGATGGCTGCATAGTATTCCATTATATATATATATATTTTCCATTATTACATTCCATATATATTTCCATATATGTTCCACTATAAATATTTCATTATTTATATATATTATATGTGTATATAATATATATAAAGAAGATGTGATATATTATATCACATCTTCTTTATCCATTCATCTGTTGATGGACATCTAGGTTCTTTCCATAGTTTGGCTATTGTGGACATTGCTGCTCTAAACATCTGGGTGCACATGTCCCTTCGGATCACTACATTTGTATCTTTAGGGTAAATACCCAGTAGTGCAATTGCTGGGTCATAGGGTAGCTCTATTTTCAACTTTTTGAGGAACCTCCATACTGTTTTCCAGAGTGGCTGTACCAGCTTGCATTCCCACCAACAGCGTAGGAGGGTTCCCCTTTCTCTGCACCCTCGCCGCCATCTGTCATTTCCTGACTTGTTAATTTTAGCCATTCTGACTGGTGTGAGGTGATATCTCACTGTGGTTTTGATTTGTATTTCCCTGATGGCAAGTGATGTTGAGCACTTTTTCATGTGTCT
>CM052883.1:148866137-148967967 GCA_028534135.1 Potos flavus
TCTTTGGGTGTTGAGTTTGATAAGTTCTTTACTGATTTTGGATACTAGTGCTTTATCTGATATGTCATTTGCAAATATCTTCTCCTACTCCACTCCAAAACTGCTAGAACTCATACAGGAATTCTGTAAAGTGTCAGGATATAAAATCAATGCACAGAAATCAGTTGCATTTCTATACACCAACAGCAAGATAGAAGAAAGAGAAATTAAGGAGTTGATCCCATTTACAGTTGCACCCAAAACCATAAGATACCTAGGAATAAACCTAACCAAAGAGGCAAAGAATCTGTACTCAGAAAACTATAAAGTACACATGAAAGAAATTGAGGAAGACACAAAGAAATGGAAAAAAGTTCCATGCTCATGCATTGGAAGAACAAATATTGTGAAAATGTCTATGCTACCTAAAGCAATCTACACATTTAACACAATCCCTATCAAAATACCATCAATTTTTTTCAAAGAAATGGAACAAATAATCCTAAAATTTACATTGAACCAGAAAAGACCCTGAATAGCCAGAGGAATGTTGAAAAAGAAAACCAAAATTGGCAGCATCATAATCCCAGACTTCAAGCTCTATTACAAAGCTGTTATCATCAAGAAAGAATGGTATTGGCACAAAAACAGACACATAGATCAGTGGAACAGAATAGAGAGCCCAGAAATGGACCCTCAACTCTATGGTCAACTAATCTTTGACAAAGCAGGAAAGAATGTCCAATGGAAAAAAGAGTCTCTTCAACAAATGGTGTTGGAAAAATTGGACAGCCACATGCAGAAGAATGAAATTGGACCATTTCTTTAAACTATACACAAAAACAGACTCATAATGGATGAAAGACCTCAATGTGAGACAGGAATCCATCAAAATCGTTGAGGAGAACACAGGCAGCAACCTCTTCAACCTCAGCTGCAGCAACTTCTTCCTAGAAACATCGCCAAAGTCAAGGGAAGCAAGGGCAAAAATGAACTATAGGGACTTCCTCAAGATCAAAAGCTTTTGCACAGCAAAGGAAACAGTCAACAAAACCAAAAGACAACGGACAGAATGGGAGAAGATATTTTATTTTATTTTTTAAAAGGATTTTATTTATTCATTTGAGAGAGAGAGAGCGAGAGAGAGCGAGAGAGAGACAGAGAGAGACAAAGAGAGCACAAGTAGAGGGAAAGGCAGAGGCAGAGGGAGAAGCAGACTCCCCACTGAGCTGGGAGCCTGACGTGGGGCTCGATTCCAGGACCCTGAGATCATGACCTGAGCCGGAGGCAGATGCTTAACTGACTGAGCCACCCAGAAGCCCCTCACTCATATGTTTTGTGGATAAGAATACCCAGAATTTGAGAGAAGCAGAAATGTATCCTTGACCTTCTTACTCTGTAAGAAGTTAGCCAGAAACTGGCTTTATAGCCAATTGTGCTTAGTTGAATCATATATATAATGAATGATTCAGGTCATTTGGAAGTTCTTGCTAGTGTTTTCATTCTCTACGTCAAACCTAGTTAACATTCCAATTCTAGAAAGATGATTTCTACCTTTGTCTCAACTAAATTCTGATTTATGAAACAATCCATAAAGTGTCACATGTCACAGTATAGTCTTTGCTTCCATTGGCATAATTAGCAAGGGATCAAATGTCAAACTGGCATTACCTCATAAGGAAAAAATAGTTCCACACCTTTCTCATGGGGTGAAGGAAGCAAGCACTCTTGTATTCTTCCATTGCTAAGGCTCTTCAAGCAACACTAATGCAAAGGAAAAATTCTGGCTGTCTAAACTAGCTGATGACTATCACAGCACCTGGGTTTTTCCTGGGTGTGATTTGATGTGTGTTTTCATCACTATCTGGTCGAGTGCTAGCTCTAATATAAACTCACCTATATAAAAGCCACAGTTTACCCAGCCTTCTTTTTTTCTCCAACCTAGAACTCTAACTTTATTATCTATGCTTTTTATATAACTGATGAAAGAACCAAGTAATTTTCCTAATTGTTCAGTTTTTATTAGCAAATATTCAGTCTTGAACAGAGGGTCTATGTTGCAGAAATAAATGAAAATAGGTGTTCATCAGAACTCAAGTGAATTGTTTACTTATATCCTATACAAGCTTTTTGGCTGATGAGACTACTGGCAGCTGGGAAGACAATTGATGGGAATGTGGGTATAATATATTGCTCTCCTCTGTTCAATATTCAATAGTTGATGTGGAGTGGACAATTTGGCACAGGGAATTTTTTTCACTAATTGGCTACTGATTTTATATTGTGTTTCAAATAGAAATAATATAAAGACACCATTCTATTACATTCTAGTTAAAATAAATTCTTAAAACTTGATCCCAGCAGACGTGGACAAATGAGGCATTTAAAGAGCTGGATAAATATTCTTACCTACAGAGTCAGACAAATATTTTAAGTGGTTTTGGTTCTTCTGTGAGAAAATGATTTTCTGTGCTTTCCCACAAAGACCACATTCCTTTCCTTTTAATTTGCATTGATTACATTTATATTGTTAACCTACAAATAGATTTGTGGGCTCAGGAGATTCTGTCAATATCAATGTTCTATAACCTGTAGAGTGAGAGGAGGAGAATGCGGGGAGGAGATGGGAAGAGGGGTCGGAGAGAGTGAGTGTAATGAATTAGTTTAACACTATCGAGGGTTCCATGGGAAGTTGGGTTTACAGTATGCATGGTATACTAGTACTATAGTGTGTAAAATCAGTAGTGCTAAACTGCAAAACATAGATTTGTTCTCTAATTGGCATATCCTGCCTAACAAGTAAGCAGCAAAATAGTGCCTTGTGAATGAGATACTTCATTCAGTGCATGCCCTCCCTTCAGGGTTTATGAGCTCTGAGGTTTACACATCCCTTTCATTGAAATCTCTGTTGCACATGGTGAAAGAAGGCAGGATTGTTTTGGTAGCTGCCTAAGTCAAGATTCTTCAACTTCACCTGCACCTTAGACCCACCTGGGACCTGTGTGTATTAACCCAGAACCTCAGC
Organism: Potos flavus; assembly: GCA_028534135.1. NCBI lineage: Eukaryota > Metazoa > Chordata > Mammalia > Carnivora > Procyonidae > Potos > Potos flavus. The sequence continues at coordinate 148,869,142 of CM052883.1, forward strand.
ACACATCCCAGATATTGATATTTTTCCCATGTGTTCCAAGTATTTCTAATATCAGGAAGGATTGAGAACCCTTGCACTGAAAAATGGTCATGAAAGGAGAACAACTAGGCAAAGAAACCAAGGAACTTATGGTAACATGGCCTGACTCCAGTGCTCAGCTGTACTTGGGCAGAGGAGTTCTCTAGACATTGGGGGAAACAGAGGCACCCAAATTTCCAGATTCCACAGCAGAGACAGGCAGTACTGGGAAGAGTAGGCACCACCATGGCTTTAGGGATGTTGGAGGACAGTACCTTTCCATGACCACCTGGGTTCTAGTCTTTGACAAGTACCAAGAGCAATGGCCATGGTGAGATGGCTCACGTAGCATCCCAGACATGGAATTCTCTGTTATAGACGTGGCTGGGGAGATCCCATCAGGGAAGGAACAAAGGGGAAAATGTCACATCTGTGAACACATGTAAGACATGCCCTGGAGATACCAAAAAATGACTTCAGGAAGAGCTACAGGGCTTGAAATAATGAGTGGGAACAAGAAATTTAAATGTTGTTTACTATGGCTAATATGATCATATTTTCCCCTGGGCTGAAGGGGCCTATTGATATAAGGGTAATAAACTAAATAGTAGTAAACAAACTTTGTTAAGTGACTGATTAGGCAGATAATTAAAATTCTCCAGCACAGCATGGTTTGGCATGGGCAATGCACTTGTGCTAATCTTGTTTGCTCTCTTAAAAAAAAAAAATGTGTTACGGAGGCTTAGGAAGCTACGTACCATAGTAGTTAAGTGAGTGGACTGAAATTAGTCTGAGTTCTGGCTCTTCAAGTAATTAGCGATGTAACCTCAGTGTTTCAGCTTTTTCTTCATTGAATTTTGGAAATTAAGTGAGATAATACATTTTGGTGTTCAGTTAGTACCTGGTACATAGTAAATTTTCAGTGAATGATTACATTTTTTTTCATATGCTTTAATGTAGTTCGGTGAACAAGACTGATTTAGATTCTTGATTAATATTTGGATTTGGCTTGTTCTGCTTGGGTTTCATTCTATTTTCCAAACATACTTTATGAAATATAGATGATAAATTTTGAGCTATTTTTTAGTGGTCGTGATAATAAAATGTGCATCTTTCATTTATCATGATTTATTTTTAACAATATTAGTTTTTACAATGTCAGAACTTTATATCAGTATGATTTCATTTCCCCCCTTCCTGCCCTTTGTGTTCTTGCTGTCATATAGTTTACTTTCAAATGTAATAAATATCACAAAATATTGTTATTATATATATTTTAAATCCAAAAATAGCCTTTTAAAAATACGAATGTAAATTCTGAGTATATATAGCAAATACATTTAAAATATATGTATATGTATTCTGAGTATATATATATTGAATATGTATTGAAATTATAGATATAGATATATTTTGCTTTGGTTTTGTTGATTTTCTAGGATTTGTTGATTGATATCTTTCATAAATCTTGGAAAATTCTTGGCTATTCTCTCTTTTGACACTGTCCCAAAGATCTCGATACTTCCATTTTCTCATCCTTTTTTGGGGGGGTAATTAGTTTCTGTAATTTCCATTGACCGTTGACCTTCCGTTGACCTTTCCAACGTCACTGAGGTTTTTTTTTCCCTGCTATATCCAATGTTCTGATGTTTCTTCAAATGAGTTAACTTTTAAAGATGAAAATTGTAACTTCACATCTAGCGTTTTCATCTGTTTTTCATAGTTTTCTCTGCTGACATCCTTGGGCTATTCTTTCATATAACGTGCAGTATAGGGAACATTTTTATCTCTCTAAAAACATCACTGTGCCCCTTGTAGGTGATTCTGTCTGTCCATTAGCATTGGACCTCAGGCATCTGTTGATTTGCTTTCTCTCCCTCTAGCTTATCTCTTCTATTTATCTTTAAATTTATTTAAGTCAATTACTTTTTAAAATACATTGTAGTTCTTAGGGTACTCATCTTGCGTATCTTTTAAAAAATATATTCCTAAAACATTTTGGTGCTATTGTAAGGCACATAAAAAGGTGTTGAACATCACTGACTAATGGTCAGAGAAATGAAAACCAAAACCACAATAAGATAGTACCTTACTTGTTAGGATGACTATTCTCTGAAAAATAGAAGATAAGAAGTATTGGTGGGATGCGAAGAAACTGGAAACCTTGTACACTGCTGATGGAGATGTAAAATGGTACAGTTGCTATGAAAACAGTATGGAGTTTCCTCAAAAAATTAAAAATAGAACGCCCATATGATCCAGCACTTTCGCTTTTGGGTATATACTCAAAGGAATTGAAATCAGGATCTCGAAGAGATATCTGCACTTCTATGTTCATTGCAACAATGACCAAATCACAAAATAACGCAAATGTCCATCTACGGATGAATGAATAAAAACAATGTAGTATATATATATATATATATATATATACAATGGAATACTATTCAGCTTTCAAAAAGAAGGAAATCTTGCGATTCGGGACAATGTGTATGAACCTGGAAAACACTATGCAAAGTGAAATAAGGTAGTCACAGAAAAACAAAACAAAACAAATCGCATGGTTTCTCTTATTTGAGGCACTAAAATAGCTAAACTCATTAAACAGAGAATAGGATAGTGGTTGCCAGGGGTTGGGGGACTGAGAATTGGGGAATTTTTCAATTGGCATAAAGTTTCAGTTATGAAAACTGAATTAGTTTTAGAGATCTGCTAAATAGCATTGTGACTATAGTCAGCAATTTTGTATTGTTCACTCAAAAATTTGATGAGGGTAGGTCTCATGTTAAGTACTCTTGCCACAGGGGGGAAAAAAAAGGAAATAAGCAAGCAAACAAACAAGAAAGGGGACACAAGGAAACTTTTGGAAGTGATAGATATATCTATTATCTTGATTGTAGTGATGGTTTTCAATATGTCTAATCTCATCAAAGATGTATCGTTTTTGTATATCAATAATACTTCAATACAACTATTAAAAATACAACTATTTAAAAATTTCATTTTCTTTTCTTTTTTAAAAATTTTAAAAAAGATTTTATTTATTTATTTTTCCCCCCCAATACTTTTATTTTATTTTTTCAGTGTTACAAGATTCATTGTTCTTGTACCTCACCCAGTGCTCCATGCAATACGTGCCCTCCTCAATACCCACCACCAAGCTCGCCCAACCCCCCTCCCCTTCCCCTCCACAACCTTCAGTTTGTTGCACAGAGTCCACAGTCTCTCATGGTTCATCTCCCCCTCCGATTTCCCCCAATTTACCCTTCCTTTCCTTCTCACAATGTCCTCCATGTTTTTCCTTATGTTCATTTTCTTATTGTTTGTTGCAAGTATATAGAATTGCAATTACTTTTTAAAAATATTTACCTTGCATCTTGTGACCTTGCTAAACTTACTTATTATAGTAAATTACTTATAGATTTGTTAAGATTTTCTATATAAATAATCATGAAATCTGTCTGACGGTTTTATTTTCCTTTCCAATCTTTGTGACTTTTTTCTTTTTCTTACATTATTACACTAGCAAGGATGATCTCTAGTGCCATAATAAATTAAAATAATGAGATGACTAGCCTTGTCTTGTTCCTAATCTTAGGTAAAAAGCTGGAATATTTCACTACTGAGTATGATGTTACCAGTAGGTTTTATTTTGTAGATACTCTTAATTGGTTGAGGAAATCCCACGCTATTCCTAATTTGCTGACAACTTCTACCATGAATGAACAGTAGAATTTATCACATGCTTTTATGACATCTATCAGATTGATTATACGGTTTTTCTTGTTTTTTAAAAGACTTTTTTTTTTTAAAAAACAGTTTTAAAATTGAGGGGAAGGTATAGAGATTTCCCAAATACTCCCTGCCCATCCTGCCCCGCATGTATAGCATTACCTATTATCAACATCCCCAACCACAGTGATATGTTTTTTGCAATTGATGAATCTATACCATAATCATCATAGATAATGGTATATTTTCATTTAAACAATATATATCAAGTCATGGAATATATGATTTCCAAAATAAACTAAAAACCTTATACAAATCTAGATTAAATTCAAGAAGAAAATCACCATTATTTATAAAATATTATTGACACATCTTTGTTCGTTGAAAAAACATTTTTTTTAACTAGGAATGTTAGATAGAATTAAAGATATAAATAAGAATCCATTTAAAGGGTAGCATTTTTGAACATGTTATTGATTGAAACTTAGTTTATTTTTTTAACAAAGCTAACTTAGTGTCATTACAGATAATCATTTCAGATAAAAAGGATTGGTTTACCATTTTACTTGTTGTTGTACTTTAAAAATTTAATATAATACATAAGTCCTTAACTAAATCTGAATAAAATGCCTCTTTTCAGAATGTTAATCCTTTATTCCATAGAAAAAAATATGGTGTTGTTTTGTCCTTTCTAGTATAGTGTGTGTGTGTATTTAAATTTATCTTCAGCTGTCAACTTCTAAATCAGTATGATAAAGCATTCTGAGGGGAAATCATATTTTTGATAACTTATTGAGTCATAGATATTCCAAGGAACATTATCTTATTTTCAAAAGTCAATGTTGGCAAAAGACAAATATTTATGTATTTTAAACTTTAGCTTTATTTTGTTTGTCTCTAAAAATGCATGCATGAAGAAATTATTATTTCAGTGATGCTGGAGAGCAATGTAAGAAACTAAGCTATAAAAATAACAAATATAAATTGGAATATAACATCAAGTCTTGACATCACACAAATATACACAGAAATCCTGAGACAGCCTGATTTATAGTTTTGTTGAGTCTAAATGACTATTGACAATAATCATAGAGGAAAAGTTTTCACTTCCTCTATATGAGCTGTAGACTTTCAGCTTTTGAATTTGTCTAGTTCAGCTACCTCATTTACTGTGTTTCATTACTGAAACACAAAGATTAAACAACTTACCCATGATTACATAGTTGTTCAGAAACAGCTGGTCATGGGCCTTTGACCTCCAATTTCATTAAAGTTGATTGTGTCTTAACTCTTTGATTCCAGTACATTTAATCTTGCTCTTCTTAAGTAAGTATTCTGTTAACTATATTTGGTGCTTTTGGATTTCTCTAAGAATCATATTATACTTTTTCAAGGATCAAACTCTCTGTTTCCTTAGTGTCCAGTGTTGCTTCAGAGTATGCACTTTGCAGTGAAACAAACCTGAGTTAGAATCAAGGCCCCATCACTCTACTATTTTTGTGATTTAGGGAAAGTAGTTAACCTTTATAATCTTAGTTTTCCCAAAAGTGGTAAGGCCAAACTATTGCTTTTATTTTTAGAGTAAAATGAAAAAATCTTGTGAGCTATTATTATATCACTTAATCAGTCCATGTATTATAAACCTTTGATAAGTATGAAGATGATTTTCAGATATTTTGGTGAAAAGACTAGAACATCAAATAACTTACTTTTAAAGATTTTATTTATTTGTTTGACGAGAGATAGCACAAGCAAGCAGAGCAGCAGGCAGAGGGAGAGGGAGAAGCAGGCTCTCCGCCGAGCAGGGAGCCTGATGCAGGGCTCGATCCCAGGACCCCGGGATCATGACCTGAGCCGAAGGCAGCCGCCTAACCAACTGAGCCACGCAGGTGCCCCAAATAACTTACTTTTAGATAATGCTGTTCAGTACCATTTTTTTGCAAGTATGAATGGTTGCTATAATAAAATTAAAAACCAAAGTAACATTTACATCTTCCTTGAGGAGTGTATTATTTACTGAAGACAGCTAATGAAGATAGAAGATAGGGATACAGAGTTGGGATTTAAGTGTAGGAAAACAAGATTTTAAGAATTATTAATTTGGGTAAGGTTTATGAAGGATGTAAGCTAAAAGAAGAATACACAGTTTGCCAATATAAAGGGAGAAGGACATTCTAAGTAGTAATAACAACAAGTGAACTAGCCCAAAGCTTTGATTAGGGAAACCAGATGTATAGTTTCTGACTGTAGGATACTTTCCCCAAAATAAGTTTTTAAATTCATTTATTCCTTATTTCCACGGTTTTAGGATAGTAGTGCCATAGAACATAGATATTATAAAGCAATATAAAAACAGAATAAAGTGATATAAGAGTCAGAGGGAGAGGCACTTTGACCATAAAAACTCCAAGAGGAGGTTTTTTTTTAAACAAATATTGCTGTGACGAGAAGCTTTATTGTTTCCCCTTGAGAAGTTCTGGATCTTTCTCCAGCCCAATTATTATATCCTTGTTCTTCACTTCTTTCTCCTCCATTCTTATTCTACGGCCACATAAATGTTGATTAAGTTTGTCATCCATATCAACATGGTGCTTAAACACAGGAAGAATACTAAACTAAGGCAATCAAAATCAGATTGGAGTTTAAGATTATTATATTGCTTATTTGATAATTTACTTTAAAATATTCCATTTGAATTGTGTGATGCAGGTGGTCAAGTATTTTACCTTTACTATATAACCTTGTATACATTGTAGTAGATACACTGTAGTAGGATAGTAGCATTTGGAAGACCTTAGCTAGAACCTTACTCCAATTTTGTCTTCATATATTCTTTAAATACTACAGCAATCTACTCCAAAGGATTCACTAATTAGTATAAAAATTTTTTAAAATAATTTTTCATTGGTAAAATGAATGAAGTTGAAGATACATGATTGGCTAAAACAGTGGTATAGGCGCCATCACCTTCCATGATCCAAGTACAAGAGACTATTAAACCTTGTTGCCTAGCACTTATACGGTGTAGTGTTACAGTCCTTAGAGATTCATTTGGTGGCATGTATCCTGCATTTTGCTAGTTGCTTGTCCCAAAAAATGTTGGACGACCCATTTTAGAACGAGGATCTCTTACAGTGGGCTTGTCGGAGTGCATTTGGATGGAGATTTCTTAGTGGCTGAGCATAGAATAACAGGTTGTGTGCCTGTTTTGTATCTTCTTGCTAATAAATGTTCATAAGTTTGTCATTTGGTTTTACTATAATGCAACAGATAGATTATTGGGGAACGAGATGCATAGATTTTTCTTTCTTCTAATCACCAGAGGTCACAGATATTTGCCCTGAAGAACTTGGTATTACTAACTGGCAAATAGGCTGAGATAAGTGCACAGCAGCCAGTCAAAAAAACTCTGAAAAAATGTAAGAATAAATTCTGCAATTTCCCCTAAAACCTGAGTGTCAAGCTGCCCTATTGATGACCTGACTTTTTCTGCCTTCTCCCGTGATCATTCATAACATGTAAGGTCAACTATAACAAAACTATATCATGTACTTCTTTTTAAGCATAGTTTAATAGAAAACAAGCTATGGATCTGAAATAGAATTGTACCGTTTTTTGGTACAGATGTGCTAAGATCTATTAAGAGAAATGAAGGACATCAAGCTGTTGTACTTGGAAATTTTTAAGATTTTATTGGCCATTAGGATGAGAGTAGGAAAAGACAGAAAGAAGTCATGATACCAAAGAACAAAGATCATTGTCTTGAACAACAGAGTGTTTTTGAGTCCCTACTGTATAGAGAACACTGACAGAGAGATAGAAGATCTAAAATAGAACTCCTGCCTTTAAGGGGTGATAACAACAGAAATGTAAGTAGAAGACAATGTGGAAGTCTCAGACGAGAAATCACTGTGTGTTAAATCTTAGGTGAAGACTAAACGGAGCATTTTTCTTTCCTTTGTTTAATCAAGGAGAGTTTCATCTCCTCTGCAGAGAAGAGATGGCATTAAGAAACTTATTTGGAATTGAAGTATTAAGAAGAACAAGGACTGATGGAAATAACTGCAAATGGCCTAAGGATCTCTCCAGAAAGATCCCTTCTACCTTGAGATCCTATTGTCTGTTTTGAGGGCACTCTGGCTTTTGGTCCTTTCATTTCTGACCAGTATTTCTTGGATCCAAAGTGCACTCAACAGACAAATATAATTTTAATATAAATGAGTGGAAGCCAGAGAAAAACTGGCTGGCACCCAACTGCTTTATCTACTTCCAAGAAATCATTCTTTCAGGAAAGAGCAAGTAAGACATTTTTAAATTAAAAACTGGGGTGAAGGATTATTTTTTTCACTTTTGGTTGAATGAGCTCTGAACTTTATAGTGTATTATCCAAAGATCTAGGGTTTTAATTCACATATTGTTATTCTTAATAGCACATCCCTCTGGTTATATTTCTTAGCTCTTTAATGAAGGCTAAAAATGCCCATCTTTCTTCCCCTTCTCGTTCCGTATACAAAGACATATTTTTTAGTTGCTGAAGACCTGCCTTTCCCAGTTTAAACCTTATCTAAGGCAATTAGGACTTTAAAAATATATATCAAATGAGATGAGATTAAGGCAAGAATCTAAAAGAGAGGGGATCTGTAATGTGACTCCTAGATTAGTTCAGGATATCTTATGGGACAAATTTAAAGTATCTTCTGATATCTCTGGTACTTCTTGTGCTTAAGTCAATAATAAGATAATTATTACTTGAATATTAGTTGTGTGCCCCTTTCTTTTCTATATAATTTACTAATAAGAAATGAAGTGGTAAGAAATAGTCTGTGCAACCTCAGCCACTTCTGACCTATTGGAGTTTATTCTCTTGCATTGCTCATATATAGAGACCTTGTATATATAGTCCAATAGTCCCTAAGTCTTCTAGTATTCTGGGGTCTCCCTCTCCTTTAATGTCTAAATGAAATCGCTCACACTTTGGGTCATGTAAAAATGGAAAGCATAACCCTTTGTTTATATTTTTCAAGATTCTGAAGATAGTACTTACATTTTCCTGGTGGTTTTCCATCACTTCTTGCCTTGAATTTCTCATTCTAACTCAGTTATTGGTTCCTATCCATCAAGATACCTTTTTAGGCTGCTGGGTCACTTTATTTTGTTCTTCAAGTGGCCTCTTCACCTTCATTACTTATAGTACCACTAACACAAGGCTCTGGTGTAACAATCTTTTGCTGAAGGTTTATAGATAATGGAAAGACTGAAGCAAAGAAAAGAAACAAATGAAAACAATATCAAATATCTTGAATTTCACCATTTGGTTCCTTTCCAGAAAATTGTTTTTGGGTCCCACCCCCTGCCTGGCTGCTACCCCATTACTAGACTCCTTTACTGAGTCACTTCCTCTCTCTTTTCTCACTGTCAATTTTTCTTACACATTCCCCGCTTCAATCCCAAAGCAACTAAAACTTCTATCTTGAGCACCCCCATCAATCACATTACAAGTCTGTTTTATCCAAATATGAGATAATTATAATACTTCTACTGGAAAATGTACATAGGCATTCCATATTTATTCCCAGCTCCTTCTAGTGCCTATCGCGTAGAGGTTAAAAGTCTAAAAACCACATTTTCCCAACTCCCTTGTCAGAAGGGTTGTGTCAATTGGATGCATTACACAAGATTTGGAAGATGGAAGGGAGGTGGCAATCATTTTCATCTAGCACCAGTGGGCTTTAGCAGATAGATTTTACATAACAACAAAACTCCTCATTTCCTAGATGCCTGGGTGACTCAGTCAGTTAAGCATCTGCCTTTGGCTCACGTCAGGATCCTAGGATCCTAATATCAAGCCCTGCATTGGGCTCCCTGCTCATCAGGTCCCTCTACCCCTCCCCCCTGCTTGTGCGCGTTCTCTCTCTCTCTCAAATAAATAAATAAAAATCTTAAAAAAAGCCCTCCTCATTTCCCTACTATTACTATTTTGAGAGGTTATAGAGAAGTGGTTTCCTGAAGCTTTCTGAATCTGGATTTAGTGATTTTCCAGCTCTTCTAACAAGTTTGTCAGTATTTGATTTCCACATTTAGATCTGTACCAGTTAGCTATTTCTTTACAAATGTTGCTTACTAATCCACACCAAAATTTCAGTGGTTTAAAACAACAACCTATTCTCATGTATTTGCAGTTTGGGATTAACTGACTAAGCTGTGTGTGACTAAGCAGCATGGTTCTGCTTTAAGCTATCTGTCCAGCTCAACTCTATTCCAGGTATCTCTCTGTGGAAGAGGCAGCAGCTACCTAGCTGGAGTGGGAAGTCTTCTAATGGTAGTGGCAGAAGTACAAGGGAACAAACAGAAACCTGCAAGGGCTCTCAGATCCTGGTTCAAAACTGGTACTGTGTTAATTTTGTCTACATACCACCGGGCAATGCAACTTACATGGCCAAGCTCGAAGCCAAGAGCTGGCGGAGCATATTTTGTGCAGAAATTATGTCAATGGTGTTAATAATAAATATCCAAATTTATGGAAAAGACTCATGAGACTCTGCAGAATATATTCATACAAGATTTTAATAATGGAAATGTACACCGAAGCAGGAGAAAGAAAGCACAGGTACATTAGAGAGGGCCAAGTTGGTCAGGATAAGTCTGGTCTTTGCATCATAACCACCTGGATATGCATGAAGTACCTTGATTTCAAAGAAGCCACAGTCTCCTCTGATGAAGAAAGGTCTTTTATACCTCATTGGTCATATAGCTAAAACCAAGCTGTGTGATCAAACTCAATGACAGAAATTCAGATAACATAACCAAAACCAGGTGTAAACCACCAATACATGCATTTTCTATGAAAAATCCTAACAAGTTCATACAGGCTTTCCTTTGGTACGCTCTGAACCCTAACACAGGACGACACTAATCATTTGTTTGTATATTCTATTCAGGTCTGTTTAAGGGTCAATATCATGATTCCAGGAGTTCCTGGAGAAAAGCACAAAGTTGCAGTGCACACACTGTGCTAATGATGAGGTCATAGCAGAGATGTGGAGAATTGAAGCCAATCATTCTGTCTTTTACAAGATTGGTTATACTTGGTTATATACTGGTTATAGAAGGTTTCCTATTTCCTGCAATGAAACGTGATGGACATAAGCCAATGTTTAAATATAGACCTTGAAGATTAAGTTAACCCAGTCAGTAAACTATGCAATCAATATTTGGAACAAGTTCTCCTGATTGCATAAGCAGTGTTCTTTTCACTTTACCCAGTTTTTGAACCGATATGTGACTACAATGTGGTAAGATGAAGAATCAGTGCAAATTGCTAAGTAAAACTCTGAAATGGGTACTTTGGCATTGGCATTTAGCTCACTTTCCTTATGGTAGATTTGTAGACGCATTTCCATCTCTCTCTGCCTCTCTTACACACATACACACACATGCACACAAGTCTTAGAGTTCTTTTGGTATCTTGTGGATACTAAAATATCTAGTCAGCTATCGCATAAGATCTGTGCTTTTCAAAATTTAATGTACATATGAATTACCTAGGTATCAGGTTAAAATAGCGGATTTTGGATTTTGATTTAGGAGGTCAAAGGTGGGCCTGAACTTCAGTATTTCAAATATACTCCCAGGTATTGTGATGCTTCTACTCTGGAGGATTACTCTTTGAGGATCAATGCACTAGAATAACATTTCTCTACATCCCTAATCTCTTTCCTCTACTTCAAAACTTTCTTTTTCTGTATTATATTCCTCCAGATTCTTTTAGAAGTAATAATACAAAAATCTTACAAGTGTTTCTCTTATGATAAATTAAAAATGTTTTTCTCAGATAAAGTTTTATTATAACCCTTAAATTTTCTTTAAAAAAATTTTTTTATTAACATATAATGTATTATTTGCCCCAGGGGTACAGGACTGTGAGTCATCAGGCTTACACAACCCTTAAATTTTCTTCAAACATTTTAAGGAAGACTCCATTTAAGACTTGATAGACTCTAAATATCCCTTGTTGTTGCATCTCTGGATTAGGTTAGCCCAAAATGCAGATAAGACTAGACTAGACTAGACTGCCTAACTCTTTGCTCTTCATCTATAGCCACTAAACAACCTTCTCCTCTAACATTTGGGGCTAGTCCTTCTTTTACTTAATGTGGAAGATTAAAAAAAAAAAGGCCACAGATTCTTCTCTCCTGCTTGCATGACTTTGCAATGCAACTTTGCAGCTCCTTCCATCAAGTGAGCATTGTCTATTTCTTAACCCCATGAATTTGAATTAGTCTTCTGACTTGCTTTAAACACTAGAAGGTAGAAAAATTGTGTGATTTCTGAGCCTGAACGTCCAAGAGACTACTTATGCCTTTTCTTGCTCTCTTGAGACCCTGAACAAGTCTAGGCTAGCTTTCTGGATGATGAGAGGCTTCTGATTCAACCAAAAACCAGCCAAGCTCCAGAAGCAAAGCCATCAAGCTGAGTGGCAACTGACACAGACTTAAGAGTGAACCCAGTGAGATCAGTAGAACACACTCTACTGACCCACACAGAATTGAATTAAATAAATGGTAGCTGTTTGGGATGGTTTGTTACACAACAGAAACTCCCTGATACATTTAGGAAGGATTTTCAAAACCTTGCTTTGTAAAGTCAGCTTTGCTAGGAATACTATCCTAACCATGGGCCTTAGCTCTGGTGAATAAGTGCTATTTTGTTCCTGTGAACAATCACCTTCACCTGTCTTGTACTTCGCTCAGGGTAAGTAACAGAACTAATTTCAATTTTTTCTTCCTTTGACCCTGAGTACTTGCCCCATTCTGACAAATTGGGAACTTCTTTTGTTCTCTGCATGTTCCTAAGCAGGAATCTTGACTTCAAAACTTGGTCCAAGGGCTGGATAGTACCAAACTATCAGACCCTGGGCCTCACCTGTTAGGTAGCCTGGATCTCTGTATGTTTCCTGAGGGTCGACTCCTGGTAATCATTGTCTTTCTCCCAGGGTAACCTGTCTTCTTTTTTTCCAGAATTCACAGACTTCAGTTGCTTGACCAGTCTGTCACTATGGGCATCAGATTATATTCTCATGTGAATATCCACTTCAGAATTCCTCATTGGTTCCCTATTATTCGAAGAACAAAACCCAAGCTTCTCAACAGTGCTTACTAAAACATTTATGACTTGCCCTCTACATATCTCTCTAGCTCTAGCCCTCATGGCAACCCCTTCATTTTACCATTCTGACATAGTGAACCACCTATGTGAATTTCTGTGATTGCCTCGGTTGTGTCTTGCTTGCCACAGGAGATAATTTGTTCACATTATCTCTTCCACTTGAAATGCCTAGTTCCCTTTCCTTCACCTGCCCAGCTTCTGCTCACTATTTATGATCATTTTCCAGACTGTTTAGATGCCTCCAGAGCACCTTGTTAATAGTTCTTGCATAGGAACTATTATACCTCATAATAATGTTCTTGTCAGTATGTATGCTTGGAGACTGAACTATCTAAAGACAATGAGATGCTCTTTCATGTCCTAATTCCCCTGCCTAGCACAGCGATTGATATTTATTTTTTCAGCAAAGTATTTATTGAGCAAATATTATGTACCTGCTGCTTGGCTAGGTCCATAAAATGCACAGTGAACAAAATACTCAATGAACTCCCAACAGGTGAGATAGACCATAAATAGATATTTAGGAAGCCAGTTAAAAAGTAAATGAAAGCTGCTACAAGATTATAGAGCAAAGATGTAGGTTGCCCCCTGTAGCTCTGAGGATAATCAGAAGGAATCTGGCAGGCATATGAAGGGAGGGCTTAAGTTAATACTGTATTTGTAGGTTGAGTGAACAACTGAATGAATTACTTGGATGAATAAATGGATGAAAATGCAGCTTTATCTTTTTGAATGATCTTTTCCCCCCATGAACCAGTGAAAATGACAGGCTTCAAAAATTAGAAGTACTATTCATAGGACTCTGAAAGCCAATTTTTTTTTTTTAGTGGCTTTCCAACAGAGATAATGTTGGCTCATTATGACAAGATTTGAGAGCTTGCCTCTTACAGGTTAATTTGAATTATTATGATTTAATAAGGGTATCTGATTATTTCTTTATATTAATGGAGTTTCCTACAGAGAGGTAGGTATCAGGACTGAAGAAAAGGATTCAAAGGCTACAAAATACCTTATTGAATACTTTTATGGAGGATATTAGAGAATGCTAACAGTGTGCTTCAAGCATTTCCTTGGAGACAGGCATTTCATATACATATTAACATTTTTGCTGAATATTAAAATGTAATACTTGGTAAAGTGAAAATCCTTTAGATCTGTAGGGTGAGAACTCTCAGTTAGTTAGTTTTCCTCTCTGAATTTCAAATTCTCTATTAATTATTTGTGTTCCATCATGGAATATTTTTGTTGCTGTTCTAAATTTTAATGTCTCCGATAGAGTAGGTATATTAATTTTCTATTGTTACATGACAGACTACCGCAAACTAGTAGTTCAAAGCAATGCAGTTTTGTTAATAATGTACAAAATATCTTTTTTTTTTTTTTTTTCCACAAAATATCTTAAGTTCTGTCGGACAGCATGCAGGTGGGCTCAGCTGGGTACTCTGCTTAGGGTTTTATAAGGTTGAAATTAAGATGTCGGCCAAGCTGCACTCTCATTTAGAAGATCCAAGGAAGAATTAACTTCTGAGCTCACTCAGGACGTTGACAGAATTTAGTGTCTCATGGCTTTAGAACAGAGGTTCCTGTTTTTGTTTTTGTTGTTGTTGTTGTTGTTGTTGTTGTTGTTTTTTGTGGACTGTTGGCCCAGAAGTTTGCTCTCAGCTCCTAGAGACCAATCGTAGGTCCTTTTAATGTAGCCCCATCTATAAAGCCAGCAAAGAGGTGCCACATTCTTGTTGTACTTCAAATCTTTCTGTCTTCTTCTGCCACCAGATAGAGAAAATATCTCTGTTTTTAAGGGGCTCGCATGATTATGTTAGGCTTCCTTTCATAATCTCTTCCACCTTAAGGTCAACTGCATCATATATCATGACCATGTGTTCCACCTACACTCAGGGAGAGAAAGTTATTCAAGGGCAATGGTCATTTGGGGATCATTTTAGAATTCTGCCTACCACAGTGGGGGTAAAGAAAAGTCATCAGGTAAATCTTGCTTCCACCTTGAGGAACGTTGCACCCAAACTGTGTCCTCTGAATTTCTCATCTTAAAAAGGGAAAACCCCAGTCTTCCTCTCCTGTTATAGGAGAAAACCTCAGTTCAATCTCTCTCCTGTGTGTTTCTTCCCTGTGAATCTCCATTACTTTTACACAAATACTTCTGACACCTCTGATCACCAACTGTGTGGAGGTTTTTTCCCACCAACAAGCAATTCTCAGACACCAGCAGACATCAACTCAATTCTGACACTATCTTCCTGGCGATAGCATCAGATTTCACAGACCAAGGTCTCATCCCACACGATTCTCCCTTGTTCCCCAACTTCAGATGTCAGCAAGCCCAGAGAGTGACCCTGGCTTCTGATCAACCAGCTATATATTGGAGGTTCTAAAGACTCCTTTTCAGTTTTGATTAATTTACTAGAGAGGCTCACAGAACTCAGATAAAATTTAATTTACTTTTTACCAGTTTTTTAATAAGAGGATATGATGAAGGATACAGTTGAACATCCAGATGGAAGAGATGGGTGGGGCAAGGAATGTGGGAAAGGATATGGAGCTTCCCTGGCCTCCTGGGGTGTGCCACTCTCCCAGGACCATGTACTCACCAACATGGAAGCTTTCCAACCTTGTGGTCTCCCCCCCTTTTTTTTAGCTTCTTTACATCGTCATGATTGATTAAATCATTGGCCATTGGCAATTGATTCAACCTCCAGCCTCTCTTCTCTCCCAGAATGTTGGGGGGGGGGCGGTGGTGCAGGGCACGGAGGTGGTGGGACTAAAATTTCCAACTCTAATCATAGGATTGGTTCCCTGGCAAACAGCCCCCATTCTTAGGTCAGGTCTAAAAGCCACTTAACTCACATAACAAAAAACATTTTTTATTGCTCTCATTGCTTAGAAAATTTCAAGGTTTTTAGGAGGTCTGTGCCAGCAGCTGGTCGACAGAGACCAATATGTATTTTCTATTATCTCACACATCTGAAAGGGCCAGTTAGTAAATTTGCCAACTGAGAGATGCTGATTTTACAGAAAGGAATGTTTCTGAGGAGGTAATTCTGTTTCTGATACAGGGCTTGATTCTCCCAAAGGAGAGCGTTGCTAGTTTCCAAGTCCTAAGATAGAAATCAGAAAATCTGTACTCTGTTCTACATCTGTTACAAATCAAGTAAGATCTTGTGTAAGCCACATATATATTCTGCTCTCTATTTATTCAGGAAGTAGATTTTCTTGGCATTAGCAAGAAGCTAAAGGATCGAATTTAAGAATCAATTTAAAGAGTAGGAAATGAAAGAGATTATAAAGAATAAGTTTGTGTTGAGTTGCAAAGTGTGAAAACTTCAAACTCTTTGACCTTAGAAATACAATAAAAATGCTCAGAAGTGTTCTTTGATTTTGATCAAGGTACTGTTTTGGAACTTTGAGTCACTTCGCACAGAATTTTATTTGACTAAGGAAGCATCAGACTAGTTTCCAGCTTGTACATACTCCTAATTCAGAAATTTAGAAATTTACTCCTATGTATGTTATACAATACTTAAAAGATACACTTGTCATCATCAATATAAAGAAGGTTTGTAATGGGAAGCCACATGTTTCTGAATGCAGAAAGGCAAAAAGTAGAGAGAACTGAGTTAATGAAAATGAATTTCAATCAATTCTATATTTACCATTACTTGGAAGAAATCATTTCCCATTGCCCAGCCAGAGCACTAAAAATCTATTCTTTTCCTATACCATAAAAGTGGCTTATGTGAAATTTCAAATTTAGTGTATTTTTTTCCCCCAGGGAGATTATCCCCTCCCCTTTCAACAACTCCTTCTTTCATACCATCCCTCCCACCACCTACTTCGTCATGGTATTTTAAATAAAGTATTAAAATTCAGCAGATTAATCCTCTTCATAACCCACCTGTATGCAGATGCATCTTCATAGGAAATTATTAAAGACCAAAAAGCTTTCAAAACCCAAGGAAATCATCTCTCATGTCAGGCAGTCATTCTGACAGAAAGTGGGGAAAATTTAATTACTGATTTGTTGTTTCAGTTTTAAAAACTTTCTTAGGAATGAGTGGCAAATCTTCATAATCTCATTTCATTTTTTAACTAAAAATGGTGTTCCTAACTTAACATCTTATTCAAAAGTCTTGGTTGGTGCTGAACACATTTAGGTTACTTCCAGACACTGATTCCAAATCAAATAGGAAGTTTGTTTTCATGGACAGTAGTCAAAAAAATGTGTCAATAATTACAATGACATTTTTAGAATGGATTCTAAAAGTAATCCAAAAGTCCTTCTGAAAAATGGTAGCCTTACTGGAAACATTATTTAACTACCCAGTAGAGCTACTTTGAAAAGCCAGTACACGTGTTTTTAATTAACTTATTTAAATATTGAGACATATACTATATATATATATTAAAAATTCAGTGATGTGAATGAAATTCTGTCATTTTTCTAATGCAGCGTATGAACTCTTGGTACCTGTCCCCATAATACATGAAAAACACACCAGGAATTTCTTATCTTCTAAAATTTGACTCATGGACTTTGGAAAATTCAGTGGGGGAGCTCCATACCTGTCTGTAACAAGCCCCCTCCTCTATAGCTGCAAATTGTATAAGGAAGGGACTCCAGACTGTTCTTAACAGTGACTCAAATTTTTATTTATTTTGTTTTATTTTTTTAAAAAAATTTATTTATTTATTTGTTTATTTATTTATTTAGAGCAAGAGCAAGCGGGGGGAGCAGAGGAAGAGGGAGAGAGAGAATCCCAAGCAGACTCCCTGCTGAGCACAGAGCTGGATGCAGAGACCAATCTCATGACCCCAAGATCATGACCTGAGCCGAAATCAAGAGTCAGATGCTTAACTAACTGAGCCACCAGGTGCCCCCTGACTTAAATTTTTAAAAGGAAGGGGGAATTTTTTTCCCCATTGTCTTGCATTATTTTAAGTAAAGCCACTTGTGTTTTTCTGTATAAATATTTCTTTTAAAAATGTGATTGTTTATGTTCTTTCAAGACTTACAGAGACTAAATTCAGGACCTAGTTGTGATCATGTTGACCATACCCACAATGGAAACTCACATGGAAATATACTAGAGTTAGTGTTGTTTAGAGACTAATTGTATCATTTAGGAGGTTTTCGTTTACAAGTTATAGAAAACTCAATCTCAATCAGTTTAAGGGAAAAAACAAAAGTAGATTTCACAGGCTTATGTAACTCAACAGTCCAAGACTAGGTATGTCTTTAGTTAAGTCTTTATCCAGGATTTAATCAATATAACTAGTTCCAGTTTTTTTCTTTCTTTTTTCATTTTTATTTTTTTAGGGGTGGGGTAAGAGAGACAGAGAGAGGTGGGGCAGAGGGAGATGGAGAGAGAGAATCTTAAGGAGGCTCCACGCCCAGCATGGAGCCCAACGTGGGTCTCCATCTCACAACCCTGAGATCATGCCTGAGCTGAAATCAAGAGTCAGATGCTTAACTAACTGAGCCACCCAGGTGCCCCATCCAGTTTCTTTCTTTATTTTAGTCTTTGATTTTCCTAGGTTTTCTTAGAAACTGACTCTGAGATATTATTAAATGTGCAAGGATATTATTAGGGGAAGTGACTACGTGAATGGAAATGGGGAAATGGAAATGGAAGCTGTTTGGAAGTTGTCTGGAGAGCCATCAGATCTCAATGTAGCAAAGTACAAAGAGAGAGATAGAGATAGAGACACACACAGAAAGAAAATGGGTAGAAGTGTCCTAGACATTTCTGCAGTGCAAGGAAGGCTCAGTAAAATTTTCTGGATGTCCCTGAGCTAAAGTAAATGAACACAAATGTTCTGTGTTTTCTAGGAGCTCAATTACTGGTGGGGAGCAGCCCTTTGTAGGCAAGCCCTTGTTACAGGTCCAGTAATGAATTTCAAAGTGCAGCACCTGAGGCTCCCTGTCAGTCATGTTCCTATAGTAGGAGATCTGTAGGTGCATTCTGTTGGCTGCCATGGGCAAGTTGTCCCATCACATCAGTCTCGTGAAGAGAGCTTTTCTGTGTGATTAAACATTTAATCAGTTGACTTTGAGTAAAGCAGATTACCCTCTATAATATGAATGAGACTCATCTAATCAGTTAAAGGCTTTAAGAACAAGGATGGGTTTCTCAAAGAAGGAATTCTGTCTCAAGATTGCAACATAGAAATCCTGCCTGAATTTCCAGCCTGCTGGCCTGTCTTTCATATTTCATACTCAAGACTACATCAGCTCTAATCTATATTTCCAGCCTGCCTGCCTGCCCTATGGTTTTGACTTGCCAACCCTCACAATGGCATGAGTCAATTCCTTAAAAGAAATATCATTTTCTCTTTCTCTCTATATATTCCATTGGTTCTGTTTCTCTGGAGAACCCTGACTAATAAAGGCCAAATAGGGGATGACTGAACACTAGAACACAATTTTGAGTTCTATGAGAAACAAAATGGAGGAAATGGATGTAAGTTTGTCAACAGCAACATTTATTACACTGCTACTAACTCCAATCAGAAAATTTAGAAAGGAAGGTAGAATGGCTAATGGGAACGCTGACAACAAATGGTCCTACAACAATGTAGGTTTTTCATATCAAATTCGGTTCATAATATCAATAACATTTTTACTTTAGTATTTAATAATTTAGTATTTAACAGTTTCATATTTAACAATTTAGTAAATTTTGATGACTTAGGACTAACCATGCCCGGAAAAAACAAAAACCCTATAGATTTTAATTTCAGATAGGTTATAAAGGAAACCACCAGCTCACCTAGTTTTGATTTGAGTCGTGGGACATGCAAAGACAATCTGACACACCATTTGTGAGAGAAAGAAGCAGGAAAATGTGAGTGGGACTTGAACAAATAAATAAATGACTCATAATAAACTTTTTAGGTTATATCTCTAAAATAATTATACTTATTGTCATTATTATCTGATTTTATGATGGCTAAACCATTTTCTCAGAATTGATATTCTTTTTAGTCTTGGCTCCTTTGACTGAAGGAGCACAAACACATCAGACCAAAAGCATGCTACTTGCATGGGAGGTGCACTTCTCCATTGTTCCCCAACTTGCCGCATGTTCCTCTGGACCGTGGAGATCCTAAGTAGGGTCACTGGAACAGAATTTGACAGTCTCTGATGAAACGAAATATTTTTTTTTATTAGAGTAAACCAGCTCCTCCGTGTTCGGTCATACCTATTGTCTTGCAAGAGGCCACTTTGTGCCAAATGCAGTAATTTCCTCAGCATTTACTCTCTGATTCCTAAAAGGAAGATTTCTGTTTGCTCCTGTAAATATTCCGTGTTGCATCGTACTGACTGGCAACAGTGGCTATGGCTAAAAGACAAAATAAGCCAGAATTCTGTTTGTCAGATCAGACCAGCTTTCAGTTCAAATGCTCACTGGTCCTTTCCCTGCAGAATCCTTTGGGTTTATTTCCTTCCCTTTCTTCCCCTGATTAGCTCATCATGTTTCTGGTTTAAAAAAAAAAAGAAAGAAAGAAAAAGAAAAAGAAAAAAGAACATAACTACTGTTAGTGAAATTTTAAAAGTGGATACTAAACCCTGAAGTTACTGTACTATGAGAGCATTTCCTCAACTGTGAAATAATTTACCTGTGAATTTAAAGCAGAAATGCACTGGGTGACATCCTGTCAGTATGTCATGAAGCATTACCAGAGCTCAGAGAACCAAGAATTTCTGCTCTAAGCTATTTTTATCTAACTTTATGTCAGTGATGCCAGTTCAGGGAAAACCAATTAGAGTAGGTTAATTTTTAGTTTTCGAGTATCCTATCAAACTAATACAGTCATTTATAAATTTCAAGTACACTAACTCTAAATAAAGAAAAGAAATTAACCTAACATTTATTGGGCACTTACTCTGTGCCAGACACTATGCCAGGTGCCTTTACTTTTCTCAATAACCCCATTTTACTAACGAGGTAACAGAGGCCTAACAGAGGTTAAGCAACCTGCCCAAATTCAAACCGGAGTCAGTCGGTCTTCTAGAGCCTGCCGAGCAGAATTTTCCAATGCCTTTAAGTGTATTTCGTCATGAATTAGATGGAGCAATCGTTTTCGGGGAGATGGGAAAGTCACCCACAGATATCGAACACCCAGTTTTCACCAGGTGCATGCTGGGCAGCTTCATATATGGCATCTTACATTTCCTACTTTTCTAGTTGAGGAAACTAATGGTTTGGGAAGGTAGGTAGTGAGCCCAAGGTCATGCTGGTGTCAGTACAGGAGCAAGGAATTAAAACCAAATACTTGACCTCACTTCCTTCCACAGGGCAAAAGCAACATCACTTGAGTTAAAGCATATGAGATTTCAATGAAGCATTGCTATCGAGACTAAGTTATTAGTAACCTTGAATATCATTCTGTAAAGTATGTAAGAGCAGTTAATGACAAGGACGAAGAATAGACACATATAAACTCAGAGTCTGAGAAACACAGCATGTCCTCTCCCCACATATGAACGGGCCGAGAAAGGGTGGGTCCTGAGAAAGCGGTTTGGAAAATGCTCCACATGCTTGTGTTCATAAATTCAACATAGATAAGTAAAATATTAATCTTGTTGAAAGAATCCATTTTCCTCTCTGCACAATCTTTCTCCTTCTTATGTGATGTCGATATCAGGGCTTTCATTGTGAAATAGCAGTCATAAAAGAATTAATCAGGGTCTTCCTTACAATGTATTAGGCCTTCCTTAGCATTACTATGGGTATGACATGTATATAAGAAAGTCTTTAAAACCCTAATTATGTTTGAATTGGGAGTCTCGCTTTTATAGCAAGATCTGAATATGTCCTATTAAAGTGGATAATTTTAATTATGCTAACAATTACCTTTTAGTTTCTTCCACCTTAACAAATATTTTTGGACACCTATCATGTTTCAGATACTGGACTGATGGCTGAAGATGTTTAGAGGAGCAAAGCAGCACCTGTCTAGCTGCCCTTAAGGCGACAGATAGATAAACAGATGGTTCTCACATGCTGGGATAAGAGAGATAAGATGAAGATGTAGGAGGATACAGAAAGGTGGTAATGTACAGGTGATAGACTTCTCTGGCGCAGATGACCCAGATTCTCAGTTCATTGAGAATTCACTGGTTTATTCATTGTCTGATCATCCTGAGGCTATTAGCTTTTAGTAAGAGGACATGAGCTCGGTAAGTTCTATTTCCTTGCAAACATATTTTCATGCTTGTGTCTTAGATAACTTGGTAAGTTAACTCAGAAGGGGGAAGAATGTGGTTTTTAAAAAGTTATTTTTAGAATTTATAAATGATTAGTTACATCAGGAAAATATTTAATACAATCAAAAAGTGACCTGAATTTTGAACTCTTTTTTGGTATTCTGTAAAGTGTTTTTTTCTCTTTTTTCCTTTTTTTTTAATTGAAGTATAATTGACACAGAATGTTACATTAGTTTCAAGTGTACTACATAGTGAAGAATATGGCTTTTAATGTGGGTTACTCTGACCATTAGAATAAGATGTATTTCTAACTTCACCTTGGGGTGAACACAACTATTAGGTACACACCATATTTGTGATACGAATTCTATATTACATTGGAGCTGAAGGTTTATAATTTGGCCCTTTGAGGCTACTTTTCAGGGGACTACTTGTGGAGAATCAACCATTACAATTTATCTCATTCCTATTGGTCAATATATAGGCTATTCAGGTCTTAAATTAGGGCAAAGGGCTTTCACAAAACCAATAGTGTCCATTAGCTGTTACAAAAGCAATTCATTAGTGAGGATATAAAGAATTTAATAAATAGGTCAAAATTTGGGGAAGCTTACCTTAAGTGAGGATTTAAGGTATCTCGATTTCTTTGTTGGATGTATATAATGAACATGCTAATGGTAGACAGGAAAGCAAAGTTTTTGATGAAGTTACAAACAAGGGGATACCTAACCATCTGAAAAGGTACTCAACGTCATTCATAATAAGAGAGATGCAAAATAAAACAACACTGATACATTGGTTTTTGCCTTTTAGATAGGAAAAACTGAGAATTTCAACAACACATTCTCTGGCAGAGAAGAAATAGATAGATGTTGGTGTTGGGATTACAAAATGGTAAAATACCAGCGGAGGAGAATCTGGCAGTTATTTTGTGTATAAGTTGATTATTTCTAGGTAAGAAACTATACTGAAACTTAGTAGCTTCAAACAACAGGCATTTATTCAGTTTATAGTTCTGTGGGCTGGAAATTTAGGCTGCACTCAACTGGGTAGTTCCTCTAATCATGGCTCGGCTCTCATACATCTGTCATCATGACCGAGCTATCTCACATGTCTGGGGCATTGGCTGAGAAAAGCAAGTTGATATGGCAGAGCCATAGGTGGTCTTTTATCCTTCAATAGGCTTGACTGAACTTGTTCACCTGGTGGAGGCAATGCTCCCAAGAAAGTGAGCGAAGTGTTGCAAAGCCTTTTGAGGCCTGGAATCAAAATTGCACATATCACTTTTACCACATTATATTGGCCAAACCAAGGCACAAGTCTAGCTCTGATTCAGTCAGTAGGGGGATAGATTCCATTTGTTGATGAGAGGAGTTGAAAAACCTTAAGGCAACGGCATATAAATATGTTACACAGGAGAATAGTTGAACTCATATTTGTAAATAATGTACCCCATCTAGTCAAATGACAATTGCCTTTACCCTTTGACAAAGAAATCCCAACTCTAGGCATTTACTTCACAGAAAACATGAAAAAGTCATATGTATAAAGCTATTTAGTGAAGCACTATTTATTGTCTTCTAGCAAAAGACAGAAAACAACCCAGCAGTCCATCAATAGTCAAATGGCTCAATAAAATGTGGTGCATCTATGCAATGGCATATTGAGCAGGGAGACAAGTGAAACCAGTGCTGGGAGTTGAGCATTGTTGAACTGGGTCTTAGTTCATTAGTTTTTCTTCTCTACTTTCGTATATGTATCAGTTTTTTCATAATAAGGAGGAGAAAATGGACCTGATTCCTTTTTTTAAGACCAACTATACACAAAATTAAAAAAATAAAATGAAATAGAAAATGAACCCCACTACCCAGTTTCTGTCAGAGGATAATGCCCTGTCTCTAAGAGGTAAGCTACTTACATCCCAAATGCTGTAAACAATTTAGCAGCATTGAAAAAGTACTCATCAAAATTCAAGTTTTCTTGGCTAAGGGAAAGTTTCCTCAATCAGAAAGCCTGACAGTATCTCCCTAGGGGTACAAATGTTACAGGGAGAATATAATTGTGTGTTCAGAGTAAACGGTCTCAACTTTTCTATAGCCTGCATCTTGTTAAATAAACTATTTGAAGTGAGTTTTAGAAACCAGCAGCTGATGTAAAAAAATATATAGTTTTTCCCTTTTTAACATGTCTTTTTCCTTTGCCTTTGTTATATCAGCACTTTGTTTAAAACATAAACTGCTACTGTTTATTAAGATGCCACACATCCAAAAGTTAGTTCTTATCCTGTACATGTTAACAGATTGCCCATAGATTTCCCAAAATAACCCTATTCTCATATCTCAAGTTTCAAAAAGAGGAGCCCAGTTAGGAAGCAATTGCAGTAATCCAAAGACAAAATGATGGTGGCTCAGATCAACACGGTAGCATAGAAATTATAAGAAATAGATTTTGAACATGCCGTGAAAGTAGAACCAAAGGATGGTTGTATTTACTTCTGGAGAATGCTGAGCTTATACCAAGTGTTCTGGTACTGAATTGAGTTCTGAAGTTAGAGTTGAAATTCCAAGTTCTTGGGCCTCTTCTTCTTTTCTAATGAGAGTAAAAGATCTAGGGGAGCCATGATGTTAGTCCAGCGGAGGGTCTTTTTGGACCCCAGTAGGGCTGGGATGAATTTACTTCATAAATGGGCTTTATCATGCACCCTATTGATGGGTGCTCTTTTACCAAAACAAGAAATGTGTGCTTCATGTTAATCAAAAACTTATTTAGTAAAGGAAGTCAGTTACAGTTCTTTAAACATAATTATTCCAAAAGTTTTTTTCACTAAAGCGCTTAGAGGCAGTATAGGGCAGAGGTTAATGGCATGACTTCTACAGCCGGACTTGCCAGTTGCAAATCCCAGTGCTGATGTTTTATAGACCTCTCTTACTTGCCTTACTAACCCTGTCTTACACAGTTGTGAGCAGTAAATGAATTTACATATGTAAAGAACTTAAAACATTTTCTGTATAATAATAAGTACTGCAAAGTATATGGGAATATTATTATTCCCTTTTGAGGCAGGGTAATGTAATGTTATGTTATAGTGCCACCACTGTCATCGAACACTTCTCAGCAAGCCTTCTCCAAACTCTTCATTAGATCCTCAGCTAATTCCTCACGCATGAAGACAGCTAATACCAACTTTTGCTCTTCTTTGCATGTATGTACACTAAAAAAACCTAGTTTTTTAGACTTCAACTGGTTCCTCCACAAGAATGACTTATAAAACGATCAGAGCCTATTCTATGTTTTCTTTTTTTTTTCCTCCAAATACTTTTATTTTATTTTTTCAGTGTTACAAGATTCATTGTTTATGTACCATACCCAGTGCTCCATGCCATACGTGCCCTCCTATGTTTTCTAATGGCTTCCAACTACCTATTGGTGTTCCAGTTAGAGGTCCTACCATTATCCAAAACATATTTGAAAGTAAATTTAGGGATTTTCATTGTTAGCAATATGGCACACTAAGTCTTATTACGAATTCCTGCTACATAATCTCAAAAAGTGCTCAATAAAAATATTTTTAAATTGCCATTTTAAATGAATTGATGAGCTTCTAAGAAATCTGCTGAGTGCTAGATAGAGACCACATACTTGGAACAATTTCACCCCACCCCTGATGTGTTGGGGTTAATGTAGAGCATGAAATCATCCATAATACCTGGCTTGCTAAAATGTTAACACATAGGCTGCTGGGGGGGAGGGAAAGTTTCGGAGGAGGGTGTAGGCCTTGGAAATGCCGAGACCTACCTGACCACTCTGTGATAGGAATGCTACAAGGAGTTGCCTTCCCCAAAGCTTTCTTAGCCCAAACAGCTGCTCTGTGATCTAAGAGATGTATGCATTGTCCCTAGGCTATGTTTAGCTAGAACATGCAGATTAGCATATCGTATCTTTCCTATAAACAGATCCTCCTAGTTCCAGTAAGACCCCTTGTCACACCTCACATGCTTGAGATACAGTGATAAAGATTTATGATTATCCTGAAGGACCAGTTAAAGGTGAGAGCAAAGAAGAGCAGTCTTTGTCTCTGACCGTTGACCCCCTTGCCTTCTCCTCTCTTTCACAGCAAAGTTTGGAGTAATCTTTCATCCCTTAGTACAGGGATTGCTGGCCATTCCTGGCACTAATGGAAGTCAAGAATGCCATCAAATATTCAAGAAAGAAATTATATGTTAATATTACATAATCAATTCCAGAGAATAGAAAAAAAGGAAACACTCTGTAATGTGTTTATTAGCCTGCAAGTCTTTGATACCCAAACTTGATAAATAAGAATGAGAAATGCTAGAATTCAATATCATTCAAGAGCAGAAATATAAAGACCCTAAACAATGGATCCAGTACTGAATGAAAAAAAAGATCATATGCCTTCACTGAAGTGGGATTTATTCCAAGAATGTAAAGTAGATTTAGTATTGTATAAACAACTAATGCAATTTCCCTAGAAACATGTAAATGGAATAAACCACATGATTATTTTACTAGATGAAAAAGGCATTTAATAAAACTCACATGCATTCATGATGAAATCTCTTAACAAACTAGAATTAGAAAGGAAAATCATTAAAATGGCTAAGAGACTACACACACACACACACACACACACACACACACACACACACAAAAGCTAAATTTAAACATGAAACACTGAAAGATTTCTTTTCAAAACCAGGGACAAGACAAGAAACATGCTACCTCCACTCCACTCTTTCACTGTTCAAATGGTAATCTCAGCCATACGCTAAGTTAAAGAAAAAGAAGTAAAAAGTATAAGGATTAGAAAAGGAAGTTACAGAACTATCATCATTTAGAGATAACATGAGCTTGTACGTAAAACAAAACCCAAAGAATCTGAAGATAAAATATTGGAATCAATAAGAGAGTTTTACAAAGTCGTTGGGTACAAAATCCATTTTTGAAAATTCGCTGCATGTGATATATTTCTACAAAGCAGCTATAAAATTTTAGAAAATAGTTTTTTTTAAAGGTAACATTTAAAATGGTTATTTTAGAATAAATATAAGGACAGATGTTCAAGGTCAATAATATACAAGATGAAATGGATACAAAGTGATAATAAAAAGACAAACTATCAGAAAAATAGTCAAAGTCTTGAGCAAATCCTTCACAAAAGAAAAAATTCAAATCACTAATCAACATGGAAAGATGATGCAACTTTAGTAATGTTTAGAGAAATGCAAAGAGAAAAACACCCAACAGTCGCACAAAAATGTAAAATTCTGACACCACCATGGGTTGATGAAGATATGCAACAAAGATACCTCTCGTGCATTGCTGGTACTCAAGTACATGGGACAACCACATTGTAGAAGAGTTTACTTTATCTAGAAAAGTTGAAAATATGCATAATCTATGGCTCAGTAATTCCAGTCCTAGAGAACGTTTTGTACATATGCACCAAGATAAAACATAAAAATGTTTATAATAGTCCCAAGCTGAAAACAAACCATTTATCTATCAATGGTAACTAGATAAATAGTTTATGCTACATTCATACAGCAGAATACCATATGGCACTGAAAATAAAACTATAGCTGTTCACTAACTTAGATTAATCTCACAAACAAAATGGAGGCCAAAAGTAGCAAGTTACAAAGGGAAACATGTAATCAGAATTCATTCATAAACAGATTTCAAAATCAGACAAAATTAAATTGTATTCCTTAGTAATGCATACAGTGGTGGTAAACTATTAAGAAAAGCAAGGGCTTTATTATACTAAAAGTCAGAATAGTGGTTACCTCTACAGGATGGAAAATGGAATGTGATCTAGGAAAGGTCAGAAGTGGGGGTGATTAGTGATGTGTTTCTTAACCTAGGTAATGATAGCAGGGGATTCCATCAATGATTATTTCATCTATCTACCTAGCTAGCTGGGTAGCTAGCTATCATAATCTATCCATCCATCCATTCACCCATCTATTCATCCATCATCTATTTATCATCTATAGTTATCTATCATCTCTCTATCATCTCTCTATCATCTATCTATATCTATCATCTTCTACCTATTATCTATCTATCTATCTATCTATCTATCTATCTATCTATCTATCTATCATCTATCATCATCTATCATCTATCTATCTATCTATCTATCTATCTATCTATCTATCTATCTATCTATCTATCTCCTTCAGGATATATTTCACAATTGAAGAAGGTTTTAAAAAAATTCTGATAACTAAAATGTCTATGTGCTAATTAAGAAAACTATGTGCTAATTAGAAAACTCCTTTAGAATGTCAGCTTCTTTGCCAGCTTTTCCTGAGGTATTCTGTATTAATATGCCCCCTGGATGACTAAATCATTCTAAAGAAAAGGTTTCTTTAAAGAGATGTAATACAGTATTTGAAAAGATAACCTTCAAAGATGAGGTTATGCAAAATGCTAATTATTATTTTGATTTGGCCTTTCATTACTCTTTTCTCATATAAAATAGAGGCAAATTGGAAAATATATCTTTATAATATAAAAGAATTAATTTTTATTAATAAGCATTCATATGTCTGTATTACTTTTCAGAGATATTTAAAGCTAAAATATATTATTTTTCTTTGTTTTTTTTGCTAGCTACTATTTGGATTTAATTAAATGAATGCCAACAATAAACAAACTATCTCTAAAGGTTGTCGTGAAGCTCCCCTAATCATAGGAAAATCTTGGAGACACTTGATTTGAATTCTCTCAAGTACAAAAACAATAAATTCAGTCTCACAAACTTACAGTGAATGAGTTTTTTTTTTTTTTAATTTGAAAGTCTTTTTTTCAGAAAAATTCTGAGTGACAGAGTTTCAATTGATCCATGGAGAATACTTTTTTTCCCCAAGCATCTCTCTTAAGCTGGTCAACACAGTCACTTGTTATTAGATTCCTCCTACAAGCTATGTAGAGATCTGCTCTAATGAAATGTAACAAGTTACCTTCCTTTAAATTACATTCAAGAGTTAATGGTGTGCGTGTACCATCTCTCAGCGACGATCTCCAAAGACTTGGGGACTCAACCCTTTAACTGGAAATTAAGTGAAATCCCATTCTTGATTTGTGGTGTAAAATTTATTTTTAAAACTCTTCATTTTTAGGGGTGCCTGGGTGGCTCAGTCGTTAAGCGGCTGCCTTCTGCTCAGGTCATGATCCCAGGGTCCTGGGATAGAGCACCGCATGGGGCTCCCTGCTCTGCAGGAAGCCTGCTTCTCCCTCCCCCACTCCCCCTACTTGTGTTCCCTCTCTTGCTGTGTCTCTCTCTGTCAAATAAATAAATCTTTTGATGGGGAAAAACTGTACTTTAAGCCGACTGACCAAACCGGCAAGGGAATTCCAGTCCTTGTCTCAGAGCCCTTCCGGTTCTTCTCTCCTACCCTGTTCCCCTCCAGCGCCAGAATGCCAAGTATGCACGAGTAGGAAGGTATAAATTACCCTCCCTGTTTGTGCTCTGGGCTCAGATCTTTGGAGCAGGGTCTCCTCTGAGTCTCACCGGTAAATAATAAATCTCCCTCCCTTCTTAGTCTCCTAGTGCTGCTTGGTTTTTCCAGGATCCAGTCCAGGTTCTGCTACACTTTAACAAAACAAACAAACAAAAACTCTTCACTTTTAAATATAAATGCATTGTGAAGGACACTAGACAAATCTAAGGAAGGTTTGGTGTAATGTTTTAAATATATACATATGATGCATGTTGACTGACCAGTTGTAGACCAGTTGACCCTAGGGCATTAGAAAAGAAATCTGAATGGAATTAAAAGTTGTATCCACTGCTTGCAAGTACCTCCCAGTGGAAAGGAGAAGAGGTAGACCTTGCAAACTATAAGATGGATATAGTGATGGGCACAGGGCATAGCACACCAAGGCAGCAGCAGTGATTCTAGAAGAATTAACCAGAGACCCATTTAGAGGGCAGTGTATGGCTTAATGCCACGTAGGGCTTTCCAGTGTCAGATGTGAGGGTTTGACAATGCACCTGGTTTTAGCATCTCACTGTTTATATTTTTCTGACACAAACAGCTCTTGAGTAGTCAAGAAAATGACATTGTCTTTTCTCATTTGAGGCTCAGAACCTATATTTTTTCATTTTAACTTAGAAGTCAGTCTTTTTTCATTTTCATTTTAACTTAGAAGTCAGTTTTATCTACCTGTTAAGTCAGCACATAGTGATGCAACAGAGAAGACAAGTTGGTTGGATGTGAGTGTGTGAGAGAGATTTGGTAAGAGAGTGGTTTCCATTAATGCAGCAACTATCCTTAAATTTGTCATTAAAAATACCAATGACAAATACTAGAGAGAAAATCAAATTGTTGGGGAGAAGATAGTTATGAACTGGAAGCTTTCATATCTACTGCTGATTGGGACCTGAAGAGTGATGCCAAAACCAAAGTGAGTCAGGATGCATCTTATGAGTTCTTTGCATTAGATTCTTAAAATGAAGGCTAGGACAATTTTTAGACCCTGTGACTATTGTTAAAGCTATAACAAAAGAATTATGGTTGACACTACATATTCGCTTTCACTCATACTACAGATTTATATTTTAGATAAACATAATGAGATTAGAGATTCTGAGCCAGATCCAGCATAGAGAAAAATATTATTTTTTTTCTGAATTTATTGACATTTAACTTATACACTATGGAATGCAGAAACTATAAGTATACTGTTTGATGGATTTCAGCAAACATGTACACTCATCTAAAACAACAACAATCAAGATAGGAAACATTTCCACCACCATAGAAGTCCCTGTGTCCCTTTCCAGTCAATACCGCTCCCTCTGCCCTCAGGAAGCCTTCTGATTTCTATCATCGTAGATCAGTTTTTCCTATTCTAAAACATCATATAAATGAAACCATAATTATGCATTATTTTGTGTCTTGCCTCTTTTGCTTAACATAATATTGAACAATTCACCCATACTGTGCATGTCAGTGATTCATTCTCTTTGGTTGCTGAGAAATATTCCAGCCATATATGTGGTATATATGAATATGGCATAATTTATTTATTTATTTATTTATTTATTTATTTATTTATTTATTTATTTTTCTGTTGTTGGACATTTTAGGTTGTTTCAGTTTTTAGCCATTTTAGGTTGCGACTTTGTTAAATTAACATTTATTAAGTAGAGCCCCAGAGTGTCACATGGTGAGCCAAGTTCCACCAAAAAACTGCAAGGGGAAGGGAAATAGTGTTTATTACTCATAGGTAGGGAACAAGGTACACAGCAAGCCATGCAGGGAGATCAAGGCAGGGAACAGGGAGAGAGAGCAGGGCAGGACCTGGGCCACCTGCCTTAATTAGGATCTGAGGGTGAAGTGCTTTGAGGTTCCCCAGCTAAGGCAGAATTTGACAATTTAAACAAATAAGAATGGGATTTTTAGGGGGAGTCTGGGTAGCTCAGTCAGTTAAGCATCTGCCTTCAGCTCAGGTCATGATCTCAGGGTCCTGGGATTGAGTCCCATGTCAGACTCCCTGCTCAGAGCAGAGCCTGCTTCTGCTCCCTCCCCCCTACTCCCACCAGCTCCTGCACACTCTCTCTCTCTCTCAAAAAAAAAAAAAAGAGTGGGATTTTGGTAAGCTTTGGGCAGGGTGGGGCGGGGTGTGTGGTGTCTCTTCTAAGACGTGCACAAAGGGAAGGGCCTGGCGGTAGAGGAGAGTGCTTAAGACAAGGGTCATGGAGATAGTTTTATCAGGAACTTAAATTTCCTTGTGACCCTGCAGGCTGTTCCCTAGGGCCTGCGTCCTCTGGAGGGGCTAGCTGCTTCAAGGCCCCTGCGGGTTGCCTGGCCACAGGACATGGATGAAATGGATGCTGAGGCAGCAATATTGCAGAGTTCAGCTAAACTCTCAACAAGTGGCTATTAATATTCTTGGACAATTCATTGCAAGAATAGATATATCCTTAATTTTACAAGAAAATGCCAATTTTCAAAAGTAGTTTGTCTTTTTACTCTTACAAAGATATATGAGGCCCTTTTGCTCTACGTGCTCACCATTTAGTATTTCCAGTCTTTCTAATATCAGCAATTCTAGTGGGTATGTATTGGTATCTCATTGTGGTTCTAAACTACATTTTATTGGTGACTAATTCTATTGAACAGCTATATATGTGTGAAACAGCCAATCTGTGGTTATCTTCTTTTGTGAAATATCTCTTTAATACTTTTACCCATTTTATAAATATGGTTGTTAAAACTCTTAAATTTGATGAAGTCTATTTTATCAGTTTTTCTTTTATGGCTATACTTTCTGTGGCCTAAGAAATTTTTGCCTACTTTGTGTTTACAGAGATATTCTCCTATGTTTCTTCTATGAGCTTTATAGATCTGACTTATATTCACTTCTATAATCCATCTCAAATTAATTTTTGTGTATCATGTGGGATAGGATTGAGCCTTTTTTTTTTTGTTTTTAAAATAAGGATTTGAAGAGTACTATTTATTGAAAAAGTGTTTTTTTTTCTTTCCTCATCGAATTGAATGGTAACATTGTTGAAAATATATTGGTCAAATATAAGTGTGTCTATTGGTTCCACTGATCTATTTGTCTCTTACACTAATACCTCACTGATTTAACTTTATGGTAAATGTGAAATTCTGATAATATAGGCATTCCAACTTCAATCCCTCTTTTAAAGATTGTTTCGGCTACTGTATGTCATTTTAATTTCAGCATAAATCTGGCAATCAGGTTTTCAACTTCTACCAAGAAATCTGTTGAGATTTTCTTTGAGAAGACATTATGTATTGTTAACAATAATGAGTCTTGTCATCTATGAACAAAGTTTAGCTCTCCATTTAATTAGATCTGTAATTTCTCTCATCAATGTTTTATAGTTTTCAGTATGATAGTCTTTCATATTTTCTTTAAATTTATTCCTAGCTATTTTATATTTTTGTTTACTAATACAAATTAGTTTTTCATTTTTATTTCATTTTATAATGGTTTCTAGTACACAAAAGACTTTTTGCGTTTTAATCCTTTATCCTACAACTGTGTTAAGTCACTTTCAGTTTTAGTAGATTTTCTAGGATTTCCTGTTTATACAACCATGACATCTGCAAATGGAGACTTTCACTTTTTCTTTTCCAAATTTTATGACATTTTTCTTTCTTCTTTGTGCCATATTTCACTGGCTAGTGAAATATTGCACAGAGACAGAAGAAATAATCTTTTTTTTTTAAAGATTTTATTTATTTATTTGACAGAGAGAGACACAATGAGAGAGGGAACACAAGCAGGGGGAGTGGGAGACGGAGAAGCAGGCTTCCCACCGAGCAAGGAGCCCCATGCGGGGCTCTATCCTAGGACCTTGGAATCATGACCTGAGCCGAAGGGAGACGCTTAACAACTGAGTCACCCAGGCGCCCCCAGAAGAAATAATCTTGACTTATACCCTATTTTAGAGGGAAAGCAAACATTAATTCACCGTACCACCAACTATACATTTTTATAAATGACTCATCCAAATGAAGAGGTTTTTCCTATCCTTAGCTTGCTGAAAATTTTTTCATGATTAGGTTGGATCGTTTCAAATGCTTTTCCACATTTCTTGAGATAATCACATGATTCTCTTATTATTATTATTATTATTATTTATCATGGTGAATTACATTGATTTTATTTGAAATGTTAAACTAACCTTGCATTACAGTGGGGTACCTGGATGGCTCAGTAAGTTAAGAATCTGTCCTTGGCTCAGTTCATGATCCCTGTGTCCTGGGATTGAGCCCCTCATTAGGCTAACTGATACTGTCTCTCTCCCTCTCCCTTTGCTCCTCTCCCTCTGCCCCCTCCACTTGTGCTCTCTCTCAAATAAATAAATAAAGTCTTTAAAAAAAACTAATCTTGCATTACAGAGGTAAACTCCACTTGCTCATGATATATTATCCTTTCTGTGTATTGCTAGACTTAATGTGCTAATATTTGATTCAGGACTATTATATTCATGGAGTTTATTGTTCTGTTCATTTATACTTGCCTCATTATTCAGGTTAAGAAGTATAACTTCTCAGCTTTCTGAAGGAATATGTGTGCAGAAATTGATATTATTTCTTCCTTAATTATTCGATAGAATTCACCAATAAAACTATCTGGGTTTGGAGTTCTCTTTGTGCGAAGGCTTTGATTATGAATTCAACTTCCTAAAGATCAAGAGCCATTCAGGTTTTTTGTTTCTCTTTTTAGTAACTTGTGCATATGAAGGACTTTGTCCATTTCTTCCAGTTGTTAAGTGTATTGTCATCAAACTTTATAATATTCCTTTATTATCTTTTAAATATTTGCAGAATCTTTGTAGTGATGCTTCCTCCTCTTTCCTTATGTTGGTTATTTTCTCTAAGATTTGGTGTTAGGGCCTAACCCTAACCCTTAAAAGATAGCAATCCGCCTTGTGGCCTTTCCTTTGCAAAGCATCAGGAGGCCCCTTCAGGATCTGCTTCTATCTAGGTGAGCCAGATAAAGAGAGTTGCTATAAAATGAATGAGCTTCAAGTATTAGCCAGCATATAATAACATATATGCTAAAGTAGTCCTTGGAGGACTGGGCATTTTTGTTGATTAATTCAGGGGGCATAAACTTGAAAAAGGGAGTGTAGCAGAACCTGGACTGGATCCTGGCGGAAAAACCAAGCGGCACGCGGAGACTTGGAGAATTGGAGATTTATTAAAACACTGGTGAGACTCAGAGGAGACCCTTCTCCAAAGATCTGAGCCCCAAGCACAAGCAGGGAGGGTAATTTATACCCTCCTACTTGCGCATACTTGGTATTTTGGCATGCGAGGGGAACAGGGTAGGAAAGAAGAACCGGAAGGACTTTGAGATAGGGACTGGAGTTCCCTTGCCGGTTTGGTTGGTCAGCTTAAAGTACAGTTTTTCCTTATCAGGAGATATTATGGGCTCAAGGGCACTTTCTTAAGGCACAGTATTGAGCACCTAGCAAACATCCCAGTAGATGTTTCCAACTTGGTGCTCTGGAGGCCCCGGGAGGCCTGGAGAAAGTGAGGGCTCATCCAGAGTGGTGTTGCAATGCTTAAATTGCTGGGGAAGAGAGTGATGAAGAGAATGAAAGGGTCAGGGAAGTGAGCATGCTGAAATGGATAAGTTAGGTGAGAACAAAGGATGTATTCGAGTGTTACATTTTATAGGAAGGCCCAGAGAACATACATTTACCAAGGCCATCAAGAAGGCACTGCTAAGACAGGCACCGGCATCTTCAATTGCGGCTCTTCAGGCCAGCCCTGATGGTCTGAGAGGATTCATGGAGTTTGATTTACTAATGGAAATGGGTATGAAAAGAGGGCCCAGTTACTGGCTCTTAACCACCCCAGTGCAAGTTGTTTCAATCACTGCAATGACCAGCAAGGTCAGTCGTCTTGCCTTTCAGAGAAATGTGCAGATGGTGAATGGAACACAGCCTCCCAAGAAGAAATGGATGGGCAGTCAACAGGAGTACTGCTTAATTTATAGGATCAAAAGAAAAACAGAAGGTAGCTGTGACGTTACTATTAATGGATAAAATAGAGCCCAAGGATATTAATCAATATCCTTACAATATGTCCCTTTCATAAGATTACTAAGCACCTGTGAGCCCCTTCATGTATTTCATTAGATGTCTGTGCTTTTATTGATTCAAATTTTCTTCATTTCATCAGTTAGCTCTCTAGCATACTGAAACTTAATAAACAATTCGCTTCAATTTTTTCTGTGAAATTTTTTTCAAATCTTTGATTCACAGACCTCTGATGTTTATTAAAGTTTTCATTGTATATTCAGCCCCAGTTTTTAATTCTGCACTTGTATATCTGGTAGCAATTGGCCCTTGTTTCCTACTGAGAATACAGTGGTAAAGGACATTTCCAAGTCTGCATATGTTTTGATATATGGCTCTTACCACTGTCTCATTACTTCATATTTATTTATCATGAAGAAAATTATAATATCTATGCCAAGATAGCAAGAATGATTCTCTCCAAACTAAGAATTTATTTTTATAACACTTTACTCACTTTTCAAAACCTCTAGGATAGCCAGGATATAATAAGAATGATTTTCTCCTTTTTTATCTTCTTGATCCTTCTTTATTTGCATTGTATTCAGGTACTTTTTGCTTTGTCAATTTAAAAGTTGAATGACTTTGGCTTCTGGCTCTGGATAATGATTTTTACATATTGATTACTTAACTCATTGGATTTACTGTTGTTTAACAAGTTTCTATTTTATTGCTAACACTTAATTGAGTGCTCAAGGCAGAGTTGTTGTTAATCCCCCTTTTAAAAGCATTTCTAAAGACACAAACGATTTCCTTTTTTTCACATTTCATTGTTAAAACATACTGAGATATTTATTTTAATATGTTTACTTTTCCCCTGCACAGAAAGTATTTGCATTTTGAAGTAGCCTTAAGAGGCACTTTTGATGTTAAGGAAGCCATGCCGTTTACAACAGAGTAATTCTACTTTGTGGAAACTGAATTCTCTTCTATTTTTATCTTCAGCTTTCCAGATCTGTGTCTGTATATTCAACAGCATTAAATCGTCTCTCCCTCGACCCTCTCACCCAACACTGCCACCAAGTCAAAGATGTGAAGTAACAAAATTGAACAAGTAGCCCGTCAGCTGAAGGCAGTCATTCTTGTCAACAGTGAGCAGGATTCTTTTACAGAATCAATAACAAGCTCAATTTGCAATAAGGTACATATAATAGATGGACAACATGAAGGAGAAGAAAACTGTATTAAGAAAGAAAGCCATAATGTAAAACTAGTAATGACTTTTCCATTGAATTGGTGATTTCCAATTTATCACAGACATATGGCTGAAGACCATTACAGCTTTCTCTTCAGTCCAAATTTCTGGAAGGAGAAAATAATGCCTGATTCACAGCTACATTTCAGATTGTATTAATAATTCTCATTTGCAAGTGATCAAAACCTAGTTTTAAATCAGCTTAAGCAAAGAAAGGGATTTATTAACTCATACAAGTAGAAAGCCCAAAGGAGGCAGCTCTTTCAGGTGTGGCTGGATCTTAGCGTTCAAACAATGCCATCAAATCCCTGTGTCTTCATCTTTCAGTTCTGCTTCATCTGTATTGATGTCATTCTCAGACAGGTACTCCCATGGTGAAAAAGGGGACCGTCATAGCTCCAGGCTCTACATTAGCTGTTTAGTAACTTCATGAGAGAAAAAGCCTCTACTCTGGTAGCTCTGATGGAAAATGCAAAGCATGATTCTATTTGATCCGGATCGGGTAATGTACCCACCCTATGGTGAAGAATAGGGTCAGACTACCCTGACTGCTTAAGATACCCTCATGAAGAAAAGAATATGTTACCAAATGAATGGAAAAGGAATATTATTAGACTGGCAAAAATTATGGAGGTCTCTACCAATGCCTAGTTCTACCACCCCTGAATTATGCCTCCTCTCTCAGTAGGTGAAATGTTACTCTGTTGTCTCCAACCTGGGAGTGCAGTGTCTCTATTTTGCATAACTGATGCTACAACAAACAGTTCCAGTCTTAAGGAAAGGTAGAGAAAGAATTGCTGCTTTTAGTGGAATGAACACTAGGCTGGAGCCTCCTTGCCCGTCTCTGTGCATCTATAATAATCTCTATATATACTTCTATCCCACTGTATTATAATTTTTGCTAACCCATATATCTTCTTAAACCAAGAACATTTTCAAAGTAGGAAAGCTGGCTATTCACCTGTGTATCACGCATGTTTAGCCGAGTGTCTGACAGTGGGTTCTTAAATGCCTATTGAATAAATATATAAATGCCAAAATAAATAACATTTTAAAAGGCAAATTTATTTTAATTACTATCACTATCATAACCAAAATCAGAGAAAGAAGCCTTTTCAATTTTGTCCAGAATTTATGAACCAAATATTTTAGCATCAAAGATTTTCATTTTTTCTTATTATTGTTGTAAATAACAATAGAAAGGCCTTAAATGTGTATGGTACGTCATCATTTTTCAAATAACTTTTACTACCGTTTTGGTCTTTTGGTGTGAAACAATAGGTTTCTTTGTCTTTTTTGTTCTGAAACAATAAGTTTCTTTATCTTTGATTTTCTATAGTTTGAGAATGATATGCCTGGGTATAGTGGGTTTTTTTTTTTTTTATTTGTTTTTGGTTTTTGTTTGTTTGTTTTATATTTCTCCTGCTTGGTATTCTCTGAGTTTCCTGGATCTGTGATTGGTGCCTGACACTAATTTGGGGGAAATTCTCATTATTGTTTCAAATATTTCTTCTGTTCCTTTCTTTCTTCTCCTTCAGGCATTCCCATTACATGTATATTATGCTTTTTGTAGTTGTCCCACAGTCCTTGGATATTCTGTTCTTTTTTTTTCAGTCTTTGATCTCTTCACTCTTTGAATTTTTAAGAATTCGTTCGGAGATTCTTTCCTCAGCTGTGTCTAGTCTACAAATAAGTCCATCAAAGGCATTTTTCATTTCTGTTACAGTGTATTTTTATCTTTAGCATTTCTTTTTGGTTTTTTCTTAGGATTTCCATCTCTCTGCTTACATTGCCCATCTGTTCTTACATGTTGTTTGCTTTACCCATTTAAGCTTTAGCATATTAACCAGTTGTTTTAAATTCCCAGTCTGATAATTCCAACATCCCTGCCATGTCTGGCTGTGATGCTTGCTCTGTCTCTTCAAAAAAATTTTTTTGTTTATGCCTTGTAATTTTTCTTTATAGCCAGGTATGATGTACTGGGTAGAAGGAACTGCAGTAAATAGATATTTACTGCTCTGGCGGGGGTGGGGGGGTGGGGGGTGGGGGGGGCGCGGGAAGTGTTCTATAGCACAATTAGGTCTCAGTCTTTTAGTGAGCCTAAGCTTCTGAACTGTGAACTTCATAAGTGTTGCTCAGTTTTTTTCTCCCTGCTTTGATGCGACAGGATGGCTAGAGTGGGTTGAAGTTTTGTACATCCCTTTCCCCAGGTTAGTTAGGCTCTGCTCATACCCACTGCAGATTAGGTTCTGGTTAACTAGTTTCCCCTGAGAGCAGGTTCTGTTAAGAACTGAGTGCTTGCTCTGGCATATTTCAAAATTGTTCCTTTTCCCTCCTTTTCCCAGAAGACCTAACGGATTTTTCTCCAATATTTACTGTGGGAGCCTGATTGAACTCCTGTAGGTAAATTTCCACAATATTGTAGGGTCCCTCACCTATGACTGGGTCCCCTGAAGTTTATAACCTCAGAATTGTCTGCACTGAGTCTCCCGTAATATGCCAGTTATGTTCCTTAGCACTGGTTTCTGTGAGTTTCCACTGGTGAGTCTCTGCTCCAGTAAGCTGTGACTTGCGGTGTTTTTCTGTCTCTCCGGTTTTGGGGGCAGTGGTTTGCCCTGCGTCCTCCGTTCTCCTACAGATCCAAGAAGGGTTATTGAATTTTCAGTCTGTTCAGCTTTTCAGTTGTTAGGACAGAATGGTGATTTCTAAGCTCCTTATATGTGGAACCAGAAACCAAAAATCCAATAATAATTCTCTCAGAGCAATTGTTATAATTTTTATATTGAAGATGAAGTATAGTGAATTTAAAACAGATTACTATAGGAGCATAGGTAATAAGTATTTAAGCTAGTACAAAAGTTAAATTTGGATTGGGTTTATCCCATGGTTCTTCTCCATTATGGGAAAACATGAGATCCCAGGACATCTGAAAATGAAAAAAGGTGCTGAAAGGCAGAAAGATGTGAAAAAGGAGGTCAGCAAAGTTACAATGCCATTAATTCATGCTCTATATTGAGAAAAAAAACCCCACATATTTCCTAGACTGAAGACAACATTTAATCAGTCAGTCATAGAAAGATAGGTCAAGATTTTCCATGGGCAAGTGCATCGAAAGCTTTTCACATTATTGTGGTTTGAAAATCAAGTGACCATAATCTAGAAAAAAGTACAAAACGAAAGATAAATAGGATGCAGAGACCCTTGCCAAGTAGAGTTGTTATTAACAATTTAAAAGCTCAATTTGGGTTTGAACAGCACTAAAATCAAGATTATTCAGAGTGTCTTCATATGAGCATACTCATATTAAGAATAAAAATATAAAGGTCAACTACCGCGTATCTCACAGTATAATCTTTGATGGTTACTAAAGATTTAAATAATCACAGAAATGAGTGCAAACTACAATGGGCAAACTTAGACATGAAAAATAAAAGCCTAGCTCAAGGGCAGCAGAGCTGAGCATTTTTAATGGTACTACCCGGCAAGCATTCCTCTTCTCTTTTTTAAAGATACAATGTCTGTAAATAAGCTTGACAATAAAACCTTCTATAAATAGAATCTGACCAAGGTGTCCAGGATCTGTCCCAGCCCCATCTCACTTTGTGACGCAGGACTCAGGACTCCTGACATGTAAGAGTCAATACGGATTTCTGTGGTGACAGATGGTGGCTTAACAGATCTTGATGAGCAAGATTCTTTAATCCTGAGTATGTGTATGGGCTTCAGGGGACAAATGGATGTCCTAAATTGAGTAAAAATGTTGTTTGCATGAACTTGGAGATATTGAAAGAGAGGAAATAGAGTTTTCTTTAGAATATCAAAGACATTTTTGGCAAAAAGGTTAAGAACCACTGTTGTAGGGCACCTGGGTGGCTCAGTTGGTTAAGCAACTGCCTTCGGCTCAGGTCATGATCCCAGAGTCTCAGGATCGAGTCCCGCATCGGGCTCCCAGCTTCACGGGGAGTCTGCTTCTCCCTCTGACCTTCTCCCCTCTCATGCTCTCTCTCACTCTCTCTCTCTCAAATAAATAAAATCTTAAAAAAAAAAAAAAAAAAGAACCACTGTTGTAGAGTCCCACTGATGGTCCTTATAACACAACTCTTACAACAAAATGTTTCTAGATCTCACAGATTTCAACTCTAACATTGTTACTATTAATCATCTCTATCTCCCATTTCTCCAGTGCCGTCGCTAATATTTCATATATTAATTTCAACATTAAATATTAAATTTCTAAAGCTATTTTTTTCTATGTGAATGGAGTTTGCATTTATGTAATCAGACATGCATTCTAATATTTCTTGGACTATTTGAATAATAACTAGTTTTCATATAATTACTTTTTCTCTTTCTGGCTAAAATTGCCCCATAACTCCCAAATGTGCTCAAGTTCTATTTTAAATTCTAGATATCCAGGAAAAAAGCTAAACTAAGACAATGACTGTAGTTTTGCTTCCTTTCAATGTCTTCTCACTTGGGATACATGCATTCTCAATGTTGACAATCAGTTGGCATGCCTTACATAACTGAGATAAGGGCTTTCTTTGATAACCCCCAGCCTGAAACCCTTTCTCTCATGGGAACACTAAAACTCTTTTAAATCCTTGCCAGTTGATAACTGATCACTTTCTGCTATTTCTTATGACATATGTTTTCTTTCATTATCATCTATTTTATTTTGTCTTATTTGCTGCATAAATTTTCACACACACATATATATATACATCTTTTTTTCTCCTAAGTTACACACTATTAAAATGAAAGAATCATAATTCATCCCACATTATACGTTTCCTAGTACTTAATATAATGGATACCAGGCACTTATCTTTATTTATCAAGTATATTATATCTAGGTTCTCATGCCCTATAATCTTTGCATCCATTAAATTGATCACTTCTTCCTCAACTCTCCCTAAGAGAAGAATTAGCAAGGATTTGGTTAGAATTTTAGGATTTGCTTCCGTATCTACTATAAGCCATAAGTCAAAGCCTACAGTTAGCAATTTCCTGTTTCTTACTAAATAGTGAGTCTCAATTTCAAATGCCTACAGAGGCCAGGCAGATGACATATCTGTATATTTATGATGAAGCTTTTAATAATTCCCAGGACACTCAATGCTATCATAAAGCATAGGAGCTAGAAAAATGAACCTCCCTGATGTTGTACTATGTATGTGTAGGAATTGGATAAAATGTTCTTTCAAGAGAGAATAGCTCATTAGTGGCCTCAATTAGGTCAGCCTATTAATCTCAGAGTGGCAGTTCCACAGCAGAAGTCAAATGGAAGAACCTTCAGAGACATTCACAGGAATCCAGGAATCCAGAGGTCCTGCGTCATCATCAGCTGTTTTCTGGTCCATTAAACAATCACTGTGACCTCATGGGTGCTTCAGGGGGAAAAGTGATAGCAGGAAGACAATAAAATTGCCTAATTAGGTATTCATTATGACAGTTGAAATCCTCCTCCAGCCACAAAACACAAATGTGGTTGAATCTATCAGTAGCAAAGGGAGAGAAAACAGAAGGGTAAATGTTCTACACATAGGTAGGCTGTACACAGAAGAGGCTGGACTGGCATGAAAGAAATTAAAGGAAAATTTGAAAAGCCTTGCAAATCTTCATAGCTCTCTAGGAATATATTCTATTCTCTAAAAAGTCTCAAGATATTTTAAAATCAAACGGTGGTTCTAGCTGATGATAAATACAGTATGAAAAATAAAACCGATATTTTATTCTTTACACTTTTCTGTAAATTTTTTACATAAGCATGTAAAAACACTTATTATATAAAACATTAGTTTTATGTTTTTATGTTGTGTAAGAAGCAAACATAGAAAAGGCTTTTTCATAGGGTTTTTAGGAGATAATTCTCCGCAGGTCTCCCAGGTTTCTGTATAGTTTCTAAGCAGTTGCACTGACTGCCCTTTGTTCTAGATTATCTTTCAAGGATATTCGTATAGTCTACACTCTGGATGATAGAGATAGTTTCTTGGATGACAGAGATAGCTTACTGCCCATTTTGAATTCCCTAAACTCTGGGTTCCTTTCCTGTAATGCAATCTGTCATGTGTGCAGATACTTTCTGGCCTTCTTCATTTTGCTATGTGGGAATTAAGCTCAAGAAATTACTGCAAAAAAATGCTGATAAGTTGACTTCCATTATTGCTATGAGTAGTAAACTGTATTTTGTCTCTAACCCAGGAGTCTCGTGTCATCTATAAATGTCCATAAAATTGTACATCTAAACTATTCACAACTCTTGATAGAGTTTATTTTTTTTTTTTTAAATTTTTATTTATTTTATTTGACAGAGAGAGAGATCACAAGTAGGCAGAGAGG
Organism: Potos flavus; assembly: GCA_028534135.1. Taxonomy (NCBI): domain Eukaryota; kingdom Metazoa; phylum Chordata; class Mammalia; order Carnivora; family Procyonidae; genus Potos; species Potos flavus. Next base: position 148,912,429 of record CM052883.1, read on the forward strand.
CAGGCAGAGAGGGGGAAGCAGGCTCCCTGCTGAGCAGAGAGCCCGATGCGGGGCTCGATCCTAGGACCCTGAGATCATGACCTGAGCTGAAGGCAGAGGCTTTAACCCACTGAGCCACCCAGGCGCCCCTCTTGATAGAGTTTAATTACTTCTTAGGGTGTATCTTAGCACCATAATTTAATAAATCAACAAAAAGCGCATACAATATTTAGATCTGTACTCTTTGGCTATAGCATAGAGGTATCTTTTTCTTTCTTTTCTATTTTTTTTAAAAATCTTAGTCTACTCTTACTTGTCTTGTCTGATGTGCAATGAACCATATCTTTGGCTCCTTTTCAGTGGTAGAGAATCATTTATCCAAGTCACCATTTTATCAGAAAAGCAATAGTTTGGGATATTAGCATAGTTTAGTTGTATTTCAACTTGTCTTACCTACCTAGACTGTAATAGGTTTATAGTTACTTTCAAATTTAAGATTGAGTCTGAGTGTACCATTTTCATATATGATTTATATATCAGCTGTTCCATTAAGAATTCATCTAATTGGGGTGCCAGGGTGGCTCAGTTAAGCATCTGACTTTACCTCAGGTCATGATCCCAGGGTCCTGGGATTGAGCGCCACATTGGGCTCCCTGCTCAATGGGAAGTCTGCTTCTTCCTCTCCCTCTGCTGCTCCCCCTGCTTGTGCGTGCTCTCTCTCTCTCTCTCTCTCTGTCAAATAAATAAATAAAAGTCTTAAAAAAAAAAAGAATTCATCTAATTATTTCAAAATTTCCAAAGGAAAGATTTGTCTTTTTGCTTGCTTATATTTCTTGAAGCAGGTCTAGATAATATTTTCAGTAATTACTGTTATACAACTGAAAAGCTAACAGTAAAGATGGAAAGGCAAGATCACTTGAAAAACCAAGTAAAAACTCCTTTTACCAGTAATCCAAGTTGGCTGGCAAAAAGAATACAGGGAAACACTCCAGTTTTGAGGTGGGGGGAATATCTATTCAATATTTAGCTGCTAGTAAATCCATAACCTATCTTCTATATTAGTCTTTGTTTATTGACTATTTCAATACATAACCACAAATCTCAGGTGCTTACCAAACAAACAGGGCAAATCTTGTTGTATCCTTGTCCAATACTAGTTGATCAGTTGATGGGTAGGCCAAGGTAGCAGGGAATCCCTTAGGAACCAAGAATTCATTATGTGACTCTTCCACCTTCTAAGGTCTCCAGCAAATAAGACTGTCAGCCCAGAGAAGAGAAAGAGAGGAAATTAGATCTGCTTTTCATTGGGTGGGGTCCTTAGGAAGAACCCTCTGAGATGAAGGTCTGCATTCAAGAAGGTTCCAGGGGAGTGCTCTTGGAATGAAGGAAGCATAATTTGGCAGAAAGAAGACTTGAGCTGTAATGCAGTGAAAACAAAGGCCTCTGCTGACCCACATGGAGCTCTGGAGCTCAGAGTTGTCCAGAATTTAGTGTAAGAAGCCATGATTTTATATGCACACAGTGACATCATTGAATGCAGTTGTCCCCAAGAAGTACGTGTAGCTCTTGTGGAGAGTACAGCCCTCTTCAGCCAAGAGACGTCACTGGAAGAGGCTATTTAGCTGTGAGCATTGAGCCGTCAACACAGCGGGTGGTGGAGTCCAGGGCTTCAGTCCTGAAGAGGGAGATCCTGGTGGCACAACACAATACAAATAGCCTGGGGGGAGCTGACTCATAGTACTTCTGCTCAAATTGCAGCAGTGGGAGCTTGTCACATGTCCCCAGCAAGATCTGAGGAGGTTCAGAGAGTGCTGTCTGCCACAGTGCTGCTCACTAAATCCTTGAGACTTAAATGAGAGTATAAATCGGCACATTATTTCCTTCATTGAGAAAGTTTTTCTGAGGAAAAAAGTGTTAGCTGAACTTTACTGTGTGCTTAGTGATGTAGTTGATTCATAGTCTGGTTTTAGCATCACGAATTACAGAGATTATAGAACAGTGCCTGTCCAAGCACCACACTTGGGGGAGCATAGGTCTAGCTCCTCCTCCCAGGAAGAGGAGAAGGTGTGGAGATGGTGAGTGCTCCTGCCACTTCCTGGGATGTCTGTTGGCCAGCTTCTGCCTTCGCCATTCTGCTCTGTTCCCTATCTTGATTTAGTCTCCCTGCATCTCCATTAATTTTATAATGTGAGATCACCAGTTGTCTCTTCTTTTCTCTTTGTTTCTCTTCCACTGACCTTTAGCTGCCAGTGAGATGCTCCTCTTGCTATTGCTTATTTCCTAACTCTATAACCCAAGGGGTGCTGTGAACTTTGGCAAAAGGACTTTGGAAACTGCAGTAGAGCACTGGGACAATGATGTTGGAGGCAGGTAGAGGAGATTCTGGAAAATCAGAGGAAGAAAACAGATGTGTATAAAGATTTCATTTTAAATGTTTTTTTAAGTGTTTCTTTTAAAAGGCCAATTGCTCCTCGGTCTGCTGTTTCACTTTCAGAAAAGAATTAGTCCTACAATTCTTTTATTAAGTTCACTGGGATGATCTTGGAAACTGAAATCCAACAAAGTCAGATGATTTTCATGCATAAAAGAGATTTATGCCTTTTAACTATTTGATCCACTGTACTAAAGAGAGAATTCTATAGGAGTTTGAATGATTTTAGGAGGATAAAAAAATATAAGAAGAGAATAATTTAGGATTTGGACAAAGAATCCATTTATAGAAGAAGGGACAGAATGACACTGAGTGGTGTCAGCAGATTCCACCAGGTAGACCACATCCTTATATCAGTGGCTACTACAGAGTAGAAAGTTCTGAGGCTGTCTGATGGGCTGTTATTTAGCTATTGTAAGAAAGCTTTGTGCACCGAATAATGACAAAGTGGAAAGGATTTGGATCCTTAAAAGACTGCCTTGGACAGTGGTGGTCCACCATCAAGAAACACTCCCCTTGGTATCTACTATGAGAGAAAAAGACATGTGTTTATTATTGTCAGACATATGCAGGCGACCTCCGACAATGTCCTCTTAGCCTGACTACCAAACATTCAGTGTGTTTGATGGTGAGATTTTTAGAGGTGTTAAAGTTCTCTTAAGTTTATTCCATACATCTTCATTTCTTAAATAAAAGGTAAATTTGTCGGGGTACCTGGGTGGCTCAGTCAGTTAAGCATCTGTCTTTGGCTCAGGTTGTGATCCTGGGGTCCTGGGATCCAGCCCCAAGCGTGGGGCTCCCAGTTCAGTGAGAAGTCTGTTTTTCCCTCTCCCTCTGCCTCCTCCCTCTTCTTGTACTCTCTCTTTCTCCCTCACTCTCTCTCTCTCAAATAAATAAAATCTTTTAAAAAAGGTAAATTTTTTTATTTGACTAAATCATGTTTTTTTATACTTCTAATTTATGGAATTCTGTGATAAGAAAAATAAGGAGCCTTTTATTTATTTATTATTTATTTATTGCTTAGGGATCCTTTAATCTTAATTCTTTCTAGCTAGTGAAGATTTTTTAATTTTATTTTTTATCTTACAATGATTAATACTCATCCAAATTTTGCTATGCTGGTGAGTTGCTTCAGGCTGCAATTATATATTTTTACCTTTTATCAGCCAAAAAACTTCATGAACTAGCAAACCTTCTGCTGCCGGTCATTTCCCTGCTAGTCGATGGAAAAAGACAGTGAAGCTTCAGAACCAACTATGCTAGTTTAGATAAAAAATTACTCAAAATTAAATCAGATGACCATACCAATAAAATCAGCAAATCTTGTTAGTTTCAGGATGACTTTATACTCTGAAAGATTATTGAGGATGTCAAAGAGCTTTTGTTCAGTGTATTATATCTATCACTATTTATTGTATTAGAAATTACAACTGAGAAACTTAAAAATATTTATCATCTTATTTAAATAGCAAGACAAATCTCATTATCTGTTAATATAAGTGACATATTTTTAAATTAAAAGCATTTTCTAAAAAAAACAAGAAAAGTGGCATTGATTTACTCTATAAATCTCTTCAATAACTGGCTTAATAGAAGACAGCTGAATTCTTATACTTGCTTCTGCATTCCATCTTTTGTGATATGTTGTTTTGTTGAAGAATATGAAGAAAATCCCACTGTAATATATATATATAGATATATACACACACACACACACACACATACATATACACATATATATAAATATATATATATCTATAGTTGGAAGAGGGAGTTGTATATCTTTTTTTGAAGATTTTATTTATTTATTTGAAATCGGGTGGGGGGGAGAGAGGGAGCACAAACGGGGAAGTGGCAGGCAGAGGGAGAAGCAGGCTCCTCACTGATCAAGGAACCTGATGCGAGGCTCAATCCCAGAACCCTGAGATCATGACCTGAGCTGAAGGTAGACACTTAACTGACTGAGCCACCCAGGTGCCCGAGAGTTGTACTTTGACAACTTTTTCAGATAATTTCCGATATATACACCAAATCTCAATAAGTAGTGGTTCCCTAAAGATGAATTTCAATTTGAAATCCAAAAGCCTATCACTGAAGGAGGTTACATTAAAATATATTGGTTTATCTTGTACTTTAAACAGATCTTTCAGCCATGTAAGATTTTGAAACATCAGGCATTGTTCAACTGATCCAATAATCAGCTTTGTTATTCCAGTTTGCTTTTTCCTAGTGCAGCATCAATCATGAATCCTATGTAGTTATAATCTTTCCTGAGTCTTTCAATCTGGAATAATTCTTCAGCCTCTCTTTTCCTTTCTTGATCTTGACAGTTTTAAGTGTCAGATAATTTTGTATCATGTTCCTCAAATTTGGCTTGCCTGATATTTCACGGTTGGATTCAGCTTATACATTTTTCTTTTTTTTTAAAGATTTTATTTATTTTTTTATTTGACAGAGAGAGAGAGGGAGGGAGGGAACACAAGCACGCGGAGGGAGAGAGAGAGAGAACAGTCTTCCCGCTGAGCAGGGAGCCCGATGCGGGGCTCGATCCCAGGATCCCGGCATCACGACCCAAGCAGAAGGCAGCCGCCCAACCACCGAGCCACCCAGGTGCCCCAGTTTATGCATTTTTCAATGGCATATCACAAAGTGTGTGTTTCTCTGTGTATCACATCAGTTGAACCTTGAGATGCCTGAAATCCTGGCCAACACCTGGAGTGCTGCCTATGAGAAACCCCGAGCCAGAGAACCCAGGTGAGTCACATCAAGATTCTGGATCCACTGAAACTATGTGATTATAAATGTTTCTTCTTAAAAGCTCCCAAACTTTGGTCAATTTGTTACATAGCAAGATAGTTCAGTTAGCCTAGTGAAAAACTACCCTTTGATATAATGCATAAAATATATGTTAAATATTTTGTACTTATTAGAGCACATAACTGAACAATCTAATTATTCGTTATTTTTGAATCGGCATATAATTTTTTCCATACACATTTGTTGGTAGAGTCTACACGTTTATAAGTTTACTGACCAGGTGGTAAAATTATCATTTTGATACATCCTAATTTTCATAATGATTAAGAGTATCTTTTCTGGAACCAGACTGCCTGAGTGACCATCCACAAGTTATTTTACCTCTCTGTAAAATTGTGAGAATAATAATGCTTATCACATAGGTTTGTTACAAGGATTAAATAAATTAAAACGGGTAAAGCATTTGGAACAGAGCCTAGTATATAGTAAAAAGTTCAATGAATATTGACGAGTTTTTATTTTCTTTTGTTCTTCTATTGTTGGGTGTTTCAGTTGCATCTGACCTGTGATACCTTTTGACCTGCATTGCCGATGCCAGCCACTTGGTCGCCTCTGGATTTCCTGTTGCTGTTTTGTCAGGGTGTCTGGTTGGAACGTTCTGCAAATCTGTATCACGTGCCCAGTGCCTGCCCCTTCCCTGAATGGCAGCTGTACAGAAGGAGTAGAAGGGAAAAGAGATCTGACTCCAAACTCACCTCTTCTGTTCACTGGCTTTGTAGTGTTGGGCAAATCACTTTCCTTTTTAATTTCCTTGTCTAGAAGTGAGGTTAATCATGACGATCTTTTAGGGTTGTTGAAAAAAAGCATTGGAGACAGAGAATCTGAAGTTAATCTAAGTTGAGCCTCTGGCATATGCTGGGTGCTCGGTAAATTGGAGATGTTACTTCTCACGATGTGGCTAAAACCTCCAAACGCTGTATCTTTCCCGCTAGGGTAGGCTCCTTTCCAGTGCCTCCAGCCAGGACTGCCTCTCTTTCCCTGCCTTATTCTTTCTGAGGTGAATAAACCACTAAAGGGGTTTACTTATTCACAGATGGTTAATTACTCCCTCAAGGGGCTATGGTACAACAGATGTCTTCATGTTAAAACTAATCGCTCCTCAGAGGATGTTGAGGATGGAATTTGCGAGCCCTGTTAGATAGTTCATGACATGTGTCCAATAGAATCATCTAAGGATGTGTTTGAACTGGACTACTCATGGCCCTGGAAGAAAGGATTGTGATTCAGCAGGTCTGGGATGGCATTCGGGTTAAGAAACCATTTAAAGCAAGACATTCAGAGCAAATCAATTCTCAGATCCTGGGAGATTTCTCTAATCTGAATCAGATGAAGAAGACAGATGCTGTGTCTGAAATTGCCTCAGTGACGGCTGCATCTGAACGTGTTCTCTCCCTTTCAGAGTGAGTTTGAACATGTGGCACTGAAATACCCTGGCACTTATTGATTTTTAAATCAGAAAACAATTCTAAAGTTTTATTAACAAAGAAATATTTCAGGAGCACAATAGTAGCTGATAACAACGAACATGTGTTTAAAATAAGCCCTAAACACCGACTGTGACAAAAAAATCCAATAGTTTTTGTTTAAATTGTATTGATGGGTAAGGCATTCACTTTAGTGAAGACCAGTGGTTCTCAAATTTGATGGGGCTTCAAAAATCTCCCGGAGGCTTTTTAAAATACAGGTAGCTGAACCTCACGCCCAGAGTTTCTGATTTACCAGGTCTTAGGCAGGACCCAAGAATCTGCATTTCTAACCAGTTTCCTGGTGATACAGATGCTGCTGGGAAGGGACCACACTTGGAGAACCACTGCAGTAGACAAAACCTGAGGATAGATTCCTGTGGGAGAATGGGGACGACGGTCTATCTCAGCTGTAGGAAGACAGAGAGGACTCTGGGCAAAAATCTACTTGTGATTCATCCATAGTTTGTAAAATGTTCAGTATTTTCTTCCTGGAGAAAGAACTGAAAGAACAAAAGAACGTAGATTTCTTTTCCCCAAAAAAGTCTAAAAAAATAGAACCCCGGAAATAAAATGTTTTTGTGCCTCTTTCTGCAGTTTTTATTATGCAATGCAGACAACTCATAGACTCAATCATTTTCCAAGCTGTATTGGCTTCCCTGTACTCTGTTGAACATACTAAGCACTACAACATGCTTGCTATCTGTGCTGTAGCTTCTGGCTTCTAAGAGATCGTGATCCTCTTTGATGCCCCTGCCTGAAGAAGGAAAACTTATAACTCTGCTGGCAAGCCCAGAGAAACATACATGCCTCCCCAATAATCAAATACTGAAAGGATTTCTACTGCAAAGTCTTCTTGTGACTCAAGGTTCTTTTCCTGACCACCTGAAGGTCTGCTGAAAGATGAATTAATGATTAACAATTAATTATTAATCAATCTAATTAGCAAATAGGTTGACTCTTAGAGTGAGTCACTATAAATAAGCAATAATATATCTTGGTTGCATTGTGTTTCCCCAAAAGATGTTAAAGTCCTAATTTTCAGTACCCGTGAATGTACTTATTTGAAAATAGGGCCGTTGCAGATAATCAAGTTAAGATAGGGCCATTAAGGTGAGCTCTAAGATAATACGACTGGTATCTTTATTAAAAGAGAAATTAAGACACAGAGACAGACAACCACCTTGGGAGAATGCCGTGTGAACATAGAGGCAGAGATTGGAATACTGTGTCTACAATTTGAGGAATCCCAAAGATTAAGAGCAAACCACCAGAAACCAAGGAGAGGCATTGAACAGATTCTCCCCATGGCATTCAGAAGAAATCAACCCTGCTGACACATTGATCTGGGACTTGTAGTATGAAGAACTGTGAGATAATAGCTTTCTCTTGTTTAAGCTACTTAGTTGTGTTTTGTTTTGTTTTTTTTAAGGCAGGCCCTACACGCAATGTGGGGCTCGAACTCACAACCCTGAGGTCGAGAGTTGCATGCTCTACCAATTGAGCCAGCCAAATACCCCTAAGGTACTTAGTTTGTGGCATCTTGTTGTGGCAGTCCTAGAAACTAGTACATCATTTATTTGTGAAAACAAAATATTATTGTAACCCATGCTATTGTCATATTTCCACTTTATTAAAACTTTTCTAATTTTTCCCATTGTTAGTTTTATTTGGTATTAATTGTTGGGGAAAACAGAGTATATTTCAATAAATAGCTGTGAATGTGGTTTGCAGTATACTTTGTGAGGGGGAAAATGTGTTCTGAGTGTATTTCTATTTCAGCACTTGTTTTTCTTCTGTATGCACTTGTGGCCTTAGATAACACTGCTTAACCATGCTTCTGCCTGAGATGAAACTCATTTGTCACTTTAGTTATGCAGATTCCAACTTTACAGATCTTGCCCCTCAGATCAAAAGGATTTTTTTTTTTTTTGTAAAGCAGGCGTCTAATATATTTTTCAAAATGGTGAGTCAATTGTTCCAAACCGTTGTGAGTTTAACTTGTATTTCCTTATGAGACACTCTGTAAAGGAAACAAATTTTATCTTCCGTAGGTTAAGAAAAGAGATCAAGGTTTTTTGTTTTTGTTTGAAATTTCATGTCCTAAAGGAAAGAAAAGTCAGAAGAGGAAAAAAAGGAAGACTTCCATCAGATGAAAATGTCAGCCAGCAAATGTGTCCTTCTTTCTCTCTCATTCCTTCTCTCATTTTCCCCCACTCTCACACTCGAAGATCACAGTGTAAACAATATTAAAGGAACAACATCTCAATCTTCTTTAATAAAGACCCAAATGATAAAACAGTTTTCAATTTTTTTTTTGAAGTGCCGAAACCCTCCAAAATTGTTTTATGATACTTCATTGGGTGAGTCATAGCCAGAGGTCTTGGGTGTTGCGAGTCGTTAAATATATTTGCCACAACAACATTTTTTGTGCTGTAAGCTCTACAAAATTTTCACCAAACCTTGTAATTCCTTTGGAACTCTTCAGGATTCACCAGTATAGTAGCATTCTCCAAAGAATTTTAATTTAATTCTCCTTACTAATTCCTTACAGGTGAAGATGATAATTTTTCTGATCTCTTGATAAGGTGAAAGGCACGCAGTGGTTTGTGTTGTTGCCTCAAACTCCACTGACTGGTAATATCGGAGGAGATTCAGGTTTCTGTGAAGAGGTACACATCCTTCTCAAATGTCGGTGTGGTGTTTGAGGTTCTGACCAAACTGTCAAGTCTGCAATTAATTCCAACAATCTGGCTGGCTTATGGCAAGTTTTCTAAAGATCACGTGTTGCCTGAAAAAAAATTAATCATTTTATTGGTTCCTCTTTGCTTGCATATAAATTATACAAATCAGAAAATAAAGTGATTCGGAGAGCGAAGGATTTGCCATTTCTGATTTTGAATTTTGTGAGATGCCTGGGTACTTTTTGCCATCAGGATGAATCCAAAAACCGAGCTTTAAGACTTTGAACTGAGCTTTAAAAACTTGGACCTGCAATTTGTTTGCTTCCAGGCTTTTCTGTCTTCCCCCCAGTCCTCTCTCTCTCTCTAGCCCTCTAAACCTCCAGGCCCAGAGGCACTGCTCTGGCCTCTGCTTCTGTAGTTTTCAGGGCAAAGTTTTCTAGGTTCTTCCCAGTTTCTTGATTATTCTTCATCAATATCTATGTACTGATTTGACCACTTGTTTAAGATATTTCTCATTGTGATTTATACAAAATATTTTCTTTGGGATGATTTGTCTTCATGGACTGAGAGAAGCTGGATATGGTAGATAGCCCAGAAGATTTTTTGCTGTTTTCAAAAGAATCAGAGAATAAAACCAAATAAAACCATCCAGTTACTCCCATCCTCCATTCTGCCTGCAGTGCTAATCATTGTCTCTTCATAAGCCAAGAAGGAGATTTGCGTGCGCACATACTATCTCTAAAATTGGACCATCTTATTGTTTAAAAGAGCATATGCTAGGAAATATTGTGCTGAGTCAATGATCTGTTTTCCAGTTTTCTGCCCACTACGAAATGAAAATGACATGATTTTTACTTCCTAAAAGAAAAGCCACCCACACCGCCTGGGTGGCTCAGTCATTGAGCATCTGCCTTCAGCTCGGGTGGGATCGAGCTGCATCAGGCTTCAGGCTTCCTGCTCAGCGGCGGGAAGCCTGCTTCTCCCTCCCCCACTCCCCCTGCTTGTGTTCCCTATCTCGCTGTGCTCTCTCTGTCAAGTAAGCAAATAAAATCTTTAAAAAAAAAAAAAAGAAAGAAAGGGCACAATTGTAAGTAAAGCTCTAAGAATAGCCAATAAAATCACAAACTCTTATAGAAGTGGCTTGATGCTATTTTGTTTTGTGCATATGATATGTTATTTGAAGAAAGCTCCCAAGGGTCTTCCTGATATAGCTTGGCCTCCCACAGAGAAGCTCTCCAGGCAATCAGTGCTTTGTGGGTTTCTTGTCCCTGAAATGTAGGCACAAAGGGCAACAACTTAATTTAAAACAACATTGCCTAACTTGTATCAAAAATGTCTCATTTGGAAGCTCAGGGCCCTGGAAAGACTTATCCTAAAGAACTTGCTCCTCATGTCTCCTGATTTTTTTTCGGTTTTAGAAAACAAACTGCCTCTGTTGTCTTTGAAAGAACAAAAATTTAACTGAAAAAAATTGAAGATCTAATTGGGTTTATTCAATGATTCATGAATAGTGGGGGCAGCATCCCTTCTCGTAAATGGACAGGTGCTCAGAGGAGCTGTACAAAGTGAAAGTTTTTTGTAGGCATGAGGAGGGTGGGTCAAGGAGGTTGTTAGCAAAAGGAAAGATTGTTTCAGGTCTGGTCATCTTCTTTTTGGGGGGATGGGAATGGGAGGGGGTCTTATTATGCAGATGACCTCACCAATACTGATCAGGAAATTCAGATTGACTGTTTAAAGGTAACATTTCTGGGAAAAGTTGAAACTGCAATTAAATCTTGGTTTGCTGTCATGGGGGCAAATGACTCTATTTAGGGACAAATGAGAACAGAATCTATTCAGAGCTTTCTAGAGCAAGGGAGTTAGCTACCATTACTTATATTTGGCAGAGGCTCAAAGAGGGGCAAGGAAGTGGGAAAGTTTTAGAGTGACAAAAAAGGAAGACTTCATGAAACTCTGATTAGAGGTTGTAAATGTGGAGAAGCTGAAGTCCGGTTAACTAGACGGATGACGTGATTGGTTTGGGAGCATATTTGGCTTTCTCTGGTTGATCCTGAGTTGCACGCATGGACAAAAAATAAGGAAGCTGGCAATCACTAAGTCCTGACCATTCTGGGCTGATTGCTGCAAAGGTTCCCACTTGGGTCAGAGTTCTATTGTCATATATGGTCTGGCCATTGTCCCTTTTTATGGTCAGTGTCTGGTATAATATATTAATCCATCTTCCTTTCAATGGAAATTTCGGTGTTATTTTTTCCCCCATGGTTTTGCTACTATAAACAAGGCAGGTATTTCAATTTGATAAAATAAATGAATATCACAATCAACAGATATGCACATTTTTTTGTTTCAACAGATATTTTTAACTGGCCCTCAAAACTGTCCTTCTAATTTATCCAATTGTACAACTGTGAAGCTTCATTTCACATAGATGAGTTTGAGAATGCTCTTTTCTTCTAAAACATTGGTTGATGAAGATCAAGTTAGATATATTGTACTGACATTAAATCTAATGAGATAATTTACCATTGAAAAAGAAATTAGGGATCACATGAGGCATCAATAAAGTGAAAATGGATTAGGTCAGTTTGGCTGTTTTCCATTGACTGCTTCTGGGTTGTATTGCACTCTAGAAGAACATTGGCAGTTAGGACAATATTTCATAATTCAGCTGGAAACAGCATAAATACTTTTTTAAATAATAAAAACCACTATGCCTGGAATAAGAGCCAAAGGAATGAAAAGATACTTTATATACAATTAATAGAACAAGTATGAGCAGAAATGAGAAATGAGATACACGCAAGAGATAATAAATGGGCTTTAAAATATTAAAAGACACCTGGAATAGAACAGAGTGTAAAAATTGGAAAAAGCAAAAAAAAGAAAAAAAATTGGAAAAAGTGAATCCTTTGTTTCTTTCAAATCTTTGTTTTAAGGATTTGGAAAAAAAAAGGATGTTAAAATTCAAAAGCATTTTTGAGTGCCTCCTTGTGAGACATCTTATGCTATAGGAGGCATTAAGAAAATCAGAAGTTCTAATCTCAGAAATCTCACAATTTGATTAATATAGGAAACGTTATGGTAGAAGTAAATAGAAACCAACTCAAACTGTCTAAAAAAATAAGGAAATTTTATTGACTCGTGATTGCAAAGCCAAGAAGAAAAGCAAATGCGAGGGTGGTTTGACACAGTGACACAGCGAAGTCTACAGGAATCTGGGGACTGTTTTGTTTATTTGTTTTTGTTTTCTTTCCACTCCACATTTCAAAACGTCAGCTTCATTGTAAAAATGTCTTTCCTCCTGGAGCAGCTGCTATTCTGCCAACAGCTCCCCAGACAACTTGTTTTCTCTCCAGACGTTGAATGAAGATCTGAGTTTTGCCTTTATAAGCTAACTTTGGTTCATTTGCCCATCCATGAACAAACTACTAATGACAAAGAGGATGGGAATGTACTATTTGTCTTAGACCAATCAGGGCTCACACCTGAAGTTCTGAATGGGGGCCAACCCAGCCACATGTCATGGGCATTACACAATGGAGGAGTGCAGGTTCTTAAAGGAAAATCTGGGTGCTATAGGCAAAGAGAAAGGGAAGAGTGATACTGGGGCTAAGCAGGCAACTAAAAAATGTCTACTACACAATCCTAGTTGAGGGCAGTAATCAAGCATGCAAATAACTGCAAAGGACGAGTTTAGTAAGTGTTCTAAAGCCAAAAGAGCATGCATGGGAGGAATCTACATTTAAATGAAACTGTTTTGCTCAAATTTTGTCAAAATAAGTTCCTATGTATTTTGTGTTATTTGTTTAGTATCTTCCTACTGTTAAAAGATTATTTTCAAAAGAGGGTAAAAACATAACTCTTGTGCACATCTTGTACAGATTAATGGACACAAGTTAAAGATTTTCTTTAACTCATTAAGGAGGACATCTTTAATACGGTGTTAGAACCAGTTCCAAAGAAAAGTCCAAAAAGTATGAACTTATTTAGAGTAAAGGAATATTGAAGAGAATACATAAATGAAGACAAAACTAGCTAGGAAAGTCCACTGAACCTCTGTTGGAAAGAAGAGAATTTTCATGCCAGTAGACAATTATTTTGCATTGCTATCAGCTATTGATAATTTAAAAAGGTACAAAATAGCTCCCATAGAATCACGGTCATAAAGAGCAGAAGGGTGAGCTACAGACAATGCATAAGTTTCTGGTGACACACACATTTTCTCTATACTGTGACTCTAAGTACATTTACACATCCAGGTTAAAAAAGTCATTAACTTTCCTGAAAGGGTGTTGTCTACACTCAATATTTCTGTTTTCCCCAATCATGGATGTAAATTTCAGTGTAAATCTCTATTATAGTTTAGGTGGTCCCCCTCCCCCCACTTGCCTGGAACACATAGTCCTTTGTATTTATAACATCGCAGTACATGTTACTATTTCTTTTTCACTCTTTGTTGATACAAAGAGTGTATCTTTTTGCTGACTCCCTACCACTCTAGAGCTTGTAGCCAGTAGCTTAGCATTAGGGCTCCCATGTAGCATCCCAGTGAAGAGAAGAGTGGTGTTCATTTGAAACACAGTTTAAAAGGCAACAAGACAATACAGTGTCCAGAATGGAATCAAGACAATCATTATTTGCAAAATTATAAGACTAACATTTTTTTTTGAAATTTAAATATAAAAATGGAAAGTCACAAATATAAAGATTTAAGGGTTTTTTCCCCCATAGGCTTAGTGCTAAATCAATGGAATTATTTAACCCCGAACTATACAACAGATTTCATTAGCGTAGTTTTGAAATAAAAGTGTTTAACTGAGCTAAAAGAGAGTTCAAAACAGTTCAGAGATGTTAGCTGGATTGTTGTATAGGAGGTTGGTTATTAATGAATCTAAGGATGTTCTGTCCCTGGAGACTTCCCGCAGGAGAAAGCCTATATCCTCTGCTTCGGTCAGCTTGCTTAGAAGCATTTCCCTTCTGGCTATAAAGCAGCTCTCAGGTAGTTTGTTACAGCACAGAGAGAGACTCTGCAAGAGTGGATTTGCCTTTCTTTGCTTCTATCTCCATAATCTCTGGAGAAAAGAACAGAAATGTGTTTCTGAAGAATGAGAGGAAATAAACCAAACATTTAAATCAAGCAAATAAAATTAGGAAATAGAATCATTCTCTCCCCAGGAGATGATGCTCTTTAAAATTTGACTTTGCTAAAGAAACAAGCATGAATGCTTCCCTTCCATTTTCAAGATGCAAAATCCTTATATACACAAAGGAATTCAAACTTAAAAGAGAAATGCTAGAGAGTCTGAAGGCCTGTTTGAGTTTAGACACAGCAGCTCAAGCAACCTAAACACAACCCACAGGTAAAAGGGATTCTGATTAGACACCCCAATTATCAATTACCTCAAATTGTCTCTTTCCAGACCTAGATTTTTGTGTGTGTGTGAATGTGGTTTTGTTTTAAATTCATCTTTTTTCCCCTCCCTACTACATTTTCAATTCAGATAGAACCCCTGCTGTACTTTGTCCTTCCCTAACTCCAAAAGAGGCCACAGAAATAGGAAGAGAGCTAGCATCAGTTCTCTCTCCATGAAACACCATTTCCAGAAATTTCCCTAAAGTGCCAGTCTATACTTTCGGAAACCAAGATAAGCTTATTTCTAAAAGTATATGGGTTTTTTCTCCTACTGATGTCTATAATTTCTCCAACCGGTTGGAAAGCAGATAGAAAATATACTTTCACACCGATACATTTGTTGTTCTAAACTTCTTTCCTGTGGGAAACATTCTACTGATGCATCTGTGTTGCAGCTTACTTCCATTATGCTGCAGGATTCCAAAGACTATGAAAAGGGGATGGGCTCAGAAAGTCTTTGTTGCTCATTTGCCTTCCAAGTTGAGAACAGCTGCCACCTTGACTTTAGCATAGGATAAATCAACCTACATTACCCAGAGCTGCTCCTTACATTTTTTTAGGGACAAGAACTTTTGCATCTGTAATTCAGTTCATATTACATATTTAATATATCATCATCACCAAGACAAAACAGTGGAATAGGAAGATGATTGTATATACATATATTTTCTCAGTACAAAAGCCCACTGTTTTTGGGCCTTGCTTGAATCACTGTTATATTTTTCATGTACTTTCATTAAAACTTTTATCTTTGCACTTTGAACCTAAAAAGAGGATACATTTTTTTTGAAACAGTGAATGAGCATCAAGAAGCATCAATGCCTTCAAGAAAATGATCACTTTTATGCCTTAGCTGCAGTTTTTCTCAATTAGTATATGTTTATAATATTTTGGCTTTGCCAGGAGAGAGAAAAAATCCAGTATGATATGCCAGTGTTCTTAGAAAGTTTTGACAAAAGTTAAACTAAACAAAAGCCTTTATTTATTTTCAATTTAATTAAGTAAAATTGTTATATTTAACTTTTCTCTGATTGTTTTTGGATCCAGAAGAAAATAGGAAATTTATTTAAATTATTCTTTCTATTCTTTTCATACAGCAAGCAAGGTTTTCCTATATGGATCACTCATTAGAAATAAGGTGTAATCTTTTATCCCACTACCCATATTTTTCTAAGGAAGATCCTCCCTGAAATAGAAGTATTTCTTCTGACCAATACTATTGTAAGATTAATTAAGCTCATACAAACAAACCCCCCAATGATATATTTACACTTTACAAAGTTAAAATGGTTTTCTATCTTAGAAGCACTGTATTTATCAGAAGATTAGCAGTATAAAGAGTTTACCCCTGAAAACACAATCATGTTTGTTTTGTTTTGTTTGCTATTTAGTGTAGTTGGGGAATAGGAGACTTCAATTAAGCAAATATCATGGTTTATAGAAATATATATATACACACACACATTACACACACCTGCCAATAACAGAGTTGATCTTATCGAACTATCTCCTCTCTCCAAAAGTGCTTTTCCAGGACGCTAGGCCTAAGAACTTGTACTAAACTTTGGTTTTTCTTTTAGCTTTTGTTTTGCTTCCAGTTTGTTGGTATGTAATGTCTCTATCTGTAATAATCTTGGGTTAATCTTTTTTTCTTAATCTCACAATAGTAATACCATTGTGTCTGAAATAATTCAGCTATGCTGGACTCCCTACTTCTTCCCTTCTGGTATGCTGTTGCAATCCTTTCTCCCTGCCAAATAAATGAAAATCCCAAACAAATTAAAAGCTGCTTTTAGGACTATCCACTTAACTGCATTTATTGTCCTGCCCTGCATATGGGCCTCACATACCCTCATGACTTCTCAGGGTCTTGGACTGGGAGGTTTATTATTCCATGTGCATAGATGTAGTGAGAATAACTTGATCCAAACAGGCTTTTTTGACAGAAACACAGTCAATAAGGTGACCTGTGTGAACTAAACCCTGGAAGCAGACAGGATGCCGTGCATCTCAGACGAGGCAGCAGGGAGAGAGAACGCTGTCATCTTGGATAAGTTATTGAGCCTTCGTAGGTTTCTGGGAGGGTTAGATGAAGTAGTGCATGTCAAACACCAAGAAACATGCCTGGAGCATAGAAAGCACTAGCAATGTTAACATTTATCTCCCCTTTGACTGATGAGGAAAATGAGGCATAGAGATAGGTACATAGATTTTCTTTATTTCTTTTTGCCACATATTATAGGCTCTCTGACACTTAAATTCCCCTTTTTGGCATTACATTTTTTTAATTATGTAAGTACAGTTGATATACAATGTTATATTAGTTTCAGGTGTACAACATCATGATTTGACAATTCTATACGTTGTCCAATGCTCAGCATGGTAAGTATGGTTACCATGTGTCTCCATTCAATGTTATTTTAATATTATCGACTATATTCTCTGTACTGTACTTTTCACCTCCATGACTTATTTATTCTATAACTGGAATTTTGTACCTCTTAATCTCCTTGACCCATTTAGCCCATCCTTGCACTTCTCTCCTCTCTAACAACCATTAGTTTGTTCACTGTATTTATGAGTCTGTTCCTGTTTTTGTTTGTTTCTTTGTTTTGTTTTTTAGATTCCACATATAAGTGAAATCATATGGTATTTGTCTTCCTCTGACTTATTTCACTTAGCATTTACCCTCTTAGATCTATCCACGTTGTTGCAAATGGCAAGACCTCATTCTTTTTTTATGGTTGAGTAATATTCCATTTATATATCATATATATCTCTCTCACATCTTCATCCACTCATCTATTGATTGAAACTTGGGCTGCTTCCATGTCTTGGCTATTGTAAATAATGTTGCAGCAAATGCAGGGGTGCATACATCTCTTTGAATTAGTGTTTTTGTTTTCTTTGGGTAAATATCCAGTAGTGGAATTACTGAATCACATGATATTTTTAATTTTGATTTTTTTTTGAGGTATCTCCATATTGTTCTCCACAGTTTTTACAACAGTTTACATTCCCACCACGAGGACTCCCTTTTCTCCGCATCCTGGCCTGGTGTGAAGTGGTGATATCTCATGGTGGTTTTGATTTACATTTTCTTGATGATTAATGATGCTGAGCATCTTATTGTGTGTCTATCAACCACTTCTGTGTATTCTTTGGAAAAATATCTATTCAGGCCCTCTGTCCATGTTTTAATTGGATTTTTTTTTTAGGTATTGAGTTGTAAACGTTCTTTATATATTTTGGACATTAACTCCTTATCAGATATATGATTTGCAAGTATCTTCTCTCATTCAGTAGTCTGCCTTTTTGTTTTACTGATGGTTTCCTTTGCTGTGCAAAAATTTTTTATTTTGGTACAGTCTCAATAGTTTATTTTAGCTTTTGTTTCCCTTGACTGAGGAGACATATCCATAAATATGTTGCTAAAGCCAGTGAATAAGAGATTACTGCGTATATTTTCTTCTAGGAGTTTTATGGTGTCAGGTTTTGAATTTAGATCTTTAATCCATTTCAAGTTTATTTTTGTGTATGGTGTAAGAAAGTAGTTCAATTTCAATGTACACAATTGTTGAAACACTATATTGTATACCTGAAACTAATATAACACTATGTAAATTATACTGAAAAGAGAGAGAGAGAAAGAAGGAAAGAAAGACAAAAAAAGAAAGTAGTCCAGTTTTTCCAGCACCACTTGAAGAGACTGCCATTTCCCCATTGTATATTCTTGTCTCTTTTGTTGTAGACTAATTGACCATCTAAGTGTGGGTTTGTTTCTGAGCTCTCTGTCCTGTTCCGTTGATTTATATGTCTATTTTTGTGCCCTTTTTGGTGTTTTTATGGAAATTGCAGTGTTTAGACCTCTTACAATGCTGTTGACAGAGTTTGCTTCTTTAAGTGCTGCTCAAGTTGATGCAAAACAAAACTACACAATTCTGTAAAACCTAATCAACTCATTTATGTACACTATACAGGATGATTATGCAAGAACAAGTTGTGTATTTGCTGCAAATAACCAGTATCCATGATAACAATGAAAGAACATAATTCATATTCATGAAGCATCCTTTAAACTGCTGAAAGCCTTCATTTCATTTGTGGATAATATTATTTCGTGTCAATTCTGAGCAAAAAGTGAAATATAGAAAGTGTTTTTAGTGCCACATATAAAGTATTCTGTTGTTACTTCAGAGCTTTGTTTTGCATCATTAACAACTGAACATAGATATGGCACATTTGCATGAATTCAAATTAATCTCAGGAAGAAAAGAAGACACTTCCGAAAATTACTATCCATACTGAATAAGGATATTCATATAAATAAATACATACATACGTAAAATAATACAAGTGGGGGGGGTCAATGTTGGAAATGAGAAGATAGCTGCCAAAAAAAAGTTATTAAATGCCTCTGCCCTGAAGAAGAAAGGATTATTTAAGCAGAAAATTACTTTGGGAACCAATGCTCAGTTAAATAGAGTGAGAGCCACAACTACCTTTGCTAAAAATGAGACACTGATTTTTCTTTAAATATTTTCTACTTGTTGTGAAGTCTAAATTTTGAAGTTGTGTACAATGAAGCCTTCCATGTGTGTCATTTTAGATTTTATAAAGCTTTGCATATCTGCACACTAATTGCGGATCAGAAAACTAAGTTTCTGAGAAAAGAGATGGTGATGTTGAGAGAGATTATATAATTTATCCAAGGTATGGCAAAGATAAAATATCCTACTTCCATTCAGGTGGGTTTCTCACTACTTTAAATGGACCTTAGAATCTTTCACATTTCCCAGTCAAAAGGAAGCAGTGAAAAATGGGCAAAGGACTCGAATAGACATTTCTTCAGAGAAGATATACAATGGCCAATAAGCACATGAAAAGATGCTCAATATCACAATCATTAGGGAAATGCAAATCAAAATTAGATTGAGGTGCCACCTTCCATCCATCAAGATGGCTACATCAAAAACAAAATAGCACGTTTTGGTAAGAATGAGGAGTAATGGGAACAGTTATATTCTGTGGATGGGAATGTAAAATTGTGCAGCTGCTATGGAAAATAGTTTGGCAGTATTACTGGAGTATTATTCAACCACAAAAAGGAAGAAAACGGACATTTGCCACAACATGGATGAAACTTGAAGACGTTATGCTGAGTGAAATAAGCCAGTTACAAAAAGATAAATACTGTATGACTCTACTTACATGAGGTACTTGAAGTAGTCAGAATTATAGGGACCGAAGGTAGAATATTGCTTGCCAGGGCCTGGGAGGGAGGGAGAAAAAGGGACTTATAATTTAATGGGTAGAGAGTTTTAGTTTAACAAGATGAGAGTTTTGGAGATGATGGAATCACCATTAATTTATATTAAATATAAAGAATATATTTAATACCACTGAACTGTACACTTAACAAGAAAAAAGAAGCAATCAAAGAGATGGCCCAATATATATGGAATATATTAAACGGGGCTCCCTTGGATATTGTGAGATACTTATTCTATTTCTATAATTCATGTCCCCTTTTGTATTACATTGTGTTAGCAGATGTCCCACTAAGCCTGAAAAATAAGTGTTATCATTAAAACCAATTTACTGATAAGAAAGTGGGCATGTTAGTTAATTTTTGAAGTGTAAGAGACTGTCATAAAATCTCAGTGGTTTATAAACAAAAGAAATGTATTTACCTTACTCATAGGTCTGTAGGTCCAATGGAGTTTGACTGATTCAGTCAGCCTAGTCCCAGACTGCGTGTTGGGCTCAGGTCTGTTTCATTGTCTCCTCAATCTCTTGAAACCCAGGGCACCTCTTCATGGCAGGTGGCAGAAGTACGTGAGAGTAAGCAGCAAAATGCAATATTTCTGAAGGCCTCACTTTGGGTGTTCCATTGCTCCTTTCCCCACCTTCCATTGATCACTGTTAAGCTCAAAGTGTTTGTCATTAAATTACTGATTCTCCACTCCAGACTTACCTTTCTATGCTCTGATTTATGATGCTGGATCTGGGGTATTGCTACTTGGTCAGATGGCTCCCAGCCTGAGTTTATTAACTGGAATTACTAGAGGGGATTTGAAGATCAGAGAAGAGATACCCTTTTCCTCATTTTGCTAGTTCCTGTCCCTCTTCCCCAGGAAAGTTTCTTCACCCTGACAACCGCAATTGGCTCCAGTTTCTAGTTAAAAATATATTTTTGGGGGGGCGCCTGGGTGGCTCAGTAGGTTAAAGCCTCTGCCTTCGGCTCAGGTCATGATCTCAGGGTTCTGGGATGGAGCTCCAAATCGAGCTCTCTGCTCAGCAGGGAGCCTGCTTCCCCCTCTCTCTCTGCCTGCCTTTCTGCCTACTTGTGATCTCTCTCTCTGTCAAATAAATAAATAAAATCTTTAAAAAATATAAATAAATAAGAAATAAAATTTTTTTTTCCACATATCACCAGAAAGCAGTTTCATTAATACTCTCCCTCACGATACCATCACCAGCTGGGCATCCTTTTTCCTCAGAGGCCTAAGCCCCCAAATGGGGCCCTCCGCTAATCAAGTGAACCAACAGCAGCTGGGCGACACCTTCAAGGCAGATCTGGGCATCACATTCCTCACCTTCAAAATTCAACTCCAGGAACTTTCCTTCTGTGTTCCGAAATTGCCAGTTCCTTCTCACCCAACAGAGTTGCGAAGGGGCGAGATGAGTGAGGTGAGTCAGTCAAGTCCGTGGGTGGACCTAGCCTTCATTTGAAACTTGTTATTTTGTTTACCATGGATTTTTGCATTAGTATTCTTTATCTTGCTTCCTGAGGTTTTTGGTGTCCTTTTGCGTTTTTTACCTGAGGAGAGTACGTCACTGCCCTGACTGTAGTCCCAGCTGAGCAAGGCACAGGTGCTCACTGCTAATGTCTCCAGCCCTGTAGTGTTCACTTATTGAGTATTTCCCAGCACTAGTTCTGTATTTGTGATGACAGGAACCATATTTCAAAATGAAGGTGCTCCTTTTGCCTTCTTGCATTTCAGGTAGACTTCCTCAGTATGTCTCAGCTCTGTTTCCGGTGTTGGAAACAAACCCAACCATGTATGCTTTCTCCATAAACTACTACTTTTCAGTCTTGATGCCTTTTTGCACTTGGCACTAACTACAACTTTCAGTATGTTGTTGAATAGGAGTCATTAATATGGAAATGTTTGCGTGATTCCTAGTTCTAAAATACTGCTGAGGGCTATCTCTTAATATTTTATTCAGATTTGCTGCTTCTGTGTTCATAAATGTGATTTCCCTTTAGGTTTCTGTGTTGGTGGCAACTGTTCGGTTTGGGTGTCTATGTTATCTGGCTTAATAAAACATTGGGAAATTTCTTTTACCTTTTACCACTTAAAATGTTTAAATCGTATGGGTAAAAATTGTTCCTTGAAGGTTTAGGAAAATTTATCTTTGTAATAATTTGGGGCTTCAGATTTTTTTGATAAGGGGAGGCTAGCCAACTCTGATTGACTTTATTAGAGTTGATTTCTACCACTATTGATTCTTAGAAATAACTTGCATTATCCAAATGGTGAATTTATTTGCACTACAATTTGCATGGTACTTATATATTTTTTTTACTAGTCCCTGTGCATTTAGTTATTTCCCATTCATTACTCATTTTTGATATAGTATACTTGGGTTTTTACCTCATGTGGCTGTCTGGTGATCATTGTATTTTGCTACTTTTTTCTTTTTGTTTTTCAGAAAAAAAATGTTAGTTTTACAGGTCTGTTCTGGTTCTTTTTTGATTTAATTTTTATGTGTCTTTTACAATTTGCTTTTTTTTTTACAATTTGCTTTTACTTTACATAGATTTATTTTGTTATTTTCCTTAAGTTTTTGAGATTAATAGTTAATTTATATATTTTCATTCTTTCTTATTTACCAAAGACTTAAGACTATCAATTATAAGTGGTTTTTAGTATATATCATAAGAATCCTGCATTTTGTGTGTTTTTTCTTGATCCAATGTCCAGAGATTATTTTCTAAATTCTAATTTGCTTTTAATGATTCTTAAAATATTTGATCATTTTATTGCATTGTATCTGAGAATACAATTTGTCATATTTCTACCTTTTAAATTCAGTAACTTCTTTCTTTCAAATCAGCATATGACCATTTTTTTCTCTAAATGCTCTATGGATCTGAAGTAGTCAGACCAGTCTAAGGACCCAGAACAGATCCTGGGATCCTTGTCTTCCTGCAGGATAGAAATCAAAGGTGAGCCAGAGGAAGTGAAAGTAGAGTTTACTAAATAGTGTAAGTGACGAATTATAGCAGAGGGAGTGCCTAGGAGACTCGGGGAGAAAAAAAAGGAGAGTAAGTTTTGTTACTGCTTGGGGTTAGGAGTTTATATTGGGGTCCAGGGAACGTGTTCCTTCAGGAATCCTTGGCAGGGTCCAATCAAAGGCAAGTGACAAGTGAATGATATTTCATTATTCACAGGTGTTATTTCATAAATCATCAAAGGTAGGGGCTATTGATGTCAGCATTGGCCAAGGTTTGTTCAAAGCTAATGTCCTCGAACATGTTTGGGATCTGGTTCTTTGTAGATGTTACCAGGTGTTTGGGGGATCTAGGATGAAACGCAGATTAACATTCTTATTTCCCCCTTGGAGTGGGAACATAGCTTCTTCGGTTTATTCTGATGCAAGGGGAATTGTAGAACATGAATAAATGGGGCCTATCAGAAAAACAGTGGAGATGGAGCTTTTCTAAAAATGGAGTCCCTTCAGTTTCCCTATAGCCTCTCCTTCAAAAAAAACATATTCTTGTGTTCAACTTAGATTAGCCGGAATAATCTTATGATTCAGATTTTCTACATCTCTCATAAATCTTTTCCTACTTGATTTGCTAATAAGGGAGAGTTATAGTCTCCTACTATTCTGAGATTTATTTTGACATTTACGATGGTATTTTTTTTTCTTTTGTCCACTAATACGTCTGAGTGGCACATTGTCATTGTGAATTGCTCTTTTTATAATTTTCAATGACTTTTTTTTCTCATTTAACGCTTGAGTTTGAATTTACCTGACATTCCCGTGGTAATTTCGGCTTTGTTTTTCTTAGCATTTGCCTGGCATATTTTTGTATTCTTTGACTTTCCTCCTTTGGGGTTTAAATGCAACATTTGTGTGAAGCATGGAGTTAAGTTCTACATTTTGATTTACTCCTTTTAAAAACAAATGTTTGCTTTTTTTTTCTTTTTTCTTTTTTGGTGTATTTACAATTCCACTCCTCATCTCACTCTTTTATTTCATTACCTATGCTCCCTTTTTCCCATAGATTTCATGTTCCTTTCTTTTCAATTTTCTCCAAATGGTGTGTTTATGGCAAATTTCCCCCTTATTGCATAGGGTGTTACTGCTCTTATAGTGGATTCTCTATCTTCTTTGTGTGTTAAATTCCTTCACTTCCATCTCAAAATTTAGCTGGGGTTGCATGCAATCATGATAGAATAAATTTGGTTTCTGCTATGTTTTTTCCCATAATTTTTGTAAAGTTATTTATCAGAGTTTATTTTTTCTGTTCTGGTATCGATCTTCATCTCCATGGGATTGCGCACACATTTTCGAGCAACTCTTAAATTTGGGTGAGATTCTACTTCATGACAAAAATAACAAGCACTTAGTGTTTATTCTCCTCTTACCACACACTTCACCAGCCTGTCCCTGGAAGTCCCATTCACCTTGCTCCCAGGTACACGAGAAAAAACCTAGACCTAACATGTTCGGTGTCCACAGCATTCGTATCCACATGGAAGGAGGGAAACTCAATGCCTCTCCTGTGCCTTTTTCCCTGTTAGTTGTTCTAGTTGGCGTCTTTCTTTCCATCCTGATAAATCGCAGTAACTCTGTTGGTTTGAGACTATTAGCCCTGAGTATTATTCTCTCTTACATGTCTTAGCAGCAGGTGCTAATGAACGGGGAGCCATGGAAGATTTCCTGTCCTTGGTGAGATTCTTAGAAACTCAGGGTGTCAGAGAGGGTTTTCCCCAAGGCTTCCCACTTTTTCCCTGCAGTCCACTTATTTCATCTAGGGACTCTCAGGAGACATTTTTTTTTTCATTAAGTATTTCTCTTTCCCCTTATTGGTAAACAGACATTTTTACCGTGTACCTTTTTCCCTCCCCTTACTTAGAACTTAGGTGTGAGAGCTGGACAAGTAACAGTCATATTGAGACCAACCAAAAGAATTGCAGAGATTGGCCATGATATTCTGGAGGTGATGAATTGATGCCTGCAAACAGGATTCCCTCCTCTGAGATCCTACTAGGTGTGAAGAGAGGTTCCTAAGCTCCATGTACTTCTGGAACCACCTCTTCCCTTTCCTTCAACTTTCATCAGCAAGGGTACAGAGGAACCCAGAGTTGGTGGAGACAGATTCACAACCTGTTAGTACGTTGACTCCCCTTTATGGTCACAAACCTCAAATGGGCCCTTAGTGCTACGCAGAAATCAGACTACATTGTCCTGATGTATGTTTTCCTGATAAATCCAGTCCCCTTTTCTCCTAAGTGGCTATTGCGTACCTTCTCATCTCTCCTTACTCCTGCAGCATCACAACTCCCTCTCAGATGATGACCTAATTTCTAATCTTCCCTAGGAAATGGAAGCAAGCAGAGGAGGATTTCCATAGATGCCCACTGTCAAGCCTCCCACCTACTTGCATCTATAGTCAGAGGTCCTGCCTTCTCTGTTTTTGTAATAGATTAATTTAAGTAATAATTCATCTTGCTCAGAGCTGACGTTCTTAAATCTCCCACCTCTACCATTTATCTCTGAGGCTCCATGTAGGACCTGGGCTTTCTGAGTTCCTCAGCAATATTATGCTCTTTCCTGGGTGCTACCACATTCTCTCAGTAGGATAACTCTGGCGTGGCTATTGGCAATATGGTGCCTAAGAGCGTTTTTAATGGAAGTCTGTTTCCTTTTCACTTACAGCATCTTTGCTCCCTAACTGGATTCAGACAAATCCCTTGGGGCCACGTGAGGCAACTCCCTATGCCATAGCAAGGCATGACTTTATAACAGTTTCTCACCTCTGGCAAATACACTTAGTCTTCTTCCTAGGCCAGTTACTTTTTCCCTTGTGGATAAGTTCTTTCCAAGGGAGCTCTTCAGCCTTCCCTACAAATACAGTATTGTCTAGCCTCCTTTACCAACTGATTTCAGCAAACTCAGTATATACGAATCAAACCCAAGGCTTCCAAATTTTATTTTGCCCCTCTACACATTGCAAAGAAAATAATGGAAATTATTTTATGAGTAACTTCTTTCAAACCAAACTGTTGCTATGGTGCCTATAAGAGGATGTACTATCCACACAAACACTCTCCCTTCTCCCCGCAAAGACATGGGACCATGTTGACACTCGATTGTTGTTTTCTTAATGAAACAATATCTGCATCGAAGAAAAGGCAAACTGAAAATTTTACCTCCAAGTCCAGAAAAGGGAGGGATGATTAACAGCGTTGTGTCCACCCTCCCAAATGAGCTGGCTTTCCTCTATTCTATTCGCAGTATTGTTTCTTAGGCGTGGGATGACTTTATGCATTGAGGCTTCCAATTCATAGTGAATAAACCCCACATAGGAAGTATGAACAGAAGAGAGATCTTCTCACCATATTTCAACTACTCACAACCATTTTCTTCTCTGCTTATATGTCTCTCCCTTTCTCTTCCTAATAGGCATATTTGGTCATAGCCTCCCTAAAAGTGGCTTTTCCTAAATGGCTCCCCAGAGACTGCTCAATGAATGGAGAAATAGGAAGAGAGTTCTTGTTCACTTAACACTGCCATTTAGTGTCATGGAAACTGGGTGAAGATGCCTGATAAGGGTAGTATGCAGGGCCAGATGCTGGCTTACATAACTGATGAGGGCTCCCTTCCGTCTTAAGGAAATGTAATCAGGGGAAGAAGCAATGGGAAAGTAAAGAAGATAAGTCTCAGTATTATTAATTTCTCTTGCAGCCTTGACAAGATGATTTGCTTGAGTGTCATCTGTTTTTTACCACTGTATCCCTTCCATCAAAAGAAGTTGTCTGTCTTCTTTTCTACTGTTCAGAAGGGAATCACTTTCACTCTTAAAACAGCTAGTTCTCTGTAGATATTCTCTGTATAAAGCTGTATTAGTATCACTAAACCATAATTATTTGGGGGTTAAAAGTAGAAACATGGCATGATCCCACATATGTTATTTTTAACCTCCCATACATGCTTCTGTATATGGTATATGCTGTTTTTTCTTTCTAAAGGAGATGTTATTCATAGACAGTGAGGGGAAATGTGTTTGCCTCTTTTTTTTTTTTTTTTTTTTAGTGGTGATGAAAGGGTTGGCCTTCAGATTCTTTAGCCAAGGATTTCCATTTAAAGAAAAGATTTTATGCATTTATATTTTGAGTTAAGTGAACAGGCAACCATCAACATCAGAAAAATATCATTTCATGGAAGCAAATTTGAAAGTTATTTTTAACTTCAAAAATTTTAGGTTTTCCTTTTAATTTTCATTTATCTTCTTAGGTAAAGCTAAAGTAGATATGTTAGTAAAGGAGAGATTGTGGGCATAGTTAATTAACAGAGGTGAGGTTTCTCTCCCAACCTGTATGGCTGGATCATATTATACACGGTATTATACATCACGGATAAAGCTGTAGGATTGCTTTTGTTACTGCTCTAGCCTTAATGTTTGTGTCCTCCCCAAAACTCATATGTTGAAATCTAATCCCCAGTGTGATGGCATTTGGGGGTGGGACCTCTGGGAGATGATTAGGTTTTAAAGACAGAACTCTCAGGAATGAGACTAGTGGATTAGTGCCTTTGTAAAGGAAATCTCAAAGAGTTCCCTTACCCCATTGACCATGTAAGGACACAGTGAGGAGGAGCTATCTATGAACCAAAAATGGGGGCTCTTACCAGACACTGAATCTGTTGGTGACTTGTTCTTAGACTTCCTAACCTCCAAAACTGTGAACAATAAATTTCTGTGTGTGTATACACAACTCATCTCTGGTGTTATGTTATTGCAGCCTCAAGTGACTAAGATAGTTATACTGAAATAGCATTTCATTGAAGTTACTAAGTTAAAAAAAATAATTATTGTTTTGGTGTCAGCATTTTCAGAGAAAAACACTTTCTTTTAGTGCTTGGTCTAATACTTGATGACTAAATAACATTTAACACAGGAACAAAATGTTGTGTTCATATTTGAAAATCAATCAATGTAATTTATCATATCAACAAACTAAAAAAAAAAGCTTAAAAATAGAATATGGTCATCTCATTAAATGCAGAGATGGTAATTGTTAAAACCCAATATCGATTTCTGAGCAAAAACAAAAGCAAAGAAACAACTCAGCAAATAGGAATAGGAAGGAACTTCCCAATATGATAAAGGATATCTAAAAAAAAAAAAAAAAAAACCCACATAGCTAACATCCTACTTAATGATGAAAGATTAAACACTTCCCCCTCAGATTAGAAATAAGATAGAGATATCTGCTCTCACCACGTGTAGTTAACATTCTACAGATGGTGCTAGCCACCGCAGTAAGACAAGTAAAAGAAAGAATGTAAATAAAACTGGATTCAAAGAGGACATAACCATCTATGTAGAAATTCTATGGAATCTATAAAAAAAAAGCTCCTAGAACCAATAAGGGAGTTTAGTAAGTGTGGAGGATATAAAATCAATATTAAAAAAACTATAAAACTATAGTTATAAAACTATAAAACAGGTAAAAGCATTTAGGAATAGAAATGAAAATAACAAAAACAATGACAGTAGCATCAGTAAATATGAAATAGTGACAAATCTGACAAAAATGTTCAATACTTATACATTGAAAACTACCAAACATTGCTGAGAGATGTTAAAGAAGATGCAATTGGAGAATTATACCATTTCCATAGACCAGAAGATAGCATTATTATTAAAGTGACACATATATATATTTCCTTGGCATTTCCATATGAACTTTTGGATTGGCTTAGCAATTTCTTTCCCACTGGTATTTTTACAGGGATTGCATTTTTCCATTTGTTGATAACTATTTGTTTTTCTCATTGTCCAGTTTCTATTGTTGATAAAATTATAAGATAATATTTTTGTTAAACAATTCAACCAAAGGTTTTATGGAATATATAGTTTCATTTTTTTTTCATGTTAAGGCTAGCTGGTGATTGGTTAGATTTACTAAGTGCTGGTCAATTTGGAAATAAAATTACCTCTTAGGGGAAGTTATTTACTTTATTATCACTTAAAAAATGATCAACATTAGTGAAGTGAAAGAGTCTTAGATCATAGGTTATCATCTGTATTATAAAATTGACTCAGATTCAAGGAAAAATGCTCTTTTTAATTTGTAATTCTATTTTGCATTTTTATTGAATTAATGATTTGTTTAGGTCTTAGAATCTGGGAGGAAATCAGAGAATTTCATCTTGAAGATGATTCACTCTAAAACAATAAATGTCTCCCTGGGCCTTCAGATTAAAGATCAGATAATTTGAGAAGTAATTTGAGTTACAGTGCTTATAATTTATCATAGAAGGTGGTTGCCAAAGTAGTAATAACATTTGTGGGGACTGAAAAAGTAAAAGGAATAATTCATACTGTTATGAAAAAAATAAGTCAAAATAATTTAACCTACAATAGAAAGTTACTAAAAGCAGAATATTGGGGCATCTGGGTGGCTCAGTGGGTTAAGCCTCTGCCTTCGGCTCAGGTCATGATCTCAGGGTCCTGGGATTGAGCCCCGAATTGGGCTCTCTGCTCAGCAGGGAGCCTGCTTCCCCCTCTCTCTCTGCCTGCCTCTCTGCCCACTTGTGATCTCTCTCTCTGTCAAATACATAAATAAAATCTTTAAAAAAAAAAAAAAAGAAAGTTACTAAAAGCAAAAATTTGAAAGGACACTTTCCGTAAATTTTTTTTTTGGATTTATGTCATGTGTGTTTTTATATCTGGAGTTATGTTACATAAAATGATAAATACAGATCAACAAGCAAGCAAATCCTGGCTATAGCTAATCTACTGTCAACGATTCATTCATTCATTCATCGAATGTTTATTAAGTGCCTACTATGAGCCGGTTTCTGTGTTGGTGAAAGTTTGAATAAGATGGTTTTCAAACTTCACAAGGAACATTATTCAATATTTTTTAAGTTACCAGTTAATCTCTCTATTTAAACCATTTTCAGACATAATCTTCTGGCACATATAAGTATTACTTTCTACTAATATGATTGCTATGTACCAGTATAACTAGGGAACACAATAGTGAAAAATACAAACATACTCACTCTCTTGTTCTCTTCTATCCATTATACACAAGATTGCTCTTGGATCTTTGGCTGTGCCTTCAAGTAGTGTTCTTATATTTGTTACATTGTGACATGTGGTCTGCGAGAGATAAGCTATTTACTTCAAGGCTTCCCTGAGGCAACCCTACTTGAATTATTTTAAACTCACTTTAGACTATACAGGAATTGGCTTTTCTTTGTCTGCAAGACTAACCAACCATTTAAGACAACCAGTTTTTCAGAAATCCATTCACAATACAGAGCCAATCCAAGGGATCCTATTGCCTTAAACCTCACTGTAAGCTCCTTGATTATTTAATAAACACCTAGTTAGTTCTTTTTATTAAATTTCTTTCAATTGAAACACTTAGAAAGGGTTCTCTTTTTCTGAGTCCTGACTGATACACAGGAAACAATCTGCCTTTCACTACAGGATCCAGAAAAGTAGAACCCTCCAGCTGCTTTTCCTGTGGGAGGTAAGGCTTAAGTCCCAAGCATGGCTCATTGCTGGGAGGTGAAGCGCAAGTGGATAATCCATTGGTGACAGCAGCAGACATGTGTCCAGAGGCAGAAGCATCGAAGTCTGCTGATGGCTGCGATGTCCAGACTAGTTTATTCCTGACAGATCTGCTTTGTTAGTTGATCTATCTGAACTGTGACTTGATTTACTTTTCACGTCTTTTCTGTCAGTTGTCTAAACCCTATATATCCCTTCCTAAATAAATGTTCTTAAATTTCAGTTAAAGCCCAAGAATCATAACTGATATAGCATAATCAAGATATAGACAACGGATACCACATAAACCATCTCTTATAATGGAATTCCAGACACCAGCCTTTAGTGAGAAGTACTGTGGATATACAGGGGGCTGACCTGCTAAATTTGCAACATGACCTGACTTCTTAAAATTACATCATTTGAATGAGGGTGTTTTGTCTTCCTCGTCTTTATGTAAGAGTTAGAAACGGTTTCCAAAATGCGAAATACATACTGGTGTCAATTAATATCTTAGAGGTGTTGAAACATTCAAATTTAATCCATTTAAACTACAGTTTGGTATATGGGGCTATTTCAAAGCATTATTGGTAAACCTAATGTCTCATGACACTAAGAACTAGCAATTGGAGGCACCTGGGTGGCTCAGTGGGTTAAAGCCTCTGCCTTTGGCTCAGGTCATGATCTCAGGGTTCTGGGATCGAGCCCTGCATCAGGCTCTCTGCTCAGCAGGGAGCCTGCTTCCCCCCTCTCTGCCTGACTCTCTGCCTACTTGTGATCTCTCTCTCTCTGTCAAATAAATAAATAAAAAATCTTTAAAAAAAAAAGAACTAGCAATTGGTTTATTGCAAAGTAAGTTTGTCAAAGATATAATTATGCATTACCAAGTGAAGGACGATGAAGTTATAATGTGCCTTTAGAAACATTTCTTATTCTAATCTCCTAATTATTCTCAATAAATGTTTTGCTTAGATTTTTCATTTAGTTACCAAATATGTTTTAAAAATTTTTAATTAATTGGCAATATTTTTTTTTTCTATTTTTGGATGTGCGTAGATCAATTTTTCTAAAGTTTTTTCAAAGACAGGAAACTTAGCCAACTTATTTTCCAATTTATTTTGTGCTATATATTTTAAAGTATTTTAGTTTTTTCAAGGTTTCAAAATTCCCTTTCTTGAATGACTACCCTGTACCTTTTATACATATCAAGTTAGAAGATTTTTTTGTCTTACTTGAGAGTAAGTCAGAAGATGAGTCATAAAGTGTTTTTTGCCCTGACTTATAGGTGTTTTGTTTCTTTGTGTTTGATCAGTCTTTTGTTTTGCTAACTATTAATCTAGTAATTTATATGGTGTTTCTTAGGGTTCCTCTTCAGTTAGTATTATTTCTCCAGTTTAAATCTTTTATTTTAAATCACCTATTTCACTTAAAACACAACCTATTTTGGATGTAGACATCCTTAAGTAATAAATAATTTGCAAGTTTGGGGATCAAAATCTTAAGTTATTATTTACAAAGCAACTTTAAACATGATTTAGGAAAAAGTATATAGGAACTAATATTACTACGATCCAGTCCTGGTTGTTCATCAAAACTGTGTATGTGTGTGTTGCCTTGGAAAAATTATCTAAACTCTCTTAACTTCAAGTTCTTTACTTGAAAAATGAATATGATAAGGTCTACCTTTCAAAGTTGTTTTAAAAGTTAAATTATAATCCACAGCAGATATTAAGAAAATTATTAGTTGTCTAAAGTTTAATTGTAAGGGGAAAGCAGTAAATATTGAAATGATAATATTGAAGAAAGCCATTACTGGAAAAGAATGTTAATAAAACCTTACATTTTGTCATAAATTAGCTTGCAAAAGCTCATTACAAGATAAATTTTGGTCACTCTGTGGGGTATGACCCTATCTTTCTTGGTTCAAGAGATAACAAGAGGACAAGTGTTATGATTATCCAAACCACTGGAGAAAATATTTTGGAGAAAAGGACCAATGGCTCCATTATATGGTTCATCAGTGCAAAGGACTGCCCAGCCAATGAATTCTGGCCACTCTAGAAGATTCCAAATTTGGAACAAAGTTGCATAAAGTTACTTCTGGCCATTTAAGCAGAGACAAGGAGGTAGCAGAAGGAGAAAGATTTAGTATGCCAGATACTGTTACTCAATACCTGAAGCAGGTAAAGGCAGAGCTGTTCTGGGTAAGGGCTGGCTACAAGTCTTGAGACCCACCCTCTCTGGGCTCAGTTCTCTGCTGAGGGGCCTCATGTGAAGAGTTATGTCACCCCCTCATCTAAGGAGAGGAAAGCATGGAAAGGTGGAAACAAAAGTCCAGCTAGAATCTTCTTTAAAGGAGAAAAAATTCCATAAGAGGAAAGGAAGAGAGCTAAGTAATAATAGAGAACAGATTAATATATAAGATGTAATTTATTGCCTTATAGGCATAAAATAAGGGAAAAGATTTAATCAAAAATGCATTTTGAGGGGCTCCTGGCTGGCTCAGTTGGTTAAATGTCTGCCTTCAGCTCAGGTCATGATCCCAGAGTACTGGGATCAAGTCCTGCATTGGGCTCCCTGCTCAGTGAGGGGTCTGCTTCTCCCTCTGCCCTTTACTCCTCTGTTGATCTCTCTCTCCCCCAAATAAATAAATAAAATCTTTAAAAAATGCATTTCAAAAGATAAATTTTCAAATTACCATAGACTCATGGAAGAGATAATTGATAGTGAGAGACCTTGTATACTCCAGGTGTAACTGCTCACTTCAACAATATATATACAGCCTCGAAGTCTTAAAAATAGCTCTTAGTAGTGTTTATATAAAGATGTATTTCAGAACAAAAATAATTTGAGTTTGAATCATGGATCAGTCATTAACAGTTTTGAGACTTTTTTTTTTTTGAGTTTTGAGACTTTGAGCAAGTTAATTACTTCCTTTCATGTTATCTTTAAAATATGAGTATATAATAATATCTAGCTCATGAAGTTGCTATGGGAGTTAAATGAAGTAACACATATCAAGTACTTGACAGGGTTTCTGGCATACACTAAGTAACTAATAAATGATATTTATTAGCTAAAATTTCAGTGGAATTGCTGTATCAATAATCAGGATTCTGACTCACCTTCAAGCTAAAGAATTCAAAAGGGAATTTAATTCAATTAGTTTAAGAACAAAATATATTGTAAAATAAGAAATATATATACTCAAAGTAGTCTGTTAGCTGTTCACAATTTTTATGAAATAATTTAATGAAAAAATATAATAAGAGCAGTAAAAATATATGGGAAAAAATTCCAGAAAAAGAAATTTGGCAGAGAGTAAGAAATATACTTCATTCTGCTCATAATATGTTTGAAATGTATTAGTTCTGAGGATGTGTTGCAAAGAATGTCTTTCAAAATTCTGACTGTGATTCATGGGACATTCTCTAGAATAGATCACATGCTAGGTCACAAATCAGGCCTCAAAAAGGAAAAAGATTAAAATCAAACTATTTATATCTTCTGACCACAATGCTATGAAACTTGAAGTCAACCAGAGGAAAGAATTTGGAAAGACCACAAATACATGGAGGTTTAACAACATGCTACTAAACAATGAATGGGTCAACCAGGAAATCAAAGAAGAAATAAAAAAAAATACATGACAACAAATGATAATGAAAACATGATGGTCCAAAACCTTTGGGATGCAGCAAAAGCATCCTAAGAGGGAAGTATATTACAGTACAAGCTTACCTTAAGAAACAAGAAAAATTTCAAAGAAACAACCTAGCCTTACACCTAAAGGAGCTGGAAAAAAACAACAAATGAAGCCTAACACCAGCAGAAGAAGGGAAGTAAAGATTAGAGCAGAAATAAATGGAATAAATAGAATGGAATAGAAATGGAAAGAACTATTTCTATACAATAGGAGCAGTAAAATATATGGCAAAAAATTCCAGAAAAAGAAATTTACTGCTCTTACTAAATAGAAATAGAAATGGAAAAAACAATAGAACATAACAGTGAAACCGGAAACTGCTCTGTGAAAAAATTAATAAAATTGATAAACCCGTAGTCAGACTTGTCAAAAAGAAAAGAGAAAGGACTCAAATAAATAAAATCACAAATGAGAGAGGAGAAATAACAACGAACATCACAGAAATACAAGCAATTATAAGAGAACATTATGAAGAACCATATACCAACAAATTGGACAATCTGAAAGAAATGGATTAATTCCTAGAAACATATAAACTACCAAAATGGAAAAAGGAAGAAATAGAAAACTTGAACAGATCAATAACCAGCAAAGACTGAATCACTAATCAAAAATCTCCCAACAAACAGAAGTCCAGGGCCAGATGGCTTTGCAGATGAATGCTACCAAACATTTAAAGAAGAGTTAATACCTATTCTTCTCAAATTATTCTAAAACATAGAAGTGGAAGGAAAACTTGCAAATTCATTCTATAAGACATGCATTACCCTGATACCAAAACCAAATAGAGACTCCACTAAAAAAGAGAACCACAGACCAATAATATCTCATGATGAATATGGATGCAAAAATTCTCAGTACATTAAAAGAATCATTCACCACAATCGAATGGGATTTATTGTTGGGCTGCAGGCGTGGTTCAATATTTGCAAATCAGTCAACATGATATACCACATTAATAAAAGAAAGGATAAGAACTATATGATTCTTTCAATAGATGGAGAAAAATATTTGACAAAACACAACATCCATTCAACAAAGTAGGGTGTGAGGGAATAAACCTCAACATAATGAAGGCTATATATGAAAACCCCACAGCTAATATCATCTTCAATGTGGAAAAACAGAGTTTTTCCTTTATGGTCAGGAATAAGACGGAGACATCCACTCTCACCACTGTTATTGAACATAGGACTGGAGGTCCTAGCCATAGCAATCAGACAACAAAAAGAAATAAAAGGCATCCAGATCAGCAAGGAAGAAGTCAGACTTTTACTATTTGCAGAAGACATGATACTCTACATAGGAAACCAGAAAGACATCACCAAAGAATTGTTGGAACAGATACATGCATTTAGCAATGTTGCAGGATATAAAATCAACATACAGAAATCTGTTGCATTTCTTTATACCAATAATGAAGCAGCAGAAAAAGAAATCAAGAAATCGATTCCATTTACAATTGCACCAAAAACTATAAGATACCTAGGAATAAACCTAACCAAAGAAATAAAAGATCTGTATGCTGAAAACTATAGAACACTTATGAAAGAAATTGAGGAAGACACAAAGAAATGGAAAAACATTTCATGCTTTGGATTGGAAGAATAAATATTGTTAAAATGTCTATATTACAAACCAATCTACACATTTAACACAATCGTTATAAAAATACCACCAGTATTTTTCACAGAGCTAGAGCAAACAATCCTAAAACTTGTTTTTTTTTTTTTTTTTTAAGATTTCATTTATTTATTTGACAGAGAGAGAGATCACAAGTAGGCAGAGAGGCACGCAGAGAGGGAGAAGCAGAGTCTCCGCTGAGCGGAGAGCCCGATGCGGCACTCGATCCCAGGACCCTGAGATCATGACCCGAGCCAAAGGCAGAGGCTTTAACCCACTGAGCCACCCAGGCGCCCCACAATCCTAAAATTTGTATGAGACCACAAAATACCCTGAATAGTCAAAGCAAACTTGAAAAAGAATAGAAAAACTGGAGGCATCACAATTCTGGATTTCAAGTTATATTACAAACCTGTAGTGATCAAGACATATGGTAATGGAACAAAAATAGACACCTAGATCAATAAAACAGAATAGAAAACCCAGAAATGAACTCACAACTATATGGTCAGTTAATTTTCAACAAAGCAGGAAAGAATATCCAATAGAAATAAAAGTCTCTTTGACAAATGGTATTGGGAATACTGGACCGCAATATGCAAAAGAATGAAACTGGACCACTTTCTTACACCATACACAAAAATAAATTCAAAATGGATGAACGACCTAAATGTGAGACCAGAAATTAAAATCCTAGATGAGAACACAGGCAATAACCTCTTTGACATTGATTGTAGCAAAGTCTTAGTAGATATGTCTCTTGAGGCAAGGAAAGGAAAAGCAAAAATAAACTATTGGGATTTCATAAAAAAAAAAAGCTTCTGCACAGTGAAGGAAACAATTAACAGAACTAAGCGACAACCTATGGAATGGGAGAAGATATTTTCAAATGGCATATCTGATAAAGGTTAGTATTCAAAATATATAAAGAATTTATGTAACTCAACACCCCCCAAAAACAAGTAATCCAGTTAAAAAATGGGCAGAAAAAAATGGGACATTTTCCAGCACTACTAGCTATTTGCCCAAAGAATACAAAAATGTTAATTTAAAGGGATACATGCATTCTGATGTTTATAGCAGCATTATCAACAACAGCCAAATTATGGAAAGAGCTCAAATGCCCATTAAGTGTTGAACAAAGAAGATGTGGTATATATGTACAATGGAATATTACATAGACATAAAAAAGAATAAAGTCTTGACATTTGCAACAATGTGGATGGAGCTAGAGAGTATCGTGCTAAGTGAAATAAGTCAGAGAAAGACAAATACCATATGATTTCATTCATATGTGGAATTTAAGAAGCAAAACAAATGAACATGGGGTTTGAGTAGAAAAAGAGGCAAATCAAGAAACACCCTTAACTCTAGAAAATAAACTGATGGTTACCAGAGGGGAGGTAGGCGGGATGGGTGGGGATGGGTGGGTGGGGTGTGTGTGTGTGTGTGTGTGTGTGTGTGTGTGTGTGTGTGTGTGTGAAATAGGTGATGGGGATTAAGGAGTGCATTTGTGATGAGCACCAGATGTTGTATGGAAGTGATGAATCACTAAATTCTACACCTGAAACTAATATTACGCTATATGTTAACTAACCAGAATTTAAATAAAAACTAAAAAAAAAAACCAAAAAACAAAAAACAGTCCTGACTGTGATTATTTAATCTTGGTGACATAAAGAAACTAGAAAACAGAAGGGAGGACTATGAGGCTTTGATCATGTTTATTATGAGCACTTTTCCACAGAATATCTTTTGTGGTTATCGACCTTTAGGTAACGAGAATTATAATTAATGTTGAATATGTTCAGTTTGGGTATTGAATACTTTTGCTTTAAAATGAATAAGAAAGCCAGGCTTCAAGGATCATATAAACAGATACAGTAGTTGAGCCATTAATTCTCCACCGACTAATTCTTAAGAGGAAATGAGCTATGCAAGAAAAGCAATGAAAGAGAAACTCCTGGTTCAGATTTAACATTTATGAGAAAATCTGTTTCTCATGAACAAAAGTCTTTTGGGCCTATGAGAGCACAGATGTAGGAAATAAGTGACCCCAATCTTCTGGAACACTCAGGGCTCACTGGGAAGACAGAATGACTATTTTTTGAAATCTAATTAGATCCCTGTGAGATTCCCTGAAATAACCATCTGTAATCCAAGAGTGCTCATTAACATGTGATCTGTCCCCAGCCATATTCATTCTGAGTGAGAATGGCTGGGCCAGGTAAGTGTTTTACCCTGGGGATGGAGCATAGGGAAAGGGCAGTTGGGGCCACTTCTGGTCCTACCCTGTTACAACTCACCTGACTGAGTCTTCTCCATCTTTTTAAGTGCATACTGCTAACATGGGCTCAATTCAGTTAAAATAGGCTGAAATAAGAGGGAATACTGATAAGGTAGCCAGAAGCTATTCTCTGTAACGTGTATTCATTTCATTAGTTAAACAAATGTATCTGAACCAGGAACTGATTCTTTTGTCTCATTCTCAGCTTCAATACATTAACACTTTCCCTCTGTTAAGAATAGTGAATGCTGGGGCGCCTGGGTGGCTCAGAGGGTTAAAGCTTCTGCCTTCAGCTCAGGTCATGATCTCAGGGTCCAGGGATCGAGCCCCGCATTGGGCTCTCTGCTCAGCAGGGAGCCTGCTTCCCCCTCTCTCTCTGCCTGCCTCTCTGCCTACTTGTGATCTCTCTCTCTCTCTCTCTCTCTCTCTGTGTCAAATAAATAAATAAAATCTTAAAAAAAAAATAGTGAATGCTTTGTATCATGAAGAGGTTTTCATATTGTCTTTATTCTTGAGTTGTCACTGAAGTATCTCCAAAGAGCAATAAAAATATAACTAATACAAATATAAGAATAGAGTGAAAAAAGTAAATGATCATATTTATTTATAGAATAGAAATTATCCTTCCAAAATTGTTGTTTGTCTTTTATAAACATCTAAGTTCTTAAAGAATAATTTGGTAGGTTAGAAATATTTTGACTGACATCAGCGCTGCGTAAATTGAGAGAGAAAACATAGGACACGAAAAAACTGTAAACCTAGTTGTCTTTCATACACAGTAGGAAGACTGCATTTCAGCAAGATCATTTTTAATTGTTCCAAAAATAAACATTTTAGATTGTTGGAGCAAGATAGTAAACCGAGTTAAATTCTGCATAAGTGTTTTGCACAAGAGCCAATGCATTTGTGAATTGGAGACTAACTGCAAGGTGACATTGGAAAAAAATCTCCTTTGAAGGAGTGTTTCTGCCATTCTACCAACAAATTTCGTTTGATTATTTTGACCTCAACCTTGCTTTGTGGGGTTTCTGTTCTTTGTGTTCTTGTCCCAGAAGGCATGTACTTCGTTTACAAAGACTCCAAAACTGGTTCTCAAAACCTAGTCTCAAGACGAGCAGTATCACCATCACCTGGAACTCATTAGAAAGGCAATTCTTGGCCCTATCCCAGCCCCACTGAATCAGGAACTGAAGAGTGAGGCTCAGGAGCTACATTTTATCCAGCCCTCCACGGGATTCTTACACACATTAAACTTTGAGAACCATTGCTCTAGACACCATCACAAAAGAACCATAAACCAATGGGAGAAGCCTGCCGTAGTGAGGTACATATATATTTTTGTATGATTCAGAAAAAATTTTCTCTAGTAACTTAACACTTCTGAACTAATTTTGAAAGATTATTTCTAAATGTCATACATTTTATCTGGTTGACTTTGTTAATTTCCTAATTAGTGGGAAATTATTGCATATGGATTCATTAAAAACCTATTTACTCATCTATATTTAACCTATCCATCTCTAATGATCACATTCATTTTCTCTCTCTAAAACCTGTTAATCCTTTTATCTCTCTCCTAATCACCTATCAGTTTCTAAGATTTCTTTTTTCTTTTTTTTTAAAACCAGTGATTTCTTAATTGCTGTCTGGAAGATAAACCTTCTTCCATGTTCAGATATAAGTTGCTCCTGATCTATTAATACTTTAAGCTCATATGTGGCTGAGTATTTATAGTCTTTATGTGGCTTTTTTCTGTAATTGTAATATAAGAAATTCATTGGTTTCTGATTTATTATTAGCCACCTATTTTATTTACATTATTTTATTATTTTCTTTGTTAAAATAGTCCTCTTTTACTTCCCCAATTCTTCTTTAGTTGCAAATGCAGATATGCAATTGATGACTTCAAAGTAATTAATTGGTTATAATTAACAGTAATGTCAACAGAAGCGTGTATGGAATGTTTTCTGTATCCCTAGTACTTTAATATCCTGCTAAGCACATTGCATAATGATCACCTTTAATATCACAATTTATTATTAACCTATTGATATGTATACTTTAAAATCTAGATTTTAAAACTAGGGTTTTAATGCCTCCAAAAAACTTGAATGCAAATACATCATGATTTACAGTACTTTCTGACTCTCTTTTGAGATATCTTTAGAGCCATTTTATGAATCACAGGAAATTCTGCCTCATTATTTTGGATACATAAAAGGGAGTTCTTACCCAATATCATTGCACTCAGTGTTATGACTTACCTAATTTTAGCCAAAGATTTGGAGTGGGGCACTGGGTGGCTCAGTTGGTTAAGTGGCTGACTTAGGCTCAGGTCATGATCTCAGAGTCCTGTGATCCAGCCCTGTGTTGGGCTCCCCACTCAGCAGGGAGTCTGCTTGCCCCTCTGTTTCTCCCCTGTCTGCCATCCCCCGTTTGGGCTCTCTCTCTCAAGTAAATAAAATCTTTTTTTTTTTTTTAAAGAATCTTGGAGGGAGAGAGAGGAAAGAATGAATGAATTAGTATTGCTGCCACCATGTCTTACCCTTTCTGGAATTCAGAAGGTAACGGTAAAGAAGTTGAGTTACTATGGGACGTCTGGCTAAGCATCTGACTTTGGCTCAGGTCATGATCTTGGGGTCCTGGGATCAAACTACCTGCTCAGTGGGGAGTCTGCTTGTCCCTCTGCCCCTCCCCACTCATGTTCTTTTTTTTTTTTCTTTCTCCCTTTCTTAAATAGATAAATAAAATCTTTAAAAAATGAGTTATTTTGAAATTAGTTTTAGTGACATGGACTAGTTTTATTGATCAGAATAACATGTTTTTCTTTAAAGGTTGGGAATGTAGTTTCAGTTCTCCATTAGATTGGACACAGCCAGATTTGTTCCTGAGTTCTTTATGACACAGTAAAAATGATTTTCTGAAGCTAGAAATTCAAAATAAACACTCTGTATTTCCATTATACAATTCATAATTCAAAAAAAATGATGTGATTTATATATTTGACCAACCAATGAATGCTTAATAATTATGTGTCATTTCCATTTAAAAAATGTTCTCTGAATCTCAAAATGAGTGCAGGTCAGAAGTACCTTTACATGATTTGATGTTTCTTGTTCCCCAAAGGTATTTTCCGTCTGCTAGGAGAAAGTTCCAAAGCACCTAGACAGATTTTGTTTGTAATTTACACAGATGAAATGGAGGAAGAAAAGAGTATATCTCCAGCTTTCAGATTTATTAGTTTTTTTCTCAAAGCTTTCTTGATCATATGAGTGTATGCATGTTTAATTGGAATAAGCAGGAATCTAGGGATATTCATAAATCACAGCGCACTGACCCTAAAAACCAGGAAAATTGGAACACCGATGGGAATTTGTGTATAATTAGAATGGAAGACAGTTGAATGATTTGGCCTAGTTTTGCATAATCCCAAGAAAACACAATATAAACATCTTATTAAAAAATTATAAATTTGTACCTTCGATGTAAAATCGTATTTCTTCAGGTATATAAATAGTACCAAGAGACATGCTGTTTTCAAAAATGTTTCCTTGTACAAAATCAACCTGCAGTTTTAAAAATACATATAAAATAATGACATTTAAGTGAAGTCTGCTCTCATATCTGTGTCATGCATATAACAAGCAATAACATTATACAAATGTCTGATATTAGTGATGTAAAGCAACAGAAAAATAAAGCAAAAGACACAGAGGGCATTAGTTCATCTAATATGGGTTGGGTTTTGTGTTTGATGCTATTATATACATTATACATCTGAATTCCCAAAATAACACCGGCAGTGGTTGTTAGTCCTACTTTAAATGAAAGTAATTAGACCCAGTGAATTAACATTATTAGTTCAAGGTCATATATTTGATGCATTCGGTTTTTCCAGAGCATCATAAAAATAGAACCATACAGAATGCACTCTTTTGTGTCCTTTTTTCCCTCTCAGCATTATTTTACCCCTAAAGCCTCATTGAAAACAAAAATGTAGTTCCACTTGATAAAAATCAATGCCAGGATTTGAAACCAAACTTTCGAAATTTCAAAGCTTATGCTGTTTTTTCTTTACTACAGGGACAGAAAGCTAATGTGTGGCATATCTTTGATCTCTTTAGGAGATATGGACAACAAAATATACAAAAAAGGCCTTAGTAGCATCGATGATCATGTACAGAGAATTAAAATCAGGTACCACTACTTATCTGATAGATTGGAAAAAAGAAAAAGTGTCAAAAGCCAAGTTTTTTTTAAGGCTGTTGGCAATGGGAAATCTGCTGGTGTGAATATATATTGATACAGTAGGTTTTGGAAAACAATTTGACATTATTTAGTAAGCGGGAAGATTTGCATTTTTTACAAACCAGCTATTTCACTTATAGGACATATGTATGTACCTTAGAGGAAATCTTGCATATGTGTACCAAGATACATGAAAAAAAATGTTCTGAAAGGTATTGTTTTCAAGAGCCTGTAACTGAAAATAGTTTACAACTACTGTACTCCAAAACTGAATTTATCTTAAATATCTATCAAGAGGAGAATGATCCATAAATTGCTATATATTCATACAACCACTGTTATATAGTGATGAAAATGAATGAAGTACAGTTATACATATGAATGGTTCTCATCAAAATGCTGACTTAAAGGGCGTGACACAAGATAATATGTACAGTATGTTTCATTTATATTCATTTCATAGACAGGTATGATGTATTCCTTAGACAAGCATCTATAATAGACAAAATTCTAAAGGAAAATCGATAAAATTAATAGTCATGAAGTCAGAATGGAAGCTACCTTTACCTCGAGAAGAAAGATGAGAGAAAGAAGAAATGAATATTGATTAGCATGGACTTAGGAATATGTAAATGTTCTTTTCCTTGACCTGGTTGTTCCATGAGTATTTGCTTTAAAATGATTTTTATTTTATTTAATTTTATTTATTTATTTGACAGAGAGAGAGAGGCAGTGAGAGAGGGAATACAAGCAGAGGGAGTGGGAGAGGGAAAAGCAGGCTTCCCGCTGAGCAGGGAGCCCGACGTGGGGCTCGATACCAGGACTCTGGGATCATGACCTGAGCAGAAGACAGATGCTTAATGACTGAGCCACCCAGGTGCCCTGCTTTAAAATGATTCTTAAATCTGTACATATCTGTGTGTATGTTATTCCACATATTTTAAGTGAAAATATTAAACACAACAAAACAAAACAAAAAAGGGGATGACAAACTTTCCATCCAGAGGCATAGAAAAATTAGATTACCCCGAAAAAGAACTTCAGTCAATAGTGTGACTACGGTAAAAACGAGAAAAACAACAAAAACGGAAATAGGAAGATGCAAATCTCTCAATTCATTACAGGAAACTAGAATACTCATATACAAAAGTTAAGTGTCTATATCACTAATGAATATAGACGTAAAAACTGAATATAAAATATTTTAAAATTAAATAGTGTATTAAAAAATTAATTCATTTTGAACAAGTTAGATTCATTCCAAAGATTAAAAAAGGAAGTTCAGCATGAGAAAATCTGTTATTGGATGAGTAAATATAATCCCCCCAAAATTATTACAACTCTAAGCAAACCAAAAATAGAACACTTTTATTACCTTATAAAATTGTATCTAACGGAAATCTGACAAACCAGAAAATGTGAACTATGTGAAGTAAGTCATCAAATTCAAGAATAAATTCGTGATTCCTATAATCTCCCCTTCTATTTAGCTAGATGCCCTAGCCAATATAATAAATAAAGGAAAGTGAATGAGAGCATCAATATTCAAAAGGAAAAGATTATCATAATTTAAACTCTACATAAGTATTTTCCTACAAAATTCACAGAAACAGGTAAAAAAAACTTTTATTTTTTTGTGGTTTTTTAAATTTTATTTATTTATTTATTTATTTTAAACTTTTAGAAATAATAGTTCAAAAAAGTGGTCAGATATAAGATCTGATTTTTATATATTAATAAAACCAATTTAAGAATGGAAGAAAAATCTCATTCGAAGTGAAATCTATAAGATGCACAGAACAAAGGCAATTCAATGGAGAAGGATAGTTGTTTCCCCAAATAGTTCAAGAACAATTGGACATCCATATTAAAAAAAATGAACCCCAACTCATATTTCATACCTACATAAAAATTAACTCAAGATGGATGAGAGACACATGCAAAATTTAAAACTTTATACTTTCTAGAAGAAAACAAGAGAAAATCTCTGTGACTGTGGGTTAGTTCTTAGATATGACAATGAAAGTGTAATCCATAAAATAAAATTAGATAACTTGGCCCTCATCAAACTTATTCTTCAAAAGACACTGTTAAAGAAATGAAAAGATAAGCTACAAACTGAGAGATCATATATACAAATGACATTAGCCAGTAGAGTATTTTTATTCAAGCAGGATTTACATTAATAGTTTTTAAATTAATTAAATTTTAAATTGATTAAATTAATAGTTATTAAATCAATAAAAACTTAAAAAGTATTTCTCAGTCAACACAGTAGAAAATTTTTTACTCAGTGTAACATGTCAGAACAGGG
Organism: Potos flavus; assembly: GCA_028534135.1. Classification (NCBI taxonomy): domain Eukaryota; kingdom Metazoa; phylum Chordata; class Mammalia; order Carnivora; family Procyonidae; genus Potos; species Potos flavus. The sequence goes on from CM052883.1 coordinate 148,957,205, forward strand.
TACTAAGTTTATTTCAGTTTTCAAATCTAATTTTTCTGATTCTTCTTGAGATAGATATGAACTTCCCACACCTATGATCAGAACCTGGATTATTATGAACACATACATGAAAGTTCTTGGTAGTTTATAGAAGAAATAGATTATTTTTCTCTTTAACGTAGAAGTAACAGATTTTCTTCTAACTATGAAAGAAGACGACGTAACGGAATCTCATTTGTTTATCTCATTGTAGTAATAATACAAATGCACTTATTCTCTTTAATGTTTTGATAGATTTGAAGTTCCCAAATACCAAGAACTCTTTCTAAATTTGGCAAATAAACCACTTCACATTATATCATAGTCATTTAGGTACTGCCCGAGGTTTTGGCAAGGACATTATAAATTGGAGTAAAGGTACCATAGTAGTACTCAAATAAAAATATAAGATGATATTGACAATATCACCTTCTTTATAAAAAATGAAATTGTACCCTAGTGTGATTTTAAAAAGAATATAGTGATAATTTTGCTTAATTCATCAAATAATAAAACATTTATCCACAGTTATTGTTTTGTATTTAGAAACACTTATGATCGGCAAACACATGAAAAACAATCATTTTTTTAAACATATAGATAATCTCACAGATTAGAGCTGATGTATACAAAGTATGTGAAATGCAGTAAAAACATATTCGTACTAGGTTTAGAGAAAAAGCAGGCCTGGAATTTTCTTATAATGGAAGGAATCCTATAAATTATCATGTTGATTGATTTCATGTATGAAGATGGTCATCTGCAGACTCGTTCTGAGATATTCTTTCATCAGAACAAATGATAGAATGAGTGATGCTCCTCTCACTCAGGAAGAGATGGAAGACAATCCGTGCACACAAAAACAGTGCCTTTAAAAAAGAAACCACAAACATTTTCACTGATGGTAGAACTTCCCTTTCTGAAAGTACTATGAATACTATGAATAAAATATAACCATTAGATAAAACATGGGCCAACATGTATTAGACACATTCTAAATCTGACTTCTAATAGTACAATGATCCATATAACTGTACCAAAAAGGACATTTTCTATGAAAAACTGCCATTTGATATTCACCAAGAATACTACTATTCTTAATGACATAACTACAAATATACATATGTCTATATATACACACACACACATATAAACACATTCACACATATACACATATATTCTGAAAATGTTAGATTTGACAGAAATTGGCCAGAGTTTGCTAATACAAATGACCTTTCTTTCAGTTCTCTAGGGGACATTTATGAACATGAGATTCATCATTTTGGACTCGGTTTTCAAAACTATCTTTAAAGATTCAAAATGATTTCCTTGAGACTTTTTTCTGGAAAACTATGATCTAATTCTTTACTTTTTAATTTCCTCATATAGTAAGAGAAAATACTTGTGCAAAATACAATCGTTTTTACTTTATAAGTATTCATTTGATGACCCTTCATTTCAGATGTAGAATTACCCACTATAAAAATTCTGTAATTAGCCTAGCTGCCATTCATATATGAGAGCAAATAAGAAGTCAGCTTCAGGTATGTGGACCTCCAAGATTTATCTTTCTTTAAAACATAACAAATAGAAATATTCACTTCAGCTGACTGACTTTTGAATCAAAACCAGTCTTTAAAAAATCAAATTCTCAAGAATTATGAGTTGAACAGTGAAATCAATTGAGTGTATAGATTTAGACACTGAAAACTGTAAACATGTTTCTGAAGAAATTTTGACAATAGTAATTCATGGGCAGTGTAATTAGGGAGAAAATAAAATTAAGTGGTAAAACTATTTCAAAAGACAAAGGAAAATACTGCTGTTTGCAGATAACATGATTGTCCACATAGGCCAGCCAATAGAATCTACTACAAGTATATGTAACTAATAAAAGAACTTAGTAACTTGGCTAGACTAAAATCAATAGCAAAAATCAATAACCTTTCTGTGTCTCAGCAGTAGTCAGCTAGAACATATAAAATACTATTCACAATACAAACAAACAGCAGTAAATCAGCTGGGAAATGTAGATAGAAGGGAGATAGATACACATGCATACTCAGCCTCTGCTTTTGAGCCAGTTTTCTACTATGTTATGCATCATATAGTATTTGGCTAGGAAGGTCTTCATGGATCTTGTAGGTACAATTTATTCATTTTACTATAAACTCCCATTAAGGAGTTACATAACTTAGCAAGGGTCACCCTACATTTCGTTTTACTGAGACATTACCCCCTGGTCTTTGCCTGACTCGTTATCAGCTCCAAGTTTTTGAACTACAAGACCCCCTGAAATACATCTTTTCTTCTCTATCACATTTTATTTCTTCTACCTTCAAATAACCACATACTTGTTTATTTTCCCCACTCATCCAATGGTTGTTTGTTCTCTCCATCTGGTTTTTTATCTTATAATAGTTGTCATGCTGCTAAGGAACTCCGTACCTTTGAACAAATTCTTCAAGTACTTTGTTGGTTTTTTTTTTTCCAGTAAGTATTAAATCTGTTAATAATCAAATATGTTACCATTGGAATTTATTTATAAAGTTCTTCAGTTGCAACTTTTAAATTAAAAGTTGTGTAATAGTTTTTCCATTGTATTTTGGCATCTAGTACTGCAGGAAAAAAATACCTTAGAACATCATAGTTACATTTTGTAGTTAATCTCTTTTTAGAATACTGGTTTTTTGTTTATTTGTACTTTTGCTGTTGTTTATTTGTCCTTTTAATCTTCATAGTTCAAATATGTTGCCAAAACTTGTCTAGATATGGGTTTATTTCACCAGTTTTCCCTTGCAAAAACCTCTGAGTCAACTCAATTTGGGGGCACCGATCTTGCTTTAATTTTGGAGATTATGTGAAATGTGCTAATCTATTCATTCTCTTTCTTTTTCTTTCCAAAATATCTGTTTATATGTTCTCCTTATTGCTTATCTTTCCCTAGTGGGTTTTTTTTTTTTTTTTACCCCTTTCTTAGAAGTCTATTTTTTTTATCCTTCCTGTCACTGATTTATTTAGATTTTTAACGTCCTTAGGTTATGTGGTTGTGGGCAGACTAACAGTTGTAACCTGGAGGATCCTAAATTCTATCTGGGCTTACACCTCAGTTTTGTGTAGAAAGATGGAAGGATTCTGGGTGGACAATAACTGCTACCATTTTATTTTATTTATTTATTTAATTTTTTTTTTAATAACTGCTACCATTTTAAAAAGCTAGGTGATTTCACACAAGTCCAGATTTTAGATTTCTAATAAAAACTCTAAAACTTTGGGAGCAATGGGACTGTATTAGCAAAGAAAACACTGGCTAGTGTTGTAAAACTCAATGACGAATGCCCCCTTGATATACATTCTTGCTTCTGTTGACTCTGCTTCCAACCTTTTATGATCTTTTTTTACACCTTCTTCACTTCACTCCTTTAAATCACTTGGATGATAGGCATTACTTCTGCTGTATTTTCTCTTTCCAAATAATGCAATTTCCTCTCAACTGTTTTTTGAGATTTCTTTATCCTCACACTTTACTTCTTTGGGGGTAGTTTCTACAATTTCACTTAAATATGGCTCCAGATTTTAAATGTTTAAAATCAGGGTTTTTTTTCCCCTATACAAATAAAATGATAACATTACATTGTAATTACTTAAAATTTTAAATTATAATTTTATAACTTGAATATGAAGCTTAATAAATGTAACTCTCATTTAAATTCATAATATTTACTGGTAAAGTTAAACTATTTTCACAAAAAATTTTTCATATATATCTTATATCTATATCATATCTATATCATCATCTATAGCTAACCTATGTGATCTATATCAATGCCTATTTTTGTAAATGGGAGACAATTTCAGCAGAATTATGTTGTCAGCTATGATTACCAGACAGTAAGGAATTACACTATCTTTTCTACTTATTCTTTTGAATATAGACTATCTTAGGGTTGCCTGGGTGGCTCAGTCAATTAAGCGTCTACCTTCAGCTCAGGTGATGATCCTAGGGTTCTGGAATGGAATCCCGCATTGGGCTCAGGGAGTCTGCTTCTCTCTCTCCCCCCCCCACCCTCATGCTCATTCTCTCTCTCTCTCTCACTTTCTCTCAAATAAATAAAGGAAAATCTTAAAAAAAAAAGTCTTATAATATGAGATATGCCAATATTTACTAGTTCTAATTTTTTTCAATTAACAATGCATTCTAAAACACTCTTCTATGCTTTTCAAATATATGCTTCTTTCATTTTCTTCTCCATCCTAACGTGCATCTCATAAAAAGAATTAATATGCATGAAATTTAAATAATGACCAGTGTAGTAATTTAGAATTCCTCTTCTTTTTTTTTTTTAAAGATTTTATTTATTTATTTGACAGAGAGAGAGATCACAAGTAGGCAGGAGGCAGGCAGAGAGAGAGAGAGGGAGAAGCAGGCTCCCCGCTGAGCAGAGAGCCCGATGTGGGGCTTGATCCCAGGACCCTGAGATCATGACCTGAACTGAAGGCAGAGGTTTTAACCCACTGAGCCACCCAGGCACCCCTAGAATTCCTCTTCTTGATCAGAATACACCCGGGAAACAATTTGGCATGGTATGAAACTCAGGGGGGTAAGAAATATTTACTTTAGATGTTTAAGTTGTAGATAAATGCTTCTGTATTCTTATGATTATTTTCTTGGTTTGAGTAGTTGACAAACAATGTTATACTAGTTTCAGGCATACAACATAGTGATTCGCTAGGTCTATACATTATGCTATGCTCACCACAAATGTAGCTACCATCTACCATCAGACAACACTATTACAATACCATCAACTATTCCCTATGCTGTACCTTTTATTCCCATGACTTATTCATTCCTTAACTGGAAGCCTGTATCTCCTTTACCCATTTTGCCCATCTTCCACTCCCTTTCCCTCGGGCAACCATCAGTTTGTTCTCTGTATTATAGGTCTGGTTCTGCTTTTTGTTTGCTTATTTATTTGTTTGTTTTATTTTTTAGATTCCACATATAAGTGCAATCATATGGTATTTGTCTTTTTTTTTTGTCTGATTTATTTCACTTAGCTGTAATACTCTCTAGGTCCTTTCATGTTGTCACAAATGGCAAGATCTCATTCTTCTTTATGAGTGAGTAATATTCCACATCGTATTCATATATATATATATAATTCATATATATTCATATTTGTATATATATATTATATCTTCTTTATCCATTTATTTATTGATGGACACTTGGGTTGTTTTCATATCTTGACTATTGTACATAATGCTATGATAAACATAGGGGTGATTATATCTTTTAAAATCAGTGTTTTTGTTTTCTTTGGGTAAATACCCAGTAGTGGAATTATTGGATCATTCAGTATTTTGATGACATCTTCACCAAATGTTTTTATTTATATTAACCTTAAATATATATTTCCTCTGATTTAGTCATGTTTAAAGATGATGATATTTGAAGATGATAATGTCTTTTATATGTCTGGATTATGAACATCATAAAAATTGAAGATAATTTTTTGAAGGTACAAACATGCTGAGTGACAGACATTCTGTGGATCATTTATAGTTACTCTTCAGCTACTACTCTTGAAATAAGTTGATTTTTAAATGAAGCCAGTTCTTCTGAGGCTTTGGAGTACTGTGATTTTCTTCATCCTTAAGTTAAAATCAGTAATGTGTTCAGAAGAAATAAATGTAGTTTAAGTAAAACACAAAACTTTGTGATGATAAAGTGCTTTGTAAAAGAATTTTTTAACAGATAATGATTTTTATTTATTTATTTATTTATTTATTCATTTGACAGAGATAGAGAGATCACAAGTAGGCCGAGAGGCAGGCAGAGAGAGAGGGGGAAGCAGGCTCCCCGCTGAGCAGAGAGCCTGATGCGGGGCTCGATCCAGACCCTGAGATCATGACCTGAGCCGAAGGCAGAGGCTTTAACCCACTGAGCCACCCAGGCGCCCCAGATAATGATTTTTTTTTAATTTATTTGACAGAGACACAGCGAGAGGGAACACAAGCAGGGGGAGTAGGAAAGGGAGAAACAGACTTCCCGCTGAACAGGGAGCCCGATGTGGGGCTCGATCCCAGGACCCCGAGATCATGACCTGAGCAGAAGGCAGATGCTTAATGATTGAGCCACCAGGCACCCCATGTAATGATTTTTTAAGTAAAACTATTTAAGAAGTACATGTGTCTAAAAAAAAAAGTTTTGTTCCATAAAAGACATGATTCAACCCAGTACAGTTATGGATTATTCTTATTTGCACTAGCTCTCTGTTTTACCTCTCCAGGAGGCAGAACTTTTCATATTTTAGGAAATTATGATAGGAAAAAATTAGAGTCAAAGTTTTTTTAAAAAAAGATTTTATTTATTTTATTGGAGAGAGAGAGTGGGAGAGAGAGAGCAGGAGCAGGGGGAGAGGGAGAAGTAGACTCCCCACTGAACAGGGAGCCCGAAGCGGGGCTCCATCCCAGGAGCCTGAGATCATGACCTGAGCCGAAGGCAGATGCTCAACGAACTGAGCCAACCAGGCACCCTTGGAGTCAAAGTTATTTAAATGCTCTTTAAGCCTTTATCAAGGTGACATTGTTCATTAAACTGAACATTTCCTAATCAAATAATTCTATTTTCCTCACTAAACCACTTCTTTCCAGATATTTAATAACTTTATTATTAATAGTTTAATAATTCTATTTTTCTTGCTAAGCTACTTCTTTCCAGTTTCCCTTAAAACCATACAGCAATCTTTAAAAAGATTAGAGCATTTTTTTAAAAGATCTTATTTATTTATTTGACAGAGAGAGATCACAAGTAGACAGAGAGGCAGGCAGAAGGAGGGGGGAAGCAGGCTCCCACTGTGGGTCTCGATCCCAGGACCCTGAGATCATGACCTGAGCCAAAAGCAGAGGCTTAACCCACTGAGCCACACAGGTGCCCCAAAGATTAGAGCATTTTTAAGTGAAATTTGTGGAGGTATGGTTATCACATAAGAAAACACCCCAATTTGAAATGTATATTTTGATATCTTTTGACAAATTTATACACTCAAATCATCAACATAATCAAGATACAAGCTATTTCCATAACTGAAAGATTTCCCTTGTTTGCCATTCTTGGTGATGCTAATAAGGCTGTTAGAGATATTCACAAATTTCGCAGATGCTTTTATTTTGACTGAGCAGGTATAAAAGTTTCTGTGTGGCATAAATTCACTTTCTCAGTTTATAATGTATACAATCTGTAGCTCTGATAGAATTAGGTAGATCACTTTATGCCAGTTGAAGACAGTGAGATGCACCCTGGGGTAAGTCTTTTTTGCGTCCTGTCATCTTGGATACTACTGACAGCATTTATCTTTCATGGCTATCATTCATGTATTGAACAGACATTTTAAGAATGTTTTTCTCTGAATTCCTTTTATAACACTCCATACTCTCCTGGAGACATTGTAGAATCACTGTTACCTTCATCAACACTATGAAGTAAAAATGAATAGAATGATAGTAAAAAAAGTCTCAAATTAACTAATTTCAGAATTATCCATATAGTAAATAATATCTGTATCTAAATATTACAAAATGAGAAAATTCTGGGGTTAAATAGAGAAATATATTATTATAAAATGTAGCAGAATGTAACTAATAAAGTCTCCATAAACCATAATTAACCTTTCTAGTTCCATTCTGAAAAAACGTTACAATTTATATCACCCTTCAGATGAATTGCATTTGTAACCAAATTACATGGAAATGCATAATGATTATAACTTAATGTGTATATTGAACATTTGACAAAAAATTTCTTTTGGTGAATAAAAGCTATTCTTTTTCATTTTTCATTTTTTCATTTTTCCTTTAAAATAATTTAAAACAAATAGCTAACAATAACTTGCACTTGAAACCAAAGTTCCATTTAAGTGCCCTAAACAGAATAGATAATAATATGACCAGGTACATGTGCTGGGTTTTAGTAAGTTCACTGTGAAGTATATGCTAGCACCATGTGAAGTGTCATTATTTGGAGCAGAAAGCATTCCTGGGAGCTAAGAACTCTGAGGCAAACTCCTGGATATGCCACAGTCTTTAAATATTAGTCTCACAAGTTGATGAAACTGCTATTGAATGTATGTTGGCAAATTCAGAGTTGTTCAAAATTCAGCTCACTGTAATTGACTGTTCCTTTATTATTATTGGCCAGAGGACTTGTAAGTCCCTTCAGATCCTCTAACACAAGGAGGGTGGGGCACACCCAGTTTCAACATCCAACCCCAGTTAAAAGGAACCCATTTTTGGCCCCTTTATTTGCTAACACTGGCTCCTGTCCCACACGATCTGACAGTCATTGTCCCCTCCAGCAGTATCACTCCAAGTGCCGAACGATAGCAGCAGGGTGCTGCAAAAAGGTCTCCCTCTCAGGAGTCTCTAAGGTATTCAGGGGAAAGAAGGGCATGCCTTGTTAATCTCTTGGTAACCCTTTTATTCACATCCTGGTTTGGCTGGCCACACCACTGTTGCACTGGGGCTTTGCTATACCTTTCCTGTGCTCCTGTCTACACTCTGTAGGCGGAAGTCATATGGAGCCTTATTCTAATGCTAATGGACTGGCTAGGTGGCAGAACCCATGGTCACTGTGTCTTTTTGTGCATTTGTTATTATTATTGTTGAAGGATAATTAGTTTTATTCTTTTTCTCCCAGTTTTATTATGATACAATTGACATGCATCACTGCATAAGTGTAAGGTGTACAGCATAACAGCTCCACTTACATATATTATGAAACAATTACTGCGATAAGTTTAGTTAGCATTCATCATCTCCTACAGGTACAATAAAAAGAAAGAGCAAAAAGAGAGAAAAACCTCCTTGTGCATTTAGAGTTGGATGCAAGTGTCGGTGGCACAAAGAAGCTGGATGAAATATCCTTGAGAAATTTGAGCTCTGCAGCCACGGCAGGCATGCTCAGAGCTTTCAGGGTTAGTCAAGGGCCGAATGTTGCTTTTGGTGGCATGCCTTGTCCCCCCACAGGAGCTGGTTCTCTTCAGCATAATGTGTGCTCTTCACTGTAATATTTCAACAACATCTCTCTGCACTAGCCTGCCACTGAAAACCATAGAGAGTTTCTCTGGAATGAATCAACCATGGTTTATTTGCTTATTGTCAAAGGCTTTCCTCATTTTTTGAAAAAAATAAAACAAAACAGTCTTCAAAACTATCTGTAACTGCTGTGTGTTTTTATGTGAGTACCCATGTGTATATTCATCAATTTATTTCTGGGTGATTCATGCTGAAATGGTTTTTTATTTGTTTGCCTTGTCTTAACCAAGATCTATTAAGCAAAAAAGAAAGCTAAAGTTGTGTATAAAGAAGCTATTTCTGTTTGGGGGCTTATTCATTTATGTAACAGTATGAGTAAGCTGCTGACTCAGAAGACTTCATGCTTAAGTGATCTTATAGAAAGGTTTACATTTTTTAATTTTAACTGTATCAGCTGTCATTTCACTGATTTTTAAAATTGCATAGTAACACCATCAGCTGTCATTTCACTGATTTTTAAAATCGCATAGTAACACCATTTACATAATACTTTGACAGAAAAAGGTTTATATATACACCAATATATATAATATATGCTTATTATATATATACAGCTATATGTATAAAATTTATATGTAAGAATTAAGAATTTGTTGGTTAACAGGGAGAAAATATTTTCAAAATAATATTTTCATTTCTACTTGTCAGATTAGCCAATGAAACAAGACAAAATATAACTCAAATTATAATCATATAATATTTTATTCAATAGACTAACTGGATACACTTATTCACAATACATCCTTATTATCTTCTGTCTAATTGCAAAGGAGAAAGAGTCCCTCCTTGTGTTTTCTTTCGATCTTAACCCTTTTTTCTCTTGTCTCCTGCTGGATTTATTTTTTCCCAAAGTAATTGGTCCTATTTTTCTCATACCTTCAAATTCTCCTGCATTACCTGCTCATTCCTCTCCATATACATGGATTTCAGTTACCTTTTCCTCAATTAAAGTTTCCTTTCTTGATCTTACACTAAATCAGCTCTCTCCTTTTCATTTCAGAACCTTGCAAAGGTCTATGCTACTTTCACTTATGTCTTTTCACCCACTGGTTTCTGACCCCAACAGACTCCATTGCCCTTTTTTTTTTTTTTTTTAGATTTTTAAATTTATTTACTTGACAGAGAGAGAGAGAGAGAGACAGTGAGAGAGGGAACACAAGCAGGGGGAGTGGGAGAAGGGGGAAGCAGGCTTCCTGCAGAGCAGGGAGCCTGACTCAGGGCTTGATCCCAGGACCCTGCAATCATGAACTGAGCCCAAGGCAGACCCTTAAGGACTGAGCCACCCATGCACCCCTCCATTGCCTTTTCAAGGGTTACCTATATCCTTTGACTTAATGAAACTGTGAAATCTAATCATCTCAAATGAATATTAACTCTGCTTATTACTGAAGTCATTTATTTCTCAAAGCAACTAAATTCAGAAAGTAGCATGTCTTTTTTGTTTTTTCCCAAATACTTTTATTTTATTTTTTCAGTGTTACAAGATTCATTGTTTATGTACCACACCCAGTGCTCCATGCAATACGTGCCCTCCTCAATACCCACCACCAGGCTCGCCCATCCCCCCACCTCCTCCCCTCCAAAACTCTCAGTCCCTTGTTCTGAGTTCACAGTCTCTCATGGTTCTTCACCCCTCCGATTTCCTC
>CM052883.1:148968467-148979444 GCA_028534135.1 Potos flavus
ACCCAGTGCTCCATGCAATACGTGCCCTCCTCAATACCCACCACCAGGCTCGCCCATCCCCCCACCTCCTCCCCTCCAAAACTCTCAGTCCCTTGTTCTGAGTTCACAGTCTCTCATGGTTCTTCACCCCTCCGATTTCCTCCAATTCATCCCTCCCCTCCCTCTCACAATGTCCTCCATGTTTTTCCTTATGCTCCACGCATAAGTGAGACCATATGATAATTGACTTTCTCTGCTTGACTTATTTCACTCAACATAATCTCTTCCAGTCCAGTCCATGTTAAAATAATCATCCTTTCTGATGGAGGCATAATATTCCATTGTATATATGGACCATATCTTCTTTATCCATTCATCTGTTGAAGGGCATCTTGGCTCTTCCCACAGTTTGGCGATTGTGGCCATTGCTGCTATGAACATTGGGGTACATGTGGCCCTTCTTTGTACTGCATCTGCATCTTTGGGGTAAATACCCAGTAGTGCAATTGCAAGAAAGTAGCATGTCTTAGGTTTTCTAGGCACTGGTGATAGTAGAGCAAAAGATACTGCTCAGAGTCTCAAGGAACTCAGAGTTCAGTGAGGACAGGGGACATGAAACAGCCATAAAATACAAGGCAACAATTCAGAAAGGTTTATTTTCTTGACAGAGGCATGATTCTTGTTATATGTTCATCAAGAATGTTTACTTATCTAGGAACATGAACATTTTTTAATTTAAAGAATTCCACAATTTATTGGAACTTGAGAGGAAATTTGTTAAGCTTGGAGAATGATACTGCTTACAAAAATTGATTTAGATATAAACCATGAATTTTCAACTCAGTAACCATTTAATATAAGCAAATAAAGAACATCACAATTTTAAAAATTAAGACAAGTTGTTTATTTCCCTAAATAACTGTTTTTGTATGCTATGGGAATGCATAGGTCTTACCTTCTAGGATTCTCTCATATTCTCTCATATTTTATTAAAACCTGAATATTATCTTTCAACAACTTAAATACATATGACACATGATCTAGAATTCAGTAATATTTAATGTAGATGTTTGTATAGAGATACAGACAAGTAGATAACACACAGTCTCCTAGGAAAATTGATACATGTCATTTTAAGAAGCCAGTTGATTACCCATTTTCAAGATTTTTTATGACCTATGATAAATCAAACTCTGAATATTTCAGGGAGGGAAATTTTATAAACCTGTACAGGAAGGATAACCTAGAACTCTTATGAAGACAGTTTAAATGAGATCCTACATTGAAGTCACCTAATAATGGGTTGAGACTGATACTTTCCCAAAGAACAGGAATTTTCCTTAATCATTTTTATAATCTGTATAATACATAACCTTGAGAATGGTACAGAAGACAAATCCATGAAGCACCAAGTACCTGTTGGGGCTGTCCCCTTTTCTGAATAATGGGGCCGCAAACAGTTTCTTTTCCTTTTTCTTTTCTTTTCTTTTTTTTACTTTTCTTTTCTCTTTTCTTTTCTTTTTTTCTTTTCTTTCTTTTTTTGATAAAGAGACCACATGAATGGCGAGTGTGGGGGGAGGGACAAGCACACTCCTCACTGAGCACGGAGCCGGATGGGAGACTCCCATCTCATGACCCTGAGGTTATGACCTAAGCCGAAACCAAGAGTGTGATGCTTAACTCACTGAGCCACCCAGGCACTGCAGCAGTTTCTTTTTATAATTCACCAAAAATTTTCGTGTGTTTTGGCTTCCATGGACACAGCTGATTGACCCAACACTAGCCAACAGACATTTCCTGTATAGGCTAGATATCCAGAGCCCAGAGCCTATGAGGTCACCTAGTTTGAGAACTCTGCTCATATGGGATGGTGACTAGAATGACATTCATTCATATTCTCCTTATGATTTTAGGAGAGGCGTAGAATGAGGGACTGTATTACAGAATCAGGGATCATATTATAGTAGAGTCAAAAACAGGAAAGAAGCGTGGTCATAATTACTGGGAAATCAGTAGAGTGGGAGGAAGCAAAAGCTGGCTTCTAAAGGACGACATGCAGCTGTCCAGTGTTTGTTTTGGATCACAAGGGTAGTCATAGTAACTGGAATGCTTTCAACTGCTGTTTCAGTTCTGCAAGGCACAAAAAGATATCTGGGTTTTCTTAATGTATTGTGTTCGGATAATAAATGCCAAACAGTTTAACTGGCCACGTTCTGTTCCTTACAACTTAAAAATGCCTAAGGCAAAAAAAAAAAAAAAATGCCTAAGGCAGTATTTATGCATTATTTAGAATTGAATGGATATTCTACTGCTGTCTCACGCATTTGAACAGCAGGCAAACCTTACACCATATTATTAACATATAGCTTTATGCTTTTTCTAGTATTTTTCCATCGGCAATGATTGTACTTTTGCCAAATAGTATGCACAGCACTACATGCTATTGGTTAAAATTCTTGCTTTCAGGCGCCTGAGTGGCTCAGTTGGTTAAACGGCTGCCTTCAGCTCAGGTCATGATCCCAGAGTCTGGGGATTGAGTCCCGCATCGGGTTCCCTGCTGAGCAGAGTCTGCTTCTCCCTCTTACCTTCCCCCTCTCATGCTCTCTCTCTCTCATTCTCTCTCTCAAATAAATAAAATCTTTAAAAAAAAATTCTTGCTTTTTTATGTATACTTGTAATGTAAAAATGTATTACAAAGAAGACTAATCAATTAGAAGGATTTTTATAATACATTTGCTCTTAGAAAAGTTATAGTTTAAATGAGAACACTTGTTCTTTTGTAATGTATTTCTTATAAATTCAAATAAAATTAGGAAAGTAAATATGATTTTTGCTAGATGGGGTGTAAATAAATGTAGGTTAAATATTTTTGTAATACTTGTTTTTGTACATTTAAAATTTTATGTTATCACATGAATTAATCACCAGAAGCAAATTTACAATATGTAAATTTATTTGGGGGTAACTTTTGAGGTTTTAGCCATTGTTTTTGCATGTGTTCCCCAACTCACAGAAGTAATTAAATAATATAACTACAGAAGGGAAACATTTATCTGAATCATCTCTTTAAAGTGATATTTCACTTGGTGTCATAGCTTGCAATTTTGGCATCTCATGTTATCTAGCACAGTAGCACAGTACCTCATAGTAATGTCTTAGAAATATGGACATATGGACTCTATTCTTTGAATTATTTTAGACTGGCTTTTAACTTCCCCATGTGATGTGCTCCTATGCCTACCATCAGTCTTATTCAATACTCTTTAATGGAAAAATGCATTTTTCAATTTGTTAAGGCACACATTGGTAGGATTTTGCTTTTTACACCTAATGGTGTCTAAGTGATTGAGACAATCATTATTTTCACAGTAAGATCAGAAATTCAAATTAAAAGGAAAAATTTACTCACTCAGAGGCATTTGATTTCATAGAGTTGATACCCATTCCTGGTGTATATTTGACTAGAGGTCTAACGAGATATCCTACATCACTGTTTTAGGTTAATTGAATTTAATTATTAACCCAACTCAGGGGTATGAGCACTTTATTATCCCTGGACAGAGCTGTCACCATTAAATATTATTAGGAAAACTGATATTTCTCTTCATTATTGTTAATAGTAGAACATATGATTTCTTTCATCAATTTTTCAGTTATATTTTTATATTTCAAAATGATAATTCTGCACTAGAAATTTGAGTTAAACACCATAAGTGTTCTTATGCTCTCTCTCTTTTTTAAAGCATGGTATTAGAACTCTTGGAGAAATTGCTATATACAAAATCTTTGGCAGGTAAATGTCACAAAAAGCATTTCCGACATTGTAGCTTCAAAAAAATCATAAAAATATCTTTGAACTAAAAATGAGGGGAGAAGTTAGTAAGAGAAATAGACAAAAAAAGATAAGAAAAACTGAATAGGAGAGATAATAATAGATTACATATAAGATCATATAAAACTTTTTAAATGTTTATATTTTATAATTTTTTAATTTAGAGGAAGAGTTTTTATGTCTGAAAAATGGAATGGAAAATAAGTTTTAGAAATAGATACAACATATAGCTCAATTAGAAGACAATTAATTGCAGGATTTAAAGAGATGACATCAAATGGAAACAAGTTTATTTATTCACAAACTTCTTTCTTGAGATTTTGTGGTCCTTGCCTGAAGTGACAAAATTAGTCATATGAATGTACATTCATACTTAAAACTATGAAAGACCACTTAGAGTGTTCAATCTAAAAAAACAAACAATTTTGGGCCACTTGGGTGGCTCAGTCAGTTAAGCATCCAACTCTTGACTTTAGCTCAGGCCTTGATCTCAGGGTCATGAGTTCAATTCCTGTGTTGGGCTCAACATACAATTTTTACCATTTAAAAAATTTTTAATTGTGCACACTGCATCATAAATGAGAATGCAAATTGCTTTGTTATATAGTAGAAATGCTATTTACCACAACAAAATAATTATTTAATGTTAGGAAAGACATTTTAAGTAGAAATTTTTGTCCCCTGTTGGCCATTATACATTGTAACACTGAGTACTACTTGAAGGCTAAACAAAACATCTTGGGGAAGACACTGTGTAATAAGAAAGAGCATCTCATGAAATCTAAAGAGTAATGCTAGAACTGTGCCAAATCTCCATTTTACCAAATGAAATCCAGAGGGATGGCTGAGAGTTAATTCTTTAAATTCAAGGACAGATTAGTATTTAATATGGTTAATATGGTTAAATACCAATATCTAATATTGGTATTTAATATGGTATTTAATATGGTCGTGAAAAGGTACAAAAGAAAGAAGTGTGATTTATTTTTGTATCAGTAAGGGTCTCAGGAGGTAAGAGAATCAGGTTGTTTATTTAAATGGAGACAGTTTAACAAAATGACTATTTAATAGACGAGTAGACAGGGCTAAGGAAAAAGAATTGTTGATACATGTAGGATTTAGCAATGGTGGCATCTCTTAGCACCCCTGGGACTAGACCATCAAGGGGAGGAGATGGAGTTACCATTTCCCTGTGAAATCAGCAACCATGGAAGATGGGCTGCTCTGAAGGAGCTACAATCACAAGGGAAGGTACTTGTGTTCAGAGAAGCTCCCTGAAACAAGGCAGGGAACAAAAAAAATGCCCTGAGTTCTCTCTCTCCTGGCTGTTTTGTACTTGCCTTGCATTTAACCTAGTCTCAAGCCAGCCAGCAAGGGAGCCCATAGTTACAGCCTCCCAGGGCACAGAGAGAAGGGAAAATACAAGTGGAAAATTCATCGGGAGAGGGAGAGAAAGGTCAAGCAGCAGTATAACGGAAGATTCAGCATCACTATTGAAAACAGGCTTTAGCCTTGGATTATGAAATTGTCTTCCTGCATTGTTCTCATTCATACATTCAATCAGATCTTGGTTAGTTTATTGAGTATCTAGGGAATGCAAGGCACTGGACTTCCATTTCATATCCAAAGATTTACATTAGCATGGAAGGTCTTGATTTTCTTAACATTGACACCATATTTGATCATATCACTAGCAGTATATACAGACAGGGTAAGGGATTATTCAACCAAGAAGGATTTAGTGGAATTTTGTGGGAATTTATAGGACACGACTAATAATGATAAAAATAGTAAAACATGATGTCTTTCTATAGAAGATGCTTCTAGTCTCTGTAACGTTTTTGTGCATATATTAGTATTAAGTACTGACAATAATTCTTTTGTTCCAAGAAATAGAGAAAATAAAAAGGAGAGTAAATTTTCAGATGATAATTGCATATTTTAAACTAGAAATGAAACTAGACCCACTAAAGTTGTGTGCAAGCAACATTTAAATATTTTACATCAAGGAGAGGACTTAAACTGGGGCCTTTAATAGTAGAATAGCATCTATATAGGCAGAAGGGAGCAAGGGAGTATTAGCACAATTTAATATCGGATATGAATTGGTATCAGTAATAATTATTCTTTGTAACAGTAGCTAAGTCCACTATAGTCTGAACATGAATGGTTCTTCTTATCATATATAATTTTATGTTATGGCCAATGTCTGCCTATGAAATAAAAAGTAAATCGTTGATGGTAATGGTTGGATCAAAAAATGAGTAAAATAAATGTTAAAATTGAAAACATGATTTGTTTCAACTACTGGAATTTTTACCGAATTAGTACATTTCATCAGAAAGTTTTATGAAAATATTCGTAATTGGAGAGTTAACTATAGCAACTTCTTTTCCTGTAGACTTCCTCAACATGCTACCTTTCCCACCATTTAGTTTCACTTTTACTAAAATAACTTTGGTATATTTTTGCATAACTTTCACCGAACAGCTATAAGAAATGTTAGTATGTTGTACTTGTAGAGTTGAATGTTCTATGGATGTGACTATAATGAATCATTCACAATATATTGGTAGATAACGGATTCAGGTAAATATTATTTTTCATTTTTATTCTAGCTGGACACACTGACTTTTTCACTTTTTAAGCCAATTGTCAATACTTATAGAAAGAAAATGTGTTGTTTTAATTTTTGTTTTTGCAACATTGAAAAGAATATGACCAATGGCCAATTTCAGGTCAACCACCTGGCAAATATTGCACTAATGGTTAAAAGTGGAATAGAAACATTAAGTCTTAAGGCAAGACCCCACAATCTTCAGATCACTCAACACTCTGAGCACATTAAACTGTTTCTTTTCTCCAGCTTTTCATGCCGGACATTTGTTTTCTGTTTAGTTATTATGCTGTCTGAAGTGTTTACTAGGCATTTTGCCCAGTTAGTTTCATTTTTACAACTTAATTTACACTAAATTATCAGATTTAGCTTTGAAGATATGTATTTAACATTATAATTTTTACGTTTATAATTTCATGGTGTAATTTTTTTAATCCCTGAAAAAACACAAAAAAGAAATATAAATTATAAGGTTTATTTTTCACCAGAGTATTATTTTCAAGTCAAGTTGTAAATAAAATCTAAATGCTGAGAAACTGTATATTGAAATAATCAACTGCTGAATTTAGATATGAATAAGATTTAAAATTCAAAAATGTCATAGTATAATTTTATTTGTATAATAAACAAAATTATACAGAGACCAGATTTACTCATAATTATGTTTATTAACATTTTTTATTGTCCATATTTAATTTGTTGACTCTAATTCTGGTGAAATACAAAGTAAAAGGCAAATTGCTGCATTGCAACCAGTACTATAAAGAAGGAAGCACAATGCTTTCCAAACTTCTTCAGGTACTAGAAAAAGCATGTTCCACATCTAGTAATACTTCTTATATGTGGGGTTAAATAGAAGACTCATATTTGAGAAGTGCCTGGCACAGGAAAGGGCTGTGCAGCAGGTTGTGGTTCAAGCAGTTATGCCATCTTGACAGGATAATTGACCCTGAACATCAGGAGAAGGTAGACTTTATGATACAATGGAGGCGGGGAGTGGTATGTGTGGAACCCCTCTACTCCCTTGCCTGACCATGGGTGAACATAGCAAACCTTCCCTGAAAAGAGCATATTAACCAGTGACTTAGACGTCCTCAGAAATGAGGGTTTAAGTAACTCTGCCAGGTAAGCCAAGAACTGAAGAGGTGACAGCTCAGAATGGATAATGCAGGATGTCAATAATGTGTATTAGCTGTAGACTGAGACAATTGGCAATCATGAGGGCTTTACTTCTTTCCACTAACCTCCATTTTCCAAGTTCCTCTCAAGAAGAGAGGATCGCAGGAGTTGCTGCTCAATGTGTGTGATGTGTGTGAAGGAGTGGATTTGCACAGTACAAGACGTGATCTGTAGCAGCCAGGGAGTACAGCTCGCAGACTCCAATTACACGTATGTTAAACTGTTTGATATTATCCTACAATCTATTGGGCCTTTATTTTTCTTGGTATTTTTTTCTCTTTGCTTTTCAGAATCAATAATTTCCCTCTCTCTCTGTCTCCAGTTTCACATGAACATTTCTTAAGACATTCACATTCACATTTACATTTGCATCTCTAAAGACCTTTAAATGTATTTTGTATTTCAGATATTATTCTTTTCATTTCTGTAATATTTATTTGGCTTTTAAAAAATAGTTTCTGTTTTTTCTGCTAAAACTTACCACTTGTTCCATCATTATGACCATTTTTTACTTTAGATCCCTAAACATTCAAATTTTAATTGTTTTAAAGCCCTGCCTAATGATTTCCTCACAAAGATCATCTTGTGGTTGATTTCTATTATTTTCTTTTGAATATGGGTCGTATTTTCCTGTTGCTTCCCATGTGTAGAAATTTTTGATTACTTGTGTAGTGTGTATGAAGGTTATTAAGACTCCAGATTCTGCTATCTACTACATAGTTCTATTCATTCTGGCACTAAACACTAAACACTCTCCCTGTGGTGAGCCGTGGGTGAAATCTCAACTAAGTTTTCTTATCCTCTCATTGATTACTTGTAGGTTGTAGGTTTACTTTATGCGGGTATATAATTCAGGAATCAGCCAGGGATTTGGATATAGTTTAAAAACTGATTTTGTGGTTCCTTTTACTATGGCCACTTGCCCCTGGAAATTCTCCCCTTAGTTTGCTTGCAATTGTTTTGGAAACCCAAGCCCTATTATCTGACATTAAAGCCATTAAATCTTCTTTCTGAGTGTTTCCACAGTATGTAGTTTAAACAGGGTATTCCAGTGAAAAGCTGCACAAATTTCAATCTTATAGAGTTTCCTTGTTTAAAGGTCCAAACTTACTTCTATTTCTACCTGTATTCATTATTCTCCAGTACCATGAATTTTTTTTTTTTCCTGGAAACTGTAATCAATATCTGTAGGAGGGCAAGTCCAATACAAGCTGTTTTGCCATTATGATCAGGAAAATGAGTCTGTTCATACCAATGCAGTTGATAACATCTTTGTTCTAAGCTATCATTTTATTAGTTTTCTATTTGTTTCACTTGTCTCTTACATTTCACCTCTATCCTATATTTTTTTGCATAATGAAGTAATCTTTCATTAACATTATCATTGTATTTTCCTCTTTATTATAATCACAAATTATTCATTAACTTAATATATTTTAGTGGTCATTCTAAAGGTTGTCTTATGCATCCATTACTTACTACAGTCTAACATAAATCAATAGTTTCACCACCTCATAAACAGTGTCAGGACTTTATAACTCTAAATCACTTTAACTACCACCTACTTTATGTGTCAATGTTCTTGCGTATTTAATTGTTTATATGTTTTATTTCAAATACAGTTTGTTAGTTTTGCTATATACAGTTACATATTTTCTCTTTCCATTCCTCTTCATTCTTTTTATATCTATGTGCTTCAGTCTAGCATCATTTTTTTTCTTTTTTTCTTCTTTTTTTTGTATTTCTAAAGAGAAGTGAGTGCAAGGACGGGAGGGACAGAGGGAGAGGAAGAGAGAGAATCTCAAGCAGGCACCACGCCCAGCATGAAGTCTCAAGCAGGGCTCCATCTCATAACTCTGAGAACATGATGTAAGCTAACATCAAGAGTCAGATGCTAAACTGACTGAGCCAACCAGTCTCCCCAGCATCATTTTTTTCTGCTTGAAACTTTTCCATGAGTAATATTATTAATTTCTTCAGTCTTTTTTGTCAGGAAAGACTTTAATTTTCCTGTCATTTTCCAAGGTTTTTTTTCACTAAATATTAAAATATAGGGCCTTAGTTTATCATTAAAAGATGCTATTCCATGGTCCTTTGATGTACATCATTTGTGTTAAGAAGTTTACTATAAATGTCATGCTGCTTCTTTAGAGGTGATGTGTCTTCTTTTCTGTAGCTACTTTTATATATTTTTTGCTTTTTATTTTCCTCAGTTTAAATATTGTGTACCTAAATGTGTGCTAATATGGCTTATTGTTAGCTTTCCCTAACTCTTCTCTTTTTAAAGCTGCAATTACACAGATGATTGACATTTTAACTGTTTTTTATTGTACTTTAACTGTTTTTCATTTTTGAAAAAAAAAAGCTATTTTTTGACTTTAGTCTATTTTCTCTCTTCTTCACCTAAATATTTTCTACTGACCTGTCTTTCAGTTAACTACACTCTCTTCTACTGTGTCTAATTTTCCTTTAACCTATCTGTTAAATGTATAATTTATGGTATTTTTAAATTATATAATTTTTATTTTATTTTTAATTTATTGACTCTAATTCTGGTGAAACACTTCCCAACTTAATTTATATGTCTTCCATTTTTTTCTATTTTGATGACAAAAACCATAGTTAGATATAAGTTTTACTATGATAACCCCAATACCAGGATCATTTATAGTCCTTATTACTTCTATTTTTTTCTATTACTTCCTGGGTTTTAAATATCTCTTCAAGTCCTTGGCATAACTCTGGATTAAAAACTACATACTATTTAATAAATAATTTAGAAGTGGTGGGTAACATTATCATCTGTCTTTACTAGGGAGATAGAATTGAGGTGTGCTCCTTAATCTAATCCAGAATCAATGACTCCAAATTCCATTACAGTTTGTTAAGGATTTGTCCCCTTGTCATTCGACCCTCACCTCCCTATCTCTAGTGGGTAGCTTTCAAAGGGTTCCAAACTCTAGGGAAGTCCCAGGGGTCACTCTACTATTCCCCTGCTCTCCTGAGTATTATGAGGCTGGTTAAAACTTCATTTTGCCCTTCTGAATGTTTTCTTTGACTTCTATTTAAACTGCTTTCTGCCCAGCCTTAGAATTCATCATTTTGTCACAGGTAAGCCAACAGATAGAGTCTCTGATATTGCTCCTTATTTAACCTTCATGTCTCCAGTTTTTATATTTTCAGGCTCAAAAAACTTCCATAATTTCTGCCAGTTTTCTGGTGTTTAATAGTAGAAGTTACCCTGTTTGCTCCATCCTCAGCCTTTTGACCTCAGCCCAGAATCACCAAATACCAAAAGAATACAACCACTTCAGAATGTTGGCTTACCTCTCTGTGCAAGTCAGTTATCTGCATGAATTTCTCATTTGAA
>CM052883.1:148979544-149015920 GCA_028534135.1 Potos flavus
CTTCTTCTTCTTCTTCTTCTTCTTCTTCTTCTTCTTCTTCTTCTTCTTCTTCTTCTAGTTGTCCTCTAAGGAAGGTGTACTATATCCACTTTATCATAGCCCTGAGTGGAGCTTTGGTATCCTATTTAAAAAGAACAAAACAATAAACATATTTCAAAATATCTTCTCAAGCTAATAGTATATCATGGCACTTCACAAAAACAAAGTGAACACATTAAACAACTAACAGGTTTTTGTTAAATTAGGTTATGCAAATCCATGTTCACTATTTTATAAAGTTCATGGTTTTGTTAAAGTTATAAAAGCATGTGTATTCTTTCAAAGATTTTATTGTCTCCATGCATTAGATCTCCATGGATTATTTAATGAATTTTTCATTGCCCTTGGCCATACTTATGCAAGAGATTAAAAATCTATGTTATTTTTTTCTCTTAATACTGTGGGCTGATGATTTCTTCTTGTCACACCTGCTAATTATTTAGAAAAGATCTTTAAAGTAGCTGAACATTGGTAGAAGCATAATTGCTTCAATGATTTTTTGATTCCCAAGCCATTTATAGCTTGAATGTCTTCTACTTCAGTGTCTTTAAGTACAATTAGATGGTCTGACATATCCTTGTTTTTAAGGAGATGAGACAATGTGCATACACTAAATTTGTTCTGTGGGAGATAGATATCAGTTACTAGTGTCTCACATTGTTTTTCAGCCAATATAATGTTATCTTTTGATCACTCTGAACCAACTTATCTCTGTTTTTTTCATGACTTACTGTTATTGTGAAGAATGTCAACTCTTCACAATTGTACCCTTGCCAGTCAGTGTAAGATTAATATCTTCAAGTTAGTAATAGGGTAAGGTTTCTGTCTTTTTGCTCCTTCCCCATCAGGGGCAGGGAGTCGTGGGGTGGGGGGGAATGAAACAAGATGGGATCATGAGGGAGACAAACCATAAGAGACTCTTAAACTCAGGAAACAAACTGAGGTTTGCTGGTGGGTAGGGGGGTATGGATAGGGTGGCTGGGTTATGGACATTGGGGAGGGTATGTGCTATGGTAAATGCTATGAAATGTGTAAGCCTGATGATTCACAGACATGTACCCCTGGAGCAAACAACATTATATGTTAATAAAAAAATTAAAAAAAAAAAAGAAATCCATGTCACTTCAATTAATGTGAACACTCGGGAACTTTCAGTTACTGTCAAATGGGGCCTCTAGGTGTCACTGTTCCATTGGTAAACCGTGCTGTAGCCACTCAATCCGTTTCTCATCCAAAGATCTTAATCACTTTTTACTAAGAAATTCTCAAATGTTTGATGGTTTACTGGCACTGGACTTACCATACTTATAACATTATAAGAGAGATAAGTGGGAATATAGTTAGGATTATGCTTTGTCTCAACCACGTGAAAATGATACTCTAATGAAAGTTTCTTTCATAGACTTTGATTTTTTTTTTTTTTAAAGATTTTATTTATTTATTTGTCAGAGCCAGAGACAGAGAGAGAGAGAGCACACTGGCAGGGGAAGCGGCAGGCAGAGGGAAAAGCAGGCTCTCTCTAAGCAAGTAGCCCAATGTGGGACTCAATCCCAGGACCCTGGGATCATGACCTGAGCTGAAGGCAGATGCTTAACCAATTGAGCCACCCAGGCATCCTGCATAGACTTTGATTTTCTGTAATAACTAATTACAAATAAGAGAGGCACTTAAACAACAAAATAAATGGAACTCTTGTAGTGTCATAAAATAAGGAAGTTCTCATAAAACCAAAAGATAGGACCGTGTCAAAGGGACAAAGGGGCCAACCTGAATGAACTACCAATAGCTAAGCTAGAATAATTTGAGCAATAAAATAAATAAGATAGTATTGAATTATATCTCAAAGTATGAAATAAATATGCATAAGTCCATATTGGTATTAATACATAAATCACTATATAAATAGGGAAGAAGGGACAAATCTTCCCTACAGAAAAATTCCAAATAATTTAGGTAGACACTCTACTTCAAGAGGTGGAGCCTAATTTTTCTCAAACCTCTTGAGTGCAAGCCAGAATCTATGATATCCTTTGAAAAAACTAGAGTGCAGAAAGAAGGAAAAAAGTAGTTCCACAGTAGAGAAATTCAACAAACATTACCTTGGTCAAGAGATAAAAGTTAACCTCACCAGTTACAAGTCATGTTGCTAGTATCTTCATATAATGTGATAAGAAGGTTGCCTCACTTCTGTAGTGTCTGTTTAAAAAACCTATAACCCCATTCTAATCATAAAAAATAAAATCAGTTAAGCCCAAATTGAAGGCGATTCCACAAAATACCTGACCAGTACTCCTCAAAACTCTCAAGATCATGAAAAACAAGGAAAGACTGAGAAACCATAGAAGGCCAGAAGAAACTGAGAAGACAGGTTATCTATAATAATGTGTTATCCGGGATGGGCTTCTAGAATAGAAATAGGTCATTAGTGGAGAAACTAATGAAATTTGAATAAAGCCTGGAGTTTAGTTAAAATAAATGAAATAAAACATTAAATGTGGCTTAGTAAGTCATAGTTTGACCAATAGTGTGTATATTAATTTGGAAAATTTTTTAACCAATAGTATATATATTAATATGGAAATTTTTGAGTTGCACAAGTATGAAACGAATAAGCTATAGTTTTTACATTTTTAAAATTTAATTTCTATCATCTTTCTATAGATTATGTTATAGTGATCACTGATATTTTTTGTAGGGGTAGGGGGATATTTGAGGTACTATGTACAAATCAATATCTGTATAAACATGTCAAACAAAAATCATGATACTCATGGCAATTTTATCATGTTAGTAACAGACTCATTATCAGTCTCTAATCCCACAGTTGGTTATCACTATAGGAATAACACAACAAACTAGAATGAAACCAGAAGTGTCCCCTAGGCCCAGAACTGATATCTAGATCATTCTATTTATCCTTACCTATAATTTTTGTTCTAGAAAAAGACACTTAAAGATGGGAAAAATAAAATTTAATGGTTAAAAAACTTACCTGAGGATACACTAAAGCTTTTGATGAAATTTTCCATCTCCTAGGGCATATATACACGTACGGCTATTTACCTACTACATCTTTTTTAGCACTATGATCGACCTCACCATGTTGTGTGATGTCTTAACCAATATATCTTTCTTTACACAATGCAGTATTTGTAATAGTGAATTCTTTTCTTTTTTTTTTTTAAAGATTTTATTTATTTATTTGTCAGAGAGAGAGAGCACAAGCAGAGGGAACAGCAGGCAGAGGGAGAGGCAGGTTCCCCGCTGAGCAAGGAGCCCGATGCAGGACTCGACCCCAGGACTCTGGGATTGTGACCTGAGCCAAAGGCAGATGCTTAACCAGCTGAGCCACCCAGGTGTCCCTAGTGAATTATTTTCTTAACTTGTTTTTTCAGGGAGTCATATCCAACAATATACTGATTGTTAGATTTGATTCACTCAAGTCAGAGATCATACCCAGCATTAAACTTTACTATTAATTTCAAGGATACAATCAAGAGGCATTGGCAGAGAAGTCAAGAGCAGCACTCCAAAACTTATCTTCCTTTACTAGACACACACTCACTAGTCCAGAGTAAGTGATGTTTCAATGTGAAGTAAAAGCATATTATCTGCTATGATGAGGAACATTTAGTTTTTATTTTTTAATTTTTTACTATTTTTTAAATTTAAATTCAATTATTTAACATATGATATATTATTGGTTTCTGAAGCAGAGGTCAGTGATTCATCAGTATTATATAAATACCCATTGCTCATTACATCATGTGCCCTCCTTTATGTCTATCACCCAGTTACCCCATCCCCCCATCTCCCTCTCCTCCAGCAACTCTCACTTTATTTCCTATGATTAAGAATCTCTTATGGTTTGCCTCCCTCTCTGATTTTGTCTTGTTTTATTTTTTCTTCTCTTCTCCTATGATCCTCTGTTTTGTCTCTTAAATTCCATATGTGAGATCATATGATAGTTGTCTTTCTCTGACTTATTTCCCTTAGCATAATACTGTCTAATCCCATCCATGCCATTGCAAATGGCAAGATTTCATTTTTTTTGGTGGCTGAGTAGTATTCCCTTGTATATATATACTACATCTTCTTTATCCATTCATCTGTTGATGGACATCTGGGCTCTTTCCTTTGTTTGGCTATTGTGGATATTGTTGCTATAAACATTGGGGTGCAGGTGCCCCTTTAGATCACTACAATTATATCTTTAGGGTAAATATCCAGTAGTGCAGTTTCTGGGTCATAGAATATCTCTATTTTAAACCTTTTGAGGAACCTCCATACTACTTTCAAGTGGCTGCACCAGCTTGCATTCCCACCAAAAGTATAAAAGCATTCCCCTTTCCCACACCCTCACCAACAGCTGTCATTTCCTGACTTATTAGTGTTAGCCATTCTGACCAGTGTGAGGTGGTATCTCATTGTGGTTTGGGTTTGTATTTCCCCAATGCCGAGTGGTGTGGAGCATTTTTTCATGTGTCTGTTGGCCATTTGGATGTCTTCTTTGCAGAAATGTCTGTTCATGTCTTCTGCCCATTTCTTGTTTGGCTTATTTGTTCTTTGGGTGTTGAGTCTAATAATTTCTTTATAGATTTTGGAAACTAGCCTTTTGTCTGATATGTCACTTGCAAATATCTTCTGCCACTCAGTCGGTTGTCTTTTGGTTTTGGCAACTGTTTCCTTTGCTGTGCAAAAGCCTTTTATCTTGGCGAAGTCCTTATAGTTCATTTTTGTCTTTGCTTCCCCTGCCTTTGGAGATATGTCTAGTAAGAAGTTTCTGTGGCTGAGGTCACAGAGGTTGCTGCCTGTGTTCTTCTCAAGGATTTTGGTGGGTCCCTGTCTCACATATGGGTCTTTCATCGATTTTGAGTCTGTTTTTGTGTGTGGTATAAGAAAATGGTCCAGTTTCATTCTTCTGCATATGGCTGTTCAATTTTCCCAACACCATTTGTTGAAGAGACTATCTTTTTTCCATTGGACATTCTTTCTTGCTATGTCGAAGATTAGTTGACCATAGAGTTGAGGGTCCATTTCTGGGCTCTCTATTCTGTTTCCTTGATCTCTGTGTCTATTTTTGTGCCAGTACCATACTGTCTTGATGATTACAGCTTTGTAACAGAGCTTGAAGTCTGGAATTGTGATGTCACCAGCTTTGGTTTTCTTTATTTGATTTTATTTTCTTTATTTATTTTTTTCTGGTTTTCTTTGTCAACATTGCTTTGGCTATTCAGGGTCTTTTCCGGTTCCATACAAATTTTAGGATTATTTGTTCCAGCTCTGGGAAAAGTTGATGGTATTTTGATAGGGGTTGCACTGAATGTATAGATTGCTCTAGGTAACATAGATATTTTCACAATATTTGTTCTTCCAATCCATGAGCATGGAACATTTTTCCATTTCTTTGTGTCTTCCTCAGTTTCTTTCATGAGTATTCTATAGTTTATGAGTACAGATCCTTTGCTTTTTGGTTATGTTTATTCCTATATATCTTATGGTTTTGGATGCAATTGTAAATGGGATCGAACCTTTAATTTCTCTTTCTTCTGTCTCACCGTTAGTGCATAGAGACACAACTGATTTCTGTGCATTGATTTTATATCCTGCCACTTTGCTGAATTCCTCTGTGAGTTTTAACAATTTTGGGGTGGACTCTTTTGGGTTTTCCCATAGACTATCATGGCATCTGCAAAGAGTGAGAGTTTGACTTCTTTCCCAATTTGGATGCTATTTATTTATTTATTTATTTATTTATTTTTGATTGCTGAGGCTAAGACTTCTAGTGCTGTGTTGAACAGCAGTGGTGAGAGTGGACATTCCTGCCATGTTCCCAACCTTAGGGGAAAAGCTCTTAGTTTTTCACCAGTGAGAATGATATTCATTGTGGGCTTTTTGTATATGGCTTTTATGATGTTGAGGTATGTTCCCTCTATCCCTACACTGTTAAGAGTTTTAATCAAGAAAGGATGCTGTACTTTGTCAAATGGTTTTTCTGCATCTATTAAGAGTATCATATGGTTCTTGTCCTTTCTTTTATTTATGTAGTGTATCATATTGATTGATTTGTGGATGTTGAACCACCCCTGCAGTCCAGGAATAAATCCCACTTGGTCATAGTGAATAATCCTTTTAATGTACTGTTGGATCTTATTGGCTAGTATTTTGGTGAGAGTTTTGGCATCCATTTTCACCAGGGATATTGGTCTGTAATTCTCCTTTTTGGTAGGGTCTTTGTCTGGTTTAAGGATTAAGGTAATGCTGGCTCATAGAGTTTGGAAGTTTTCCTTCCATTTCTATTTTTGACACAGCTTCAAAAGAATAGGTATTAATTCTTCCTTAAATGTGTGGTAGAATTCCCCTGGAAAGTCATCTGGCCCTGGACCATTGTTTGTTGGGAGATTTTTGATTACTGCTTCAATTTCCTTGCTGGTTATGGGTCTATTCAGGTTTTCTATTTCTTTTTTGGTAGTTTTGGTAGTTAATATGTCTCTAGGAATGCATCCATTTCTTCCAGATTGCCTAATTAGTTGGCACATAGTTGCTCATAATATGTTCCTATAATTGTTTGTATTTCTTTAGTGTTGATTGTGATCTCTCTTTTTTTCATTCATGATTTTATTAATTTGGGTCCTTTCTCTTTTGTTGTTGATAAGTCTGGCCAGGGATTTATCAATTTTATTAATTCTTTCAAAGAATAAGCTGCTAGTTTTGTTGATCTGTTCTGTTGTTCTTTCTATTTCTATTTCTATTGATTTCTACTCCAATTGATTGGTTTCTATTTCATTGATTTCTGCTCTAATCATTATCAATTCTCTTCTCCTGCTGGGTCTAGGCTTCATTTGCTGTTCTTTCTCCAGCTCCTTTAGGTTTAAGGTTAGGTTGTGTATTTGAGAACATTTTTGTTTCTTGAGAAAGGCTTGTAATGCTATATACTTTCTTGTTAGGACCACCTTTGCTGCATCACAAAGGTTTTGAACAGTTGTGTTTTCATTTCATTTGTTTCCATGAATTTTTTAATTCTTCTTTAATTTCCTTGTTGACCCATTCATTCTTTAATAGGATGCTCTTAGTCTCCACATATTTGAGTTCTTTCCAACTTTCCTTTTGTGATGGAATTCTGGTTTCAAAGCGTTGTGGTCTGAAAAGATGCAGGTAATGATTGCAATCTTTTGGTACATGTTGATACCCACATTGTGACCCAGTATGTGATCTATTCTCGAGAATGTTCCATGCGCAGAGAAGAATGTGTATTCTGTTGTTTTAGGATGGAAGGCTCTGAATATATTTGTTAAGTTCATCTGGTCCAGTGTGTCATTCAAAGCCCTTGTTTCCTTGTTGATCTTCTGCTTAGATGATCTGTCCATTGCAATGAGTTGGGTGTTAAAATCCCCTAATTGTAGTACTTATTCATTTAATTGTATTATTATTTATGTGTTTTTTTCATTTTGTTATTAATTGGCATATATAACTGGCTGCTCCCATGGTAGGGGTGTAAATATTTACAATTGTTAGATCTTGTTGGATAGACACATTAATTACAATATAGTGTCCTTCTTCATCTCTTATTATAGTCTTTAGTTTAAATCTAATTTGTCTGATATAAGGATTGCCCCCCAGCTTTCTTTTGAAGTCCATTAGCATGATAAATTGTTTTGTACTCCCTCACTTTCAAACTGGAGGTGTCTTTGGGCCTAAAATGAGTCACTTGTAGACAGTATATGGATGGATCTTGCTTTTTTATCCAATCTGATTCCTTGAGTCTTTTGATTAGAACATTTATCCCATTTACATTCAGAGTAACTATTGAAAGATAATGAATTTAATGTCATTGTACTACCTGTAAAGTCCCTGTTCCTGTAGATTGTCTCTGTTTCTTTCTGGTCTATGTTACTTTGGGGCTCTGTCTTTGCTTAGATCGGTCCCCTTTACTATTTCTTGCAGGGCTGGTTTAGTGATCAAAAATTCTTTTAATTTCTGTTTGTTCCAGAAGCTTTTTATCTCTCCTTCCGTTCTGAATACCAGCATTGCTGGATAAAGTATTCTTGACTTTATGTTTTTCTCATTTAGTACCCTGAGTATATCATGCCAGCCTTTTCTGGCCTGCCAGGTCTCTGTGGATAGGTCTGTTGCCAGTCTAAAGTTCCCAACCCTGTGCATTAAGGACCCTTTGTCTCGAGCTGCTTTCAGGATGTTTTCTTTGTCTCTGAGTTTTGCAAGCTTCACTATTATATGTCGGAGTGTTGACCTATTGTTATTGATTTTGAGGAGCGTTCTTTGTGCCTCTTGGACTTGAATGCCTATTTCCTTCCCCAGATTAGGAAAGTTCCCACTGTAATTTGCTCCAATATACCTTCTTCCCCCTCCTCCAATTCCTCTTCTTCTGGGATCCCAATTATTCTAATATTGTTTCACTTTATGGTATCACTTATCTCTCAAATTCTCCTCTTGTGATCCAGTAATTGTTTATCTCTCTTTTTCTCATCTTCTTTAATTTCCATCATGTTGTCTTCCATATCACTAATTCTCTCTTCTGCTTCATTTATCCTAGTAGTTAGAGCCTCCATTTTTTATTGCATCCCATTAATAGCCTTTTTTATTTTGACTTGATTAGATTTTAGTTCTTTTATTTCTCTGGAAAGGGATTCTCTAGTAACTTCTATGCTTTTTTCAAGCCCAGCTAGTATCTTTATAATAGTTATTCTGAACTCTAGTTCCAGCCTCTTACTTATTTCCATACTGATTAGGTCCCTGGCAGTCAGTACTACCTTTTGTTCTCTTTTTCTGAGGTGTATTTTTCCATTTTTCATTCTATCCAGAGAAGAACAGATGAATAAGAGAGCAAAACAGTAAAATGGTAACAATGATCCCAGAGAAGTATACACTAAACAAATCAGAAGAGACCTGAAACTGAAAAAAAGAAAAAAAAAAAAAGAAAGAGAATATTATCAAGCAGGTGGATATAAGAGAGCAATGCACTGGACCCTACATGTCTTTGGTCCATTTGTTTGAAAACTAGATCCCAATATTTTAAATAAAGAAAAACTTAAATATGTATAAAAATAAAATTAAATACATTGAAAGGATAGAATGTAACTGTAAAAATGAAAATTAAAAGACAAGAGAAAACAAAAGAGAGAAAAGAAAACAACCACAACAACAAAAATGAACGGATATAAACAGACAGGTGAACAGAACAGAGCAATACACTATATCCTGAGTATATTTTGGTCGATCTGTTAAAAGAAACTACATCTCAAAATTATGAAGAAACAAAAACTTGTATATATGTGAAAATAAAATTAAATACATTGAAAGGATAGAATGTAACTCTAAAGATGATAACAAAACAAAAGAAACAAACAAACAAAAAATCAGGCAAAAAGGAAGTAGAAAAGAATATGATCAGAGAGGTGAAGAGAACAGACATATACACTAGACTCTGGGTGTATTTTGCTCTGTTAGAGGAAACTGCATCCCAAAATTGTAAAGAAAGAAAAACACACATATACAATGAAAGGATAGAATGTAACTATAAAAATGAAAATTAAAAAGGATTTAAAGTGTTGGTGGTAAAGTGGTGAGCATAGCTGCCTTCCAAAAAGGATTTAAAGAGAGTTGATAAAATAAGAAATTGGTTGAAAAGGAATGATAAAAAAATTAAAATAGAAAACCAAAGAATCATGGGAAAAACCGCATGATTTCTGTATGCTATATTCCCCTAGCTCAGGAGTTTTGTAGTTCTCATTGATAGGTAAACTAGGTCTTGGCTGGATGAGCTTGCTGATCTTCTAGGGGAGGGGTCTGTTGCTTTGATTCTCTAGTGTATTTGCCCTGGGCGGAATAGCACTGCCCTTGCTAGTGGGCAAGGCTAAGTAATATGCTCTGTTGTTTACTCTATGTGGCTTTTGTTCCCTGAAGGCTTTCCGTACAGCTTTAGAGGGTGAGAATGAAAATAATGGCCTCCCAACCTCTGGCTCTAGAGCTGAAAGCTCATGGCTCCACTCCTCAGTGCGCCCTCAGGGAAAAGCAATCAATCACTCCTCTCTCCCTGGTCTCTGCTCCCCAGGTTCACCCAGCCTGATGGAGCATTTTTCTCTCAGGCGCATAACTCTTTTCAAGTCTCCAAACTCTTTAGAATCCTACAGTATGCTCCTGAGCCACTACTCCCAGGGGAAGAGGGGGGCTCTCACTAGTTTTGCTGCCTGTTGAGCCCCTGCTCGCAGAGCAGTCACCTGACTGAGCTTCAATGCCCAGTTTATGGCAATGCTGAGCTGAAAGCTCACTCCTGGGCTCACTGTTTGCAGCTGGCTTCCTTTCCTCTATGCCTAGGAACTCTGTCTCACTCAGGCACCCCTGGTCTTCCTGTGACCTCAAGGATACTGAGCCGACACTGTCCCACCCAGGATTCCACCCCATTTAGCCACCTGAGTGCCTTTCAGGCTGGGATGTCTTTCACCAGAGCAGATTTCTGAAAGTTATAATTCTGTACTGAACTGCTATATCACTTTCCGATAGCCGACTGATGGAGGCTCCCTCACTCCGCAGTTTATCTTCCCATATATCACCCCAGAATCACTTCTCTGCACCTCCTACCTTGCATAAATTGGTCACTTTTCTATTTGTAGAATTGCAGCTATTCTTTTCTTAACTCTCTGGTTGAGTTCATAGGTGTTCAGAATGATTTGATAGTGATCTAGCTGAGTTCCTGGGACCAGACGAAACTAAGTTCTCTTACTCCTCCACCATCGTGATTTCTCTCTGGGAATATTTAGTTTTTAAAACTTAACCTGTTTTATACCCCAGATAGTCAACTAGTTTTTATGACATTTTCTAAGGTGTCATGCCCATAAATTGGAACATCTTAGTTTTATTTATCATAAATGATCCTAAAGGTAGAGCATGCTATTAAGATATATTTTTTCCTGGCTCTTTTAATTGTTTTTCTAGTTATGCTAATAATGTTAACATAATTAGTCTAATTATTAGATGTCAATTATCAGCATGTTTATAAAGAAATTACACCAGGTCATCTGCTGGCTTTCTTTTTTCAGGAAATTCCCTCAGTAATCAAGAGAGATATTTAGTCAGTGCTTTAACCCCTTTTTCCAATGCCATTCACAAAATTAATGTGAGCACTATTTTCAGAAAAATAAATTTCTGTTTATAACCACAACTTTTCACTAAAATTGCTGTAAGCCCTACCAACTCTCTAATCAAATTATAATTATTTAAACCATTAAACCATTTTCCTGGGACTGTATGTAATTTTATGTTAAATAATTACTAAAAAGTTAAGTATGCTATGACACATATCTTAAAATGTGAAGTCAGATGGAAATGAAATGATAAATAGATCATGGTTGATTACTAAAAATATTGAGGCTTTGCTAGTGAGTTTAAAATAACAGATTCTATTAAGTAATTGTAATCAGCAAAATAAAGCTATTAAATAAATCAGATGAGTTAGATACAACTCTAAAATTGGATGCAGCATTTACAACATGTTTATGAATATTTAGGTTAATTCTGATTAATGTCAAAAGCTATAATTATAGAGTTAACATTCACAAATAGATAAATCTCATCAATTCAGAGGGCAATGTTTGGGTCTGTGAGTACTGTCCTACACTAAACAACATTCCATTGAACTCTTCTATCCTTTTCTTTCATCCTTGTAGCTTTTCAAACCACGAAAGGAATCAACAGGCCAAAAGCAAGTCCCAAAGTCTAGCCATGTGCTGGCTTTCCCTAGCTGGTAAAATATAGGCTATTAAAACTTCTGCTTAACTATACATATCCATGTAATTCACTGCTCTTTACCTCACAAGTCTATCTGAAGGCTTTCAAGTTTGGCTATGTCAGGGTTATGTGGTCCCATAAAACAAATTAGGAAGTATTTTCCCGTTTTCAATTCTCTGGAAGAATTTGTGTACGACTGTGTGAGATTTTTTTTTTTTAAGATTTTATTTATTTATTAGAGAGAGAAAGTGAGAGAGAGAGCCCAAATGGGGGGAGGGAGCAGCAAACGTTAAGAGGAAGAAGCAGATTTTGAGCAAGGAGCTGGACTCAGGGCTCCATCTCAGGACATCAGGATCATAACCTGAGCCTAAAGCAGATGCTTAAATGACTGAGCCGCCCAGGTGCCCTGAGATTATTTCTTTTTTATATTTGAAGAGATTCCTTTGTGAATATGAAACTATCTGGGCCCCAAGTTTACTTTGTGGAAAAGTTTTGAAATTATAGACTCAAATTCTTTAATATTAAGAATATTTAGATTTTTGGTATATTTTTGTCAGTTTCAATAAGTTATTTTTCAAGGTAATTTTTCTTTCATTTAAATAGGTTTTGTTGATAAATAAGGTTTTCTTAGTTCCTCTTAAAGACTTTTTCATGTCTGTTGGCTCTGTAATGATGATGCCCTTTTTATTTCTGACATTCATAATTTGTATTTTCTCTCATTTTTTCCTTCAGTCTTGCTGGCACTTATGAATTTTGTTAAATTTTTCAAAGAATCATATTTTTATTTGGTGTATCTTCTCTAGTGTATATCTAGATTTTTTTCTATTGCATATGTGCTTTATATCTTATCTGTTCAGTTTTTAAAATATCTCTTTCCTTTTATATTCTTTGAGTTTGATTTACTCTGCTTTTTCTAGCTTGTGAGATAGAAACTTAAATTATTGATTTTTCAACCTTTCTTCTTTTCTAACACATGCATTAAGAATGGAAAAAACAAAAAAAAAGACTTAAAATCTCTAAACACTTTTTTTTTTACTAAACGCTTTTTTAGTTGCATTTTATGTCAATACCACATATTTATCATCGGTTTTAAATATATTCTAAATTCCATTATCATTGGTTTGTTGATCCAATTACATAGAAGTGGGATGCTTAATTTTCACATGTTTGGAAAATTCCTTGAATCTGTTAGTCCAAGGATTTAGTCTTCATTTATTTTGTAACTCAGAAAGTTATTTTCTAAACTCAGAAAGTATCTTCTCCCATTAATCTTAATGATTGTAGTAATTTGTACCCAATTTAAAATATACAAATAGGTTCAAGACACTTGTCACATCTCTGAAAGGTGTCTAATAACTGAATGTTCATAGAAATAAAACAAGAATTCCATGCTAGAGATGGCTCATTGAATTACCATAAATTTCTAGTGATTGTTGTTTGGATGTGTCCTCTTTTACTGTCTCTCTTGATTTACCCAGTCAAGAAAAAATAACACCAACAATAACAAATTAAATTTCCAAAATGAAAAAAAAAGTAACTCTCATACAGAAGAATTTGTTCAGTGTCAGAAATAATTTTTCACTTCAACGAGCATGTGACAATGATGAAAGGCTCTGATTTGGTACCCGTTACTTATTCTAGTTCTACCACTAATTACTCTATTTTAAATCAATATCCTTAAGAACGTCTTTTTTGTTCATCTCAAAATCTTTGTTCATTTCAAAATCTTTGTTCATATAGAAAAATATTCATATGATTTCTGTCACTTATCCCATTACTAACATTTTATATAAAACAAAATCCTTGAAAGTACACAAAAGAGAGTTTAGAATATATCTTAGAATGCATCTTTAGAATACATGTTTCACAGTTTGTCTCCAAAAACTCATCTTTTGCCTTTGGTAATCTTGATTACCTAAAACTGTGGAATAGGAAGGCATATTCCGTGTGTTTTTCTCTGGCTCTGCCATGTTTTAGCTTTGTGGCCTTATAAACATAAGTCTAGAAAAAGGAGAAGCAGAACTCATGCACTTCATTGTTGCATTTAATGACCTCTAATAGAATTTTTATTTCTAAATCCAAGACTTTGGGATATACTGATTTGTGGTCTTAGTGGCCAAGGCACAATGTTTACACAAGGAGATAAAATAATGTTTCTGCTGAATTGTCAGTTGAGAATATCTGGTTATTTTTTAATTTTTCATGGCATTGAACTAAAAGACAAACAAAAAAAGTAAGGGGTAACTGTGTTGGCTGGATTGTTTGATCCTGAAGATTGCAGGGAAATATGGCTGCCACAAATGAGATTGGAGGGAAATTCATATGATATCTAAGAAATCCCTTCGGGGAGGGGCACCTTGGTGGCTCAGTGGGTTAAAGCCTCTGCCTTCGGCTCGGGTCATGATCTCGGATCGGGGTCCTGGGATCGAGCCCCTCATAGGGCTCTCTGCTCGGCGGGGAGCCTGCTTCCCCCCTTTCCTGCCTCTCTGCCTACTTGTGATCTCTCTCTCTCTGTCAAATAAATAAATAAAATCTTAAAAAAAAAAAGAAATCCCTTTGGGCATCTCCTAATGCTGTCTCAACAAATCATTAAAGTTAAAGAATGGCAAGAATAATCTGTATAGCTAGGATTTATAATTATCTATAATTTCTTCCTTGTTCTCAGGTTTAAATGTATATATATATATAAATAAACTGGTTAATATATATATATTTATTTAATGTCTTTTATTTATTGTTTATTTATTTATTTATTTAATGTCTTTTTTCCCTCTTATATTTTATGTCCTCTATAGCTTGTGTTATTACTGATTATCTTTACAACTTTGTGCATTTCACATTATCAATGTGTAATTATTGACTAAATTAGAAAAGGAATGACAATCACTTAGAAATAAATGCAGAAATTGTTAGGAATTTAGCTCTCACCTCTTTGGGAGACAGTAAACAATTTGCATTTGTATGCAGGATGATTGCATAATGTTGAATTGAAGCATGTTGTAGTTATTGCTGCTTAGAACATGTCAACCTTAAATTGAAAAATCAACTCTTTACATTCTGCTCCCAATATGCTGGTGATAAAATGTTAAATGTGTGAGGTCTCCATTTGGAAAAGATGAAGATGGAAAACACACAGAAGTCACTTTTCTAGAGCACACACTAACACTTGCTGGTCAGGGCCAGTGAATGAAACTTTGAGAATGTGTTTGGTACTTTTTCCACTGAAATTATTACGTTCTGACCAACTGCTGCTGGTTGACATATTCTGTCTTTAGATCTGTTAGTTCAAGATGGCTCCTCTAATTAGTGATTTTATATATAAAATATGTACTTAAGCCAGAAATAAAAATTACGGCTACTGTCCTAGTATAAATATTAGCATAGTGAGACACCAGTTCCCAACACCACCTGTAGTAGTTTTTTGAATCACAAGATGGCTCTTGAATGACATGGACTCCTAGACGGCATCCCTGGTTTAGGCAGGAGCACATAGACAGCTGTTGTCTTTGTTCTGCAACACATGCTCTTCTGTTTCTTGAGTAAATGTTTATAAGAAAAAATATCAAAAAGCAATAAACAGCAGGGAAAAAAAGGTAGAGAGGCATGGGTCCAGGTGGTCCAACAACTCTTGATTAGCACATAGAATGCTGTCATCTCAAAATGATGATAATGTAATACTCTGAATAATCTGGGCAGATATTAATGTATTTTCAACTATCACCCCATGCTGCTATAGCCACTAATGGAAATTGCTTTTTTCTTAACAGCTTAGCAATTTAAAGCTCATTGGTTATAGTTTAGCAGTAGTTCAGTGAAGTGCTTCAAAATGGCCCATCATAGCATTCATGTTTCCAAGCAACTATTTCTATAGCAGTGATCTACCAGCCTATGATTAAATAAATTAGTATTCTCTGGATAGGAGGGCTGAGTAATAGCCTTTGGGAAATTTGAAATTCATGAAAAATTTTGGATCTTGATTCTTATTTTGGCATTATATTAGTTTTATCTGGTTTGAATTTAAGATATTAAAAATTCAGATGTGTTACCTGAAGGGGGAAACACGCACATAAATGTCAATGAAAAATACTAGTGAAAGCATTAGAAATGGCTATATGATGATTAAACGATGTTTGGGCTCCATCTGCAGATGGTTGAGTTGAGTTGAGGCAGAGAGCAGTGTTTGACTAGCTCCACTTGAGGTGGACTTTAGGGCTATAATAATGCAGACAGATGAACCATATCTTCAGGTCTCTAATTTGCATGTCCTTCTCAGAAAGGAAAGCTTGGAAGAGAACACTTTGAAATTGACTCAGCCAATAATGATGTCCATGTAAAAGTTGACAATGAAAAATGAGGAATGAAAAAATAAATAACTGTCAGACTGACTTGGAATTTTGTACTTTGCAATAGTTGCCATACCATATTTTTTCATGAGCCAGTAAGGTTGAATTGAACCCCAAGTCAATATCAAGGAAAAAAGGTAGAAAGGCATGGGTTGAGGCATCTGAATGGTTCTCATTTAGTACATAGACTATTGCCATCTCTAAATGATGAAAATGAAGTACTATGAATAATCTAGGTGGGTATTAGTATATTCCTGATGACCTCCCCATGCTACTAGCAACTGCTAGAAATTGCCTTGTCCTTAACTGCTTACTAATTAAAGTTCAGGGTTATAATTAAATAAAGTGCTCAGTACTTCCAAATAAATTTCCTAATAACCTAAGTTTACAGGTGAGAGAAACTTTAAAGTAGAAGAGTGAACTAACCTGCCACTCTGTTCTTTCAGGGTAGTAAGAATATTAATGAGAAGAATGGAGTAATAAATACATCCCACAATGTCCAGTAATAAAACCATATCTAAAATAATGTACTAATGTATCAATAGATTTTTTTTAAAGAGATCATGTTATGTGAGGTGTTATTTATGTATAGAACGGATATAACAATCTTTTCTTATCCAGTAGCACATAAGACTGCCAGAAGTAAATGGTTTGGAAGCTTGATTTCGCCTAAATTCTTATACTCACTGAGAATTGGTGATTGATAAAATAGGAAAACAGTGTAACACTGAGAAATTGAAGTACTTTCCCTCAGAACTTTGATGCATTCAGTACTAAAGTATTTTCATTCTTAGAAATTGTTCACTTTTTCCTGTGTCTCATCCTGAGTCCAGGGCGGGTCCAACAATCCAGGCAAGGAAAGCAGTGCAAGCAGAAGGTGGCCTGGGTGACTCTGCATCCTTACCCAGGATATTGGAAAAGAGAGAATCTGTTTTTTCCTAATCTAGAGATTCTGCTTTCTGGGGATTTCTTCCCACTTATGATGCCGGAGACCAGGAGAAACAAGGAGGTTCTATAACTACCTAACTTATTATTTAACACTGACTCCCAACAAAGTCCATAGAAGACTTGAAAGCTCTCTCAAGCACCCAGTCAAGTTATCATTTCTAGCCACTTGTCATAATATTTCCCTTTACAATACGATTTTGACTGTGGAACAAAGATATCCTAGACTCCTTCAGATGTTTTCCAGGCTTGAGTACTGATATCATATGTGGCCCTTTCTCTAACCAGTGTGTATTTCTATGCATGTACCTTTTCTATGTATAAACTTATTGCTCAAAGAGGTTAACTGGGAACAGAGAATGTACAAGGCTGCTTTGACTTAGACTTTTGGCCTCCCTAGTACAAAACAAATTCTTGGTTGTCTTTGGTCTTAGAATTAAAAGAATGGAAAGCATTTTGTATTCCTGCTAGCTTTCTTCTCTTCTTCCTCATCTCTTCATTCTACTCCTCCCTCTTTTTCCTTTTCCACTTCTCCCTTCCCCCTCCTCCTTCCCCTGCCTCTCTCCTCCTCCTCATTCTTCTTCCTCCTCCCCATCTCCTTGTTCTTCTTGTTCTTGTTCCCCTCCTCCTCCCCTTCCTCTTTCTCTTCCTCCTCCTGTTCTTGCTTCTCCTTCTCCTCCTCCTCCTCCTCCTTCTTCTTCTTCTTCTTCTTCTTCTTCTTCTTCTTCTTCTTCTTCTTCTTCTTCTTCTTCTTCTT
Source organism: Potos flavus (assembly GCA_028534135.1). NCBI lineage: Eukaryota > Metazoa > Chordata > Mammalia > Carnivora > Procyonidae > Potos > Potos flavus. The sequence continues at coordinate 148,997,371 of CM052883.1, forward strand.
CTTCTTCTTCCTCTCCACATGCTTGTTCTCTCCCTTCCTGTCTTTGGGTTATTCATTTCTCATAGTTATCCCCAGTTCTATCAGTCATCTACTTTAACTACTGAGTGATTTGGGCAGATGGCTTTCTAACATAAAGGTAACAATAAAACCTGTCATTGACTGCAATCTTGACAGATCAAAAATCATCAAAAGGTTAAGAAAAAGTGGAGGAAGTGGACAGTAGAAAAAATCCAGTACGGTCTGATAATGTCACAGGCAGGCCAGAGAGAAAAAAAATAGAGAGAGACAAGATATAAGCAGAATGGTTGTGTTTCAAGATAGAGAGCAAAGGGTGCTTGGAAGCATAAGTCAGTCAATATTTTCTATCCAACCTAGTTACTTGACTAAATTAACATGGAATAAATATTTTGTTTCACAGTTGTCTTAGCTCAAGCTGCCATAACAAAATACCATAGACTGAGTGTTTTAAGCATCAAAAATTTATTTTTTCACAGCTCTGGAGTCTGGAAGTGTGGGATCAGGGTAATAGAATGATCATATTTTGTTAAGAGCTCTCTTCCTGGCTCATTGATGACTGTCTTCTTATTACATCCTCACATAGACAGAGAGCAAGTTCTTTGGTATTCGTTCTTATAAGGGCACTAAGCCCATCATGAGGGCGCTTACTCTCAAGACTCATCTAAATCTAACTATCTCCCAAAGACTCCTTCTTGAAATACCATCACCTTGGGGTTAGAATTTCAAGATGTGAATTGGGAGTGGGAGGGGCACAGTTCAGTCCATAGCAAATATTTTCCAACTCTGCCTTAAAGAAGAGATGTTCAAAAGTACAAAGTAGAAGAAAATTCACAATCATTATCCATTCTGCTCTCACATCAGGTCAAGAACCAAGCTGAAAAAGTATTTTTTGAGTTGTGGAGTAGAAATTACCCAATCACCTCACCACTCAATGACACTCCTAATTTCAGGAACTCAACTTAAAACAGGGAAACTCAGTTTTTCCATGTTTACACCAGTGCTGAAATAAATTCTTAGAGCTAAGTATTTAAACACTCTTCAGGTGTACTTATTAAATAAGTTTAAAATACTTTTTTTTCATACTAAAGTTCTTGGGATTACACCCAAAGGACAATATAAGCTTTTGAACTTAATACTGTATGTTCTACAAATGTTTTTCCCATGTTTTGATTAATTTTTATATGTTTAACTTTTGAATTCTACTCTTGGCATTATAATTAAAATTCTTTGCAGGGGCTCCTGAGTGGCTCAATTGTTAAGCATCTGTCTTCAGCTCAGGTCATGATCCCAGGGCCCTGGGATTGAGCCCTGTATCAGGCTCCCTGCTCAGAGGGAAGGCTGCTTCTCCCTCTCCCACTCCCCCTGCTTGTGTTCTCTCTCTTGCTGTGTCTCTTTCTGTGAATTAAATAAATAAAAAAATAAAATCTTAAAAAAATAAAAAATTTACAAAAAAAATTCTTTGCAGAAAGATACACAAGATGTACTAGTAAATTATTAAGCCATTATTATTTCTGATGACTAATGAAGCTTTGCTTCATTAATAGGATGATAATTGTGAAGTTTTAAATGCTGAATTATATTTGGTTATTTAGCTTTTTGAATATAAGGAGAATTTGAATATAAGGAGAATTTCTCATCTTATTTATAAAAGCCTATAAATTATGGAAACTATCTTATTAAAAGAAATTCTTAAACTCTTCAGCGTGTAAAGTATTAACATGGGAGTATCAAATAATATCAAAATATAGACTATGATGTGTGTTAGTCATTGTGCTTAATTTTTATTTTTAAATTTAAAAAAAATTAAAAAAACAATTTTTTTATTATTATTTTTTAAGTAGGCTCCACACCCAGCATGAAGCCCAACATGGGGCTTGAACTCACAACCCTGAGATCATGACCTGAGCTGAGATCAAGTGGGACGCTTAACTGACTGAGCCACCTAGGAGCACCTGTGTTTAATTTTTTAAATTTGGTTGTTGTTTTTCACTCCAAAATTATATTCATTACAATGATCAACTTTCTTGAAATCTCCATGATATGGCTTTTGGTTAACCATGATTTGTTTCTATGTAGTAATCAAACCATCTAGCAATATTTCCAGTAAACTAATACGTAGCTAAAATAGAGGAGAAAAAAGTGGCTAATAGAAAGATGGCAGTTTTATGTTGTCCCTTTTCTAATGAAGCTGGCACAATTGCTTATGAACCACAGCCATGTAGCAAATGAGATATTGTTTTCATTAACTTTGTACTTCTAAAGCTTTTACAACATTCTCCTCACCATCAGTAGATCATAAGAATTCTAGGAATTACACCCAAGCAGTATATTAAAAAAAATAAAACAAATGAAAATAAAAACTTAACCCTTATTGCTTAGTTTATTTTGACCTTAAAACAGGACAGATCTTTTGGTTCTGGGTTGTATAAAACAGGTTGTGACAGGCCAAAGTTCCCACTGCAACAACTCAAAAAGCTGGCTGAATTACAAAAATGGTTTTAAAGGCATAAGAATAAAGTAGAAGCAATGAGGATTAGATCAACTAAAATTCTAGACCTTGGAGAATCCTTTCAAATTGAACTGACAATCAGACATGTTTCCTGAACATATACTCATTCTGGCAAAAGTTGAGACTTGGAATCTGCATAGGCAGGGTTCTCATAACACATCATTTTGATTCCCCTGTCCAATTCCCTTATGCCAGATCTGAGGTAGTGCTAAATTGAAGAGACTCTGCTTATACTGAGTCGGTCAGATCTGTTCATTATTTCCATGTACCCTGTCAGCACTATAATCGCAATTTTCTGTGTGCATGTGTGTGTGTGTAATTTTATTTGGATGTAACTGCTAATAAATATGTCCTCTATGTTTTAAGCAAACTATCATTTTAATGTCACTTTATGATATTTGTAAAACAATATAAAATGTATTGCTCTTATCTGAGATGATAAAAGATGAATTAATCATTTATAATGCTCATAGCCAAATCAAACATCCTCATGATTAACTATCTATATTCTTTAGGAAAAAATATATTCAAAATATATTCAAAACTGCAGATATTAATATGTTTTGTCCTTGAAAGATTTTTTGCAGTGAAAAGACTACATCTGTGCCTAAGGAAACAAAAATGAATATATTCCAGTGAATATGGTAAAAGTTATGAATCCTGCTGACTAGCCTCAGATTTCTTTGAGTCTAGCCTGTATTTCCTGAATTTGTATTGGCAGTTTCTACCTCTAGAATCTCTGACCCACCGGGTCAAGGTTACGGCCTGGTTTTACCAGGTGACCCATATTATCCTGATACAGTGGTACCCTCTGTGAAAACATTATTCAGGTGTTATCATTTAAAATGATAACTGAATACATGGCATTTCAATGATAGAATTTTCTTTTGATAACTGGTGGTATTAAAGTTAAGCCCAAATAGTAATGTTCAAATTTTAAAAATTAAACTCATGCATATCAAGCACTATGACCCAGGAATAGAAATGAGTAACAAGGTCTACAAGGTAAAATGATATCTAAGGAAGCTCAAAGGCAAGTAGGAAAGAAAGACAAATAGACCATAATGTCAATGCTGAATAGCAGAAAAATCATTATGAGGTGTTATGTATATTTAAAAATAAAAATATAAATATGATACTTTCTGTCTCTTTTGGGTGAGAGAAATCCAAATGATGAGAAGAGACATCTTGTGGTGGACATTCAAGTATTAAGGATAGCTTCATTGAGAAGGTAAACTTCTCCTAAGTAAGATTCTTCAGGAGAAAAAAATACTGCTTTTTTTTTTTTTTAAAGCCATGATGTATTATCATCATCATTACAAAAAAATTATACTTGTGTATATATATGTATGAATGGATGATCGGTGGATTTGTACTAAGGAAATAGCATAGTTTGTGGCATTTCTGTTCATGGTAAAGTTATTCATCTTGGGAAGGATATTTCTGTTGGGAACTTTTGAAAATGCTATTATACCCTCAGTTGATTCTTGATAAAGGAACCAGTAAGATATAGTGCAAAAAGGAAAACTTCAAGCAATGTTGCTGGAATAACTGAATATCCAGATGGAGGAAAATATCCTCATCCTCTACTTCACACATACACAAATACTAATTTGGAATGGATCAGAGATTGAAAAATAAAAACTAAAACTATAAACCTTTCAGAAAAAAATAAAACAACCCCATGACTTGAGAGTAGGCAATGTTATCTTAGGACATAGACTTTTCTGTGTGGCTGTACTTTTTTGAGGGGTGGGAGTAAACTGGTAGAAAATGGCACTTTAGCACTCATAAGTAGGGAGTTTGATTTCTTGATGTCATCCTTTTCTAGCACAAATAACTAGCAATTGAATTGGTTTAATTAGTAAGAAGATAAAAAAATTCACTTTTATATATCACTGATCATCAGATTCCTAAATAAAATTAATCAATCTCTGGACTATTTTGTATAAGCTACAATAAAGCTAAAACCAACACTGAGTTCATATAAAATGTCTCAAAAGGAATTACATTTCCTTTGGCAGAAATAAACATTTATCAAATATTTAGTGAAAGGTGTCTGTATTTTAAATGAGGACAAATTCAGCTTTAAATTGCTATGAAATTATGGTCTTAATAAGTGTGAACTACTCAGTTACACTTCTAAATTTTGCTTCTTTATCGCTATGTATGACAAGAAGAACAATAAATAAAGGTAGCGTAAGGAGTAAAATGTTTCCTATAAAAGTGAAAAAATAAACATTTGAAGACCAACTGTTTCAGTATAAACGATTTCATTTTCTTAACAATTTAAAGAGTGGTTTCTCTTGCTTATTATTATTGCTTATTATTTGAGAAAACTTAAGAAATCTAAATTATGTCTCCATAGAGCTCTTGGTATGTTCTATGGCATAATGATATTACTTACTTAAAATAGTTTATTTAGCTATTTTATTATAGCTTATAGTTTATAATGAGTTGTTTTACAAAATTATTATAAACCGAGGTTAGAAGAACACAATATGAATGTATGTGCATAGATGTACTTCTTCATTGGGGAAAGATGATGGGAAATTTTGAGCACTTACTACATTATGGCTTCAATTATAAAATAACCATTTTTAAAAAGAAGCAAAATATTATTAAACTAGACCACAAGATGATCGAAGTTATGTATAGTATGATAATAAACTAGAAGAAAATGTCATACTGTACAAAATATATTTTATTTCCAAAGAATAGTAGGTTCCTTTAGAAAGCATTTTGACAAAATATGTCAAAAGCCTTCAAAAGACTTATATCCTTTGACACTATAATTTGACATCAAGTAATCTAACATAAGGAAATACTGAAAACATAGAGCATTTTAAAAAAGGGAAAATATATAAAGAGATTTAAATTTCTAAGAAAATAAGTGGAAAATTAATCACTACAATGAGATGTAGCCATTAAAAATTATGAGTCGAAAGAGTTTATAATAGTATGTAAACTTTGCTTTTGTTATACTGTTAGCTAGGAAAAAAGCAGCATCAAACTTGAATATAATTTGTAAACCAAACTGTTTGAAACCAAAATAAATTATTCATAGAAAAGGTTGAAAGGAAATAAACAAAATATTGACAGTTTTTTGTTATTGTTTGTGAGAGTTTGGGAAGTTATTTTACTTTTCTCTTTGTACCTTACACATTAAAATGTGTCTATAAAGAATTTTTATTTTTAAATAATTCAAAACAACACATAAAAATCATTATTCAAGAAAAAATGGAATATTGCAAATGTAGCATGTGCTTTTGACCTTTTTCTTTTCCCAGCACAACAGGGAGAAATTAGCATAAGGCAGTCCTTTTAACTTCTAATTCTTTCCCTCCAGCAGGAGCTTATTGAATATCTCTCCATCATGTGCACTGTTGGATATGCCATTTCTTTGAGTTCTGAAGCTGTAGATTTTCTCATTTTTGGTATTTTGGGTGAACAATTGCCAATCAATTTCTTTTCATAATGAGACAAGTTTTGTTTTTTATTATTAGGAAACTAAAAGTTCTAGAACCCCTGTGCAACAAAACATCTCATCAAATCACTATCTTTTTTTTTTTTTTAAGATTTTGTTTATTTATTTGACAGAGAGAGATCACAAGCAGGCAGAGAGGCAGGCAGAGAGAGAGGAGGAAGCAGGCTCCTAGCTGAGCAGAGAGCCCAATGCGGGGCTCGATCCCAGGACCCTGAGATTATGACATGAGCCTAAGGCAGAGGATTTAACCCACTGAGCCACCCAGGCGCCCCAGCCAAATCACTATCTTTCATTCAGTGTATTGTTATCCTGTTATTTAACTTTGAAAAATAAAATCTTATCACACAGACTTCCACTTTTAGCCAAGACATTGTAATAGGGACCAGATTTACTCCCCTGCCGAAACAACAAAACTAGAAAAAAATATATGAAACAATAATTTTCAAGACAATGGACATCAGACAATGCAGGACAGTGATGTCTGGGGGATGGGATTCATCTTTCCCAAGTGAATTTTGTACCATTGGACAGAAATGTGACTGGAAATCCAAAAAAATATATATATTAAACCTGCACATAAGTAATACAGTGTCAATTGCAGTATTTTTTTTTTTGCAGTATTTTTTTAAGCATTTAAACTTTTGTTCAGTTCATAATGCAGAAGATAAGTTAAGAAATGTATAAAATGTCTATGACTTTGATAGGTCTTCTTTATTTAGAAATACAAACTAAACTATTTCTGTCTTAAAATTTTATCTCTCTTAACACTCAAGTGTTTTCAATACTGAGAATGGGAAGTCATGTTAGTGAGATCATTGAACAAAAAAGTAATGTGTATAAGCTCTGGTGTTTTCACTGTCAAGCATCGGTAGAATTGGATGTATTTGCCAGATTATTGAGATTTTCTATAATACTTATTATTTTAAAAACAAACTTCATGAATTCTCTGTAAAGACAGAGTTAGATCTCTCTATTAGAAATTAATGGCTCTGGGGTGCCTGGGTGGCTCAGTCGGTTAAACATCTGACTCTTGATTTTGGCTCAGGTCATGATCTCAGGTTTGTGAGATCAAGCCCCATGTCAGGCTCCACGCTGGGTGTGGAGCTTACTTAAAATTCTCTCTCTCTCCCTCTGCTCCTCCCCACTCTTCCCCTATAAAAAAAGATTAATTAAAAAAAATTAGTCACTCTGAACCAACTCTTGACTTTGTTAATGCCTAACTTGTATAAGATCTTTAAATTCCAAAGATATTTATGTTAACTCTAAGCCTTTTTTCTTGATTCTATTTGATCTCATATACTCCCAGGAAATATATTTCAGCAGCTTTCTAAAAAAGATATAAATAAAACTTCTCATTTTTCTTTAATGGAGAATAGATAAGCAATGTGAAAAATTCTAGTTTTAATGTTTAGCTTTCTTTTTATGATTGTTCTCTTTTGACCATTATTAATAGAAACAATTCTGAGATATTTCATACTATTTTACTGTAAAGTAGGGTTAAAATGAAAATAGAGTAGGATCAAATTGAAATTAGTAATGGAAAGAGAAAAGGTACAAGCGAGACCTCCGCCTCCATAAAAAAAGCAGAGATTTCGTAAACCTGATTAAAGGAAAAAGAAAAAATAGTATTCTTTCTTTCAGTGAAAACAACTAGACTAAAAACTACCATGCAATTATTTGGCAGTGTCCTGGGGTTCCTGTAATAATACCTTCCACCCCATCCACTGGAAGCAAAGAACTGAGTATTTCCACAACTGTCTCCAGGTATATTATGATTCATATCTAAATTGGAACCTATTGCTATGTAAATGGTATAATCTAAAATTGTAGGAGAGTAAATTAACTATAAACCCTATGTGTCTTCTGATTCCTCAGAACCCCCTATAGTTTAATGAACAGAGAAGTTTTGTATTTATTCCAAAGTGCCTATTATCCACACATACAATTTCAGTTAGTAAATAACAGACTTAATGTTGATGATGTCTGTATTTCTATTTTCCCCCAAACATTTTTTAGCAGTGAAATGTGTTTAAAAAGAAAACATGGTAACATATTAAACAAATAAAAGCAAACAAACATGATTCCACGGATTAAAGTTTAGTTTTTTTCATGAACACATTACTGATTAATGGATCTGGGAACTTCTGAGAAAAAGCAGTGCTCAGAAAACATTGCTCTTTATATATAAATGTGTGTGTGTGTGTGTGTGTGTGTATTTAAAGGAACTTCAATTCTGCTTTCTTCTCTCTCTTTTTTTTTCACCATTCCCTTTTGACTTAAAATTATACACCTAAGACTAGAAATAGATGAAAAGAAAAAATTCATATTTAACAAAACAGTATGTCATCAAAATACCAAAGGTTGAGGTTTCAGTTCAGCCACTCACACTTTGCAGGACACTTGGACTGTCTAAGATTTGGGTTACTATTAATATCTAATTCAGGTTATGTTCATCCTAGATGTGGATCCTCACCCAGTTTTTCAGATGGAGAAGTTCAAGAAATGGTTTGTGTTTTGCCTAAGATCTGGAGCTAGGGTGGCCCTGCTGCACCCCATACAGTGCCCACTGGCAAGAGTTCTGACTCTGTGCATCACTGTGCACAGACTGGATCAATCGAGCCTTTGGGACTATTGCTTCTCAAGCAGCTCCTGGAGAGGTCAGATAACGTAACCAGAAAATGTGAAAGATTTAACTTGGACTAAGGAGAGACAGGGGATAAGAGGAAGTCATGGACAAATTCTACTCCCTTTTCTCCAAAGCCCTTGGATTACTCTTCCTGACTAAATGTTAGGATGATGTCTCCTGACACTGAGAAACCAAATGCATTTGTGATGATGTAACCAGCTCTGTAAGATTGCCCCCTCAGATTCACTTTTTCTGACTCATTCTTCCTTTTTCCTCACCTTTCCATCCTGGAATCACTCTACCTATTCAAATATTATTAAATTAGCTTACTTCTAAGGATATGCTTTCTCAGTCATCCAGAGGAAGACATTCCCATATGAAATTCATCTATGAGATCAAAGTAATTACACTTAATCACTGAATAGCTGCCAGGATCAAAAGAGATTAGTTAAATGAATGAAAGCATGAGTGGTTGGACAAATTTATTCATCTATTCAGCAAATACTTACTGAACACCTACTTTGTACTAGGCATTGTTATGGCAAATGGAGATTCAGCAGTAAACACTGAAAATATGTCCTGCCTTCATGGAGCTCACATTCTACTGACAGAGCCACTGTGCATGCCCAAGTTTCTGTCCATGTGGAGATAGTTTTGTCTTTGCCTTCTTAAACTTCTTTCTCTTATCCATATTCTAAATAAAGTCCTATCTTTTCCATACAGACCTTATAGTAAGGATTGCTTGCATCAAGAGAAGGATGCAAAAGAGGTAAATCTAGAAAAGTGGAAGGAAATTGTGAATGCGAGTGAATTGGTGTTTTTAATGGCCTTTAAGCAAAGAGAGTGTGGAGAAGAGGTGGAACTGCTACAAGTATAAGGGAATTGGGGTGCAGAGGAATGGGGGTATTTGCAAGTTATCCTATTATTTACATATTGGATCCCCATTACTGAACATCAATAGACACAAGTTTGAAATCAATTTTTTCAATTACTTTGGAGTACTAAGATGTACTTTATTGAATGTTAGAGCATCCAGTTCTGGGCCATAGAATTTAAAAATGGATAAATGGCGAAGTGTGGAATAGCTTTGAAAATTGTTCATTTGAGTTACATATGTTGGTTGTCAATGATATTCTTTTCAATCTTCTCAATTTTACCCAAATCTTATTACTTCCAATTTGATTTTTACTCTTTCCCTGACTCTTAAGGAAACATACTGTATTAATAAATTTATATACATATATATGGAAAAGTAGAAGAGATAAAAGGGAAAAGAAAGACAGAAAAACGTCAGAGAGGAAAAGAGAAGGATGGAGTTAAGAAAAAAAAGAAAATATACACACAATAGAGACTTTCCTCCTTCCTCAGCAGGAGTTCTCTCTTCTTTTTTTTTTTTATTTTTAAAGATTTTATTTATTTATTTGACAGAGAGAGCACAAACAGAGGGAGTAACAGAGGGAGAGGGATAAGCAGGCTCTCCGCTGAGCAGGGAGCCCAATGTGGGGCTCAATCCCAGGACACCAGGATCATGACCTGATCCAAAGGTAGACACTTAACCGACTGAGCCACCCAGGCACCCCAGGAGTTCTCTTTTCTACAGCATGACTATTTTAGAAGGAGACAAAATATTTTTCAGAATTTGGCTTTCTTTTTTTTTTTTTTTTTTGCCACTTCCTATTATTACTCCACAGGTTGTTCTTTTGAACAAGAAAGCTTAAGCTATAGGGAACAAACACACAACAGAACTAAAGCCATAGACTATGAGAATGACTTATATAAGATGGAAGCAAAGAGGAACGGAGCAGAAGGGAAATAGAAGACCAAAAAAGCCACACCAGCATTCTAAATTTAAGAACTAAAAGCAGGTGATTTCATTTTAGGGAAAGTCTGTCTTGCATGAAGGTTGAGAAATCAAGAAAGAACAAGAGAGCAGAAATAGGCTACTTTTCCCTGGCGGTGGCTGCGTACCTACCTAAGTGAGGTGATCACATGACTGGGACTACCGGTGTATGATTGCTTCACTGTTGCTTCCGGTGATGGTAATGTGTAAGCATTTGGAAGGCTTTTCTCTGCATCCAGTGAGGAAAAACATAAACAAGAAGAAACAATAAACAAAAAGAGCCTATGAATATGTCAAATGATATTAGTATTCACAATATGTCCATGTGCCATATATCCACATACAATTGCTACCCTGAATGTAAATGGGTTCTCATAATTCATTCTCAACATGGAATATGAGTTGGAAGTAATGTGTGATTTCTGATAAGAAAATTAAGAGTGGACTTGTTTCATCCTTGTTCTTTCTTTTACCCACATGGATGGGGGTTGGGGGATGGCTATAAGATGGTTGAGTTTCACAAAGAAAACTGCCAGTGTCTGAATTCCTGCTGCTGATGTATAACCCTGGGAAAAGGCAACAAAGTCAAGTCCACAAAAGTCCCATTTAGGTCTGTGAAAAAAATCACTTTCTCTGATTTCATAGTAGGGTTAGGGTTAGGGTAGGGGTTGGAGTCAGGATTAAGGTTAGTGTAAGATTTTTAATATAAGAGAATAACTGAGAAATATATCATGTTTCTTTCCAGAAGAAATCAATATGAAAGTTTGTAAACCTTACCATTTCCCAGCACCAATAAGAGACTGTTATTCCTCCCTCTCTCAAGATGTTTCTTTTTTTTTTTTTTTAAAGATTTTATTTATTTATTTGACAGAGAGAGAGAGAGGGATCACAAGTAGGCAGAGAGGCAGGCAGAAGGAGAAGAGAAAAAAGGCTCCCTGCCGAGCAGAGAGCCGGATTCGGGACTTAATCCCAGGACCCTGAGATCATGACCTGAGTGGAAGGCAGAGGCTTTAACCCACTGAGCTACCCAGGTGCCCCTCTCAAGATATTTCTCTTGGAGAAATCATTACAGTGAATATTGGAGCCTGAGATATGACATTTATAAGATGCTAAAAATATATTATATGAGAACTTTGCTGAATAATGAATAAAGCACAGGTTCTTCCCATAATTTGTAGGAGCCATACCTCTGAAGCCAGCCTCTTTACTCCAGTGTTCCCCCAGAAGCCATTCTCAGGCAAGACAGTAATGACAGAGGAAGTGAGCCACTGTGGCTTGTGTCCACGAGAAATCAGCAAGACTACAATATGTTCCTAGTGATCTGTTAATTGAGCACTTTCAGATTTCATTTAACAGAGCTGGCTTGCCCAGAAGCACTGAAAGTCAATTACATTATAAAGCTAATGTTCAGAGCTGTTGAGAATTAGATATAAAGAACATCTAAAAATGCAATTGCTCAAGCTGTTTCTGTATCTTAATAGGAGATTATGTTTATTTTTTAATGGCTATGATAATAAAATTAATATTTGTTTTTATAATTAGAATTAAAAATCTTTCCCTAATGCAAGGCAGGTGGTTCTAGATTTATGTAAACAAGGTAAAAATCAGTCAAAATGATTTCTTATTTAATGATGCATATTTTAATCATGATTACAATATGTATTTACAAAATGACTAAGAAATATTTTGCTTGGTTTCATAAGGAAGCTCTTGCCCTAATGCCAATATTAAGAGGAGCAAAATTCAGAGGGTGTGGCTTTCATTATGGAGAAATGATATGCTGTATTACCTACTAGGAACACAATCAGTGGAGTTTTAAAGGAGTTGAAAAGAATACTGTACTAACATAATAATGAAAGTTATAGCTATATCGATATAGTAAATAATTCTTTTACCATGATTCAACTTCCATAGAGGAACTTTAAAGAAAAAAAATGTCTTCTTTAGAATAAACAAAGAAAAAAATTTATTCTCCTTACCTTGTTTTCTTTTTTTTTTTTAAAGATTTTATTTATCTACTTGACAGAGAGAGAGAGAGAGATCATAAGTAGGCAGAGAGGCAGACAGAAAGAGAGGGGGAAGCAGGCTCCCCGCTGAGCAGAGAGCTCAATGCGGGACTCGATCCCAGGACCCTGAGATCATGACCCGAGCCGAAGGCAGAGATCTTAACCCACTGAGCCACCCAGGCGCCCCTTACCTTGTTTTCTTGTCCTTGATTTTTCTGTCTTTGGTTTTCTACCCAGGTTCTGACATATTTAGGGAAGTTTTTGCTGGGGTACATGGGAATGAGTCTAGAATGCCACATTCTCTGCCCAAGATGGGAGCTCCACTGTGTGTAGTTCTACTCCATTTCTGATATAATTAGGGGAAATATAAACCTCTTCAAGTGTTCTTCCAAGAACCAAACAACAGTAGAACAGAATCTACTAAATTCCTTTCTAAGCCTCAGATCAAAACACAGAATAATGGAATTCACAGCTAAACCTATAACCAAGATTTTTCATCTAGAAAATAAAAATGTTTTGCTCTGGGAATGGGGAGGGAGGGACTGACTGGAAGGAAGCATGAACTGTAAAAACAATTTTTTTCCAACTTGAAATATATAGCTAAGATGGGGAATGAAGAAACAAAGCTAAATCAAATTGTCACTCGACTTTTTTTTTTTGTTAGTTACTTACAATATCGAAAAAGAAGCTCCGAAATAGAACCTAATTTCAAGATAGCAATGAACATGAGATGTAAGCAATGGAAAAAGAGGAAAAAGGATACAAGGAGACTTTCAACTCAAAATATGCTTTCAAATAAAAATTCTAAAGCATATAAATGAAAAAAGGTCTTGGCAATAAAAAAATAACTTTATAATAGAATATATATTTTGTCTGGCTGAAATTAAAATATGAGCAATGTCTGAGAAATTAAATGTACTTTAGATTCTGGAAGTGACAAATTAAGAAATGGCATTAATAAAAAATGATGATATTGTCAACACTTATATCAAAAATATTAGGTGCCAGACTTTGTTCTAAGAGTTTTACATATAAAAGCTCAATAATTTTTGTAACAACCTTCAGAGGAAAATCCTCATTTTGCAAAAAAAGAAACTAAGACAAGGGAAATTTAAGTGATTTGCCCAATTCAACATAGTAAGTGATGGAGCTCAACTTTGAATCCATGCAATCTGATTCCAGAAACTGGGCTCTTTACCATTGTGTGCCAGAAATTAAAAAGTAAAGAAAAAGAAAGAAATAAAGAAAAGAGTGAGCTGAAATTGGATAAGTATTAGTAGATATAAAATAATCAAAGAGAAAGTTTGGAAATGAAAAATTTAGTCATTGAAATAAAAAGACATGAAGAAGATAAACTTTAGGGTTTGTTAAAAAAAAAAAAGAATAATTTGGGAAAAAGAATTGAGGAATTGACTGAAATGCATCCAGATAAACAATGAGATAAAATGTCTGTTATTTTCAAACATTCACATTTTATTTTTTTACGATTTCATTTATTTATTTATTTTAGAGAGAGAGAAAGAGAATGAGTGTGAGTAGAGGAGGGAAAGTGGGGGAGAATCTCAAGCAGACTCCCTGCTGAGTGTGGAGCCTCAACTGGGGCTCAACACTGCATTCAATCCAGCGCTCAACACGACCTTGATCTTACGACTCTGAGATCCTGACCTGAGTAGAAATCAAGAGTCAGACACTTAACCAACTGAGGCACCCACATGCCTCTGTTACTCTCAGACATTTAAGAGACTTAAAAACTGTAAGATCTAATAGGAATTAGAGAAGAAAAGAATAGAGAGAACAGTAGTGAAGCAAAAACTGAAGAGATAGGTGATGAGAATTTTCTATAAATGAAAAAGTCAGGAGTCCAAAATTGAAAGTTCAATTCAGCTATGAATTCTCACAATTTATTGATCTCCTATGTATGTGTCTCTACAAATAGGGACAGTTTAATATTTTCCTTTCCAATATGTATGCCATTTATTTCCTTTTCCCACTTTATTGCACTGGCAAGAATATCTTGCACTATGCTGAAAAAGACCGGTGAGAGTAAACATCCATGACTTCTCCCCAATCTTAGGGAGAAAACATTCAGTTCTTTGCCATTATGTATTATGTTATCTATAGGGTTTTTGTATATGCTATTTATCAAGTTGAGGAAGTTCTCTTTTATTTTTATTTCTTCAAAAGTTTTTATCATGAATGTGTTGAATTTTGTCAAATATTTTCTTGTGTGGTTGTTAACTGATACAATCATGTAATTTTTTTCTTCTTTAGTCTGTCAGTATGGTGGATTACATTGATCGATTTCTAAATATTGCATCTTCTCAATGAACTCTATCAGGTCATCATGTATAATTTTCAGTGTAAATTCCAAATTCTATTTGCTAATATATTTAAGGATTTTTACCTGTATATTCATAAGGAATATGAGTCTGTAGTTTTCTTTGTTGTACTATCTTTTTCTGGTTTTGGTGTCAGGGTAATACCAGCTTCATAAAATGAAATGAGTTCTAGCCTCATATTTTGTGGAAAATATTTTTGTAGAACTGCTGTTAATTCTTTACATCTGTGGTAGAATTTTCTACAGAAATCATTTTTACCTGAAAATTTCTTTTTGGGGAGAGTTTTTTAAAATTGTAAATTGAATTTTCTCAATAGTTATTGAACTATTTAAGTTATTTTATGTACAGTGGTGTTGTAATTTGTGTTTCCAAAGAGTATATCCCTTGCATCTAAGTTGTAAAAATATGTGTGTATAGTTGTTTGTAGAATTTCCTTATTATTCTTTTTATGTCTGTAGGGTCTATGGTTACAGTCTTTCTTTTATTCCTGGTATTAGAGTTTTGTATCATCTCTCTTTTCTTTGGCAATTTTGCTAGAGGTTTGCTCCCTCTTCCCTGCCCCTGTGGCTAGAGAAATTAGGCTTTGCTGGGGCATTTTTGTCTGTGCTTTTTGGTTGTTTCCAGGTTACTGGCTTCTTCAGCTCCCAATATGGGATATATGAGGAGAAAACCAAAACCCAATGAATTCCTCACCATGTTATTCTTTTGGACCCCAGATCCCTAGCTTTTCTGCCTGTTTCCCTCTACTTTTGAGAGGCTTTTGTTTGTTTTACTTTATGGGATGAATGGGGAATAGGATGTCTACTTTATCTTCCCAGAAATGGGAATCCTCTTATCATCACTTTAATTAAGGAAAAGTTAGTCTTTTTGTTTTGGTTTGTTTTTTCTTCTCACGGCAATAGATAACTAAAACAGTTTGCCAATTTATTCTGAATTTTATAACTTCCACAGACAAGGAAAATATGAAAATGGAAAAATCAGTCTCATCTTTACTTGCCCGTACCCATCCTCCCAACACTAGGGTAGCCAGAAAACTAGAGGTCCCTCAGCTTTGGTGTGAGCTGCATTAGCCAGGCTTCCCTGGCCTGAGAGAAGACCAACATCTAATAGCATCTCTTTGGTTTCCTTAATTCACAAGCACAGTGAGACATATCAAGACACACATCGCTCCATTGCAATACCTTAAACTGAATCACTTGAGTGTCAGCCAGCTGTACTGTCCTATTGCCCTTTGTGAATAAGAAGCCCCTAGAGACTTAGGAGGAGTTGATGTCTCAGGTGCTCGATGTAGCCCAACAGGCTCAGGAATTGGTGGGCAGAGTGGCCATGAGAACATACTTCCACAGAAGGGACTTGAAGCTCTCTGTACATTTTTTTATATTAATTTTAGTATAGTTAACATACAGTGTTATATTAGTTTCAATTGTACAATGTAGTTATTCAACAATTCCATACATTACTCAGTGCTCATGACGATATATGTACTCATAATTCCCTTAACCTATTTCACTCATCCTTGAACACCATCCTTCCTTCTGGTAACAATTGATTTGTTCTCTACAGTTAAGAGTCTGTTTTTTGATTTGCCTTTCTTTTTCTTTGTTAATTCTGTTTCTTAAATTCCACATATAAGTGAAATCATATATTTGTCTTCCTCTGACTGACTTATTTCACTTAGCATTGTACCTCCTGGGTCCATCCATATGGTTGCAAATAGCAATATTTTATTCTTTTTTATGGCTGAGTAATATTACATTGTATATAAATACCACTTCTTTATCCATTCAACAATTGATGGACACTTGGGCTGCTTTCATATTTTGGCTATTGTAAATAATGGCTATTGTAAATAATGTTATTGTAAATAATGCAGTAAACATAGGTGCACATGTATCTTTTTGAATTAGTGTTTTCATTTTCCCTAGGGAAATACCCAATAGTGGAATTACTGGATCATAAGATAATTCTCTTTTCAATTTTTTTAGGAACCTCCATACTGTTTCCACTATGGCTACATCAGTTTGCATTCCCACCAACAGTACACAAGAATTCTTTTTCTGAAACATCCTCACCAACACTTATTTCTTGAGTTTTTTATTTTAGCCATTCTGACACGTGTGAGGTGATATCGTATTGTGTTTCTGATATGCATTTTCCTGATGACAGTGATATTGATCATCTTTTCATTTGCTTATTGGCCATCTGTATGTTTTCTTTGGAGAAATGTCTATTCATGTCTTCTGCCGATTTTTAAGTGGATTATTTTGTTTTTTTGGTGTTGAGTTATATAAGTTCTTTATATATTTTGGATACTAACCCTTTATTGGATATATCATTTGTAAATATCTGCTCTCATTCTATAGGTTGCCTTTTAGTTGCTTTTTTTTGTTTGCTGGATTTTGCTGTGCAGAAGCCTTTTATTTTGATGTAGTCTCAATAGTTTATTTTTACTCTTATTTCCCTTGCCTTAGGAGACATATCTAGAAGGATATTGCTATAATCAATATCAGGAAATTACTCCCTGTGTGATTTCTTCTATGATTTTTTAATTATATTTTTTATTTAAATTCATTTATTAACAATTATGTATTGTTATATACATATACATATAATACATATGTATACATATAATACCAATATTATTGGTTTATGAGGTAGAGGTCAGTGATCCATCAGCCTTATAAAATACACAGTGTTCATTACATCACATGCCTTCCTTAATGGCCATCACCCAGTAACCCCATCCCTCCAACCCCTCCCCTCCAGCAACCCTTAGTTTGTTTCCTATGATTAAGAATCTTTTATTGTTTGTCTCCCTCTCTGATTTTGTCTTGTTTTATTTTTCCCTCCCTTCCTCTATAATCCTGTTTTGTTTACTAAATTTCACATATGAGTGAGATCATATGATAATTGTCTTTCTCTTACTGACTTATTTCCCTTAGCATAATACCCTCTAGTTCCATCCACATCATTGCAAATGGCAAGATTTCATTCTTTTGATGGCTGAGTAGTATTCCATTGTGTGTGTGTGTGTGTGTGTGCGTGTGTGTGTGTGTGTATGTGTGTATATATGTATATCAGACTTCCTTTCTTTTAAGATTTTATTTATTTATTTGAAAGAGAGAGACCGAGAGCCAGAGTGAGGAGGAGAGGAAAAAGCAAGCTCCCTGCTAAGCAGGGACTTGATTCCAGGACCCCAGAACCATGACCTGAGCTAAAGGCAGACGTTCAATTGGCTGAGCCACCCAGGCACCCCTATACCACATCTTCTCCATTCATCTGTCGATGGACATCTAGACTCTTTCCATTGTTTGGCTATTGTGGATATTCCTGCTATAAACATTCGGGTACAGGTGCCCCTTCAGATCACTACATTTGTATCTTTGCAGTAAATACCTAGTAGTATAATTGCTGGGTTGCACAGTAGCTCTATTTTTAACTTCATGAGAAACCTCCATACTACTTTCAAGTGGCTGCATCAGCTTGCATTCCCACCAACAGTATAAGAGGTTGCCCCTTTCCCCACACCCTCATCAACATCTTTCATTTCCTAACTTGTTAATTTTAGCCATTCTGACCAGTGTGAGGTGGTATCTCATTGTGGTTTTGATTTTTTATTTCCCTGTTGCTGAGTGATGTGGAGCATTTTTTGTGTGTGTGTCTATTGGCTATTTGGATGTCTTTGCAAAAAGACATTTCTTGATTAGGTTATTTGTTCTTTGGGT
>CM052883.1:149016420-149060202 GCA_028534135.1 Potos flavus
CTACAAACTTAACAGGAGATCAAAGAAAAGAATAGCAGCAATTCTATGAACAGAAAAGCAACCATGTTTTGGAAGGTAGGACACGGGCAGAAGTGAATCTGAGGCGATATACCAGAAGATAGACCATGGAGGAGGAGGGAGCCTCCATCAGCTGGCTACTGGCAAGTGATGGAACAGTGGAGCACAAAATCAGAACTTTTAGAAGTTTGCTCCGCTGAGGGACGTTGCTCCAGTGGCTAAGCCAGGGGCAGAACCCTTGCTGGGACTCAGGACCCTTGGGATCACAGAAAGACCAGGGGTGCCTGAGTGTGGCAGAGCTCCCATGTATTGGAGCAGGGAAGTGGGCTGCAAAGACAGAGCCAAGGAGTGGGCTCTCAGCTTGGGGTTGCCATAAACGAAGATCTGCAGCACAGTCGGGCCACTGCTCTTCAACCAGGGACCCCACAAGTGGGAGACACCCCTTCCTCCACTAGGAAGAGTGGCATGGGGTGCACTGCAGGAATCTGCTGGGTTTGGAAACTCCAAATGGGGTCATGTGCCAGAGATGGAAATGGCCCATCACAGGCCGGGCGAGCATGGAACGCGGCTGGAGACCAGGGAGATAGAGGAGTGATTGACAGTTTTTCTCCAAGGGTTCACTGAACAGTGGGGTCCCAAGTTCTCAGCTCCTCCAGAGCCAGAGATTGGGAGGCTGCCATTTTCATTCTTTTTCTCCAAAGCTGTAGAAAAGCTTTCAGGGAACAAAAGCTACCGAGAGCAAACCAGAGTAGATTACTTAGTGTGGCCCCTGGCAAAGGCGATGAAGTTCCACCTCAGGAAAAGACGTTTGAGAATCACTGCAACAGACCCCTCCCCCAGAATATCAGCAAGAATATCCAGCCAAGACCAAGTTTATGGATCAATGCGAACTGCAAGACTCCAGTGCTAGGGGAATACAGTACATAGAATTCATGGCTTTTTCCCCATGATTCTTTAGTCTTTCAAAGTTATTTTTTTTAACTTTCTTTATTTTTTCTTTTTCTATTTTTTTGAATTTTTTTCTTTCCTATTTTAGCCAACATCTTATCTTACCAATTCCTTTTTAAAAATCTTCTTTAATTTTCATTTTTACAGTCATATTCTATCCCTTCATTGTATTTAACCTTATTTTTTGTATATATATAAGTTTTTCTTTCTTTAAAATTTTGGATACAGTTTCTTTTAAGAGACCAAAATATATCCTAAGTCTAGTGTATAGCTTTGTTCTAGTCTCCCACCTGATCACATTCTCTCCTTCTTTTAAAAAACATTTTTTTCAACCAATTTCTTATTTTATCAATTCCTTTTTTAAAATCTTTTTAAATTTTCATCTTTACAGTCATGTTCCATATCTTCATCATATTTACCTTTACTTTTGTACATATATAAGTTTTTCTTTCTTTAAAATTTTGCGAGGCAGTTTCTTCCAACAGACCAAAATACACCCAAAATCTAGTGTGTGGCTCTGTTCTATTCACCAGCCTGATCATATTTTTTTCTTTTTTTGCTTTCTTTCTTCACCCAGCTTCAGGTCTCTTCAGATTTGTTTAGTGTATATTTTTCTGGGTTGTTGTTACCCTTTTGCATTTAACTCTTTCATTCATCTATTCTTCTCTGGACAAAATGACAAAAATGGAAAAACTCACCTCAAAAAAAAAAAAAAAAAAAGAACAAGAGGAGTACCAATTGCCAGGGACCTAATCAATACAGACATAAATAAGATGTCGGAACTCGAGCTCAAAATGACGATTATGAAGTTACTAGCTGGGCTTGAAAAAAGTACAGAAGATACTAAAGAATTCCTTTCTGAGAAATAACAGAACTAAAATCTAGCCAAGTTGAAATCAAGAAGGCTATGGATGAGGTGCAATAAAAAATGGAGACTCTAACTGCTAGGATAAATGAGGCAGAAGAGAGAATTAGTGACATAGAAGACCAAATGATGGAGAATAAAGAAACTGGGAAAAAGAGCTAAAAAACTACTGGATCACAAGGGGAGAATTTGAAAGATAAGTGATACTCTAAGATGAAACAATATTAGAATAATTTGGATCCCAGAAGAAGAGAGAGAGGGGCAGAAGGTATATTGGAGCAAATTATAGTGGAGTACTTCCCTAATTTGGGGAAGGAAACAGGCATCAAAATCCAGGAGGCATAGAGACCTCCCTCAAAATCAATAAAAATAGGTCAACACTCCATCACCTAATAGTAAAACTTACAAGTCTCAGAGACAAAGAGAAAATCCTGAAAGCAGCTCAAGACAAGAGGTCTGTAACCTACAATGGTAGAAATATTAGATTGGTAGCAGACCTATCCACAGAGACCTGGCAGGCCAGAAAGGACTGGCATGATATATTCAGAGCACTAAATGAGAAAAATATGTAGCCAAGAATACCATATCCAGCTAGGCTGTCATTGAAAATAGGAGAGATAAAAAGCTTCCAGGACAAACAAAAACTAAGAGAATTTGCAAACACCAAACCAGCCCTACAGGAAATATTGAAAGGGGTCCTCTAAGCAAAGAGAGAGCCTAAAAGTAACAGACCAGAAAGAAACAGAGACAATATACAGAAACAGACACCTTACTGGCAATACAATGGCACCAAATTCATATATTTCCATAGTTACCCTGAATGTAAATGGGCTAAATGCCCCAATCAAAAGACATGGTATCAGAATGGTAAAAGAACAAGACCCTTCAATATGCTGTCTGCAAGAGACTCATTTTAGACCCAAAGATACTTCCAGATTGAAAGTGAGGGGGGTGGAAAACCATTTACCATGCTAATAAATATCAAAAGAAAGCTAGGGTGGCAATCCTTATATCAGACAAATTACATTTCAAACCAAAGACTATAATAAGAGATGATGAAGGACACTATATCACACTTAAAGGGTCTGTCCATCAAGAAGATCTAGCAATTTTAAATATCTATGCCCCTAACATGGGAGCAGCCAATTATATAAGCCAATTAATAATAAAATCAAAGAAACACATCAACAATCATACAATAATAGTAGGGGACTTTAACACTCACTGAAATTGACAAATCATCTAAGCAAAAGATAAACAGGGAAATAAAGGCTTTAAATGACACATTGGACCAGATATATATCACAGATATATTCAGAACATTCCATCCCAAAGCAACAGAATACACATTCTTCTCTAATGCACGTGGAAGATTCTCCAGAAAAGATCACATCCTGGGTCACAAATCTGGTGTCAACTGGTACCAAAAGATTGGGATCATTCCCTGCATATTTTCAGACCACAGTGCTTTGAAACTCAAAACTCAATCACAAAAGGAAAGTTGGAAAGAACTAAAATATATGGAGGCTAAAGAGCATCCTACTAAAGAATGAATGAGTCAACTAAGAAATTAAAGAAGAATTAAAAAATATTCATGGAAACAAGCGAAAATGAAAACACAACTCTTCAAAATCTTTGGGATGCAGCAAAGGCAGTCCTAAGAGGAAAGCACGTAGCAATGCAAACCTTTCTCAATAAACAAGAAAAGGTCTCAAATACACAACCGAACCCTACATCTAAAAGAGCTGGAGAAAGAACAGAAAATAAAGCCTAAATCCAGAAGGAGAAGAGAAATAATAAAGATCAGAGCAGAAATCAATGAAACAGAAACCAAAAGAACAGTAGAACAGATCAACAAAACTAGGAGATATTTCTTTGAGAGAATTAATAAGATTGATAAACCCCTGGTCAGACTTATCAAAAAGAAAAGAGAAAAGACCCAAATAAATAAGATATATAAATGAAAGGGGAAAGATCTTAACCACACCAAGGAAATACAAAAAATTATAGGGACATATGAGCAAGTATATGCCCACAGATTAGGCAATCTGGAAGAAATGGATGCATTTTTAGAGAGACGTATAATCTAGGATTTTTAGGTTTCAGGTCTTGCATTTAAGTCCTTAATCCATTTTGAATTTATTTTTGGTTATGGTATTAGAATGTCATCCAATTTCATTCTTTTTCATGTAGCTGTCCTGTTTCCCCAACACCATTTGCTGAAGAGAGTTTTTCCAATTGCAGATCCTTGTCTCTTATGTCATAGATTAATTGAGCATATCATCAAGGGTTTATTTCTGGGCTGTTGTTCTATTCAATTGATCTGTCTATTTTTGTACCAGTACAATACTGTTTTGGTTAGTATAGCTTTGTAGTATATCTTGAAATCTGAGATTGTAATACTTCCACCATTGCTCTTCTTTTTCAAGATTTCTTTGGATATCTGGTTTTTTTTGTGTTTTTTTTGTGGTTTCATAAGAATTTTAGGATTATTTGTTCTAGTTCTATGATAAACTATTGGTGTTTTGATGGGGATCGTATTAAATCTGTAGATTGTAAAGTAGTAAAAGTAGTATGGACATTTTATAAAGTAGTATGGACATTTTAACAATATTTGTTCTTCTGATCTATGAGCATGGAATATCTTTTCATTTGGTTGTGTCATCTTCAATTTCTTTCATCAATGTTTTATACTTTTCAGAGTTTAGGTCTTTCAGCCTTTGGTTATCTTTATTCCGAGGTATTTTATTATTTTTGGTGCAATTGTAAATGAGATTGTTTTCTTAATTTCTCTTTCTGCTCCTTCATTACTAGTGTATAGAAATACAACAGATTTGTACATATTAATTTTTTTATCCTGCAACATCACTGAATTCATTTATCAGTTCTGGTAGTTTTTGGACGGAATCTTTAGGGTTTTCTATATATAGTACCATGTCATCTTCAAATAGCGAAAATTTTACTTTTTCCTTACAAACACGGATGCCTTTTATTTATTTTCCTTATCTAATTGCTGTGGCTAGGACTTCCACTACCATGTTGAATAAATGTGGTGAAAGTGGACATCCTTGTCTTGTTCCTGATTGTAGGGGAAAATCTCTCAGTTTTTCACAATTGGGTATGATGTTAGCTGATTGTCTTTACATGGTTTTGGTACTTTTGCCCTTTGAGGCATCTGCACGAGCTGGACATGAGCAGTCTAACAGACATTCTGCTAGTGTGAGAGTTTCACCCTTATTTTGAAATGCTCAATTTAAAAAAGTTTGATTGAATTATAATTTTATTTGCATTATTACAAACTCAAAGCATGGATTTCATTTGCTTCTCTCTTCATGCTGTTTTTTTCTTGTCCATCAGTTGGATTGCCTAAAGTGTGGCTTCATCACACAAGTGCAATGCTGAGTGGGTCTGGTGAAAGACAAGGGTGATGATGAAGACCTAGAGAGAAGATGAGCTACCAAAGGTGAAAAGATCCTTTGGTACAAAATCTCATGATGCTAACAGAAGTTATGAGAGATTTGAACTATGGCCTGTTAATACATTTGTTCAAACAGTGAAAAAGTCCCACTAATAAAGTTATTATCTTAGCTCAGCTGGATTAGAAGCCACGTTGGAAAGTTATTTCGGCCAACTATTTGATCCACCTTCCTCTTCCATTTTACCTTTCACAAATTCTTCCTCTGACTTTCAACTAACCAGAAAGAATGACATTTCCTGATTATCTAAAATTGCATTTAAACCTGGTGAACTAAAAGTACTTTTCAGGAACCTGAAAGGGAATTTTACAGAGATGTTTATTGACCTTTCAGACAATGGGGCTACAGGGGTGGGTAGAAGAATATAGACTGTCCTCAGGTTAAATAAAAAGAAATCCCTCTTGCAGCACAGTCTGTTCAGCCCCATTTCTGACAGAAAAGAAGTCATATCCCGGCAGAGACACACTTAGTGAAAGATCTCACTGTATAATGGTTTGTGTGATTTTTAAAGACTGCTTTCTCTTTCTCTCTCTCTTTTTTTAAAAAGATCTTATTTACTTATTTGACAGAGAAAGACACAGCAAGAGAGGGAACACAAGCAGGGAGAGTGGGAGAGGGAGAAGTAGGCCTCCTGCCGAGCAGGGAGCCCAATGCAGGGCTAGATCCCAGGACCTGGGATCATGACCTGAGCTGAAGGCAGATGCTCAACAACTGAGCCATCCAGGTAGCCCAAAAGACTGCTTTTTCTATTATGTTATAGTAATCATAAAATCTATGATTATGATCACCAATTCAGAATGGTATGATATAATAAAAATTCATCATCAAACTTATTCCTTGCAAAATTCTGATCCCTAATCAGTGTTCCAAGAAAAGTGATGATAATATATCTTATGGGAAAATAAAGACATTGAGAAATATCTTGTTTAAGTGAACTATGTGTGCATAGCTTACCTCAGAGTCAAATTCTATTCCAACACCCTGGAGATACGTACACAAATGTTACTCTTTCAGTGTGTGGCTATGTTTTCTATACTATTTTAGTGTTCTACTTTAATAGTAAATCTAGCATAATTGATAAAATGAGGTAAATTTGATGCCATCAAAATAAAAACTGTATAAGACTGAAATCCTTTCAAAAGTTGTCAGTTTGGTTGTTTACTTGTTTATTTGTGGTAGGTCATAGATTCTCATGCACCTAAAATTTAAGCTTTTTGAATAGCAAAAGCCTGGAGTCTCTTCTTGGCATTTTTCCAAAAAGTAATATTATATCATATCATGAACAATAAAATTATCCCCTACATGTAATGCTAAGGCAAAGCGAAGTCTCCAAATTTCTAAATAACTCTATTACTGCCACAGTATATATGTATTTTTCCTGGGTAGTACTCTGATATCTGGTGGAGCGCTAACCCATAATGGTTGCAAGTTTCACTCACCTACACTAATAAAAGGCAAGGTTTATTTCTCCTTGTTTTCTCTGTGATCTACAGCCCTGTTTTCATTAGATATACTGCTTGTGAGGTACTGGCATGAAAACACCCAGTCAGTATCTAAATTTGCAAAAATTGCAAGAGGATATTCAAACCTGAAGAGAAAGTTCATATAGTAGAAAAGATGAAATAGAAAATTCTAGGATTTAAAGGATTTCTTTATTTTTTTCCCCTTTGCTTACAGTTCAGAAAACCAGATTAATGGTATTTGTTATGAGAGACAGCTTATTAGTGAAATTCAACCTTCCATCATCCAGAAAGAGTGATACATGGGAACTCTGACACAATCAGATGCTGTGTTCAGTATTTCAATAATTATGATGGTGTGGCGATGGAGGCACAAGCTATTCTTTCTCACTAATTGGTTACTGCTATTATTTTTTTTTAAAGGAGGATCAAATAAAGATATTCATTCTATTATATGGGAGTCAAAATAAACTCTAATGAACTTGATTTTAGTAAATGTTTGCTATTGTTCTTAATGTATAAGCAAGAAATTGGTTACCCAAAGGTTCAGATTGACTGTTAATAAATGTATTTGATTCTTCTGTGAGGAAATTATAAACCATTTGAGATGAACTAACTCTTCTCAGGTCCCAGAATACCATTCAGAAATTATGTTTTGTGAGGTCAATCCATGTGACTTTACTCTGACTAGTGTCTATGAAAATCTATGTAAAGACATGCTAAGCATGCATATTCCTTAAATGTTTCAACCAAGGCCAGCTACTAGATTTACTTTCCTGAGAGGCAAAAAATTTGAAGTGAATATAGAAAGTGGCAGACAATCTGTTCAAGTTCTGGTGTTCTGACCTCAGTGTTCAGAAGCCTTTCCAGGTTAAGGAAGAGAGTGTTGTTAATTATGTGAGAATTTTGCCCTCTCGTAAGTAAAGGGGAACATTATCTCAAAAGGTTGATCCAAAGAGAGAAAGCAGTACAGTAGTATATGGCAAATTAGATGTGTAGTTTTTAGTAGTTCAGTACTTTATGGAAAACCCCCAAAGCATCATTCTTTCACTCTTGACTGAGAATATATTGTATATTGTTTTCTCACAACAAATTCCTAGCACCCCAGAGATCCTGCAGAAGTCAAGAATCTACCACCTGGAAAGAGAGAACTCTGCTCATGAAATGCCTTAGCAATACCAAGAGGTCTATGGGAAGATGGCACTGATGTGCCCAAGGGGTATCAGTATTGCAATATGTGCTATCAGGAAACAGTCGCCTGTAGAACCTGGAGTTGGTTCTCTGGCTCACACATCCTGTCTGATATCAGCTGGCAATGTAGTTCCCCAAAAGGGACAGTTAATGCACTGCATAAGGGACAGATCCAGATTTTGTAGGTATAGAAAATTTTATATGCTGTAAAAACCAGGCATGCTATGTGAGTGGAAGTTTGGGAAAAAAATCAGAGGGTCCGGCATTAGGAAGTCTGTGTTATACTCCATGTTATAGTAACATGATAAAATATCATTGCACCACTCAAGTGTATATGTGGAAGATCTAGAAATGTGTTAATAGTATGATGTTATCAGAACATAATGAAATATAATACAGTATGTACCTATGATTGTATCTATGAAAACTTAAGTGTCCGTGTAGGAGGTAATAGGTAAAACTGTGACATATACTGGGCTGGGATGGTGAGAGTATGAATAATTCTAGTATTTTATTATTTTTCAATACTATGTTGTCTTTTAAATGAGGAAACAATGAGAAATGTTAAGATGTTGTTTATAGAACGGAGAGATGAATGAAGGTCAGTTAAAAAAAAACAATGAAGTTTCAGAGATGATGATCAGAGAAGAATTTGCCTTGAAGATCAATAAAAATCAAATAAGTAATCTAATCAGAAGAGTCAGAAAGAAAAGGAAAATTATTTTACAAAGGGAAATAACCTTAGTCAGGTGTGCTCTCTATGGGGTCATCAGATTGAAGCAGAGGACTATTTCCAATTTCCAATAGGAAATTAAATCAGAATTCAGTGAAGCTATAAGGGGTATGAGTTATCCTCCAAGTGGGTAGTGGAATTGATAATCATCCCATTCTGCTTTACTTGGTTTGTGTCATGATTTTGAAATAGATGACAAACACCAATGGAATCATAAGTAGGATTTTCAAAGTACAAACACTTTGGTTCCTAGGTAAGCCTGCATGAGGCTAGCGCAATAATAAGGAAATTATACAATATTTTTCTGATGCTAAAAATAAAGAAATTTTAGACTCACTATCTTATAAGATTTTTTTTATAACAAGTCTAGTTTGAGGCAGGAAAGACTATCTCACACTGAGATAATGAATAAAGCACCAAATATAGAGAAAGAGATCAATAATTTCAATCTTAGATCAGAGCAGGATCTCTCAGGTATGATATATTTCTAATATTATTGAATATTTTATACCAAGAACAATTCAATAAATGACTATTTCTGAATATTTGTGTTCATCAATATTCAAATATTTACACAAAAATATTAAAATAAATATACATATGACAGTTTTATATAGTTTTCAAATACAGTTATAAATTGTAAATCCGTTTCTCTTTTTTTAAACTGTTACATCAGGTTCAAATCCTCCGGAGCTGCTGGGTCTGTGCTCCTGATTGATTAGCTAGTCTTCCTCTCTCAATCTCTAGTTCTCACTTACATATTTAGTTGGTTTCCATTCCTGAAGAATATTTCTTTGGGCTCTACAGTTCCATGCTTTTGATAGAGCGGGAGTGGGGAGAAAAGAACGTTGACAATCTTTGCTTCTATGTCAAGGAACATCAAAACAAATTTTTAACAATCTCTTTTGCATCTGGTAAGGAGATCTTATAAAACCACCACTTGACAAAACTTAATTTGCAGCAAAGTAGAAGTAATCTCATTCCCAGTGAGAGCTGGATATTTGAACCATCACCGGAAAGGGTATGTTGCTGAGAGACCAAGTCCTACACTGGAAATTAGAGAATCTGACTTTGCTCTCAGCTAACCACAAGTGGTCCAAGTGCAAGCCACTTGTATGTTCTGTACCTCCATTCACTAGTAATGAAGTTTTTATCAGCCTCATGATTAAAGGACCAAATTTAAGAATCAATTGGAGAAAAAAGAATGAGACAAAGTGATTAGCTAAAGTGCTAGTGAAAAACGTGTTTGGTTAACAATTGTAAAAATCCCAATGCAATCAAAATATACAGATGTTCTTTTGTGTTTAAATTAGGTTTCTGTGTTAGTACTTGAAGTCACTACATTGGCTTTTATTTACTTGCTTCACACTTTCTATGTCCCATGTTCACAGGCCATTCACACATAGTTCAGTGTTCTTCCTTTGTAAACAAGGGATTAAATTCTTGCTTGAGAGTCATGCTAAAAAAAGTCCATCTCTAGAGGTGATTGTGTCTTCTATTTTTGAATAAAAATAAAAGCGATACAGTCCATTATGTTTCCCTTATTTGTAGTAACTATCAGAAAGCTACACGTCAAACTCCATACCGAATACTTTAAATCCCCTCCTTCCACATGCATTTTGATTCATTTGTTTGGGCTTTTTGGCTTTAGCCTTAAATATTTTTTTCACACTGTATTTTATTTTCTAAGCCGTCTCTAGCCTTTTCAGAATGAGACATGATGTAAATCCCTGGGAAAAAATTCTAGGTAGAGCTGGAAAGACTTCTTACAGGAAAATCACTCTTTGTTTCTCCCATTCCATAAAAAATGTGCATCTCCCTGAGGGGAAAATTGAAGGATACCTTTAATGCAGCATTGATACAACTCTAATATGTCCTGCTTCTTTTTCTCCCCCTCTGCAAAATAGCTGGCAGCTGGGTTAATCCAAGGATGACATTCAGGTGTAGACACCAAAAGCCAAAAAAAAAATAAAACCTGAAGAATTCAGGTCTTTGAATACTCTGATTTTGTTATGCTTTCTATCTCCTTATATATTTGTATTTTCTTTTAAACTCAAATTGATAAATTGTGTGTTATACAAAATGAAGTTGTTTTAAATTCTTAATTGGTTCTTCATGATGAGATTTTTACCAATGCAATAGATAATGGGAAGAGGTGTAGAACGAGAAAAATAAGAAGGCATTTAGTAATTTCCTGAGATATAAGAATCAGCACTCTTATTACTGCAATTTAACCAAATTTTAATCCAATGAATTCTCTAATTTGTGATCCTTTTGAGGATTTAAATGATGAAATCATTCCAGAAAATATCTGTGTATAATTATTTAGGTTCAGGCTCTCGAAATAATTATGTATTATGTTCATCTTATTTAGCTTTATAGTCATGGCTTGTGCCCAGTGTGTACTTAAAAAGAGGTTTTTCTAAATCTATTTCTGAAACTCCCAACATCAGTTAATGCATTAGATTAAGGAAAGAGACCCTGGGGCTCCTCCAAAGTGCCTCCATGCCATCTCGAAAAGCAAGGGGCAGAGAGAGGAGTTGTGCCACTCTCTACTCTCTAGAATAACTTTTATCTGTCTTGTATAATAGGGAAAACATATGATTTTCTTCAAAAGTGGCTAAAAATAATATTTTGCTAAAAGAAAAATCTGGAAACCAATAGGTTAATGTACTGTGCAGACACTACTTCCTTTTAAATGTAAATGCATTACTAACAAACCACAATATAGAGAGAAAGGATCATTTATAAAGTATATCAGTACAAACACATTTACATAGCTGGCATGCCATTTCCAAACAGGAGTTATTTAGAAAATTAAATATACAGATGAGGGCTTCTGAAGCACAGAAACTGGAAAACGTCTGGCTCATGGCACAATATTTTAAGAAGGAAGAATAACTGGGCATCCCCATCGAAGAGCTTGGCAGCCAGATCTCAGCTAGGCTACAGAGCAGCACGGTCAGGGAGTCTCTTGTGGCTGGGAGGAGAATATGCTGCAAATGGGTTTACAAATGCCCAGGCGGATATAGAGGATGACCTCGGTTTGGGCTCTATGTTCAATGTTTTTAAATGACCCTTTTGTGATATCTGAAGATGTGCTTGGAACTTTTTTTTGTCATCCAAAATTATTTTAGTTTTCTGAGATACTTTTCACTTCTGAACACAATATCAAGTTTACAACATGCAAAGCTTTTTGCTTAATAGAACCTTTCCTAAGTATAGGTTTCCGTGGGATTCAAAATAAACAGTATCAGTTTTTTCATGAAGTAGGAAAATCTTGATGAAATCCTTTTCTTTTCCAAGATTATTTATTTATTTTAGAGAGAGCATGAGAGAGAGCTAGAGTAAGAGCAGGCGGAGGAGCAGAGGGAGATGGAGGGAGAGAATCTCAAGCAGACTCCCCACTGAGTGTGGAGCTCTATGTAGGGCTGGATCCCAGGACCCTGAGATCATGACCTGAGTCAAAATCAAGAGTCGGACACTCAACCGACTGAGCCACTCAGGTGCCCCTTCATACTGAGGTATAAAGAGAGCATAAGACTTATTGTACTCAGAGGGGCGCCTGGGTGGCTCAGTGGGTTAAGCCTCTGCCTTCGGCTCAGGTCCTGATCTCAGGGTCCTGGGATCAAGCCTGCTTCCCCCTCTCTCTCTGCCTGCCTCTCTGCCTACTTGTGATCTCTCTCTCTGTGTCAAATAAATAAATAAAATCTTAAAAAAAAAAAAAAAAAGACTTATTGTACTCCCGAGATTAGCAGGCATAAAATCTACTTTGCCCCCCTCCCAAAGCCCACTTTGGTAATGGAGCTTATGATTGAGTTGGGGGCTACTTTAAGAAGAAATGATGCAAAATGATGTACACAGAGAACTGCAAAAAGTCAAAAACTGTCCTGAGCAACTTGGCAGAGAAATGAACAACTGTGCCCCCAAACTACTTTCAGCTAAAGCTTTTTAGCATGTTTCTCAAAGAATGTGGCAAACTTAACTCTCTAAGGGATAAGCAGCAGGTACTGTTATATTATTTCAATGTATTTGATTAACACCGAAGCTATTTACACCCAAGAATCTTCTACTAGCTGTACCTCTTATTGAAGGGCTCTTAAAGCACCTCGAGGATCAAATATATGATGTCCAGCACAAGGTCATATGTAATTCCGCAACTGAGGTGCTCTGTGATAGAGGCAGCCGTAGCTCCCCGATGCCAATCAGAGAAAAGCAGCGAAGTTCCGAGTCAATGCAGTGTTATTATCAGCATGTTATAAGCTGCAACAGAGAGAATGCCTTTTATTATCCACACAGAAATCTCTCCCGTAGAGGCCATAAAAACTATTTGCAAATATAAATATGAATAGAACTGTACTTATTTTTGAAGTTTGTAGCACCCATATTAATAGCAGTAAATCATATAAAGGCAGTTCACTTTCCGATCCCATTTGCAAAAAAAAAGTGCAATGCATACTGTACAGTAAGTGATAGGCACATAAAATGCCATTTGTGTCAGCATGCTGAAAAAGATAATGTAATTCAATTGTAAATCACTACAAAAGAGATGTCAGATGGAAGCATTGCATCACAGATATCTCATTTTTCAAAGCATGGGTTACATCTGTAATGAAAGTATAATGCAGAGGAATTCTGATAGGAAAGGGGTGGGGATCAGATACCCAAAATTCAATTAGCATAAGGTGATTCGTTTTATTTTACAGCTGCTAAATTATTTTGAAAAGATATGAAATTGTACTAAATCTAAATGATTATATTTCATGTAATTCCAAAGAAAAAGGAGAAAATGCAAATAAACCCAGGGAGAAAAATTGGCAATTGTAGATTATTAAGTTTTCTAACAAATAACGAATGGCATTAAATCAGTAGTAGTTTAAGGAAGAATTAAAAACAAAGCCAGGCAGAAAATGCTTGTATCTAGCAGAAGTTATCCAAGACCTATGAGATATTAAAATCTAAGAAAACTAAAATATGTCAAGCAAGTCTATTTATATTCCTACTTTTCTTCTTTGTGCTACTAATGCTGGCTGGTATCCTTTGGAATAGGATCCTTATGTCAAAGAAATGGGTAAGAAATTTTAAACATCCTGTGAAATAGACAAAAATATATATTGGGTGAATAGTGCTTTTTTATATTTTAATACCAGACAGGCACATACAAAGCAAGCCTCTCCAAATATTTTATCTGTTTTCAGGAAAAGAAATAGAAATGCTAAGACTACAGAATAAAGTTTATTTAGTGAAAATAATAAGCAGACCAATTAAAAAAAGCAAGAAATTTGTCATCAAGATAGATGGAAAAAATAAACACTTATTATAACTATTCCAAGGACACTGCAACAGAGAACATTTTATAACAGAATTTGACACATGTGAGTTGAGAGTTCTGTCAGTAATTAGCAGCATGTTCTTAGGTGACTCAAATAAACTTTCTAGATTCTTTTCTATAAAGTGAGGGAGTTAAATCAAATGATTTCAAAATCATTTTCAAATCTTAACACTCTACTCTTTTACTTTACAACAAGGTAAAGGAAAATTCAAAAATAAACATTCTAAATGACTTTATGAGTCCCCTTTTTTGTAGGAAATATGATTTTAAAAATCAACTTCATTAGACTGTATTTTTTTTAGATTGAACATATTTATTTTTTAAATTTTAACAGATAAAAATTTACTGGTCACTGTGAAATAGATTATGTAACAAAGTACTATTATTAAATTATTAATAATTAATTAATTAAATGATTATAAAGTAACTAATAATATTATTAAATTATTAAATTATTTCAAAAGCTTGTTATCATCTTAGTGTCACGACAATTACGTACTCTTAAAGATCACTAAAACTAAGCAGCAGTCATGATCAAAATTTTAAACGTAGAAAATATTTCCCTTCCAGGTTACAGCATAGTAAATATTTAATTTCTAAAATGATTTGCAAGTAGCATCTTGCTTTTATTTTAACTTTTTCCCTCTACCAGGAAAGGATGTACCTCATCTATCTGACCTGGTGTTAAATAATCATTGTTAACAAGTCTTAATGTAATATGAAATAAAAGTCCTAGAAAAGAAGTGAAAATGTTGTATTTTGTAATATTAAGATTCATAAGACAGTGACTTTGCTATAAGGAATATAAAGAAGATGGTAATGGAAAATATCTAAGATGTTTTTTCATTAAATAGCATGTGAGCCCCTGGTCAATAGGGTCTGCTCAGCCCCAGATGCTGCACTTAGCCATTTCCTGTCAGACTTGAACAAGGGAGTACCAAGAGGTGACCAAGAGGATCACCTGGATACCAAACATATTCCTTGGGTCTGAGTTATGTAACAGCATTCCTGCTTCCTCCTGAGAAGGCCAAGACTTTGCTTCCTGCCTGCTGGTCCACGCGGGGTCATTTCTACTTCCATCCTTGAGGACCCAGACTCCATGGGGCACAGACAAACCATCCACACTGCCCCTCCCCAGAATCCTTGTGCATCATGATGGCTGCTTTACGTGACTAAGTGTTTGAGGTGATTTATTATGATAACAGTAGTAGTACTGGTTCTAGTACTAAAAGTAGGGTGTTAAGATAATGAAAACCTAAACTATGTAAAACTGGCTTTGGGGCTGGGAAGAAGTTGGAAAAGCCTTAAGGAGATTGTTAGTCAAAGTTGGACAAAAAAAGACACTTGTTATGTAGAGGCAAAAGTTTAGCAAAACTACTTTCCTCAATAACATAGTAACATAGTAAATAGAAAATCTACCTGGCGAATATGGTGACCTAAGATTACCAAGTGGTGTTGAAATACATTTGACTGTCAGCTGCTAAGTAGAAAATGAGAGGAGAGAGATGAGCTAAAGGAGTAACTTAAAGAAGTCAGCACTTAATGGTGTATGAAAATAAAGCTGCTTCTCCTTCTCACAATCGGATGAGTCTTTGGCACATTGTGAGTAAATATATGTATCTTCCTGTAGGGGAGAGGTGAATTGTGCACCCATAGGAAAGACTAACTGTAGATATTTCCAAAAGATGGCCATGCCAATCTATATCCCACCCAAGTTCTGTGGGATGGGACACTCCTCCTATGAAGACCCAAGACCCTGGGTCTATGGGCCAGCACCTGGAATCTACTGAACTTTTGTGACTTCCTCAGCCAATAGCAAACGGTAAAGGTAACGCTGCGATCTTTGGGGTCCATCATCCAATGTCATGCCTCCAGGTTTTGCTTCTCCAGGAGAAGGATTGCTCCTCGTAACCACTTGCATACTGTGAGGAAGTCCAAACTAGCCTTTCACAGAGACCACAGAGGAAGGTCACAGGTAGATGCTCTATTTGAAAGCCCACCTGAAATCCAAGATTCAGTCAACATTATTAACACTTTCACATGTGAATGAAAACACCACCATATTCTTCCCGTCACCATCTGTCAAGGTGGCTCAGCTTTTGAGTCTCCCAGCTAAGGCTCCAGAGACATCGTGTTCTTGCCGTGTGCTGTTCTTATCTCTAACACACAGAATCTGTGAGTATAATGAAAATATTGTCTTATGCCACTAAACCTGGAGTGATTTGTTTGGAACAGATAATTGATAAACTGAAATATTTTGAAAAATGAATAAAACACTTTAATGTTTAAATTTTTTTCATTACATGTTTAATATTAAAAGATTTCATTTCTGGCCTCTTACAAATATAGAGGTTTTCCAAAAAATCTGAGATATGACCAATACTTTGGTCATGTATTTTAAAATACATAAGCCTATTTAGCAAAATAGGAAATTTTGCATTTTTCTTCGTGAACTCAGAATTCTCTTATATTTCCCTTAAACATATTATACTGATGTAACAGAAATACTTTCAATAATTTATTTTTGACGGCATTTTGGAGCATTTAAAATCTGGGGTTAGGTATTTTGTTAAGTAGGATTAAGTTGTACCTACTCCACTTACTCAAATTGTTCAGTTTTTGATTATTTGATTACCCGGGAAGCTCAGTGCAGTTGTAATTACATACAGGAGCAGTGTTTCACCACATGAATCATAGATCCAGTTCAAGCACTACTATAAATCTTACGTAAACACCATGTGCAGTTTATACAAGTAATTTACTGATTCATTTTTTACAATGCTGCAATTTTTCAGAGCAAAGAATGGGGTAAAAAAAAAAAATTCCCCACCATCCAACTCCAGTTCACTACAGTGTAGGTCAAGGCAAGCTAACATCGCAAATGGGATCCTTTTATTCCTCAAATTCAGTAATAAATTTGTAAAGAATTTTGCAGACCTTCTTAATGCTTTAAGTCCCTTTTAATGTAGTTGCACTCTAAATTTCTCGCACTGATACTACTGTTACCCATTTTATGTATGCTTTAAATCCTGGGTAGAGTAGTCTTTGTAAGACCCTAGATGAGGTCCAGAGGACACTCTGCTATAACAATCTGGTTTACTTAGTCTCCAATCTGTACTTGTTTGAGATTCAGAAATTGTGGAGAACCTGGAATGCAGAAAAGATATCACAACCTGACTCCTGCTTCCAGAAAAGTCAAGAACAGTGAATTGATGAACTGCCTGCTTATAAGATCCATGTCCATCACATGTTGTATTTTCAAGAACCTGCATGGATTTGAAAGGGAACTACCTTATATAACAATGCAGTTTAATTTTATTCTTGTTGGACCAGAGACAAAGTCATCAAGTATGTAAAAAAAAAAAAAGAAAAGAAAAGAAATCTAAAGTAAATTCAAAAATAAATTGATATTTTTAATAGAAAAGATTCATCTGTCAGAAAGCTGATTTCTTTTTCTCAAATATAATGAACTCCCTGTAATATCACTTAACCTCAACTGTCTATTTGGGTTTGCAACCATTTTCAATCCTGGCTGGTCTTTTTAAAATCTAGTGTACATTAATGAAATTATTAACTAATTTCATTAATTAATTATTAATTACCAGTGAAATTAATGTTATATATCCTTACTAATATCCATTGAT
Organism: Potos flavus; assembly: GCA_028534135.1. NCBI lineage: Eukaryota > Metazoa > Chordata > Mammalia > Carnivora > Procyonidae > Potos > Potos flavus. The sequence goes on from CM052883.1 coordinate 149,034,088, forward strand.
CCCTTGGTCCAAATCATATTATAGCCCTCCAGACAGTATCTTTTGTTTCCTTTACAAATGTCATGCATAGGTCAATCCCCAAGCCCTATTTGACTTTAGAAAATGCACTGCTGTTTGTAACATTGTATATGTATGTGTGCACACATGGTTGTATGCCTCACTCTTGGGGTCTATGTCCTGCAACCACTGTGATAAGAGCTCACAGCACGTGGAAAACAATGATCTTGAGAAATGGGCTTGTTGCTACTGAAAGCTTTTTTTATTTGCTGACACAATCCCAGAGGCTGGTGCTACCAGACAGAACGACACCAAGATTCCAATTTTCAAGGATGGTCTTTCTGACTTGATTCACTTTACTCTCTCCCTTCTCCCAAACAAACACCTCCATACTCCTGCCCTCTTTCCCACATATTTTTGAAATTTCTATCTCCAAATAGAAGCCAAGGAGAAAGAAGAGAGCCAGCAGAGCAGCGCTGAAACAACCTTTAAAAAGAAGAAAGAAAAACGGATTAGATAAATTTTGGATGTTCGTTTTGGTCTTTCAAAATGAGAAGGAAAAATAAAGGAGTAAAGACAAACTCAGAAAAGGGCAAAACTCATCCATTTTCATTTCCTCATGCCCCACCCTCCATCAACCTTGATTCTTCTTGTATTTCAAAAATCTGAATATTTATCTTATCTTTCAAATTGTTTCTGGACCATTTACAGGTAAAATTATTTGAAAGTGACCAAGTGTTTCTCACCCCAGAGCAAGCAGCTCACTGGCGCAGTTTGCTTCACCTTGAGATCCTACTTCCACTATCTTTGCAGAGTTGCACATTCTAATCTCAGGTAGTATTAATCCTGGCCCTTCAAGGTGATCTGCCAAGTTGTACCCTCTCGTCCTGGAGCCTAGCTCCAGTGCCCGGCTCCATAAGGACGCACGGAGAGACCGGGTCTGACGCTTCAGAGCAGCTCACTCCATCTCGGCCAGTAGCCACGGAGTCCCTTCTTCTACCTGTGCCCCGTGAAGGCTCCGTCTGCAGGTGAGACCAGGTGAGGGGGGTTGCAGAGCGCGCTAGACGGCACCACTGTGGTGACAGATCTCTTACCTGGACGCAAGTCCGGAGGTTTCCGCGGTGCTCGCGGATACTTCTGCTGGATCTGGAGAACGGAGGCTCTAAGGGAAAGGGAAAAAAAAGAGTGAGACTGGGAAGGGAGGGAGAGGGAGAGGAGTAGAAGAGAAAGAAGCGGAAAGGAAGAAAAGGAAGCAAGGAGGAGGAGGAGGATGCTGCTGGTGCCGCCGCCCTGGAGGAGGCGAACCGGAACAGCAAGGGCGCCAGGCCCCCAGCCCCGGCCCCCCCCCGCCCCGCCCCTTGCCCCTTCCCCCGCCCGCCCCGCCCCTTGCCCCTTCCCCCGCCCGCCCCGCCCCTTGCCCCTTCCCCCGCCCCCGCCCCGGCCCCCGCCCCGGCCCCCGCCCCGCTGGCCACTGGGCTGTGTCCCAGCTGAAGGGTCAGGGATTGGGGATCGTGGCACCTCGACAACTGCCGCAGCCAGCCCGATGCCCAGCGGGGACCGTGGCAGTGGCAGCCGCCCAGAGCCTGCCAAGCCTCGGCCACACAGGACTGCAGAGAATTTCCCCTCCGTCGCCACCGCCGCCGCCAAATTGAGACCTGCGCCTTCGGGACGGAGGCATCCAGCGGACCTTCTGGGGTCCGCTCTGACTCTTGGGGGGAGATGGGAGGGCCCCATAAATGCCCTCCTTTCCTTCCTCTGTCACTGTGAAGTGGGGTCCCCGTTACCCCTCCGCGGAGAAGGCTCAGTGGCCTCGCCTTCACAAACCTGACAACAGTTGCATCCAGAGAACTCTTGCCAATATAAAAAGTGCGATAGGAAAAGTTTGTAGAACTGAAGAAATGAATTCTATTCCCAGTTCCAATCAGATGCATTGATTAATCCCACAAAAAGCTACTGACAACTTCTTTGTGCCAGGTATTGTCCCAGACACCGGATACAGAGTAAACAAAAAGACAAAATCACCTACCCTTTGGGAGATTCCATTCTTGTGAGCTAGGCTGTGAATCAGGGACAAGTCACTCAGTTTCTCTCTCTCTCTCTTTCAGTTGGAAAATGATGCCTGTCTCCCATACCTCAGGTATTAAATGGAAGAAGATAACGACATAATGAATAAGAATGCACAAGTCTCTAAACGCTATAAAGAACTCTACAAGCCTACCACATCAGAAGGCACTGAGTGCGATCTTAACCATTTTTAGAGTCCAAAGTCCAACTGAAAAAATGAAAAATAAGCAGTGACAGCATCTGGTACTTTGTCTCTGATCAGTAAGAAAACCTAAGCAGCAAAAAGTTAAATTCTTAAGAGTTTATTTTAAATTTCAGATTATTAGATTTCTTTCCAGTCCACACACAGAGGGCAATTGCTGAACCCCTTGCAATTAATTGTCTGGCTTTAGCTCCCCTGAATGGAGACAGCATACTCTCCCAGTTTATGAAAAATGACTCAGACTAGTGGACGGTGAAAGTTTTCCATAAGTCATATCACAAATTCACAGAGGGCGCCCGAAGCTGGATAACATCATGACGTCAAGGAGTCCAGGGGAAAAATTCAATTTTAGAATTTGGCTATATTAAACATAAGCCCAGTCATCTACTTTATCTCATAGGTGATGGTGTTTTTGAAATTTTGCCAAGCAGTTAAGACTGCAAAAATCCTCCTCAAACCAATTCATGATCAACTTTCAAACTGACTGTTACAGCTATCTTGGAATTATGGCCCATTAAGTCCCAGTGTAGCAGAGGTTAAGACTACAGTGACCTCTGGAGAACATTTTTGGCCACACGTTGCCTTCCATGTTGTAGGAATCAGACAATATTTAAGGTCAAATGTGAGTCAGAGACTGAGGCTTCTATGAAGTTTAATCAGCTTCAGAATTACAATAAGTTTCTGTGCTACCTTCTACCTACTCTATTTCTCTCCCAGATGTATACTTTTATCTCTGTAAAAAAACAAAGAATTTGGAAAGTAGGGAAGTCAGGTAATACACCCCCAAGACTCCTGCAAGATCTACTGCAATAATTCTGTAATAATGGCAAACTATCCTGTATTGTTTATACACTTACTCATTTAACACTTATGATAACTTCATAAGGTAAATATATGATAAGGGAGGTGGGTTTTTGGCCCAGACTAAATTCGGAGAATATGCTCATAACCACTAGACCGCATTGCCTCCCAGCAAAAACTAACTCAATGGTAAGCCTGTGACGTTGATTTTATGTCAACTTGACTGGGCCATGGGTTAACCAGATATATGGTTAAACATTATTCTGGATGCTTCTGAATGAGATTAACTTTTGAATTGGTAGACTGGAGACTGCCCTCTCCAGTGTGGTTTCATCCTATACTTTGAAGATCTGAATAGAACAAAAGGCAGAGCAAGGGAGAATTTGCTTTCTCTGCATCTTCAAGCTGGGACATTGGTTTTCTGCCACCTTCAGACCCAAACTTGGACTGGAATACTCTCGGCTCTCCTGGCTCTCCAGCTTGTGGACTGCAGCTCTGGAAATTCTCAGCCTCCATACCCGTGTGCATCAATTCCTTGTTATAAATCTCTCTCTCTCTGTCTCTCTCTCTTTGTGAAATGGAAACAATGGGAACCATCCCATCGGAAGAACCCTGACTAATTCAGACCCATAGGCACACTGTCAGCCCAAAGCCTGCCTGTCAGCTCTGCTGGAGAAAAGGAGTCCCTGAATCTTCTAAGGTTGTGTGTGTGATATAAAATGACGCAATTTCTGTTTTATTTTTTCCTCTAGATCCAGATGCAGATCAAAGCAGCAGACAGATGATCCCAAGAGTGCCATGTGCTTCACTGTGTGTACCAGGTTCAACCTGGATCAAGAATGTTTCTGAATGGAAGACAGTACAGAGTTAAAAGGTAAAATACAGATTCTTTCTGACAGACTAGAAGTCTTTTCTCAGTAGAAAGTTGGATATTCCACTTTTTTTTTTTTAAGATTTTATTTCATTTATTTGACAGAGAGAAAGACAGTAAGAAAGGGAGCACAGCAGGGGGAGCAGGAGAGGGAGAAGCAGGCCCCCACTGAACAGGGAGCCAGATGCAGGGCTCTATTCGAAGACCCTCAGATCATAACCTGAGCTGAAGGCAGATGCTTTACCGACGGAGCCATTCAGGCACCCCTCCACTTTGTTTTAATATAATTTCTAGTTCTTTTTCTTAAGAGATTCATCTGAGATAAACATCAGTGCTTATTCGTAAAAGCAACAGACTATATCGGAGTTATAGCAACCTTTGAAGTGTAAATGATCCACCAACTTATGGATGTTTTATGTGGATTGCATACAACCATGAAAATGCTTACGTTATGTTTATCATTGTATGTATGAAATAGAAGAACATGCGTATCCTATGCTGGATGGCTGCGTACTACCAGAGAAATTGTCTGTCTGATCTGCTTCTTTATTCCCTTGTTGTGGGAATAAATAACAAGGACTTCTGTTAATAATTGGTGGTTTTTAGTGTCTATAGTTAAGAAATGTTAGTGAAATCCACTTATATTTTTTCTAGGAAAGTCAGAGTAGAATAAATTCATTTTAAATTATCAGCATATGAATATTCCACAGCATAGTTTATTCAAATATGCAGAGAACTATCTCAATAAATATAACCAGCTTGTTTGGAGATACAACCTGTAGCTTTTTGGGAGAAACATTACCAAAGCAAACAGGGCTGCTACTTAAAAGTTAATAAATGGTTTAAACATAAACATAAATGTTTGATCCAAACATTTTTTTATTAATAGTGTGACTAAACCAAAAGACTTGGTGTGTATATGTATGTCACTTATGTGCTGTTGCCTAGGATATTAGCACTAGACCATTTTATGTACAAAAATGCCATGGGCTTGATGAATGTATTTCCATATGTTACAATAAGTTGTTTTTGTTTTCAGCCAAAAAAAAAAAAAATCTGTAGTTTTGATGATAGTAAGTTTAAAATTCTAGAGTCTAAGGCTCTGTCATCTGAAAAGTTTACCTGACAGCAGTCTTATTTAGGAAGAAATTATTTTTTTAAGTGCCTAGGTGATACAGTGATAACTTATTGCTAAGTGATAGAACTTCACTTTGGGTATATTTAAAAATAGAAATAACTTTTAAAAGTATTGGTAATTCTACCATTCAGAGAGAACAATCTTTCCATGTTTATAAGCTATTTAATACTGGTGTTTGTTAACATGTTAGATTAATAAATTTATCTTTAACTTCTTGTATGACATTTGAAAACCTTTTTCAGATTTTAGAAAGGGTGATTTTATGTTCCCAGTAAAATTACCCATTTTTTAAGTTTGTTTTGCAGCATATTTTGAATCTAAGAGTTGATGTTGATATATGTTAGTTTTTTCATACTTTTGATTTTAATATCTAGATTCTTAACTAAACTCATTTACAAATTTTTAAAGATTTTTAAATATTAGAATTTTAAAAATCATCTTTATTTTTTATCTTAAAGTGAAGGGAAATAAAATATCTTTTTATTAGGACTCTTTACATCTGTACTGAAACTTAGGACCAGTTTGAATGCTAGGTATGGTGGAAGTTGGTTCTTGTCAGTTTAAAATCGACTCAACAATCTATAGTACTTAAATTTTTTTCCTTTCTTTTTTCTAGCTGAGTTGGCTTTGTTCAATCATCTTGTTCTTGAAATAAATTCTAGAAAGTAATTGTCAGTGTACAGCACTTGAATCTGACAAATAATCTACTTCAGATTTCAAAGGAAAGGTTTATTTTATTGTCCTCATATAAACATTTCTTATTCTGATATTATTATTTTCTTACAATAAATCTTTAATCATTTTATCTTTTTATCATTTGTATTTACATTGTAATAACACTATTGTGGATCTTCCAAGCAGATACCTTTTCATGATGTATTTTAATAATAATGTGGAATCTACATTATTTTGGTGTAAGTTGTCACTTTTTAAGTATTTTTTCCTGAAAATATACTGCACAGCCCCTTATCTGGTGACAAATTGTACCTTATATTATGGACTAAATATTTGTGTTTCCCCACTTTTATATGTGGAAACCCTAACCACCAATGTGATGGTATTTGGAGAGGGGACATTTGAAAAGTAATTAAGGCTAGATTAAGTCATGAAGGTACAGCCTTGGTCAGAAAGGATTAGTGCCCTTATAAGAAGAGACACCAGAGGGCTCTCCCCAGCCCCACCTCCACCACACTCGTACCTTATAAGGACACAGTGAGAAGTCAGCCATCTACATGCCAAGAAGGAAAACCAACAATACTGGCACCCCGATCTCAGATTTCTAGCCTCCAGAACAGTGAGAAAATAAATTTCTCTTCTTTAAACCACCCACTCTGTATGATTTTGTTATAGCAGTCCAAGCAGACTAAGATGCCTAGTGAACTTAATATCATCTAACTTGGTACCACAGAGAAATTTTAGCATCAAAGTGACCTCAGTTCTAAATAATAAAGAGCAAAAACAACATTAAAAGTAGAATTATGTGATTTCATAATTTTAGCGTTTTTCAGTGTTTAGTCTCCAAAGTCATCTGACCTTGCTAATATGTCTGGCTATTCGAGGTAATCCCAATGTACATTTATAAGGGCAATAGAGCAAATGATATTAAGTTGTAGTACAAAAAGAGGCAAAATTAATCTAAATTGACTCATACTAAATTTAGTAAGAAGATTATAGCATTCAGATAAGTTTTTTATGCTTTTCTGTCATACATTTAATGTATTAGCACATGGTATTATCTCTATTAATTATAAAGATATATTAATATATAACTAATAAATTATACTTAATTTATTAGTATTACCTTGCTATAACCTCTATGGAACAAACACCTTCAGCCAACAGCCCCCAATTCTTACCTTGTGAAAAACTTCCTCCTGTGGTAAGTATTTCAAGGATTACTAGCTTTGTGAGGTTTCATCTGATCAGCTCAACAAATGGAAGCTCCAATGCCTATGATCTCCATAATAAGTTCACTATAATTCCTTTCACATTAATGGAAACCATTTACGTATATTTTAACTAGATTGTAAACCTTTTGAGAACATAGAGAACATTGAGAACATAAACCTTTCTTACACATCTGTGAGTAGTAAAACATTAGATACTCAAAAATATCTAGAGATCAAGAGAATTTAAACCAAGAATTATAAAAGAGGATCTAATAAAATCCCTCTTGTAGCTCCTGTGGAAGAAAGAAATCTAACATCTCAATCCAAAATCTTTCTTTTATGATATTGACTTGAAAGCATTAACCAGAGTTGCTCTGGGTGAAGAGGGGTGGATGCACCCAGGCTTTATCTTCTCAGCACTGTCCCTGCCAAGAGGCTCCATACAACACAGTCTGAGAACTGTTGTCTTACAGGAAGCAGGAAATGATGGGTGCAGAAGTGCAGGTGGAAATGATACCTAGGGCGGAAGAAGGAATACACATTCATCTGAGACTAGTGTAAGAGAGGTAAGAACAGTCCATTCACAGAAGTACTTAAATACATTGGTTTTAAGGGGTATTTATATATGGTGGGATTTTAGGCATAACTGTAAGTGGGGAGATATTTTAGGACGGGGGACCTATTTCAGTGATATTACCTAGGCTAATACTATGAAAGTGACTGCCTCATTTACCATATAAAATTAGCTCTAAGGTACCCATTGGAAATCAGTCACATTATATAGTGTTTATAAGCATCCATTTGGTGTCTGAAAATTATGAGTTTGAATTATTTAATATTGTGTAACTGAACAATTTGCTCAAAGTCACCAAGTCTCTCAAGTCTATATGTATAATAAAGCTAAACTCATGGGATAGAGTAAAACTTAATATGATTCCAAAGGAACACTAAGTGTTCAGTAAACACTGGTGTTAGCTACCTGAAAAAGTTACTGCTGTTGGCACAGCAGTAACTTAGGTAAGAGATAACTTAGGTCATTTTCAACTAAAGAATTAGAAGAAGTAGGCTCTCTCCAGAAAAATGAAGGTAGGAGAATCATGCCATTGCAGGTAGAAATTAAAAATATGTATGTGTGTCTATATATAATATGTGTATATATATATAAATATATAAATATAATATATACACAATACATGGATATGACACACACAAACATACACACACACACCACAGGCACATGCTATATATAGAGATTCTGTTATATCTGTTAATAATTTAAATTTTGTTTATGAAGTTATAACAACCATCTTGTTATGGTTTCATAAACAAAATTTAAGGGAAATATTCCCAAAAAAGTAGTCAAGAGTTTTAAGAAACATTTGGCAGCAGGTAAAAAATACAGTTAGTTCTGACTACATATTTCCCATTTCTGAATATGTGTTCAGATAAAAAAAAATTCTTAAAAATTCTGATTGTGATTCTTTCATTTTGATGAGTTGAAGAGAAGGGGAAAGAAGGTAGTGGCTTTTCCCCATAGAATATCAGTATTATTATTTACCCTTGGAAAAAAGGTAAATGAAGCCAAAATTGATTATTTCAAGTTTAAATATCAAGTATATTTTATTCAAATGTAAATAAGGAGATCTGGTTGGCAAATGTTTTGATCTTTAAAATAAGGTAATACAGTTGTGACAATAATTCCCCACTTAGAGGGACTCAACTGAGGTAATGAGGGACACGTTTCCACATCTGATATTACCTTGGGGAAATGAAACTATTTATAAAAAGGCCTGTTTCCGATGGACAAATGTGAGTGTGTAGGAGTGGTCCCCCTAACTGGGAAAATGGTGGGCTTCTATGAAACACGGTGTGCCTATGCAGATGATGCTTTAACAACTAATTGGACTTCCTCTGCAATTTCTTTGAGATACCACATCATAATGTAAGAACATCATTGATATCCCATCTGTCTCCAGCCATATTTACCTTGAGAGAGGAATATCTGGGCCATACAAATATCCTTACCTCAGGGGAAACAGCTAAGACAAACGATGCTTTCGTTTCTTCCTTGTCTACAGCATCCCTTAAAAACCCGTTTCTTCGTTTCAATTTTGTGTCAAGATGCTCAGGACTACTGAACCAAGCTGATAGGAGAGGATTTGACAAAGTCCTGAAGCTCTTAGGTATTATGATTTTGTTCATCAAAGCCAAACTTTCTAAACCAGGAACTTAAGAGTGTCAGAAGCCCAATTGTTGGTGCTAAGTAAATGGATTCTTGCCTTCCGTTAAGAATGCTTTAGTCCACAAAGCGTGTTTATGTTTTTCTTATCCCTGAGCTTCAACACAATACCAACTGAAGAGGACACATTAAATAGGAATTGGAAAAAAGAGATTGTCATCTTACTAACTTTTATAACTTAAGCATTCTTACACATTTATAGCCGGCTATACATTCTTTTAGAAACAATTTGAATTTCTGAAGTTAGGTGATTGAGACCAACTTATTTTCACTAAACTCAAGTTAAGAAATGAACTTTAAAATCTAAAAGCAAAAAAGAGATTCTAATCCACTGTAGTCTCTCTCAGTTTTATTAAAAAGATTGAATTAGAGACAATTTTTTTACATCATATCAAAGATGTAACTATCAATTATTTGAGCATGGTATTACACTAAGTTAAATTTTTCCTGAATGGTTTAAGGTTGTAAACTTAGAACAAATAGTAGATAAACCATAGTGATCCACTGCACAACATAATGAATATAGGTAACAGTATTGTACTATAATTCTGTAATGTGATAAGTATTGCTAAAAAGACAATCATATTACAATATCTAAATGTATCAAAGTAACATGCTGTACACCTAAAATTTATACAATATTTTATGTCAAATATATTCAATAAAAAATTCTTCCTAAATGTTAGGGCAAAAGTACTATAGATTTTGGATAGAGATAAATTTAAAGTAAGCATCAAAGATGAAAAGATTATTGTTTGAAATACTCCATTAAAAATTGTCACCCTATTATTTTGAATCCCATCTCTGCTTTTGAAGAGTATTTTTCATCTATTCTTGCCCTTGAATGTAAGTATTCTCTTTCAAGTCAGTAGTCTGTTTGTTAGTCTGTTAGCTACACTGTCTGAAAAGAACCAAAATGTTCTCACAGCCATCCTTTTGAGCTAATAGAAGCAAGTGCTTCTTGTGCTTCCCCTCAAAGAGACACATATTTGTTACAATTAGGAAAGTTTCCATTAGTAACTAAGCATTTTTGAAGTGATTTTTGAAAGATGACTTCCAAATGTCATACATTTTATTTGGTTAACTTTGTTAAAATTTTAATTAATAGAAAACCTTTGGTATATGGATTTGTTAGCAATCCATTGGGGCATCCATATTTAAACAAACCAAGTCCATTTTATCTGCACTAAAATAAGTTTCTTTCAACTAATTGCCTGCCAATTTAGGTAATGGCATTTCTCACAGATGATGTCAAATCACTTCCTGACAGATAAATCGCTATCCTGCTTGTACAAATGCTCTAGATTTGTTGATGGTTTTAAACTCATGTGTTGCCTTTATTAAGTGGTTATTTTTGAAAGTTTCTTGATAAGTTACTTCTTTTTATTTCTGCATTCGTTTGGCCACTTAATAAGGCATTTACTTTAAATAAATGTATCTTGTATTAAATACATTTATACAAGATAAATTCTTATTAAAATAAATCTAATTTCACAATCCCAAAAGTTGGCACAAACAAGGTGTATAGCCCATGACTATAAAGAAATAAACAGAGTTCTGGTTCGTGATGGTGCATTGGAAGATTTCTGAACTCATCTCCTCCACAGAACACACGAAATTACACCTATTAATAGAACAATTTCTGTTGAAGAATAACTGAAGGATGGCTGAACAGCTACTGAAGAATCAAAGATAGAACAGAAAGAGAACAAGAGGAGAAACAGAAACATAGTAACAAAGGAAAACCCCACTACCAACACTGCAAATGGCATGGGAAGGGATAGTACTGAAAGACTGAGAACAGATTCCTCTGTCCTAGGGCACAGAAAAAGTGCCATGGTTTAAAAGAATAATTAACATATAAAAGAGACAACACTGGAATTCTGCCAGGTGGTGCAGAAGCTATGGGAAAACTCTCTAGGTCAGAAGGATTGGAGAATGACAAGGTTTGCTTTCCCATGCCACCTTGGATGCCTGGACTGAAGCAGGGTTCAGACACTATGGCGGGTGGATCTGGTCATCTCTGTGGGCTTGTGCCTTCACCAAACTCAGGGTCCACAAGCACACACCAGCCCTAGATGTGCTGGGACACTGAAAAGGAACTGGGGTTCAAAAGGCCTGAGGAGCTATGGGAATATCTCCTCCCCCTCCACTTTAATAGCCCAGATTAGAGCAGGGTCTAGATGCCATAATTAGTGGACCCTCATGCACAATGGGTCAGATCATCACAGAAAGCTTATGACCTCAGCAAATCCAGGATATGCAAGCCCATACAAGCCCTGATCTCTCTGGAACACAGAAAAAAAGCCATGGTTTAAAAGGGCCTAGAAACTGCAGGGATGTTCTCTCCCCCACCCCTTAAAAGCCCAGACCAGAGCAGAGTCTGGAACCATAAAGGGTGAGGTTGGACTCAATAATTGGAGGATGCCAACGTTGTAAGGTGCTGGTCCTGATGACATAATGGTAGGTCTAGTCATAACAGGGAGCTTGCAACCTCAGTGAGCCCAAGGTGCTCACGCCCACACTGGCTGCCCTGTGGTGCTGGGGCACAGAAAAAAAGCTGCAGGTTTGTGGTGTTTTGTTTTGTTTTGTTTTGTTTTTTTCAATTTTAACTTTCTAATTTAATTTTAACTTTTACTTTAAAAAATTTGTGTTGTCTATCTTTGTTTTTATTTATTTTATTTTTTAAAAAATTTTATATATTTATTTGACAGAGAGAGACAGTGAGAGAGGGAACACAAGCAGCGGGAGTGTGAGAGGGAGAAGCAGGCTTTCTGCTGAGCAGGGAGCTTAATGTGGGGCTGCATCCCAGGACCCTAGGATCATGACCTGAGCTGAAGGCAGATGCTTAACAACTGAGCCACCAAGGCACCCCTATTTTTATTTTTTTATTTTCAGTTTTGTACTTTTTTTCTTGTTCTCTTTTTTTCTTTTCTTCATTTTATTCTTTTTAATTTTTCCCTTTCTTCTTATATTTTACTACTTTCTTTTTTCTTTTATTGTTATTATTTTTTAATTCTTTCTGTAAAAAGCCACAGTTTAAAAAAGTAACTAGCATATACAGGTTAGCCAACCCACAACAGTCACCAAGGGCACAATCTACATAGGAGATACCATACACAAAACCACTCCTTCAAGTTTCGGAGAATTAACCATTTTGCCTAATCCATAGACACAAACTCAGAATGTTAAGCAAAATGCAGGATAGGGGAATATGCTCCAAAAGAAAGAACAAGAAAAAATCCTCAGAAAAAGAACTAAATGAAACAGAGATAAGCAATTATGCCTGTCAAAGAATTTAAATTAATGATCGTAAAAATATCCATTGACCTGGAGAAAAGAGTGGAAGAATTCAGTGAAACTTTCAATAACGAGAGAGAAAATATTAAAAAGAACCAATTAGAGCTGAAGAATACAACAACTGAAATAAAAACACACTAAAGGGAATCAAGTAGATTAGAGGATACAGAATAATGAATCAGCAATGAGGAAGACAGGGTAATGGAAAGCACACAAGCTGAACAGTAAAAGAGAAAAGAATTTTTAAAAGTGAGAATAGATTAAGAGATTTCTTGGAGAACAACAAGGGAACAAACATTTGCATTACAAGGGATGTATAAAGAAGAAGAAAGAAGAAGAAGAAGAAAAAGAAGAAGAAGAAGAAGAAGAAGAAGAAGAAGAAGAAGAAGAAGAAGAAAGTGGAGGAGGAGGAGAAGGAGAAGAAGGAAGCAGCAGAGAAGAAAGATATAGAAAACTTACTTGAAGAAATAATAAATGAAAACTCTCTTAATCTCTGGAGGAAAATAAACATACAAGTCCAAGAAGCAGAGAGTTCCAAACAAGATGAAACCAAGGGGGTCCACACCACAACACATAATAATCAACACATCAAAGGTTAAAGATAAAGAGAGAATCTTAAAAGCAGAAAGAAACAAAAAGTTACCTTCAGGGGAAAACCTATAAAGCTACTAGCTGATTTTTCAGCTGAAACTTTACAAGCCACAAGATAGTGGCATGATATATCCAAAGTGTTGGGAAAAAAAACTACAGCCAAGAACACTCTAGCTGTCAAGGTTATCATTCAGATTTGAAGAAGAGATGAAGAGTTTCCCAGACAAACAAAATATAAGGAGTTTATTGCCACTAAACCAGCCTTACAAGAAATGTTAGAGGGGGGCACCTGGGTGGCTCAGTGGGTTAAGCCTCTGCCTTCGGCTTGGGTCATGATTTCAGGGTCCTGGGATAGAGCCCTGAATTAGGCTTTCTGCTCAGTGGGGAGCCTGCTTCCCCCTCTCCCTCTGCCTGCCTCTCTGCCTACTTGTGATCTCTTTCTCTCTGTCAAATAAATAAATTTAAAAAAAAAACTAAAAAAAAAAAAAGAAATGTTAGAGGAATTTGTTTAAATGGAAAAGAAATGGCCACAACTTGATATAAGAAAAATATGAATAAAAAGGTGTAAAGTGTGACAACATATACATAAAGTGTGGAGAAAAAGGTAAAAAGGAAAGAGAATGGGAAAAAGAAAGAGGAGTTCTTCTTTTTCTGTTTTTCTTTTTAAAATTTAGAATGCATTTGAACAACCAAATTAATATGAACTGCTGTTTACTTAGAATGTTATATATGAATGTAATGGTAACCACAAATCCAAACCCTATGACAGATACACAAAAAATAATGAGAAAGAAAACGAAACAAAACACTATAGGTGCTCACTAATCACAAAATAAAAAGAGCGAAAGAAGAAAGGAGCAAAGTAGAGCTACAAAAACAACCAGAAAACAAATTTTAAAAATGCCAATAAGTACATACCTAGCAATGATTACTTGAAATGTAAATGTCCCAAATGCTCTAATCAAAAGATATAGAGTGGTGGAATGAATAAAAATACAAGACCTATTTATATGCTGCCTATGAGACTCCCCTCAGGCTTAAAGAGGCATAAAGACTGAAAATGAAGGAATGGGAGAACATTCACCGTGCAAATGAAGCAGGAAAAAAAAAAAAAAAAAAAGCCAGGGTAGCAATACCTGTATCAGACAAAATAGACTTTAAAAAAAACTATAACCAGAGACAAAGATAGGCATTATGTACTGATAAAGGAATTAATCCAATAACAGTAGATATAATAATTGTAAATATCTACCTACCTAACACTGGAGCACCTAAATACATAAAACAAATATTAATGGACATAAAGAGAGAAATTGATGGTAATACAATAATAGTAGAGGACTTTAATATTCCATTGATGTCAATGGATAGATCATCCAGACAGAAAATCAATAAAGAAACAATGCCTTTGAAAGACAATGGAACAGATGGACTTAACAGATATACACAGAACATTCCATTCAAAACCAACAGAATCCACATTCTTTTTGAGTACAATTGGGACATTCTCCAGAATAGATCACATATTAGGCTATAAAACAAACCTCAATACATTTAAGAAGATTGAAGCCATATCATGCATTTTTTCCAAACACAACAGTATGAAAGTAGAAATATATCACAAAAAAAAAAAAAAAAAAGTGGGGAAAACACAAACACATGCAGACTTGACAACATGATACTGAACAACCAGTGGGTCAATGAAGCAGTCGAAGAAAAAAAAATACATGGAGAGAAATGAAAATGAAAACACAACAGTCCAAAATTTCTGAGACACAACAAAAGTAGTTCTAAAAAGGAAGCAATACAAGCTTACCTCAAGAAACAAGAAAGAATTCAAATTAACAATCTAACCTTCCACTAACGGAACTAGAAAAAGAATAAAACCCAAAGTGAGTAGAAGAAAGGAAATAATAAAGTTGAGAACAGAAATAAGTGATGTAGAGGCTAAAAAAGCTTTAAAAAAAAAAAAAATCAATGAAACCAAGAGCTGGTTCTTTGAAAAGAAAAATAAAATGGAC
Organism: Potos flavus; assembly: GCA_028534135.1. Lineage (NCBI taxonomy): Eukaryota > Metazoa > Chordata > Mammalia > Carnivora > Procyonidae > Potos > Potos flavus. The sequence continues at coordinate 149,049,201 of CM052883.1, forward strand.
AGATCCTTAGACTCATCAAGAAAAAAAAAGAGAAATAACTCAAATAAAATCAGAAAAGAGAGAAGAGAAATAACAATGGACACCAAAAAAATACAAAGGATTACAAGACAATGCTATGAAAAATTATATGCCAACAAACTAGACAATCTAGAAGAAATGGGTGAATTCTTAGAAACACAATCTTCTAAAACTAAACCAGGAAGAAATAGAAAATCTGAACAGACCAATTACCAGTAAGGAAATGGAACTTCTCAAACTCAACCCCAAAAAATAAATAATCAAGTCAAAAAATGGGCAGAAGACATGAACAGACACTTCTCCAAAGAAGACATACAAATGGCTAACAGACATTTGAAAAAATGTTCAACATCATTAGCCATCAGGGGAATTCAAATCAAAACCACATTGAGATACCACCTTACACGAATTAGAATGGCAAAAATTGACAAGCCAGGAAACAACAAATGTTGGAGATGATGTGGAGAAAGGGGAACCCTCTTACACCGTTGGTGGGAATGCAAGTTGGTATAGCCACTTTGGAAAACAGTGTGGTGCTTCCTCAAAAAGTTAACATAGAGCTACCCTATGACCCAGCAATTGCCCTACTGGGTATTTACCCCAAAGATACAAATATAGTGAAAAGAAAGGTCACATTACCCTAATGTTCATAGCAGCGATGTCTGCAATAGCCCAAATGTGGAAGGAGCCAAGATACCCTTCAACAGACAAATCAATAAAGAAGATGTGGTCCATATATACAATGGAATATTACTCAGCCATCAGAAAGGATGAAGACCCACCATTTGCATCAACGTGGATGGGACTGGAGGAGATTATGCTAAGTGAAATAAGTCAAGCAGAGAAAGACAATTATGATTTCACTTATATACGGAACATAAGGAATAGCATGGAGGACATTAGGAGAAGGAAGAGAAAAATGAAGAGACAGAAATCAGAGGGGGAGACGAACCATGAGAAATTATGGACTCTGGAAAACAAACTGAGGGTTTCAGAGGGGAAGGGGGTGGGGGGATGGGTTAGCCTGGTGATGGGTACTAAGGAGGGCACAGATTGCATGGAGCACTGAGTGTTATACACAAACAATAAATCATGGGACACTTCGTCAAAAACTAATGATGTACTGTATAGTGACTAACATAACATAATAAAAAATAAAAATAAAAAAAACAAGTAAGGAAATGGAATTGGTAATAAAAAAACTTCCAAAAAATAAAAGTCCAGGACCAGATGGATTCACAGGTGAATTCTACCAGGCATTTAAAGAAGAGTTAATACCTACTCTCCTCAAAAAATAGAAAAGGAAGGAAAGCTTCCAAACATGAGGCCAGCATTACCCTGGTACTGGAACCAGACAGACATCACAAAAACAAAACTACAGGCCAATATCCTTGATGAACAGCAATGCATAAATTCTCAAAAAATATTAGCAAACCCCATACAACAATACATTAAAAAGATCATTCACTACAATTAGGTGGGATTTATTCCTGGGATGGAAAGAGGGTACAGTAATCACAAATCAATCAATGTCATACACCACATCAACAAACAAAAGATAAAAATCATATGATCACTTCACTAAATGCAGAAAAACCATTTGGACAAGATTCAACATTGATTCATGATAAAAACTCTCAACAAAATAGGCTTAAAGGGAACATACCTCAACATAATAGAGACCACTTATGAAAAACCCACAGCTAACATAATCCTTAAGAGTGAAAAACCAAGAGATTTCTATTTAATGTCAGAAACAAGACAAGAATGTCCACTCTCAGCAGTTTTATTGAACATAGTACTGGAAGTCCTAGCCACAGCAATCAGACAAGAAAAAGATATAACGGTTATCCATATTGGTAATAAAGAAGTTAGATTCTCACTATTTGTGGATGTTATGATACTATACATAGAAAAATCCTAAGACCTCCACCAAAAAGCTATTGGAAGTAATAAACAAATTCAGCAAAGTGGCAGGAAACTAATACCCAGAAACCAGTAGCATTTCTATCCACTAACAACAAAGTCTCAGAAAAGGAAATTTTAATAACAATGCCATTTACAATTGTACCAAAAGAACCCTACTCTTGATTCAAAAAATGTTGTCTTTATGAGTCAGGTCCACCTTAAAATGAACACATTTTATATCAAATTACTCATGAGAGGAAGCATGTTTAGAAATGTGTGTAAAGTTAGGAAGGTTTTGTTTTGTTTTTAGTAGAAAGGAAGCGGAGCATAGTGGTTAAGAATATGGGCTGAGAAATCAAGCAGGTCAGAATCTCCAACATTGTTCTGCCATTTTGACAAGTAATTAATTCCTCTGTGCTCAGTTTCATCTGTAAAATGGAGGTATTGCCAACACCTGAAGTTGGCCATGAGGATGCAATAACATTGAATATGTGCATATGTTTACCATGGTTCCATAGGAAGAATCCCATAAATGACATATTGGTCTTTCTCATATACTTGCGTGATGGCATAGGACACTAACACAGGTATGGCCCTTGTGTCTTACCTTTTACTCCAAGAAAAAGTCATGCCTTACTTAATAAGCTATTTGGGTCAGTAGATCAGGAGCAGAAAGGGAAAGTCAGTGCAGAGAGACGAGGAAGTCAGAGTATTAGGACTGAGGGGTTTAGAGGCATATGGATATTATTAGAGCAGAGAATGTTAAGACTGGTGGGAAAGAAAGTGGATAAGAGAGGAAAAAAGCAGGGAGGCTTTAGGATGCTCTGTTTGGGTTTAGGTATGATCTTCATAGAATTCAGGAGATCAATGCTAAGATCTTTAATAATTTTATAATTAGTTATTGTGGTTGTTTCTAAGAAAGCAAAGCAACATGAACGCACTCTATAATAAACACACTTTTAATTTTTTTCTTCTTTCCATTAGTGATGATATATATAGTTGTGAAGATTCACCCACATTCCTTATTGAATTCCTTTTTACACTGTAGTTAGTTGGTATGTTTTTCTCAAGCTGGAGCATTAGAAATTTCCCAAAGTATTTCTATTAGATATTATATAATTTACTAAAAACATGATGTACAAAATTGACCATATTTTCAAGTCTTAACTGATTATAGGTGCTGAAAACATTCCCAAATTATTGAGTTCACAAAAATCACTGAATATCAAGACTATGCATTGTGTCAGCAGCCTCTGTATTTTAGTCAATGTTTCTTATACACTTAATATGACTATTAACTTTCATAGCATTTGTCCACATTTATGTACTATCTATCCCTGTGATATTGAAGGCTTTTTCATGACTTGAACCTTTGTTCTCATGTTCATTAGTTTTTACTCCAAGTAAGATATCCTGACTTTTCCTTCCTGCCCCTGCCTTGTGTGTGTTTCTATGTCCTTAGGTATAAATCTAGGTTATTTCATAAATCACAGCATACTGACCCCAAACATCAGAAAAACTGCGCGAGGGTGCAGAATTAAGTATAACATTGATTTAAGAGAGCAATCTACTGACCTAACACTATTTTGTACAATCCCAAGGAATTACAGAAGCAAATACATTGTTCCAAAAACAACAATGGAGTCATATTTATTCAAATATTTCAATAATACCAAGAAGAAATTATTCACAAATTCTGTGCTGATTTCAAAGTTGTTTTCTTTTGCAATACTGTTTGACATTTCACGGCACTCAAAACAAACCGTGAAAGTATGCTGAGATCAATCCTTTCTTCATTGTATTGTCTTTGAGGGCAAGCAATATCATATTTTAGCTGCAGAGAATTCTGGCATCTGTCACATAGAGCAACAGAAAAAGAGAAGTAAAGAAAAGAGAGAGAAAAAGAAAAAAATAGAGTGTCAGGTCTCAGAAATTTGTTAAATGTTATCATATACATTGCTTAAAATTCAAAACATCATATGAGATGCTTATTACTTACATTTTAAAGGAAAAAATAGTCTCAGTAAATTAAGGTGATTTGTTCAATTCACACATCTGATAAAAAGCAGAGTTTGTGTTTGCCTAATTTTAAAGTCCTTGCAATCTACACTATAACATAGTGTAGATTATATTATAGAGTCTGAATATTATAGAGATTATAATATAGAGTCTGTATATTATAGAGTCTGAAGATATTGTATGTCATGATAAATATTGATTGAAATCTTAACTAGATTTGGATGCATGTTTGTTTTACCTTAATAAAAATATTCATTACAAGTTTCATGAAAAATTATCTAATGAAATTTTCAAAGTTCATAATATCTGGGTAAAAATAACAGACCGAGTAATTACGCTTCTCTTCTAGAATACCCTAGATTATTAATTTATTAATATTAATAAAAATATATTTTAAAGTCTGTAACCTAATGAAAAGGAAAAGGGCTATCAGTGGTAGATCATAAATTTAGGCAATATCTGAAAGTTGAAAAGTAAACTGATTTGGATTAAGTGAAGATAAAGTACAACAAACAAAAGCAGCACTTTAAAACAGGAGCAACTCCGTGTAATATCCACGTTCCAATGTTCCTTGTAATTGGAAGGGGAGAGAAGCACTATTGCACTTATTAGAAATGTTGACTCATGAACCACATACATCAGAGCTAAGCAGTAAGTATTATATGTATCTGTCAGTAGCTAGAGAACTGAGTGTTAATACTTTAGTGGAAGAAACAGTCTCATGTTTCAGGTGGCCGGTAAAACCTCAGAAATGAAGAAAGACTTTCCTGAAGGAAAACAGCTATAATTGGCAAGTTGTACCGAACAGCATACCTTCTGGTCTTCTTTCCATCAACCACTAATCGTTAGAGTCTGGCCTTAGTAAACCCAAATGGTATTCATAGCCTGGCAAATAAAAAATTCCAAAGACGAAAATGGACATAAAGAACCATTGGATATTTGAGGAAAACCAATACCTAGTGAAAGCAATAAACTAAATGAACTAAATAAGAATGTAGAGAAAGATGTCAAAAAAGTATAATTTATATCTTTATAAAGATACTTTAGGACATGGTATCTATTAAGAAGAACAGGATGTCATAAAAATCTGAATTTATATATCATATATATGTAAATATTTGAAAAGTAAAACGTACACTCCTCAAGTGTGGTTAAGAGAGCTGAAAGAAGCAACAGAATAAATGCTGTAAGAATATGGTGCAAAGTGTAAAAGGAAAAAATGGGAGCTATTGAGGTAGAATGAAAAAGTTGCAATACGTATCTGATTAGAGGTGCAAGACAGAGAATAAAGGAAAGTTTTGGGGCACCTGGGTGGCTCAGTCAGTTAAGTGTCTGCCTTTGGTTGCCAAGGTCATGATCTCGGGGTCCTGAGATCGAGCCTCCTATCAGGCTTCCTGCTCAGCCAGGAGTCTGCTTCTCCCTCTCCTTCTGCCTCTCTCTGACACTCCCTGCTTGTGCTCTCTGCTCTCTCTCTCTCTCTCTCTCAGATAAAAGAATAAGTATTTTTTTTAAAAGAAAGAATAAAGGAAAGTATAGAAGAAACTTTGTCAAGAAGGACGCTGGTCCTCAAGTTGAAAGAAATTACTTGGGGCTTACAAAGATATATTTAAAAGACTAACAACATAGTGAAATTTTGGAAAATCAAGGATAAACAGAAAGTTCTAAGTCCTTCTAAATGTAAAAGAAATGAGAAAAAAAGACTAACACAGACTGATTTAGAATACTATTTACATTGGGTTTCTTATCGCCAGCTCTGGATCTAGGTAGACAGTGGAGCAATGTCTTTAGAATCCTGAGGAAATGTGATTTGCTATAATAATTGTATACAGTCAAACTAGAATTTTAGTGAGGGAAAAAATTCGCACACATTTCTGGATACAAAACATTTATCAACAATGGTTATGTATTGTTTGTGGGGCAAATATAAGGACTGATTTGCTGTGATGGTAGAAATTTTGTATACACATATATATTAAAATGTAATGTTGGGAGTATGCAGGAAGACAGTAAAAGTGTCAGTTTTTCAATGTCCCTGAATTTTCTCACAAAATAGCAGATATGACCAGTTGGATAGCAAAACATAAACTTTAAATGACAAGTTAGCTCCCTAAATGCAAAAACATAAGTGGGTGCTATAAACTATGGACAGTTACAGACCTCCATAGTGTTAATGCCTGCACAGGAAAAAGCAGAAGAAAAGAGGTAGAGAGCCTAATGAACTGGAAAACAGTAGAACACAAAAAAATAGTCAGTAGATACCCACTGGAGAGAATACCAAGACAATCTGAGAACAGCAGTGGAAACCGAAAGTGTTCTGCCCATTCTGATTTTAGGTGCAGCAAGGAGCTTGCATTTACTGTAAAGGAATTGGAGCAGGGAGGGTCTTATGAACTTTCTAAACTGACCCTCCAGGATTCCATTCATCAGCCGGTCTTACAATGAGGAGAAACTGCTGAAAGTGAAAGAAAAATTTCACAAGACAGAGATAATAAAGACAAAGGAAAGAGGATGTGCAGATAAAGCTGATGGTGAGCAACTTTGTCAAGAAATTTCAGAAAACAAGCTGCTGTGTCTGTGTGTATGTGTGTGTGTGCACATTGTAACACCACACAAGTCACAAAAGATGACCTCTCTGAAATTAGCTCTTTTAAATTTCAACCCTAACTACCTCCTCCCAATAGCTCAACACAAATTTTATGTGGAAAATAGACAATGTCAAATATTATACAACATATTTACTTTAAAATGAGGATAAGGAAGTCTAAGAAAATGTGCCAGACAAGGAAACAATGCCAGAAAAAAATCAGCCACAAACCAAAACTATAATCTACTTTTTTGATACAAAATAAGAAATATAAGAAAATGACCCAATACATAAAAGGACAGTATAAATCAGATTTAGAAACTCAGAAATGAGAGGACAAAGCTGAGTAAAGAATTTAGAAATACAAGGAAAATATTTCAGAGATTCAAAAATAAACTTGAGGAAATAAATTGAACAGATAATATCTTAAGAGAAATTAAAGACATGAAAGATAAATAGCTTAACTTTTTTTTAAGTGAAAAGATAAAAGAATCATGAAAAAATAACAACATATGGATAATAGGAGTCCTTAGAGAAGAAAACCAAAGCAAAGGAACAGAGTAAGTACTCAAAACTATAATTAAGAAACCCTTGCTGGAATAAAAATGACGAATTCATAGTTACAAAGATCTGAACATTTGAGTTTGTAAATAAAACAAGCGAAACCCCTACCATACTACCTTGTAGATCTTTAGTCAACAATTTTCCTGTAGCTAAACGGAATGGGAGGAGACTGTCTTATTTAGAAAAACTTTCCATTTCAGTTTAGTGAGAATGAATTTCTAGTCTGTTTTACTCAGATAAAATTACCTTATTACACCAAATTCAATGATACTCACTAAAATCCACAGCTCTCATAGTCATTTCACCTTGCTAAACCTAAGGAATGGAAGATGAGAGCAGCTAGGAGTGATTTGCATATAGGTGAGACCCAGGCTCTTGTGAAATCCTTAGAAATGATTCTGAATGTCAGTGGGATGGTAGGCAGAAATATTTTGATGACGAAATTGTTACTACACTCCAAAGTTCTGCCTTACTTCTCCCATCCGCTTTTATTGGTAAGGGTTATCCAAGAGCTACTATCTGATGTCTGCTCACCAAGTCCACGTGGACTTGAGCCTCAGAGCTGTTGGTGAAAGTGAGGAGTCATCAGAGCAAGCCAAGGAAAAGTACAGAAACACATCACTGGCTTCAGCAAATTAGCTTCCCAGTTGTTCTTTTGGAAAATGACCCTTATGGAAGCAGAAATACATGCTGCTGAAATTTAATCCTAATGTGAGTTCAATAAAGTCAAATCCTCACGGATTTAAAAACAAACAAAAGCCATTTTGTAGCTCTATGGCACTGGGCCTAAGTAAACAACACTATTAGCAAAGTAGTTCAGCAAAATCCATTGTCTTCCATTCTGAAACATTTGTATAAGAAAGCTGAGGCACTGCAAGACTTTATGCAAACAGAATATCTAGTGTGTCTATTTTTTGCAAGGAAAATAATCTTTATTGAACTTTAGCTTCAAATGAATATTTTGAAAACCAGTACTGGGAAAATGACTGAATCCATTAATATATATATTTTTTCTAAATGAATAGCTTTGTCTGTGCTAAGTAAATACATAAACTGTAAAATATTAAATGATGTTGCTTTTGCTTTGGTGGCCAAGTGAAGTAACTTTTTTATGGAAAGCACATTTTTCCTTTTGTTTATATGAAAAATGATAACCCTATTTAACACCTTAAAACTGGAAAAATCTTGGGTCTTTGTAGTCAGAAAACTGCACTTAGGGGCGCCTGGGTGGCTCAGTGGGTGAAAGCCTCTGCCTTCGGCTCAGGTCATGATCTCAGGGTCCTGGCATCGAGACCCACATCAGGCTCTCTGCTCAGCAGGAAGCCTGCTTCCCCCTCTCTCTCTGCCTGCCTCTGCCTACTTGTGATCTCTCTCTCTCTGTGTCAAATAAATAAATAAAATCTTAAAAAAAAAAAAAAGAAAAGAAAACTGCACTTAATGTTGGGTTCTTCAATGACCAAAATGTGGAAAATAATGCCCCCCATCTTTCAAGGTAGTCTTGATAATTAAAGTAGGTAATATCAATCGCCTTCAAAGCAGTGAGCATTTAAAAAAATCTAGAATCAGAGTCATTAGAGAAACCCTACTCTCCACTATTTCATTGTAATAGTTGATTTTCTGGATATTGTCTATATAAAGCTTAATTCTTGTTTGGGAAATTATTTCAAATTAAAAAAAAAGTAAATAATATTTTCATGTCAAGTAACATCTCAGAAAATTTCCTAGCTGCCCACTGGCTCAGGCTTCTGTTCTCACCATTTCACAAAAATTAATCTCAAAGACACCATCAGTAACTTTTGGTAAGCATCCTCTTTTTCTTGGAATATGTTCTTTCTTGGTATCTACAATTCTGCTTGTCTATAATCTTTGTCCTTTGCCAAACTTTCTTTTTAGGTTTCTTCCTAGCATCTTGCATGTTGCCCTTCTCATTAAAATGTTGATGTTCTTCTGGGTTATGATAACGTGATTTTTCTGTATCATTTTACACACTGTTTAGGAACATTTTTGTACTTTCATAATTTCAGTTACCTTCTATAGAGTGATGACTCTGTAATCATTCTTTGCAGTGCAAATTATAGAATGAATGTGCTACTGGACATAACTCCCTGGAGCTCTGGAAGTGTTTTAAGCTCACCAAGTACTACATAAAGAGATCATCTCCCTTCCCTAGTCCTCCAGTGCTCTTAATAATACTGTTTGCTATAAAATTCCAGTTTTACTGGAAGTTGCTTCACAGGGCAACTCACACAATCGTCATCGGAAAGAATTAAAAAAACATTTTTTGCCTTGGTATTCCACCATGAAGAGAGAATGGTATTCTGGGAGTAAAGTAGGAACTGCTTCTCCTACTCCACATCTAGGAAGACAGCCATCTCTTGCTTTCCTTGAAAGCACTACCTATCCACCCAGTCCTCAGCTTCCACCTCGCACTGGCTCTACCTAAAATCCCAAATTAGCCAATTTGAAAATTCTAACATATTCTATAACTACATTTGCAATATATTTGTGACTCCACTTCCCCTAGTGAAAATGTATATTCCTAGAGTATAATAGGTGTTCAGATATAGATCTGATACATGTACTTGCAGAAATTTAACACACAATCTAGCTGTATTTATAAGGTGTTTATTTACATTTACAACTGAATACTCTTTCCAGGGTGCAACATGCTGCCTTATATTTGAAGGAACTCATGAACTGTATGACTTAGGTACATCATAAATTAGCATGAATACGAGTAAATTAATCTTTTCACTCCTGCAATGGTCCACTATTTCTTAGAACAGCTTTCTGTTCTTGTATCTCAGTCCACTTACTCTCACTTTTTCACAAAAGGAGGTGCCCCTGAGTACTGTTTTGGAGTTATTGTCTAAAAATTGCCTAATTGTTCATGATCCATGATAATTAGAATCTCTTAATACTTAAGGACACATCGGCTTCCCTGCGACCTTCTTCTTATATATAGGTTTATATATGAATTTTATTTTTCAAAGTGTTTATTTAGACCTCCTAAAGTTTTAAATGTAGTTGTCTTCATGAATAGTGTTTCTCTTGTCCAAAAATTTATTTTCCAATTCATTTGGGAAAGAAGGTGTGACAGAAAAGACTGATTTTCTACTTAATATTTATATATGAAAAACAGAGACATTGATAGTGTAGTCCAACTAAATATCCATTAGGTTATTCCACATTAAGTATAATAAATGCTGGCAACTTGGCTTTCTAACAAATAATTATGTGGGATGTGTACATGTATTTTCAGGCTCAAACAGAATGGGGACCTAAATAAAAACAAAGTATATGAATTTGAAGTCAAATTCTGGATTTACCACGTTATATATTTGGCGATAAACAATTTGTTTTTCTTCCTGAGGTCCCCCTGAGTGGAACTAGAAAATCTTTTTTTTTCTAATTTAGATTCAATTAGCCAACATACAGTACAGCATTAGTTTCTGATGCGGTGCTCAGTGATTTGTAAGTTATGCACAACATCCAGTGCTCACCACAGCACGTACCCCCCCAATGCCCACCATCCAGCTGCCCCATGTCTGCACCAACCTCCCCTTCCTCAACCCCCAGTCTGTTTCCCAGAGTCAAGAGTCTCTCATGGTTTGTCTCCCTCTCTGATTTCTTCCCATTCAGTTTTCCCTCCCTTTCCCTATGATCCTCTACATTATTTCTTATAATCCACATATGAGTGAAATCATATGATAATTGTCTTTCTCTGATTGACTTATTTCACTTAGCATAATACCCTCCAGTTCCATCCATGTCGTCGATGTAAATGGTAGGTTTTCATCCTTTCTGATGGCTGAGTAATATTTCATTGTATAAATGAACCACATCTTCTTTATCTATTCATCTGTTGAAGGACATCTTGGCTCCTTTCACAGTTTGGCTATTGTAGAC
>CM052883.1:149060702-149077996 GCA_028534135.1 Potos flavus
ATAATTGTCTTTCTCTGATTGACTTATTTCACTTAGCATAATACCCTCCAGTTCCATCCATGTCGTCGATGTAAATGGTAGGTTTTCATCCTTTCTGATGGCTGAGTAATATTTCATTGTATAAATGAACCACATCTTCTTTATCTATTCATCTGTTGAAGGACATCTTGGCTCCTTTCACAGTTTGGCTATTGTAGACATTGCTGCTATGAACTTTGGAGTGCATGTGTCCCTTTTTTTCACTACATCTGTATGTTTGGGGTAAATACCCAGTAGTTCAATTGCTGGGTCATTGGGTAGCTCTATTTTTAACTTCTTGAGGAAGCTCCATACTATTTTTCAGAGTGGATGTACCAACTTGCATTCCCATCAGCAGTGTAAGAGGGTTCCCCTTTCTCTACATTCTCGCCAACATCTGTCATTTCCTGTCTTGTTAATTTTAGCCATTCTAACTAGTGTAATGTGGTATCTTACTGTTGTTTTGATTTGTATTTCCCTGATGACAAGAGATATGGAGCATTTTTTCATGTGTCTCCTGGCCAACTGTATGTCTTCTTTGGAGAAATATCTATTCCTGTCTCCTGCCCATTTCTTGATTGGATTATTTGTTTTTCCGGGTGTTGAGTTTGACAAGTTCTTTATAGATTTTGGATACCAGCCCTTTATCTGATATGTCATTTGCAAATATCTTCTCTCATTCCATAGGTTGCCCTCTCTTTTTGTTGACTATTTCCTTTTCTGTGCAGAATCTTTTTATCTTGATGAAGTCCTAATAGTTCATTTTTGCTTTTGTTTCCCTTGCCTTTAGAGATGTGTCTAACAAGAAATTCCTGTGTCCAAGGTCAAAGAGGTTAATGCCTGTGTTCGCCACTAAGATTTTGATGGATTTCTGTCTCACATTTAGGTCTTTCATCCATTTTGAGTTTATCTTTGTGTATGGTGTAAGGGAATGGTCCAGTTTCATTCTGCTGCATGTGGCTGTCCAATTTTCCCAACACCATTTATTGAAGGCACTGTCTTTTTTCCACTGGATATTCTTTCCTGCTTTGTTGAAGATTAATTGACCATGGAGTTGAGGGTCCATTTCTGGGCTCTCTATTCTGTGGAACTAGAAAATCTTAAAAGGTATGTCACTTCAAAATTTCTACGATTTGTCATCCTACTAACACATATATTTTTTATTTCTGAATTTTAAAAGTAATAGTATAGTTTTAAAGTCTTAAAATGTATGCTTTTTCTAGGATAGGAATTTGTTATGACAAAAATGTCTCTTTTTTCAAATAATAGGGGAACCCTACATTTATGTGGGCTTATATTGTGTGCAATAAAAAGCAGTGTGTTGACAATCTATACAAATAGAGTGAATTTTTTAAATTTCCACGCAGATTTTCTGAAAGAAACAGATAAACATTCATTTTATTGTGACAACAATTAGTTGCCTTTTAATATTAAGATAGTATTAAGAAACATTATGGATATATTTTTTTAGAATCTTTCTTTTCAAAGCCCGAAGATGAAATATGAAGCAATTTTATGATACCATAGTGCATCCTACATCCTGGTAGACAAGTTTCCATAACAAAGACATAGTTTTTCTGTAAGGGGCAAAGAAATCCTGCAGATTCCAGGAACATCTTTAAAATAATTTATCAACTGCATAAAACAAAAGAATGAAAAATGGCTATGGAATGTGTTTGTGATTTTTTTTTTTCCTTTAGAGAATTTGTTAAGATTGTGCTTTTTATTAGGCATTTCATAATGCAAAAAGCAGATGGAAAATTGATTTCTGATTTACCGGAGTATTTCAGAGTGTGTGCTCCAGAAGTTAAATCCTACTGTGAAATATTTGGAGGCATGCCATACATTCTGTGACTGGGAGTTAGGAATATGAATTTCCTTGGGCAATTCCTGGAGCAGACTTAATGAATGGAATGAATGAATGGAGCTCAGTAGCACAGAAGATTCAGTGATTATTGTTGCATGGAGAGAAGGGGGAAAGAAACTAGATTACTAAGAAGGAAGTAGGCGAGCAATCATCCCGAGCATTGAATGAATCTCATTCCTCTTACTTCCATGAAAACATCTCATCTCACTGAATAGGCAGCAGAGTATTTGAAAATACCTTTTAAACAAATGGTTAGCCATGGCTCGCAGCACTATATAGGTGCTGGTTGAGATAAGAAGCCTCTCGAGAAGCCTGTTCTGAAATATCACAGAACTAGTGGCCCCAGAAGAGTTCATATCATCCCATAACATCAGTATTGGAGACCCTGGGACAGAAACAGAATGAAACTTCGAGGCTTCAGAGATTTTAAACCAGGACCAGCGATTTTAAACCAGAATTCATGAGAATTCATGTACTTAGTATTGATAATAACAACAATAAAAATCAATGATTGATGCTCCTTTTCTATATCATTTTAATTTTTCTGTAGTACTTTACATGTAAGCAAAGTAGAATCAGTCAAATCACTTTTTTTTTTTCAGACGTGATGTGAACTTGAGAAAACTTGCCTTATGACAGTCAGGTGGTTGGAGTTTTTCTTAATCAAAGCTAGAAGGCTCCAGACACAAGAATCACTGCCCACGTTCCCCATGGAAAGTCCTTAGAATTTATCAGTCTCATCCTCATATCTAGAAAAAGCTGGACAAGTTGAAGATCAGTGCCTTTGCTTGGGCTTACCAGAGAATGGAGGTGAAGGGCAAAATACGACACCAAAATCTGGAGAGATGGGCACATTCAGAAGCAAGGGTTCCAAATATGAACTCTGCTAGGAGATTGCCAAGGGAAATGCCAGCTCTGCCACTTGATAGCTGTGAGAATTCAACACGCGGTTCTTCCTTCTGCCTTAGGCCTTGAGGTTTAAGGCACGTGGACCAGAGTGACTCATACTAATTTCTCTGAGTCCTGGTCCACCTGTTTCTGGATACTAATATATATAGCATAATTAAGAAGAACATTTCAGAGGTAAGAAATATTCTAGGTAAGACCTGAAACCACATGTCCCAATTCTCAGCTCACTCTATTTTCTAGTGGTGACTGAAGCCAAATCTGAAGAGAAAAAGCCTTCTCTTAAGTAAATAATTGTCTCCTCAGATTATCCTATATGGGTGTTATTTCCCCTTTGAGGAAGAGCAGCTCTTTCCAAACGTGAAAGACTCAAGCCTCATTTACTGAACAGAAATTTCATGCCATAAACAAGTAAATTTTTTTCTAGAGTAAAAAAAATCAATCAACTGTTGAAAAAGCTCACTCACATTTTTTTTTTTTTTAATTAACAGAACACTAGAGCAACATAAATAGTAATGTGCTCACCAAGTTAGTTTAATTTGAGTTAGTATTAAATCAGCTTCTAGGAAGTACGTCACCGGCAGAGTAGGAAATGATTAATTGCCAACTGAGAGGCATCGATTGTCAGTTTGTTAAGAGTTCAGATAGGAAAAAGAGGTCTTCAGGCTGTGGTGGGGAGGAAGGCTTTATCTCAGGTACACAGGATGGCTGGATGTGAGCCAGCCTGGTGGTGTGCTCCGGTGGGAGGAAACAGACAGAATTACCATAGAGATTGGTTTCATCGAATTTCCATCTTCTAAATATGATGAGGAGGACAGTTGGGAGCATTTTCCAATATTTGTACAAGTGGAAAGAAAGTAAGAATGTTACTGCAAGTTATTTTTTGAGTAGTCCAAGAAATAACTGAATGTAATTCAGCTCAGATGAATGAAAGCTTATTAATCTAGAGACGAAAAGATTTAGGAACCCAAAATTTAATGTTAAAATTAATGTATTTTAATATCAGTCACACTAAAAGATTACTAAATGTACTTAGCTGATTAAAAATGATGGCTTAGTCTTCAAGCTTTCTGTGTGTGGCATATTACTAGGACAGTCAGTAAAACTTCACAATAGTGGTTCACAACCTTCTTTGGGTCTGCTTGAGAGATATAAGTTCTTTCTCTAGAAAAAGTATTCTAAGTATATGCATATGCAAATTTCATTCAGTTTTGAGTTTTATTATTCCCCTGAATTCCACACAAGTATTCAAGTTAATAATCCCTGCTTTAACTGAGTGTGGTGTATAAACAATGAAGCTTGGAACACTGAAAAAATAAAATAAAATTTAAAAAAAATTTAAAAAAAAGAATCCTTGCTTTACATGAAGATATATAACATTTTAGCATTAGGTTTTGAGCTAATTGTCCATCATTACAAATTACTTACTGACTCTTGTCACTAATTCTAAGTCTTGTCACACAAGAATGGGAGTGTTACTTGGTGCTGGACATGATTAGTTTATTGTATAGGACCTTATTGCATCAGACTAATTTTTAGTGATTATTTAAATTTTAGTAACTGTTAAGCAATATGCTCTGCAATAGGCAAGAAATTGCCTTTTGTATTTTCACTGTTGATATGAGTACAATGCTTTTACCCAGGTACAATGTTAAAGGATCTTCATGGCTTTAGTGCTGGTCAGTCTCAAATGGATTCTATAAATTGCTTTTTTTTATTTTTTGTCAGAGAGAGAGAGAGAGAGAGAGCATGTGTACACAAGCAGCGGGAGCGGCAGGCAGAGGGAGAAGTGGCACAAGGGAGAAGCAGGCTCCCCACTGAGCAAGGAGCCTGATGCAGGACTCAATCCCAGGACTCTGGGAGCATGATCTCAGTCAAAGGCAGATGCTTAACCAACTGAGCCACCCAAGTGTCCTGGAATATATAAATTGTTAAGGATAATTCTAATTGGCATGTATTCTGGAGTGGGCTGAGTCTCTGTTATCTGATTTGTCTTCTACTTTCTAGTTCCCTTTCTGCCTGTGGCCATTTGGATTTTCATATCAGAACAATGTGAGATGTTCCCACTGTACCAGATTGTGACAGAGCTTGAAAATGAGTTTCCAAGCCTAATTTGCCCAAGGTTATAGGGACAGCAAGTACCAAGAACCAATTAAATTATAATGTAATACAGTTATATGGTACAAATACATGACATATTATATATATTTATATGCATAACTATATATTATATATAAAATATTATGTATTATATATAAAACATTATATATTATATATGATAATAATAATTCATTTCTTTTGTCAAAATTCTATTTTATGTTGTCGTTATATTGTTTGTTTTGTTGTTGCTAGCTCTATTAGATTTTGGTTTTGTTACACTACCCTTTCTCTTCTGAACCTTTCTCCCTGCCTCATATCCTACTTCACTTTTAAATGTCCTACTCTCCCATGCTGTCACATCCTATATGTAATATAGAAGAACCCAGCACAGGGTTATCCGGCTAAATAGAAGATATAAACCTTGAATCAGTTCTAAATGTAATGATACCAGCTTAAGTAGGTGTATTAACCATGACCCTGTGAAATACACAGGATTGTTGAAAGTCCAAAGGAGATTTGTGAAATATGAAAGTATGTGAAACTTGGAAAGTATGTGAAAGCACTTGGAAATCAACAAAGCAAAAATCAAATTTAAGAGCTTACCATTATTAACAATAACAATAGTAACTGAATAATGTTTTCATGAAATATTTGGACCTTAAATTGCTGGAGTGATATGATACTTTCTGTATCTGCTGTATTGTAACACATTTTGATATGTCTTAAATATTTAATTTGGAACCAATATGAAATGTTAACATTTACTTGGCTAACATCAAGGATGAATATTCAGAATCCTTACTGAAATTTGCAGTCTAGGGAGGGAGATAGGTTAACAGAAGTTATACATTTAAATTATAAATTTAATGGACAGGGAGTAGTGACATGATAGAAGACTGGACATGATCTTTAACCTATTCCATGTGGGAATAAGAACTGCAAATGTTTCAAATAAGAAGTCATAACTAAGTAAGCAACTAAACTGTGGATGTATTCAATACTAACGATTTCATAGAGCAACTAAAGTACATTTTTATATATTAAGTGTCCACTGTTTAATAGTTGTGAATGGCTGATGTGGACATGGCAAGTGACTGAGATAAATAAAATCATCTCTCTATATATATATTTATATTGACTTATCTATCTACCTGATATGATTTTCTGAAAAGGCTCACACACTTCTAGTAAAATTATTCAAAGGCCACATTTATGACTATTAATTATGATTCTGTATTAGTCAGGGATCTGTAGGGAAACACCAACAGGATGCGTACGTTACAGAGAGTCATTTTATAGAAATGGTTCACATGATCGTGGAGGTGCAAGTTCAAAAATCTGCAGAATGGTCCTGCAAGTTGGAGACTCAAGGGAGAGTTATAGTCCAAGTCCAAAGGAATTCTGTTGCAGAATTCCTTTTTCCTTGGAGGAAGCTAGTCTTTGTTCTACTAAGGCCCTCAACTGATTGGATGAGGCCCAACCACATTATGGTGATTAATCTACTCTCCTCAAAGTCTACTGATTTAAATAATATCATCTATAAAACACCTTCAAAGAAACATCTGGACTACTATTTGACCAAAATATCTGGGCATTATGGCCCAGCCAAGTTGACATATAAAATTAACCATCACGGGTTCTGTTCCATCCAACATACAGACTTCCAACAAGAAATTTCACCTCCCCATAATTGCATTTCCTTGGGGACTGGCTTCCTTCATGGTGAGTAGAACTCAGGAACTAATATAGTAACATGTTCATAAGCTCACTCCTGGAAAGTCCTAGGAAAAACTACTGATACTGGACTTGCCATCAGCTGCTCTCAATTTTCTTCTAAGGGCATCTGATGACATCTCCATTCACGTTTTACATCTTTCAAGATCATTATAAGTTGGTTTGAATCTGGGGATCGAAAGGATAGTGAATATGAAAGAACTAAATTGGTGTTTTTGGAGGCATAATGCAGTTGTGTCTCATAGTGGGAGTTCAAGACAGGGTACATGACTGCGTTAGGCCAATTATGGTTACCATGTTCCATGAGAGAAGATTCTTTTAACTTCGGTGTAGACATGAATAAGGATGCAGACAGCCCAGGACTCTGCTGATGCTACACTGGAATTACAAGGGGGAGAATTTGCCTGAAAAAGCACCGATGTGAGAGGAAAAGAATTGAGGAGAGAAAAACAGAATCTTTGTCCTATTGTTTGAGTCCCAGGGGAAAAAAAAGTCCTGATGTCAAATCTAGCACTGGATACTTCAGTTACATTAGCCAATAATTCCTCTTGCTTTTAAAACATCATTTTTTGGACTGAATTTTCTATTAATGTCAACTGAAACCAACCTAGCTGAAATAGCTCTGTCTCTAAACAATTTCACTTTAGTATATTTCTGGATGAGTTTCCACTGCCTTTATAATCAACATCCTGAGGACACCTAGAATTTTTTGAAACAGAGATTAAAGGATATGAAAGTATCAGAAACTCGCACACACACAAAAAAGAGAAAACAAAAGAAATTGTCCAATCAGAAAATATAAATGACTTTGTAAAAATTAATGGTAGAAAATAGCCAAAATTCATCCTCTCTCTCAGGGCCAGAATCTCATGATTTGTCCTAGAGACCCTACCTTAGGCAATGGACACCTGGAAATGTACACATGATCCAAAAAAAAAAAAAAAAAAAAAAAAAGGAATGGCGCTGCCCATTGGGCTTTCCAAGTGTCATAAGACAAGCTTTAGAAAGTAAAAGAGCATCTTCATTTCTGTTTTGGTGGGTTTTTTATTATTCTCGTGGCCGGATATGAATAGCCATACCAAACTATAAAATGTCTAAGGTGCCAATATTAATAAAACTTCAATTTAAATAATACCATGATACAATTTTTAAATAAACCATCAAAAACTAATGTGAGTTTTGGCTAATTCAGAGGGATCTTAGTGGAAAATTAAAATATATTTCCCATGATTCTTCCATGACTCAGAAATGATTTTGCGGTGACTTTATTTGGAATGGGCTTTATAGACTTACATATTATTTTGATTGTGGTCTATAACATTAAAAAAATTGAGAATGGATTCAGTTTATGGACACAGGCCAAATTTTATAATATCAAACAGGCAGATATGATAATATGGTATGTAATTATGTTTGGTAATGGCAGCTTTTATTATTTTAAACCAAAAACTGAAATAAAACTGTGAGGAAACTGTGTTCATGTAAGCATATTGTTTTCTCTTCTGACTTTAAGAAGAGAATGAATATCATCCACCACACACAAAAACAACAAAAAACACACCACCAAAATATTCTCCTTATGACAATATGCTCTACAATTATGGAAACACTTCTTTGGTATTCAAAGTTTTGTTTTTTTAAAACTATCCTATAAAAATGTCAACATCTCTGTGTGGGTGGTTGTGGAAAACAATGTGCTAAAATAATACTTTGTCGGTGGTGTAGTTAAGTGGATA
Source organism: Potos flavus (assembly GCA_028534135.1). Lineage (NCBI taxonomy): Eukaryota > Metazoa > Chordata > Mammalia > Carnivora > Procyonidae > Potos > Potos flavus. The sequence goes on from CM052883.1 coordinate 149,069,064, forward strand.
CAGGAAAAAGAAGGAATAGTATTAAAAAAGAGTTGTAGAAATAGGAGGGTTCAGTCCATCTGACAAATCCCAAATCTAATTTGAAGTTTTGTCTCAGCATGTTTTTCTGGCTGAGAGACTGAATGGGTCTTCATACAACAAAACCTTCTGGCTCTGGCATGGGGAGAGAAGTAGCTCAAGTCTCTGTAAATAACAGAATTGATTATATCTCACTTTCATTAACTCAAAAGCTCCCTTCAGACTTTGCTTTGTTCACTCAGAAAGATTTCATTGCTTCCCATTACAGAACCTTTTTGTTGGTGATGACATTGGTACCTTCAAGAAATAAAGCACCATGACTATCTTTAGACTTTATTTCCAGGGACTGCTGCATGCTTTCTATGACACATAAAAAGAAGAAAAAGTTGGGGGGGATTTTATTTGTAATAGAGAAGGCTTCCATATTTTTTCCCCTAGATATCTATGCCATGCCACTTGTTAAAAACATCATAAATGGCTTGGAAATTAAAACATAGTGTGAAAGAAGACATTCCAGGCCAAAATAGATGGCTCGCATTTGAGGTAAACAAAATGCATCTCAAAGCATTTAGCCAGTGAGTTTGGGTCTGAGATTTTTTACATCTACTGCAAATAAGAAAAAATTATGGACTACAATATTTTCATATGTCAACTTGAAAAAGCATGCACATTTACCTTTAGTGATAGGTTTTTTCTTAGAGCCAAACTTTGGCAAAAATTTACCATTAAGCTCCTTTTTTATAAACTTAATGGATATTCTTTTGTTTTATGCACATCTAGAGAACAAGGAATATGAAGAGCAGGAGATGTTTTCTTTAATCAAGAAAAAAAATTTGGGGAAATGACTTAAAGAAACAAGGGGGATCTTGGTGGCAACCACAGGGGAAGGCTGATGATATGCTGACTACATTGCTACAGTCAAAGCTAGTATGTTTTTTCCACATTTTTAATTTAATGTAACCCAGCTAATGAAATCTTTAGTTTTATGCTCTTCAATTGATTTTTAAATTTGATCATTTTACTGGATTTGATAATAAGACTTTTCTGAATAAATAGATGTACATATAAGAATAAGAAATTAATTAGTAATGGAGATGAGGACAAATTTTCTTGGATTAGTTTCTGTGAAAAAAACCCAACTTGCTGATATCTTTAAGTCCTTTATCTGAAATGACATTTCCTATTGAAATTCATATATTTTGGGGCACCTGGGTGGCTCAGAGGGTTAAGCCTCTGCCTTCGGCTCTGGTCATGATCCCATAGTCCTGGGATCAAGCCCCGCATCTGGCTCTCTGCTCAGCGGGAGGCCTGCTTCCCCTTCTCTCTCTGCCTGCCTCTCTGCCTACTTGTGATCTCTCTCTCTCTCCGTCAAATAAATAAATAAAATCTTAAAAAAAAAGGAATTTGTATATTTCAGGTAGTGTTTTCACTACATCTCCTTTCTGTATGAGAAACAAAATTTAGAGAAAAATATTAGTTGAGACACTCCTCTAAGTAAAACACGAACAATTTCTTTGTGACTTTCCACCACACTCTTTCAGAGGTGTTAAATTGTAGACATAAAATTTAAGGTATTCTGTATTAATGTTTAGAGATTAACATTAATATTTAGAGATAAAGGGAAATATTTATATTAAAAATTAATATTTAGAGATAAAAATTAGTATTCTTATGATAAATTTACAGACCCAATACTCTGAAGGATTTGCATCTGATTACACATTATAAAAATACTGAAGAAAGGTTTTAATAAGTGTTAAAAATAAGACAGCAGGCCCAAAATGGAATCACTTACGCTAAGCCCCATGTCACCAAACTGAGACTTAACCTAATTACAGTTTTGATTCTCCCAGAAATGGAATTTGAAACTAGTTAGTCAGGAATTGCTTGAACAGCACTAGGTAGGTAATCTGCTTGATAGACCTATCCCATCTCTAAAGGAAAGAAACCTTGTATAATCAACCTACTTTGCCCCTAGTATAACTTTCTTTTTCTTGGCCCCCTCTGCCTATGAAAGTCTTTCATTTCATACAGCTACTTGGAGCTCCTTTCTGTCTGCTAGATTAGATAATGCCTGAATTGTTGAGAAAAACCAACAAGTTCTTTAAAATTGATTCAGTTGAATTTTGTCTTTTAACACAACAATGTCATGAGTTACTTTCTCCCAATGAATTTGACGGCATAATTTAAATGGGCAAATGTATTTAAGAAACAATTACCAAAATTGGTAAAAGAGAAAGTAATAGCATAAAGACAGAAATAAATGAAATTGGAAAAAAGCACACAACAGAAAAAATTAACACTGGCAAAATTTGGTTCTCTGAAAAGTTCAACGAAATGGATAAATCTTAAACTAGATTGTCTAAACAAAACCAGGGAGAGGACACAAATTACCAAAATAGAAATCAAAGACAATATCTTTAATCTTCTATCTATAAACCTGTAGCTAATATCAAATTTGCTAATGAACGTAAAGGTTTTTCTCCTAAGATTGGGAATAACACAAGGATGCCCACTAGTATCACATCCATTCAACATTAAATTGAAGGTCCTAGCCTTTGCAGTGTGCAAACTATTATCGTTTACAAAGAAGATATTAATGACTTTAGAAACAAAAACTAGAGGGGCGCCTGGGTGGCTCAATCAGTTGGCTCAGGTCATGATCTCAGGGTCATGGGAACCAGCCCCATGTTGGGTTCTGTGCTCAGTGTGGAGTCAGCTTGAGATTCTCTCTCCCTCTCCTTCAGCCTCTCCCCCCCTTAAAACAAAAACAAAAACAAAAACAACTAGAAATAGTAATGGATTTAACCAGGTTGCAACACACGAGTTTAACACAGAAAATCAGTTGCATCTGTATATTCTAACAAAATAATTGGCATGTGATATTTAAAAATCCTATTATGAGGCTATCGAAAGTAAATCCCTAGTACTAATTCAAAAAATTATAGGTATGTTCTTTACACTTGAAACTACCAAACATTGCTAAGATAAATTAAAGAAGTCTTAAATAAATAGAAAGACAGTTTGTGTTTAATGATTGGAACATCTATTATCATAAAAAGGGTAATTCTCTCCAAATTGATCTGTGGATTATTTTTAATTCTTATGGAAATATATTCAGGCTTTTTTAAAAAAAAACGAGAATTACAAGCTGGTTTAAAATTTATATGAAGATGCAAATGGCTTAGAGTGACCAAAGCAATCTTGAAATAAGGTCAGAAAAAGTAAAAACAATACAAGAAAAAGTTAATATATATATTTTTCAAAATGATTAAAATTGCATATATTAACACAAATTTAAGAAGATGAAATAGCAAGTGACAGAGTGGAAGAAAATATTTGCAAAACATATATCTGACAATAAGATGGTATCAAACATACATAAAGAACACTTATAATTCAATAACAAAAAATGAAAAGAACTCAGTGAAAAATGGGGAAAAACTTGAACACACATTTAACAAAGAGAAATATACAAATTACAAACATGCACATGAAAATGCGTTAAACATCATCATTCATCTGGGAAATGCAAAGTAAATATTCAATGAGATAACACTTCACACTTACCTTAAAGGTTACATAAAAAAAAAAAACTCACAGCACTGACTGTTGGAGGGTATGTGAAGCATCCTATTGTTAGAAGAAATGAAAAATTGTATAACTTTTGGAAAAATTCTGGAAATTTCTTATGAAACCAAACACTTACCTCTGATCCAGCAATTATACTCCTAGATCATTTGAATCACAATCACAGTTGAAATGAAGATGTGTTGATAAGATGATTTTTACATAGATGTTCATAATGGCTTTAGTCATAATAACCAAAAACTGGAAATAGCTCAAGTATCCAGAATTAAGACAATGGATAAACTGTAACATATTCATATAATGGAATGCTATTCATGAATAAAAAAACACAACCTGCTGATTCACAGAAAGATATGGATCAAGCTGAAATCACTCCAAGGAACTTTACAAGAATACAAATCGCATGATGCTACTTATAGGATGTTTTAGCACAGACATAATTGCATTGTTGGAAAATGTTGGAAAGTCATTTGTCTCTGCAGAGAATGTGAGAGGGGACTGACTCCTCTACGTGAAGAAACTTTTTGAGGTGTTGAAAGTATTCTAGATCTTGACACAGATTTGGATTTCACAGAAGAAAGCATTTGTAGATCTCAACGAATGTTTCCTTAAGATTTGTGTCTTTCTCGTGCGCCTGGGTGGCTCAGTGGGTTAAAGCCTCTGCCTTCGGCTCAGGTCATGATCTCAGGGTCCTGGGATCGAGCCCCGCATCTGGCTCTCTGTTCAGCAGGGAGCCTGCTTCCCCCTCTCTCTCTGCCTGCCTCTCTGCCTACTCGTGATCTCTCTCTGTCAAATAAATAAATAAAAATCTTAAAAAAAAAAAGATTTGTGTCTTTCATTGTGTATGAATACTACATTAAAAGAAGAAGAACTAAGTATAATTTGAAATATATGTCTGCATCATTTGGATGTGAGATTAAAACTGGGTATTTCAACAATTCAAAAGTCATTTCCTAAAATAGTTCCCATGCATTCAATAATAGATGATTTTTTTAAGCTTAATTTGATTCATGACTGCTCAGTAAATTTGGACAGTTTTTAAGCTTCCTAAAATAATTCATCGTTCTATGTTTAAGACAGTAAGTTCTTCCCACACAGAGTTTTAGACATAATAGGCACTTCATTTGAACAAATACAATTAATATCACACAGCTTTCAACTTCATGTTTAAATGCATGTAAAAAAATTATTAACGCTTTTGAAATAATGAGGTTGGAAATTGCATTTTGTTAAGAAGAAGAAGAAGAGGTCAATATATTTTAGTCAGAACTCTGGGAAAAGTGAAGGAGGAGTAGAAAGAGGAAGGGGAAGTGTAAAAAAGAGAAAGCAAAATCAGTTTGGGACATTTATGATACTATAGTTTGAATGCTGAACAGGATGTTCCTTTCTTCCTTCCCATAGTCTTTTTTTCTCTACCATTTAGAATTCCCTACTCAAGGGAATAACATTTGTAGTCCTCCTATTTTCCATTTCCTTATGGAACTCTCCTATAAGGTCAATAAAGAGGCAGAAGAAAGAAGGGAAATTTCTGAGATTCTCCAAATGAATATTTGTCTTGTTTAAATAGTCATTTTGATCACACATTGCTCATGAGGGTGATATAGTTTTGAGATTGGATACAACCAAAAGCACTAATGAGAAGTTACATATTCACTATCACTTATCAAATTTCAAAGCTACTCATTAAAGTTTTGCTTAATCTCTGGTTTTATAATGTGTATTGGTGTAAATTTATATTTATTATAAAACATTTGCTCCAAGTCAAATTGCATCTTTGCTTTGCATCATTTTTAAGAGAAGTATTGAAATATGCTTTTTAAAAAAAGCATTATCAGTGACTATCATGATGTGTATTAACATATTTCAACATTTATTCTACCTAAACCTCCAAGGGTTTGAATGTTTCATTCATTTTTTCCCTTATCTAAATAGAAATAACATATGATAATTTCCCACAGAGTCCAGTTTCTTTTTTTTCTTTTAAGATTTTATTTTATTTGAGAGAGAGTGAGAGAGAGCATGAGAGGAAAGAAGGTCAGAGGAAGAAGCAGACTCCCCACAGAGCTGGGAGCCTGATGTGAGACTTGATCCCGGGACTCTGGGATCATGACCTGAGCCAAAGGCAGTTGCTTAACAACTGAGCCACCCAGGCGCCCCAGAGACCAGTTTCTTAAAGCTAAATCATTATTTTGCTGAACATATCTTACTTAATACTGACCACTCAAATGAATTACTAAAGAGGCATAAGTAATAAATATATTGTCTTGCAAAGTGTCCAATTTTTTAAAAAAATTACAAATCATGGGAGCTATTTGTTATGAAAGTGTATATATTCTAAAATAAGGGATTTTATTTTAAGCAAGTGAGGGGTCATGACATCCTCCTAAGACACCGCTTTTATCTTATCATGGGATTTATCTTATCTTGGGATCTATGCTGTTGATCTCATTATCAATTGCATTATCTTCCTGGCTTTTACTGTTTGGCCATCAGAATCTTATTAATTCACATCATAATCCTTTGAAAGCTTTGGGCATTTTTTTGCTCCAGATGTTGAGAACCCAGTGCAGAACTCACCCACCAGCTCAGTTCCCTGCTGTGAAAGGCATAATTCTACTCCTCTTCTGCTGTAGCATTTCTCAATAGTCAAGTAAGCATGTCAATGAAGGTTCAATAGTCAAACCTCAACTCTTGTTAGCCATTATCATCTTGAAAAGAGCTATATTTTCTAATTGACATCACTAATCTCTCCTCTTCCTAAACTATCATTTAAAATTGTTTAAGAATAGCTCTACCAAATATTTTAACATTGGAAATATTAATATATAAAATAATGCATATCCAATATCATCATGCACTACCCAAGCTCAATGCATTTTGTGATTACACATCCACAGATTTCCAAAAGTGTTCTAAGTGCACTTGAAAAGAATGTGTATTCTGTTGGTTTTGGATGGATTGTTCTATATATATCTGTATGTCCATCTGTTCCCATATGTTATTCAAAGATATTATTTCCTTATTGATTTTCCATCTGGATGATCTATCTATTGATATAAGTGGACTATTAAAGATCCCTACTATTATTATATTACCATCAATTTCTCTTGTTATGTCCACTAATATTTGTTTTGTGTATTTAATTGTTACAGTGTTGAGTGGTAGATATTTACAATCTTGGTTGATTGACCCCGTTATCATTATATAATGCTCTTCTTTGTCTCTTGTTACAGTGTTTGTTTTAAAGTCCGTTTTGTCTAATGTAAGTATTGCTATTCTGGCTTTTTCTTTTTGCTTCCATTTTCACAGTAAATGTTTTCCCATCCCTTCACTTTTAGTCTGTATACCTCTTTAGATCTCAGGTGAGTCTCTTGTAGACAGCATATAAATGGGTCTTGCTTTTTTATCCATTCTGCCACTCTGTATCTTTTTATTGGAGCATTTAGGTCATTTTCATTTAAGGTGATATTGATAGTGTATGTGCTTATTGCCATTTCAAAATTTGTTTTCTGGTTGTTTTTGTAGTTCTTAGTTCCCTTCCTCTTCCCCTGCTCTGTTTGTGATCAGTGAGTATTTTTTAGTGTTTTGTTTGTCTTTCTTTCTCTTTATTTTTTGTGTATCTGTCATAGATTTGGGTTTGTGGTTACCATAAAGTTCATATATAATATCCTAAGTAAATAGAAGTCCATATTAATTTAATGGTTATTTAAGCTCACGCATACTCTAAAAAACAAGAGAAAAAAGTCTTTTTTCTTTTCCCTTTTCCTTTCCCTTCCCCTTATTCTCCCCTCTCCTTCTCCATATTTTATGTATATGTTGTCATATTTTCTACCTTTTTATTCATACTTTTCTCCAGCTCAGTGAGTCTTGTTATGATCATTACTTAAAGTTTTTTATCAGGTATATTGCTTCTTACTATTTCATTTAATTCTTTTGTTGAACTTTTTTCTTCTTGTTTTTTCTTTTGCAGCATATCCCTCTGTCTCCTTATTTTCCTTGACTTTCTGTGTTTGTTTCTATGTATTACATAAAACGGCTACATGTTCTAAAGTTGAAGGAGTGGTATTGTGTATGGTTAGTCCTATGCAGATCATGTGTACTTGGTGAATTTTGCTGGATGACTGCAACTTTTGCTGTATATGCTACTTACTCTTTTAAACCATGACTTTTAACAGAGAGAACAAAGAAAAAACAATAAATCTAATAATATAAAAAAGAAAAAATAAAATAAAGAAAAAAATTTTAAAAAGAAAAGGAAAAAAGAGAAGAAAATAACACCCAAAAAGAAAAAAAAAATTTTAAAAAGTAAAAAATAAGGTAAAAATGTTTAAAAAAATGCACAAAACTGCAGCTTGTTTTCTGTGCCTCAGCACCATGGGGCACCTCCTGTGGGCTTCAGGACCTTGAGCTTACTGAGGTCTTAAGCTCCCTGTGATGACTACACCCTCCAATTATGGCATTCAAACCTGCCCCTTATGGCAGCCAGACTCTCCTCAGGTCTGGGTTTTTAAGGTGGAGGGGAAGAGAGTGTTCCCATAGTTACTTGGCCTTTTAAACCATGTTTTTTTTTTTCAGTGTCCCAGTGTAGCTAGGGCTTGTGTGGGCTCAGGGACCCTGGACTTGTTGAAGTGGGAAACCTACTAGCGCTGCCAACCACCATGTGCTCTGTTCCAGGCTTTCATGGTGGGTGGGGTGGGAATGTAAACCTTGTCATTCTCCAGTCCCTCTGACCTGGAGAGCTTTCCCACAGTTCCTGTACCACTTGGCAGAATTCCAGTGTTGTCTTTTTCATATGCTAGTTGCTTTTTAAAACCGTGACTTTTTTTTTCTGTGCCCTAGGACAGAGGGATCTGTTTCCAGTCCTTCAGTATTATTGCTTCCCATGCTGTTCACAGCGTTGGGGGTAGGGTTTCCTTTGTTGCAGTGCCTCTGTCTCTCTTGCTGTTCTCTTTCCATTCTATCTTTGGTCGTTCAGTATCTGTTCAGTCAGCCTTCAGTACTTCAGGAGGAATTGTTCTATTAATAGGTATAATTTGGTGTGTCTGTGGAGGAATTTGAGTTCAGAGTCTTCTTATGTCACCATCCTGAACTGGAACTGGCTATATATATTACACACACACACACACACACATATTTTAATAATTCAGGTATTTTTGTCTTTTTAGAAAGACAAACATACAAATGTAGTGATCCGAAGGGGCACGTGTGCCCGAATGTTTATAGCAGCAATGTCCACAATAGCCAAACTATGGAAAGAACCTAGATGTCCATCAACAGATGAATGGATAAAGAAGATGTGGTATATATATACAATGGAATACTAT
>CM052883.1:149078496-149123047 GCA_028534135.1 Potos flavus
AAAACCTGAGTTTATTTTTCTGAAACCTCTGTCCTTTATTGATTAAAGTAACACCTCTACCATTTCAGAGAATTTCTGTGATAAATAAAGCCATTTATTAGGAAGTAAAAAATCAGGTAATAATCCCATTGGGGAAATAACATTGTAGTTTAGACATTTTACAAAGTAACCACTTTTCAAAATAGCTAACAAATTGGAAGTTTAACCAATTAACTGTAACTCTAATGAACTCTCAGAAGTCATGGTAAGAAGAATTAGTTTTTGGAATTTAGTTGTTTCAGACCTATAAGTAAATACTAATTCAATGTCTTACGAATATTCAATAGGCAATTGTTAAAATCATGACAACTTATTAAGTTTTAGTTTGAAGGGAAAAGTAGAGGGAAAAAAATGTTTCAGAGATATAAACAAGCTTACAAAAAAATTTTAAAAATGGGCAGAGAGAAAAAAATGGTGACAACATCACATAAATGTCCATAAGTGTTGAGTATTTACCATCATTTTACCTCTTATTGTTTCTCTTGATTTTCAGAGAGTTCCCAATGGTGAAAAATGTCCAAACATGGATGTAATAGGCACAGTAGACATTTGGGATGTCTGTTTCCAAACATCTAGCAGTTGGTCTTCATTGACTTGCCTGGGGAACCACTTGAGTCCTTTATATGCCTACTGACTGAAACCTAAAATATTTATGACTGTTAATGAGGAACATAGATACGGTCACAGAGGTTGGGAAAAACAACAATAGTGAAGATACAGTGTTGTAGACACCAGAGGAATATAAAGCATGAAATATTTGTTACGGGTTGTATTAAGGAAAGATATCTTGAGGTACTAACCCAGAGTGCCTCAGAAGGTGATCTTATTTGGAAATAAAGTTTTGTAGAGATAATTAAGTTAATATGAGACAGGACCCTAATCCAATATGAGTGTCCATATAGAAACAGGAACTTTGGATGCAGTTATGCCCAGAGAGAAGACAATGTGAGGAAACACACTCATATATGGAGAATCCCATATGAACACCAAGCAGAGATGGGTTGATGCTTCTACAAGTCATAGAACGTCAAAGATTGGCACCAAACCAGCATAAGCGGGGAAAGAGGCATGAAACAGATTCTTCTTCACAGTTCCAGAAGGAACCAACTTTGCTGACATCCTGAACTTGGACTGCTAGCCTTGAGAACTGCAAGAGGATAAATTTGTTGTCTAAGCCAGTCAGTATGTGGCACTATGTTAATAGCAGTACTAAAAAAAACTAATACAGTGTTTAAAATTACTTTTTATGAAAAATCTTGCCATTTAATGTAGTCACACTTCTCTATTTCCCCACAAAACCACACATTACTTGTATAGGTATTGTGAAGTTTGAGCTGTATTAGGGAAAAGTAAGGAAGGCCTGAATATAGCCTAAATATTGGCAAAGAATGAGATCTCAGGCTGCCAATGGGACATCTGCAATTATGTGAACTGTGGTATGGAATGTCTGCAAACAAGAGTTTGCAAATGATCCATGAGGACAAAAAATACCATGCAATCTATAATTTTCTTTTCACCAGCAATAAAAGACAATACACAAACACAAGCATATTCAGGCTGCTTGGACTCACTGTTGAATTTATCCCAGGACTGTTTTAAACTCTTCATTATCCACTCATCTTTAACCACTCATCTTTCTCCTTGTCTTTTTGCATATGACCTCATCTTCTAATTGACTAAGAAGAATTAAAAAAAAAATCGTAGCATCCTCACCTTTTATCTTCTCCTTGTGTTAATTTTCTATAGCTGCATAACAAATTATGACAAATTTAGTAGCTTAAAACATGATAATTTATTATGCCAGTTTCTGTGGATCAGAAGTTCATGCAGGTCCAGCAAGGTCATTTGCCAAGAATCTCACAGGGCTGCAGTTAAGGTCCTGTCTGGGGCTGAATTCTCATCTGAGACTCTAGGTTTTCTTCCAAACACTAGGTGTTTCTTAGCAGAATTCAAGTTTCTTTTGCTGCTGTGGGACTGAGGTCCCTAGCTCTTAGAGACTACATAGCATTCCCTGCCATATGGTCCTTTCCATAACATGGCAGGTTGCTTTCTCAAGATCAACAGAAGAGCATCTCTGCTCCTGCTTCTTACTTCTGTACCCTCTTTTTAAAAACTTCTTAATTAGATCAAACCAACCCAGAATTATTTCTTTTTTCATTAACACAAGGCCAAGAGATTGGATTCCTTAATTATATATGTAAAATCCTTTACCTTTGCATAACCTAACTCAATCATGGGAGTTTTGTCCCCTCATATTCACAGGTCACACCCATACCCAGGGGTGGGGATGACACAAGGACATGGATCATTAGTCATCCTCCCCTTAAATTTTTTCCTACCACATCCTTACTTCTTCTGAGATTTGTTCACCTATTTCCAGACCTTCCCTTCAGTCTCCCAGGGCTCTTTGTTCTTCCTACTTTACACCTGCTCCCTTCTTTATCTTCTCTAATCTCTCCTTCCCATACTCTCCCTCAGTCAGTCTTCATGAGTCTGCTTAAAAACAAGTTAGCCTGATAATTCATTCAGAAATGAAATCATCCTGGGAAAAGAAGAAACTCTCCCTTTCTATATCATCTTAAGTGTGAGGTAGCATTCCCTAGATTACTCAGGCAGATCTTCTTTCTGTTTCATTAATCATAACTGGTTCTTAAGTAAATCACTGGCAAAGAGAATGGGAGTATAAATATTGGGTTAAAGTATTATGTGGATGCAATGAATAATGGAGAATGAATAATCCTGACCATTACACTTCAAATTAATGATTGTCATATTTCTTTCTTTAAATTTATTTAAATTTAATAAAATTTAAAAAATCATTTTTGATGAAAAAGAAGGTAAGAAAGCTATAATACTTAACTAATTTTAGTGTGCTTTAACCTGAGAACCTTAAGGCTCTATCATCATATATATGGTAATGTAGGGCTACTATTACAAGAGACTTACTAAATGTGAAATAAGAGTCGAAGTGCTAAAATGTCAATGAAATGTCACAGAGATTTATACAGTTTCCTGAATATATAAATAATATAGTTTCTTTTTTTTTTTTTAAGATTTTTATTTATTTGACAGAGAGAGAGATCACAAGTAGGCAGCAAGGCAGGCAGAGAGAGGGGGAAGCTGGCTCGCTGCTGAGCAGAGATCCCGATGTGGGGCTCGATCCCAGGACTCTGAGATCATGACCTGAGCTGAAGGCAGAGGCTTCAACCCACTGAGCCACCCAGGTGCCCCAATAATATAGTTTCAAATAAAAAAATATTTAAGTGTCAAGAAATCAGTATAAATACAACATAAAATTCCCATGTTTTTGGTACGTCAATCCAGTGGTTCTCAACTGAAATTCCCTAAGGAGCTTGAGAAGTCTAGTTCCTGAGTGTACTCTGGACTAATTAAATTAGAATCTCTGCACACGGAACCCGGGCATCAGTGTTTCTTAAAGCTGATTTCAAGAACCACTGATACTTCAGCTAAACGTTCCCAAGTATAACAACACAGGAGCTAGAATACTAATGAAATATTTTATATTATGGTGTTAAAAAATGCAAAACTTTTCTTCTTAGTATATTCTGAGGAATTAGTGCTTTCTCAGAAAACTCGGTGGGAAGCATGGTCCTCCATGCATGGCTCTGTCTTCGTGTCTTGGGTTTGTCGTATGAACATGGGAGAAACGTGTGAAGAGCTTACAGCCCCTGGAGTTCTCCCAGCTGTGTTTACATGGGTGGTCCCTCTTTCTGGCTCTCCCACTCAGCTCTTCTGGTCTCCTATATCCCTTGTAATTGGTTTATAACTTCAATCTGTCACTCAGACCTTTGGAGGATGGATTACCTCTGGCCTTAACACCTTCCCTGCAGAAAGAATTCTAAAATCCATTCTCTAGCATAAATACTGGGATGGATCATGGTTAAAATGCCATCAGGATTATCATACTCGGTCATGTGAAAAAATGATTAATCCGACGCATTCCTCATCCCAGTTCTCCAGTGGACAAAGGAGAAAGACCAAATGCATACTTACTGTCTATAATTTTTTATTTCCTATTTATTCTTTGTTTCTCATGATAACTACCTTACATTATACTAAGGTATTATTTTTCCAGTGTACAATTTTTTCAGCAGATGAAAACAAAGTTTCATTATAGTTAATCAAGGTTTTCCTATAGGAATTAGTATGTTTCAGGAGCACAAGGCACCCACCAATCAGTAAAGAATATGGTCATACAGAGTAGAGGGGAAAATTGATTTATAATTTATTTCCTCGTTTCTTTTTTTATAAATATGTAGTATAATTAGCAGATTATTGATTCAGTTTTAAGCAATCAATTTTTAAAGATTTTATGACTCAGTGGACCTGATAATTAAAAAGTTAGCTCTCAGGAAAGTCCAGGCCATATCTGCAGCCTTTGCTACCTTGTGCATTTGCATATGTGCAGGGAGATAAAAATGGGCAAACAGGACTGTCTACTGCTTTGTCTCAAATATGTGCTTTTTGATTCCTTTCCGTGCAGACTTCAACATATGTTCTTTTCTTATGTATATTTCATAATGTTGTTACCACATTTAATTATTTATGTAGTTTAAATATTATCAGATGTATTTAATTAAGAAGCAATAAGTATTGGCATTAGAATACAGTTAGCCTTAATGATGTACTTATATCAATTTTCTCAAAGGTGTTTTACTTATTGCATGGTAACTAATAACTTGGAATAAATGGCAGTCTTTCCTCAAGTTTCCTCATGTTTCGTTAAGACCCACCTATTTCGTTATGATTCCATGAAGAAGTTCAGGAACTCAAGGTTCCATTGCATATTGCCAGTATCTCAAGTCACTGTAATGCAAGTTTGTGCTCAGAGCAGGTAGGCTGAATTTCTTTTGCTTTTTTAAATAGCAGAGATATGTCTCTGTGGTAGACGTGGTTAATTTCCCCTTGTCCAGTCTCCTTTTCTTCTTTTTAGGAATAGAAACTCCCTCTCAGGTTTTAGCTGGATATATGATTCTCTGTCCTAGATTTCCAGACTCCTTTGCATCTTGGATTAGCCATTCAGCTAAGCTCTAGGAATGGGATATGATCGGAGGTGAGGATTGTATCTTTCAGGTCAAATCACTTAAAAAGAAGATTTCCTGTGTTCCCTTCTTCTCTTTCTTCCTTTCATTGGCTAGAATGCAAATTTAGTAAGATATGTCTGACCACACAGGCAAGGGCATCACTGGAGGGGATTGAAGAGCCATTTGAAGAAACATAAAACAGAATTAACCACCTGGGATTACAAATCTGGACTACTATGTATGAGACTAATATTCTTCTATCTTGTTTGGGTCATTTTATTTCGGGGATTCTGTTACAATAGCTTAAAATATACTATAAGGCAGAACTTAAAGCCTTTGATTTATTTTCGTAAATGAGTTATAGCATATAAAAATCATATACGTGTGTTTTTATCGCCCTACAAAGCTAACAGGCCAGCGCAGGGGGCCATACAGTGTATTTGACCATGCTTGGATATATCTTTCTAGTTTGGGAATATGGAGCCTTAGGGCGATCTGGAGACAAAGCTTGTCAGTGGCTCAGTGTTCAGAATCCAAGATAGGGACCCCATTTGTCGGAGTGGCTATAAGGACATCTCAACAAGAGGAAGAACTCAGTCATGATTGATGATTGATTAATTTTTTTTTCAATCCCTCAAAATACCAAACCAGAAGCTTAAAATGAAGAAACACCAGGGTATTCTACTCGAGGAGTAGAAGATCAATAAAGTAAGAGATCAACATGGCTGGGAGAGGCAGCATAAGATTTCCAGAAGCTACAGAGTTGGCTCCAAACAAATAAAATGAGGTTGTTTGTCACTGTAGTTTTATGTAGCTCAGCTAAGAAGATCGGAGGGCTGCACCGGGCATAACAAACCTTAGGGAAGACAGAATGACTTAATATATTTGTGCTCAGAGTGGCTTAGAGATTGTTCAGGCATTCAGAGACCCATTGCTAATTCTTCCCCTGCTAGGCTATATAAGGAAATGGTAAGTAAGGAAAGGGTTGCAAAAAATGAGCCCAGATTGTGGGTGCAAATATTTAACTTGATGTTGGAATTTGAAATTGGTTTTTCTATTTTGAAATTGAGAAAAGATTTTCATTTCAGCATCAGCTATACATACTCAAATCTGTTGTTAGATTCTTACCCTAGTATCAGATCTAGTAGGAAACCTGTGCCTTGCTTCTAGAAGAAAGGAAAGAGTGGCATAAAAAAAGAGAAAGTGATAGTGAATTGGATGAATCTGTTATATTTAAAATATTGCATTATGAAAAACGTACAGAAACTGAGAGTCACTGCCAACTCAGAGCTACAAGGCAATGAGTGCAATGCCGATGTGGGTATGTCTCACCTCTCTCATGTAGTTACAGGTAGAACAGAGCAGAAGAGGACTAGCAAAAGCAAAAAGAAGGGTCTGGAGCAATGCCAGGAAGAGGAAGAATAATGGAGACCACTGTGGCCATTCAGTGATCAGCGGGATTGGCAAAAAGAAGGGGTGCTCCCAGGTAGTGGGAGGAAGACATCATTTAGCAACCCAACAAGCCATTTCTAGAGATTCTGAATAACAAAAGGGAAAAGGATTCAGGTGTTTGGGATTCTGGTGATGCTGTCAGTTAGGTCTAATGGAAAGACAGCTTTGGTTACCAATAGTCTTCGTTTCCCCACATTCTTCATTTGTACTCCCAGCTTGAAGTGAGAAAAATCAGGGCTGGTTTTGATACTCAGAATCAACTTTTCTTTAATGCTTGAGGACATAATATAGAGAACTTTCCACAGACTTAGGATGTGAGACTATTTTCTCACAAATAACTAATGAATGTCCCTCCAGGGACATGTAATCACAGTACGCGACAGAAGAGCAATATGCCATTTAAAAAAAACAGGATTTTTAAAGTTGGCAAAAAGATCTTTGACATGAAATTGTGCGATAATGATTAATGAAAATGCTTTTACCTTTTTTCTGAAGAGAAAGGAGGGAAAATATCATAATGTGACCTACATTTCCATTTGTGAAGATAATTTATTACAGCAGGGGAGAAAAACAGATACTAGTCACAGTATGTCTCCATGGGAAGTAAGAATGCACTTCACAGGGAGAGCTCTTTTAAACTTATTCAGACCTCCCCTCTAATGTTGTGACCTTGCTGCACATTCAGAACACTTGGTGTAGAAGGGCATATAAATGAAATAAACAATATTATTCTATGATTTACTTTTTTCTTTAAATATTTCACCTAAAGGTAGGCTATACATTATTCTTTTTAAGGAAAAACAAAAATGTAGATGTACAGTCATTCACTTGGCTGAACTCTTATTCCCTACCCAAAGAAAAAGGGAAAAATGATAGATGAAGGCAAAATTAGATATGGAAATGGGAAAATGTAATGGTTGCTCTCCCGATATTACTGGAAGATGCCTATAGCTGCCGATCTATAAAAAATTTTATCTTCACATTGACACCCAACCGGCTTTAAATCCCCAACTTCCTTCCTTGGACTAAAAACACAGAAGGTTGGAGTTAAAGTGTAAATGATCCTCCGGAGAGCAGTGTGGAGAGATGTCAGGAGCCCAGAAGGGATGGGGAAACCAACCCCAGTGTCCTCTGCTGTTACTCACTATGAGATTCTGGCAAGTGCCTGATCTTGCTGGACCTCCATCTTGCAGCTGTGAGATGAGAGTGACATCTGCTGTGAGATGATGTATGTGAATAGACTTTATGCATCCAATTTGACTTGTGTGTAGAGGATGAAGAAAATAATGGGAGGTCAGACTGTAGAAATAAGAAAGATCTGATGGGAATGGTCTTAGAGGCCAGGTTAAAGGAGTTGGAATATGAGAAAGTATATTCATATCATTAAAAGGAGTGGCAATCTGTACTAATATTTGTGACTATATTAACTTAAAATATTGAGAGAATGAATAAAAAGATTTAGAATACTTATTTAATAAAGAACATAGAGAATTCAAATCTTTTGAATTTTAATTCAACACATTACAGTACATGAAGCTTTTCTAATGCTATCAAAATTAATCCCATTTCCTCCTTTTTTTCCTTATTATTTTTCCCTAAAAAAAAAAGAAAGAAAATCAAAGCAAAACAAAAAAAAACCTTGGGTTGGACCTATGAATCAAATAGTTCATTGAAAAAGGATGACTTTTTTTTTCTGTAAATCTTTACTCTTGGAGTTTTCAAGTACTCAAGGATCAGGATAGACATCAAGGTCTTGAGATGCACTACTTGTTCATAGTTTTAGGCAATAATAATTAATCGGTGATTACTGCACAGGATATCTGTTTTAATATTATTCAAATAGTGCTGATGAAAATCTAGTTCTGGCTTTCTTTGCTACTTTTTAAAGGCATCCAATAAAAATGCAACTTCTTACCTTTCTCAAATTTTGAAGTCACATGAAATTAAAATAATTAGTAACAACAGCAACAACAAGAAAATAAATGAGAGATAATCTCCATAACATCAGTGATGCTTTAATAGCTGCCCACTGCATGATCAACTAGCCATGCCCTTACAGGTTTCTATGTGAGAAATTTGAATTTGATCAACACAAAGAAAGAAAACAGAGAATTTTCAAATTGTTTTTAGGATGTATGTAACTTAATGACAGTGCATAGCTACAATTATTTGAGGAAAATAATCTCTAAAATATTGATACGCCATGTGTGTAACAAAACTTAATGCTCAACAGGCAGCAAAAGATGTCAACATAGGATATCTTCAAATAATAGAATGAGGACAATAAGTCTTTTTTTTTTTAAAGATTTTATTTATTTATTTGACAGAGAGAGATCACAAGTAGGCAGAGCCAGGCAGAGAGAGAGGAGGAAACAGGCTCCCTGCTGAGCAGAAAGTCAGATGCAGGACTCCATCCCAGGACCCTGAGATCATGACCTGAGCCGAAGGCAGAGACTTTAACCCACTGAGCCACCCAGGTGCCGCTTAATTTGCAATTTTCTGATAACATATGATGTTGAAGATCTTTTTATATGAAAAATTGCCTTCTCTATATCTTTTTTGGTGAGGTACCTGTTCAGATATTTTGCCCATAATTAAATTGGGTTCTTTTCTTGTTGTCAAATTTAAGAGTTTTGACTACAAGTCCTCTATCACATGTGTATTTTACAAATAATTCTCTGAGTCAATAGCTTATCTTTTCATTCTCTTAATGGTACTTTTCACAGAGCAGAATTTTTAAATTTTAATAAAGTCTAATTGTTACTTTTTTTTTCTTTCATGGATAATCATTTCAATATTTTATCTAAAAACAGATCACCAAACTCAAGGTTACCTAGATGGCTTTCTATGTTTTCTTCTAGAAATTTTATTGTTTTGGATTTTACCTTTAGTCCTATGATCCATTTTGAGTTAACTATTTTTCAGTGTAGTTGACACACTATGTTATGTTAGTTTCAAGTGTACAACTTAGTGATTTGACAAGGTAATGCATTATGCTGTGTTCACCAAAAATGTAGCTCTATCTGTCCTGTTACATCACTATTACAATATCATCAACTGTATTCCTTATGATCTGCTTTTTATTCCCATAACTTATTCATTCCATAACTGGAAGCCTGTACCTCCCACTCGCCTTCCCCCATTTTACCCAAACTCCCAGACCCCTTGTACACAATATAAGGTCTATATACAGGTTTCTTTCTTTCTTTTCTTTTTTTCTCGTGCATGCCCATTTTTTCCAGCAATATTTGTTGAAAAATTATCTTTTGTCCATTGAATTGCCTTTGTACTTTTGGCAAAACTGAGCTGATTATATCACATGGGGTTATATCTGGGCTCTGTGTTCTGTACTATTGATCTATGTGTCTATTATTTTGCTAGCCACGTGCTATCTTAATTATTATAGTTTTATAATAAATCTTGATATGAGGTAGTGTGAGTCCTCTCACTTGGTTCTTCATTTTCTATATTGTGTTGGATATATCTGGATCCTTTTTAAATCTAGAACTGGTGATAACTCAACATTCTGTACTTGCCTATGTGTATTTCGTTATATCGAACCACATGACACAGATAGGTGCTCTGAATTGATATGTGACATAAGCTGCATGTTATACAAGCATTGTCTATTTTCAGATTATATCAGTTTCTCCTTTACCACTAGTAAATATTCTTCAACAAATTCAACTTTACACTATGATTCGTTTTAGAGAATATGGCATAATGGAAGAATTCCTACAGAATGGTTGAAGACATTAAAATATTTCTAATCTATTATGGCACAGTTAATACTTAATTAGGTATGTTATATTTTAGTATTTGATGAAATCCTGCTGTACACCATGCATTATACTATAGACTAAGTAAACAAATATAAATTAAAAATATTTAATAAAGTTCTTACCATTTGGATTTTTAAATGTATTCATTGTTGTCTTATAAATTATAATTTATTATGGCAATAATCGGGGTTTCTAGATACTTTAAACTTGAAAGATACCAAAAATAAAAGAAAAAACATGTAATCTTCAAGAGAAGAAAAACTGGTTACCCATAAAGAAGCAAGATAAATTGACTTCAGACTTC
This sequence comes from Potos flavus, assembly GCA_028534135.1. Lineage (NCBI taxonomy): Eukaryota > Metazoa > Chordata > Mammalia > Carnivora > Procyonidae > Potos > Potos flavus. The sequence continues at coordinate 149,089,119 of CM052883.1, forward strand.
TCAACAACAGTATTATATTCAAGAAGGCACTAGGGTAGTATTTATTGCCCTATAATATTTATAATAATAATTTTATGTTATTTTATAATATTTATTAGTATTACCTTATAATAGTTATTATAATACTGAAGGAAACAAAATGAATCTGGAATCATTCTTTTTTTCTTAAGGTTTTGTTTATTTATTTATTTTAGAGAGAAAAAGTGTGCATGAGTCAGGGGAGGGGCAGAAAGGGAGGAAGAGAGAGAGAATCTCCTGCAGACTCTGTGCTAGCATGGACCAGAGCCCAACCTGGGACTCGATCCCATGACCCTGAGATCATGACCTAAGCCAAAACCAAGAGTTGAGTTCTTAACCAAATGAGTCACCCATGGGGCCCCAAATTGTCTTTCAAATAATAAAAATATTCTCAGTCTCAGAAGACCTCACTAGATCTCTTATGTCAGGATCCCCTCAAGAAGACAAAAATTGCTTTGCAAGTGATTTATTGAGGAAGCAGTTCTAGGTGATAACAGCAAGGGAATGAGTAAAGCAAGACAGGTAAACTGTTGAATTCAAGCAAAGTCACAGTCTTCCTGTGGTCTAGCAAAGAACATTTCAACCTGATCCAGCACTGAAACCTTAAAGGGGAAGTTGCAGTAAATAGTGAACCCAGAGAATCAAAGTAGAACATGAACCTTATCATGATGTCCACTACAGAGAGTTTGCCACAAAAATGCTCCCTTAGGGGAAGTCTTCAAATAAAAAATAAATTCAGAAGATGCTACAAAACATAACAGAATTAAAAAGGATCCAAAACCTGGGTAACAAGTATCTTTGTTTAAACACACTTACATACTATTTAAATATTTGTATTTTAAAATGTTGAAATATTTGAAAAGTGGGTGGTGAGAGTTCAAAGAGACAGGAGATTATCCTGAATATAATCTGCTGCAAGGGGAATGATAGGGCCTTGGGGTTGGGGGTGGGGCAGTGGGTGCAGCTGCTGTCATCTGACCCCAGTACCATGGATGCCAGCTGGGCTACCTGAGCAGGTCTAGTGTCCTGAGCACAGGAGCCCTTAGGGACTGGTGCCTGAATTCATCTCACCAGAGATTCAATGAGTGGCACATCCATTGATAGAATACTTCTTGGGTAAAGTTTCTTGTTATCCAATTGTTGGCAGATTGAGAAACTACCTTATAAAATCAACATTAAAACTTAGATAATAGATATTTTTCTCCCATAATGCATTGGTCTTCAGTTAGATCTTGGGTGTAAAAGTGATAGCAAGTGGACTCCAAGTATTTGTTCAAGATGCTGTTTTATGTGCTGACTTCTTTGACTCATTCTGAGCTAAATCTATTTTACTGTCTTTATTTCTGGTATAAACATGTCCATCTGAAGAAAAGATGTGTGCTGATGCTTTGGCTTTATTTAAGAAATTGTTATTCTTTGCCAATATGACAAGCCATGCAATTTCTCTCTGACTGCCTAACCACCCACCCAGCAAGTCCTATATTAACTCTTGCCACGCTGTCATTTAAGGGATAGTTTTAAGCTCTGTAAATAATTTTATTTATTTTATTTTTTTTAAAGATTTATTTATTAAAGAGAGAGAGAGAGAGAGTGGGGGGGGGGCAGAAGGAGAGAGAGAGAGAGAGAGAATCCCAAGCAAACTCCCTAGTAGGCACAGAGCCTGATGCTGGACTTGATCTTATGACCCTGAGATCATGACCTGAGCAGAAATCAAGAGTTAGACTTCTAACCAACTGAGCCATCCAGGTGCCCCATTCTGCAACTAATTTTAAACTCAGATTCCTTTTTGAAAAACAAGAGGAAACAGTTTTTAAATGCACATTTCTGAGGCTTACTCTTAGAGTTTCTTTTAAATTAAACCTAAGGTGGATTCTTAGGATCTGAATTCCAAATAATGCCCAGGAATTCTGACATCAATTGTTCACTGATATTTGCAGATCACTGCTTTAGGAACATTTAGAAATTAGAAAACATGTTGTGTTTTCGTTATGCTCTAGGATCATTTCAATTAAAATTATTATTTATCCAGAATAATATGACATAAAATACTAATCAGAAATTCTCAAATTGATATGTGCATCTTAGAATTGCTTGGCAGTTTTTTAAAAATTTAAGTTAAGGCTATAATACATAAACATTCTGATTTAATAGATCTGACTTGAGTTCCAGGTAACTGCATTGCTAAAATCACCCTTACCTCTATTCTTATGAAAGCTGTGGGAAAGACACTACACTATATATATATGAAGTTGCTATTCATTGGTCAAATGGTGTTCAAATAGACTTTGTCTCCTTCTTTTCAAATTCCCTAGAGCTTCTTGTATAATGTTTCTCATCAACGAGCTGCTCATGAAATGCTATTTCCCAGATAGTGTTTTTCAGTGCAAATGTGCTTATTAGCTTTTCCTATTTAATATATATATTTCTCTTGGCATTAACAGGGCCAGTGTTTTGACTTTGGAAAGATTTTATTAAGGCAAATATATATATTTATTCCAGTGACATATACCATATATACATCCCTGAGAAACAAAAAAAGTGTGCCCTGTCTGAAGGTAGCATTTAGAGTTGGAATTCCATGAGTTAATTGTACTGCTTCTGTGAAAGCAGTTGGTATTTTTGTTGAAAAAAACACTTTGCAGTGTGTGACTAATCTCTCATCAGCAAAGAGGTATGACTATCGGTGATAAACAAACTCATCTCCCTTCTGCCTGACATAGGCAAAGGAATTCATTTCAATTAGTAAAACCACTTTTATGATTCCGATGTCAGGAGATATGGGATTGCATGAGTCTCATAAATGGATATTTATATTCTAGCTTTTCAGGGAACAATTTTTTTGTAGGGGGAGAAGGTTGAGGATAACATAGCCAAATCAATGATTATAAAAACCAACAATGCTATTTAATACTGACAAGCATGTGTGAAATTCATCACCAATCTACTAAAATTAAATGTATATATCTTGGCCAATAGCTGTAGATTAATTCCCCATACATACTATGCCTGCAATTCCAGGATATACACCACAGATGAAATCTATTCATGGGAACAAATCTTTGGAACGTAGTTACAATTTTTTTTCCTGGAAGAAGAGTCCTGCCTATTTTCGCAATCTAGAAATTCAAAATAAAGAGAGGCACAAATACCTTCTGCCAAGGTGTGTTGGTTTATTAGAGCAGTCATTTGCTGAGTGACCAAAACTTGGCTGGTCTTCCTTGAAGAAACAGTCTCCTTTTCAGCAGTGTTTTCGAGCAGCTCAGAGCTCCATTTGGCTTCAGCCTCTTCTCACATCATAATATAGTGGATCCTCATTATTCACATGTTTGCAAATTCGCCTACTCACTAGAATCTATTTGGAACTCCAAAAACAATACTCGCAGCACTTTCTGGGTCATTCAGGAATATATGTAGAGCAACAAAAAATTTGCATCATCTGATGTGCACGTTCTAGCTGAGACCCAACGAGGATGCTCAGCCTTCTTTCAGCTCTCCTAATGTAAACAGGTGTCCTTTTTATAGTCTGTTCAGCACCACTTTTTTTTTTTTTTTTTTTTTTGCTTTTCTATACTTTTTGTTGGTGGTTTTACTGTTTAAATTTGTTGCCAGGCTTCGTGCCGAAGTGTTGTCTAATGTCCTGTGTGTGGACTCTGGTGTGTCTTATGTAGAAAATACATGTGTTAGATAAGCTTCCTTCAAGCATGTGATATTGGGTTGTTGACTGTGAGTTCACTGGTAACGAACTAAATATATATATGTAAGCTGTGTCTTTAAACAAAAAACACACATAAAGTCATGTAGTGATCATTTGCCAAAAACATTCTGACCAGAGGCTCATAGGTACTTAACCCTGTATTTCCCATAAATGGAATGGTTCAGTATTCACTAACTCACTGTTTGTACAGACTTAGTAGAACACAACTAAAGTGAATAAAAAAATCAAAGGTATCTATGGCTACAAATAATAGCAATTTCCAATTGCTCACGAGGATTCCCTGTGAAAAGAAATATGTTCTTACTTTTTAAAAATTATCCACAAGGTAATAAAAGAAAATGTTCAGTTTATCTTACTCCAACTTCGAGAAGTTCTGGTTTTACATCACTGAGTTCTCATTAATTATATTGCTAATAATGATTAAGTTACTAGTAGACCTTACTGAATTCTAGCTTCTAGATGGTTATTAGTTGTGAACTGCTTATTACTGCCTTTCTGGAGATTTCTGCCTCTTTTAGAGGCTTTCAGGATATTACTTCTCTATTTTCAATTGTAGAGTCTTAGTAGGATTTTTTTTTAAGGTAAGTAGCATGAATTGGGAAAAAATCATTTTTCTGCTTTTATTCAATATTTAAAATAATCTGCTACTGGGCAGAGTTGAGGACATTGAATTACTTCTGAGAACTCTCAAGAAATATCTCTTGAGGCACATAGTTTAGGCTCCACTTTTAATTATTTTATCCTTATTTCAATTCTGATTACATAAATAAAAGATGCCTTGGTTTCAGACAATAATTCTTTATAATTGCTAATAACCAATTGCTTTTGGTGACTATCTGTGAACATTTTATTTAATTTTTTTTTCTCAGAAGAGAAGTTCATTGCTCGTGCATAGATTATTTTAAGGTGAGGGTCATTAATGGGAATCCTAAACTTAATCAATTTGACTAAATTTTCAGGCAAATATCAGCTCCATGTTCAGTTTAACTGAATTGTCGGTTACTTCAGTGTCATAATAACATCATGACAAATTGGTATGAAATTTGTAAACAAAACAAAACAAAACAAAAAAACCCTCCAATACTACCTCTGCTAAATTATCATTACTTCACAGGGATATTTTGCAAGGAAGTGAATACACACTAAGAATCTGCATTATCGGGGTGCCTGCATGGCTCAGTTGGTTAAATGCCAGCCTTCGGATCAGGTCATGATCCCGGGGTCCTAGAATGGAAGCCCTGAGTCTTGGTCCCTGCTCAGCAGGGAACCTTCTTCTCCCTCTCCGTCTGCCTTTCCCTCTCTCTCTGCCTCTCCCTCTCTCTCTGCAGCTCCCCTTGCTTGTGCTCTCTTGCTCTCTCTGTCAAATAAATAAATAAAATCTTAAAAAAAAAAGAATCTACACTATTGAGGAAAATAATAACACAGAAACAAATAATCTTAATTCATAAACCCTTGATTTTAGGGAAAACAGAAAATCTCCTAACAGTTCATTTGGAGGGTAAGAATTGGTGAGAACAAACTAAGTAAACCATCTTCTTATCTAAGTTACTTGCTAAAAATAATTTAGACATCTATTATTTTAATTTAACAAGTTGCATGGCAACATAAATTTCTTTACTAATTCATTTGTCGTTTATTTCAAAGCATGCATTGTGCTCTATTGGGCATTTTATAGAGCATTTATAATTCTGAGATATATGTCCTTGGTAACACCCTTCACTGAAAACATTACTCTTTCCCTTTTTAAATGCTTTGGCAGTGTATTAGTGTCTCGTGACTACTATAATAAATGTTACAAACTAGATGGGTTAGAACAATGAAAATTTATTCTCTTATAGTTCTGTAGGCCAAAAGTCCAAAGTCAATGTCACTGGATCAAAAGAGTCTCCCAGCTTCTAGTGGCTGCTAGCATTCCTTGACTTGTGGCCACATCACTCCAGTCTCTGCCTCCGTGGGCACACTGCCTCCTCCTCCTCAGTGTGCATCAGATCTCTTTGCCTCTCTTTTCTAAGGATGCTTGTGATTGGATTTAGGGTCCACCCAGATAACCCAGCATAATCATTTCACCTCAATATCGTTATCGTATCTACAAAACCCTTTTTCCCTATATGGTAATATTTATAGGTTGCAGAGTTTAGAACCTAATATCTTTAGGTGGCCATTATACAGCCAAGTATATGTTTAATATATATTTATATGTATTTATCAAAAATCAAAATAAAAAATATGTACACATTTATCAAAAATCAATTGATTTTACTGTGCAGGTCTAAATCTGGACTTTATTCTGTTTCACTCTGATCTCTACATCTAAAGCCAATACACGCACCTTCTTGAATACCGTGGCTTTACAGTAATATTGAAATCAGAGTTAAAGTCTTTCAACTTAGTTTTTTTTTTTTCGAAGTAGTTTGGGCTCTTCTAGGCTTGCATTTCTATGTGCATTTTGAATAAGCTTCTCAATTACTGAAAAACCCTGCTGGATTTTGACTGGGAGTCCACTGAATTTATAAATGAATCTGGAGAAATATGCCATTTAAAAACCACCATTCAGTTTTCTAAACTGTATGTAAAGTATATCATTCCATTTATTTAGTTAACTTTCCCTTGGCAATGTTTTAGAGTTTTCAGTTTGTGGGCTTTGCATACATTTTGTAACTGATATTCTTTATACCACGATATATGTATGTTTTTGGTTTTGTTTCTGGAGTCTTTTTTACTCTACAGCTTATTTTAATCTGCCCTAAGGCTCATATTCCTGAGAGCACTGAATGCCCAGGTGAATACTGAGACAGCTTCACAATGCTGGTCAAGGTTTGAGTACACATTATTCTTTGGGAATTCAGAGAATTATTTAGTTTACAGCCAGAGCCCTACTTTGCCTGCCTCCTGGAGTCTCACAAATATGTATTTGTAGCCTAGCTCTCAGCAAAGACACAAAGGGCTTTTGTGCAAATTGTGTATTTTGTTTGCACAATCCCTTGTCACCTCAATCTCCCTGAAATCCAGTCACTATCTCCTCAGTTCAGTGAGACTTCTTGGAACTTCCCTGCCTGCAGAGTGATCTAGAATGTGCCTCCAGCCAGCAACTGAGGGCAATTATGCATTATCCAGGTTACTATTCTCATAAAGGTCATTCCTGTGTTGAATGTTATCCAATGTCTAAAAATAATTACTTCATGTGTTTTATCCAGTTCTGTAGCTGTTTATGGTGAGAGGTTAAGTCTGGTCCTTGTTATTTCATCACGGTTAGAAGGCAAAGTTTTTATTTTAATTAATTTTTTAAAAAGATTTTATTTATTTATTTAACAGAGAGAGAGAGATCACAAGTAGGCAGAGAGGCGGGCAGAGGGAGAGGGGGAAGCAGGCTTCCTGCTGAGCAGAAAGCCCGATGCGGGGCTCGATCCCAGCACCCTGAGATCATGACCTGAGCTGAAGGCAGAGGCTTAAACCACTGAGCCACCCAGGCACCCCTATTTTAATTAATTTGTAAACTAAAAATATTTATTTTGGGATAGAGACGGATAGTATATAATAATATTCATGCCAAAGTTGATCTGAAAACATGAAATAATTTGTCTTATCTTACAACAATCCACCTAAAACTTCCATTTGTTTACATGGCATAAAAATTTTATTATGTGAAAATTCAACATAACTGAATAATTTATGCCAATAAAAATAATCCCCACTTTTACCTTTTAGTATTGTAATTTTTTTCTGGATAGCTTAGCATTTGCTAGATAAAAGGAACTGTCGTTAATAGGATTTTAGTAATATAAGGCTGAGGTGTGGGGGAAGGGAAACTGTACAGTCCTGTGATTAGGTCCCAGTCTTTTAGTGAGTCTATGCCACTGAACTGTGAACTTCACAAGTATTTCTCAGCCCTTAGAGGGGCCAAGGTGGCTAGAGTGGACTGGAGTTGTGCATTTCCTTTCCTCCAGGTCAGTTAGGCTCTGACAATACCCAGCAGGTTAGGCTCTGATGAAATAGTTTCTCCTGAGGGGAAACCTGGTCAAGAACAAAGCACTCTGGAGTATTTCAAAATGGCTACTTTGTTCTAGCTCTGTGCAAAATGTTGGTGGTATTTTGATAGGGATTGCATTAAATGCGTAGATTGCTTTGGGTGGTATGGACATTCTAAACAGTGTTTTTCTTCACAAATCAGATGAACATGGCGGGGGCAGGGACAAAGAGAGAGAGGGAAACAAACATAAGAGACTCTTAATGATAGATGATAGAGAACAAACTGAGGGTTGATGGAGGGAGGTGGGTGGGGGATGGGCTAGATGGGTGTTGAGTATTAAGGAGGGCACTTGGTATGATGAGCACTGGGTGTTGTATTATGTATGATGAAAGACTGAATTCTACTCCTGAAACCAATATTACATTGAATGTTAACTGACTAGAATTTAAATAAAAATTTGTGGGAAAAAATGGCTACTTTCCTTCTCCCCCTGCAGGAAGCACCAGGGGACTGATTATCCTCTGATCTTCACTGTTAGAATCTTACAGACTCCTGAAGAAAAAACTCACAAAAGTGCAAGGAGTCCTCTGTGATGAGGTCCCCTCAAGATTTTATCTCTCTGACTTGTCCACATTGAGGCTCTAGCAATTCATTCATCACAGTTCAGGTTTTCCTACCCTGCCCCTGGTTCCTGCAGAGGTTTTAGCTCCTGGGTTTTTGCTCTGGTAGGTCATAATTCTCTGTATCTCCTTGTCTGTCTTCAGTTTGGGGGGCAGCAGTTTACCCAGCTCTCTCACTTCCTTTAAGAATATAAGAAGTTGTTGATTTTTCAGTTTTATTCAGCTTTATACTTATTAGAATGGAGTGGTGAATTCCAAGCTCCTGACATGCTGGACCAGAAGTCATTACCCCCAATTTTAATCCAACTAGTTTTGTTTCTCTCTTAGTATAAACATGCTGTCTAACTCAGGGGATTTTGGAAGTAGACTGTAATGGTTGCACCCCTTACATTTGAAAATATGTTTTTCCCCATTGAATTCTGAACCCTTCTCCAAATTCTCTTTATTTTCTTAAATAGAGATAACATAAAAAGAAGCAACTGACTAGTCCACTAGATTCTTATCATTTTGAAATGTTTTTGCCAAACTCATCCTTTTTTTCAGGAATAACAGTCCAATTTTCTATGGATTCATATATGTATATATATGTATGTGTCCTGGCTTGTACCAATACTGACCATCTCCATTCTTTCTTTAGTGACATTACTGAACAAATTGTGATTATAATATAATGCACACTTACATTATGACATATCATTTTCCAACATGATACTTTTGTATTTTGTTACATGTGACTTCTTTTAACAAGTTAGATGTTTTAAATATATGGCAATTTAGAAGCTAATATTCTTACTGGATGTAACATTTGTTGAATAAAAGTAATCATATTTATTCCTGTGTTTGCTTGATTTTGAATTTAACCTACTACTAAGTACTAATGTACTACTAAGTTTCAATTCATTTCTTAATGATGGATAATTTGAGGAATTTGTCTAAATCTTTTAACTCCCACTACACACACATAAATACATATAAGTAAGCATAAAGTGAGAGAAAAATATATAAAATGGCTCGTGTTTTTTTACATTTGTATTTTGTCTTGCAAATTGAGAATTATCTTCTTTTTTGCTATTAAAACTACTGCATATTCATTCCATATTACTAATGGATAATGTGCTTGATCTTGAACAGTATCCCTCACTGAAGGGTGCATGAGAAATTAGCATAGAAACTAGTGGCTCATACATAACACATTTTAATTTATTTCTTGAGTTACAATTCCATGCCTCATTGACCTCCTATATATCTCTCTAGTTCATTATTTAGATGTTAAAAAATGTTATTGATTACAGCACTTAACTTTGTTGATTTCATTGTGTAAAATTATGGTTTTAAAATATTATCATGGCCGCATGTGGATCAGAGGCAGTCTTTCTTCACACATACCATACCACCTAATAAGGATAGGATTAAACCTTATTGAAGTGGATGGATTCTTATATACTAGAATTTTCTGGCAGTAAGTGTTTCTAGAAAAAAAAAGAAATTTGTGACTGCTGCTTATTTAATTTTCTTTAACAATTTTTTTTAAAAATTTTATTTATTTATTTGAGAGAGAACAAGAAAGAGAGCACTAGTGGGATGGAGGTGGGGGCAGGGAGGGATAGAGGGAGAGGAAGAGAGAGAAGCAGACTCCCCGCTGAGCTGGAAGCCTGATGTAGGGCTTGACTGCAGGACCCTGAGATCATGACCCAAGCAGAAAGCAGATGCTTAACCAACTGAGCCACCCAGGTTCCCCTAACCAGAATTTCATATACTACGAACTAATCTAAAATCCAACCCAACGTGTAGTATGATGACCATCTTAAGTCATGGTCTCTTCAGAAAAACTCTAACAACTGCTACAAGCTCAAAAATCTTTCCATTAGATTTTTTGTTACTCTTTTTTATAAAGTGCAAGACTTTGGACCACATATATAAAATTATCTGGGGTAACTTAAAAATATATATTCTTAGCTTTCACCACAGAATTACTGAGTTAGAATATTTGGTGTCAGGGCCTGAGAAATCCAGATTATTCAAAAGTACCCTAAAGTCTAAAAACTACCACACACTTGATTATTCTTATCTTCGTTTTTCTAATTATTATAACTATGTCAGTCTTCATTTTTCTAATGGATTGCAAGCTCTTTGAGTAACATACACATCCTTCTGTGTATGCCTCATGCTTTAGCTCAATCCCTAGCATATAGCACGTGCTAAATGAACATTTGATGTTTCCTTGTTGAATAAATACTGAAGTTTGTACAGCAATCATTTTAGGTTTTTTTTTTTTTTTCATTTTAGTTTTTGACTAAAAATTCTTTGATGAAAGGAAATAATCCAAGATTTCTCTCTTCTGGCAACATGAAGTACTTTTCAACGTGGTGGTATCAACTTCTCCATATGCCATTCAGGTTTTTTAAATATTATCTCTTTGATCTACTTTGGATCAACTATCACCTGGGACAATTCTTTTATTGGTTTCTGTGTCTAAGCACATGGCCCCCGCTTTTCACTTGTTGTGGGAAATGCTTCTGTTCTTCCCAAAAGCTTACTATAGGGCTAGACTCCAATTAGCAGGTATGATAAATCACAATCCTCATTAACTAGGACTGAATTTTTCCTTAAAAATCCATCATAACAGTTTCTTTACCTTTACCAAGGTAAAATAATTCTGTTTGAAGCAAAAAAAAAATTAACTCAGGATTAAAAAGCATCTACTTAAAAGGCCCCCAAACTCCTAATAACAGTGGTAATAACACATGCCTCGTTGGGTTTTATGATGTTATATTAAACTAAACATTGATATAATCTGTTCTTGCTATATTAACTTTTATAAATGATGCCCAGAAGAAGCTCATTTTCTCCAATTGCCGCCTGATATTTGCCCAACCTAAGGAGGAAGCATGTCTATATATCGATTCTTTAAATTTGAGTATACATTATGTGAACATGTTTCTGGCAGAACAAATGAAGTAATTTCTCCTTTCTGTAAAAAAGCAAACCAACAATAACAAAAACTGCACAAGTCAAAGGAGCCACTTGGACTTGGCCAAACCTGAGATTTCTCTTTTGTTTCCTATCCTGTCTTCAGGTGGTCTCTTTGTCATAGTACTAGGTTAGGTGGTTGGGAGGCAGCTCTTACTTAGAAACTCCCTACTTCTATCTTTCCACTCTGTAAAAACCTCAGGAAAGTGGACTAGCTGAGCGCTTGACCAAATTCTTTCTTTTCCTTTCCTTATTGGCTAGAATGCTTGGAATGGTCTTTCTTTGCTTCTCAGTGTTAGTTTTGAATAAAGTGGGGTGAAGTGGAAAGTGTAGGCACTTTAGCTTTTCAGTTCTAGGCTCCAGACTGATTGTGGTATTAATAACAGGAGTTTCGCATGTGATCAAGTCTAGTTCACGGGAGAATTGATATTGAATTAATAAAATGGTTAATTTGTTGATTATTTTTTTCTCATGATTATATTGTTTTCTGGCGTTTGAGAAAGGGAATAGCTAACTAAATATGGAATTTCTTGGCAAATACCATTTAACATATAACAGAATAATTAAGGTGAGCTGGTGGGATATACTTTTAGTTTTTCTACCTACTTAAAAAAACACTTTCATTGAGGTATAATCTCAGTGTAATACTGTGCCAAATTTCAATTATATAATTCAGTAAATTTCGGCATATGTGTATACCATCAAACTTCTAAGGGACAGTTTGATATGTTTTACATGCAAATGAAAAGAGATCATATTAAAATCAAAAGAGATTTTATTGTCTCTGTTTTTTTTTTTTTTTCACACTAGCTGGATGACCTCTATCTGTGTAACTTCAATTTCCCCTCCCACATAATGAGCAGACCCAGAGAAATAGACTAAGAAGTTCTATATCAGAACCAATTCAGAAATGATTGTACTTGGGTATGTTTTATTTCATCTCTTCTTTGTTCCTGGTATGTATTTAATTTGAGGAGTAAAAAGAAGAGTATTTCAACCTTTCTGTGGGGAGGAAGAAATAAGTGGAGTGACTCTGAGCCTTTTAGCCAGCTTAGAGAAATTTAAAAGGCCACTGCCTCTTGATGATAGTGACCGAGGTGTGTGATATGACTGGATGGGGCCTTTTGAAGATTATCAAGAATTTTAGCTTCTATTATAAATACCATAGATCATGGAACCCCTGCTTCACCATTTCCTAGCAATGGGGCCTTAGGCAAATTATTTCAGCTCTCTTCCCATAAGTTTTACAATGATGATGGTAATAGTACTAACCTCATAGGATTCTTGCAAGGATTAAGTGAGTTAGGGGCTTAACGCTATACCTGGCACATGGTAAGCAAAGCTGTAGGGTTTGTTCACATGATCATGATGCCCTTGCTGACTTAAGGCAGCACAGCCCAGGGGAAGGAGCACTGAACTTGGATTGTGGAGTTGGGGTTCTGGGCTTACTTCTGGCCTAGTCAGCACGGGCGTATTGCAGCCTCTTTGTTCTACAATAAAATGAGGGTTTGGTATGAATGAGCCGAAAGCACTTAGATTTGAACTCATTTCTCAAAGTTCTATTCCTTTTTAAAAATCCATCTAGTCATTCTGAAATAAGATGGTATTGCTGGTAATCTTTTATTATTTTAAAAGTTTTGTATATACTTATTTTATAATATGGCTCTAGTTATTGAAGTCCTTAAGGATATAAATCTGTTTTGAAAACATGCTATTGTTATCATCATTTATTTGTGCTCTATGCTATCATGTCCTTATAGATTTAGTGATCACTAGATTCATATTCCACTGACTTTAAACTGGAAATCATGAAAGTCTAATGTGAAGATATTTTCTGCTATAGTTGGGAGTATCATGGATCTTTGAGTACACTAACTCTTTCCCTGGTCCCAGTTTAATTTGGGGGTTTCAGACTGGGCTCACCACCTAAATGTTAATCCCACGCTTAATACCTGAAGTGCGGGAAATGCTGATATTGGCATTTGCTCCCATGACAACCCTACTTTTGGTTTGCTTATTATTTCCTCTTCCCTGATCATCACCCCCTCCCCACCCACACCCGAGATGTTTGTTGGTGCTCTGGCCCTATGATCTCAACACCATAGCAGAAAGCATATTTTACACAGAATCTAATTGTTTTATAGTGTGAGAGCCCTGCAGAGCAACTAGTCAACTAGATATATTCTCTTCCAGAAATTTCTACTCATATACACACATATGTTTCAAAAAAAGAGAAACAAAGTATTTTGAAGCTCCTTTAATAACCCATGCAGAATCATACTTCTTACCTGGTAATTTAATTTATCAACTCTGGATTTAATGCAAACCCTTTATTCTTTGATGACATTTACTGAGCTATACTCTGTGGCAGGTACTATGATAGTGTTGGAGGATACTAGGACTAAGGTTAAACTTTTGCTTTTTGGGGTTTTGCTTATAAAGGGGCAATACATAACCAGTCAATTTTCAGGCTGAGGGATGAATTTCATGGGATAAGTGCTGTGAGATGTCAGGTTCTGTAGGACCATATTAGAGGTGCCTCTCATCCAAATAAGTAGAAAGAAGGGCAGTGAAGTTTTCTGGGAGAAGGTGTTTCCTGGGCTTCATTCTCATGAAGAATTAGCCAAGTAGGTAATGTAGGGAATAAGATATTCAGTAGTTGTCCACATATTAGAATCTGATAAGCACTGCTTTAGTAAATTAAGACATTCACTGAAAATTGTTTTCTTTCCTTTTTTTTCCTCCTCCCTCCATACTTTTGCAATACAATTGATCCTGGAACAACATGGAGGTTGGAGGTGTTGACCCCTGCATAGTCAAAAATCCACATATAACTTTTGACTCCCCCAAAACTTAACTATTAATAGCCTACAGTAGATCAAAAGCCTTACAAATAACATAAATAGTTGATTAAAGCATATTTAATATGTTATATGTATTATATACTGTATTCTTATAATAAGAAAGCTAAAGAAAAAATGTTATTAGGAAAATTGTAAGGAAAATAAGATGAATTTGTAGTACTTACTGTAAAAAATCTGTGTAGAAGTGGACATGCATAGTTCAAACTTGTGCCATTCAAGGATCAACTGTATTTTCCTCTCTATGAGTATTCATTTTGAGAAGCACCTCAAAATAGTTTAGGTGTTATAATATTTTGTCAGAAGCAGTGCAATAAATTTCAATACACTGTAGTCTCCACGTAGCCTTAGCTATTCCATAAAACTACCACAAGGTAAAGATACCAAAAAAACTTGAATGACTCAACATCTATGAATGGAATCTACAGTCAAAATTTAGTTGGGAAAACAATTTTTTAAATCTACACAAAGCACTGAAATATATAAAGGTTGTATTTATTTATGTGTATTTATATGTGTATTTGTTTATCTTGTGTACCAGGATAGCCTATGCAAAGGCTGTGAAATAGAAACAATTTATCACGCTTTAAGAAATCAGTGAAGATCACTGTGGGTGGTTGGGCAGAGTAAATGAAAGGACTAGCGTAATGTGAGAATGGAGGAGGAAGCATGCTCCGAGAAGCATGCGCCAAGATGGAATTAAAGGTGTGTGCAGCCACATTCCAGAAGATTCTCAACGTAGGGTGGGTGATGATCCAGTGAAGCCATAGGAAAAAACCCAGACACAGCAATCGAGACATAAGTTTATGGGGGAACTTGTGTATACAAAGTCCAGGAGCAGCCAACTGGACCTCACATCCGCTGCTGGGATCTACATGCAAAAGGTTTTGTATCATAGTAACTTACCATAGCAACTATCCCCCTCCTTGCATGACCAGCATTTCCAAGGAGATCAAGGCCTGCCACCTGGATACTCTTCCTTACAAGGGACACTCTGGTTTGGCTGCCCCTAGAGCCCCTGACCTTGAGCACAAAACAACACATTCTGCTACACATTTTGCTTGATGGAAATACAGAAGGAGGACAGGAGCTCTACATTTTCAAGATAGTGGTCAACAGGTGCATTTGGATATGCTGGCACAAACTAGTTGTCCAGTGTGTACTGTATAGGGTATAAGAGATTTGTTGAGGAGACACAAAAGATATGTTGGGGTAATATGAGAGATGGAGGAGGGGAACAGGAATAGGCAGGGAGAACCTTCAGACCATAGTGCAGGTCTAAGATCTGTGAAGGAGTCTGGGGAGAAAAGAGAATTGGTAGGAAACCGTCTTAAGAAGTTTTCTGTCAGATTGATGGAGTATCCTTGAGCCAAAGTTACCCGTCAGTGAAATCCCATGGTTCAAGGGAACAGACCTGAATTAACACTTGCTATGTTCTATGATTTCACTCAAATGTGGACTTTAAGAAACAAAACAGATGAACATATGGGAAGAGGGAAACAGAAAGAGAGAGAGGGAAACAAATCACAAGAGACTCTTAACAATAAAGAACAAACCGGGTTGACTGAGGGAAGGTGGGTGGAGGACAGACTACATGGGTGATGGGCATTAAGGAGGGCACTTGTGATGAGCACTGTGTGTTATATGTAAGTGATGAATCATGAAATTTTACTCCTGAAACCAGTATTACACTGTATGTTAACTAACTAGAATTTAAATAAAAATTTGAAAAAAAATAACATAGGAGAAAAAAAAGATACTAAATATGAGGAAAATAGTGAAAAAAAAACTTGCTATGTTCGGTCATTGGCTGGAGGCAGTGTGCAGAAAGAACGGCCTCACAGAAAACGGGATGGTAATTGCCGAGGGGCGGCAGCACGAGATAGCAATGGCACATTTTCATGGCTGCCATGGTCCACTCCTTGCTATATATTCTACATATGTTCATAGAGTTTTAGAATCCCTGGAATTGGTTCTGAGTGCTAGCAGATTAAAGCGTGGGTTTCTGCATGGGTTTTCTTATTGTTGGCTCCTTTCATTAACGCTGTTTTGCATTCTTCCCTTCGGAGATTTCTGTATACAGGAGAATCTCACAATTTTTAGGAATAAAAGAAATATTTCTCTCAGTTTTTAGTAGTTATTAGAATAGAGAAAAGTGGGATTTGTCTTGAGCACAAACTTCCCAGCATCCATAACATGATAGAGGAATTTTGTAATTACAAATAAGCAGTAAATATTAGGTAGCACTTTAAGACTTCCTAAAATACTCCATGCAATTGTTCCCAGGCTGCTCATGAGGGAACAAATAGGGCACAGCCTGGCTTAAAAACTTCTAGTTAATAGAACATTGTAATGGGGCCTTGTTTTTATTCTTTTAGCTAGCTCATGGGAACAGGGGTATTGTTTTAATTATTGATGAAATGATTTTTACATTGACAAGAGTTAAAACAGACTTCTCAGAGCCACAGGGGAAATTATAAAGAGTTTCCACCCAGTGTAGTTGTAAAGCTGTTTATTATCACTGGAATGAGCACTACCGTGAAAATTTTTGATACGCGAAGGCCCTCCCACACTCAAGAAGCTTAAATTTGTCTCAGAAGTTTCTATGAAATGTCATAGACTCAGTCATGAATAAAATTAAAGTTGTACTGTCAGCCTGAAACTACTTTATATCACTGTCCCAGAAATGTATAGAAATATCTGGCATTTAGTAAAATAAAATATTTTACTTCACTTACGTAGGGACACACCTGGGAAGTTTATGTGCTAAAACAAGCCAAGTTGTCTAGAAGTGACCCTGGGAGCTGACTCTGGATTGCCTGGACAATGAACAGGGAGGGACTAGTAATATCAAAGACCTGGGACTCTGGAAGGAGGGCCTCCACATCTCCGGGAGCTGGATATCTAGATTCCAAGGTTACTCTTATTAAAGCTTAGTGCCCCAAATCTAGACTCTGGCACCAAGCAGTATGTATATTCGCTCACTGGCAAGGCTACTTTCCCAAGGATGCCTTTAAAGACATGACAACTTTAGAGATGGGGACCCACAGGGTGGAGGCATTCCCTCCAGCTGAGATGTGGCTCCAGCAGTGGCCCATCTCTGACATGTGTTCTTGTGGAATGATGCGGAAGCGGGGAAGCTGTGCCTTCTCTCCTCTGATGTTTGACACTAGTCTTAGGAGTTTATTTTGTTCTGAAAAAGCCTATTCTTGAACCCATGTTAATGTTGTACCATGGGTCCTGAACTCTAGTGTACCACAAGGGACACCCAGATGACACTTCCTAGATATGATAATATATTTTTAAAAAATCAGTAAACTGCCTTCAATGGGAGAAACCTTAAATGCCTCCTCAATATTTATTATATTGCTATGCTTAAATAAAATTGTATCATCATTCTCATATACAGATCACAGATCCACAACAAAGACACATTCTCACCAAAATAAGAACTGCATAATAAAAAGACTGTTTCTGCAATTGGGCATTTCTCCCATAAAAAGATTATCTCTGTCTCATATACTTGAGTACTTTTGTTGTTAGAGATATTCCATTCTCAACTTTTACAATTATACACCTAATGACTATTTTAGATCTACTCAGAGTTAATGCAGTTCACTATTCCAAACAATGGTTAATTTAGTTACATGAAAACAAGTTCCTTAGACATTAATTTTGAAAAATAACCGGAAAAGTAAGTCTGTTTCACAAACCTCCACATTTTACCGTAAGCTCAATTAGAAAGGTATTAGGGCCATTCGTGTCCTTTTGATTATTATCTTTATTACAGGTATCACAGGCTTACATTATAGTCATTATCTTTAGTTTACCAGAACAATGGAACAGACCTGATTCATGTTTGGGACAAAGTTGTGCTTAGAATTTCAGTTTCCAAAACAAGTAATAGCAGAAGGCATTGTTTTCCGAGAGATTTGGTGAGTAGAGTCGAAGCAATGAGATGATCACATATGACTGATCACAGTATCATCACAGATAGCTGGAGAACTACTTTATTCTGATCTTCATTCTCCTACTGCTCTTGGAAGCTTTCCGTAGTGAACCTTAGGTTTTTTCTTCCCTTGTGTTCTTCTTGATGTGTGCCTGTGACTCTCTTGTACCATGCTTTCCAGTCTTGGTTGGAGGAAACTTCATTCTTTGTGTTACTGAAGCCAAAGGTATGAAGTCAAGTTTGGCTTCTTTCTCTCCCATAGCAAATCTGTCAGCAAGTCATACTGGCTGTACCTTGATAATAATTCCAGAATCTGAACATTTCCCACCACCTCCACCTACCATTCTGGACCAAGTCACTACATCTCAAGCCTGGATTACTCCAACAACCTCATGAATATATGTTCTTTATGCTTCTACCTTTACCCTGATAATTGATTATTTTAACCATAAGTTAAATCATGTAATTCCTTTACTCAGAACTCCACAGAGGTTTCCACTGTCACCAAGAATAAAAACTAAGCCTACATGATGTATACGTTTTAGTCCATTTTATTTCTTGGGCCTAACTTCCTCTGTTTTATTCTACAGCAGCCTTCTTGCTATTCCTGAAGTAGTTTAGGTATGCTGCTGCTTTTGGTTTTTGCCTTAGCTACTTCATCTCCCTAGAATACTTTCCCTCAGATATCTGCATGGCTAATACACATTCTTTATGTCTTTGTTCAAATGCTACCTTCCTAATTAGATACACCCTATTTTATTTAAAATTAAACTCTAACCTTTTTTGTGGTACTCTGAATCCTCCTTACATAGCTTTATTTTTTTTTATTTTTCTCATAGGATTTAATAATAATAATACATAACAATAATAATAAAATTTATCAAGGTATATTTCTGATTCATATCTGTCTCCCTATCCTTCTCAGACACCCAGAATGTTATCTGCACAAGGGTAGATGGTTAGCTATAGGTCGTATTCATTGGTGTATAGTAGGGGCCCTAAAAATATTTGCTAGATTGAATTAAATTCACAATAAACTTAAACCAATCTCTATCTAGGCTGTAAATGCTAAGTGTAACCGTCCCTCAGAACAATGCACTGACCAAACATGCTTGAACATGTACCAGCAACCCACCTCTGGGGGAGAGGGTGATATACGTCCTTGAAGCCGAGCAGCTGGGAATGCCCGCCTGCTTAGGGTGGAACGCCGCCTGCTTCTTTTTTCTGTTTTCTCCCCTTCTCCAGAGATCACCTGTAGTTAATTAGATGATCCCTTTAAATGTGTTTACTCAACCACAGATCCTATACTGCTTGATCAGGTATATCTTGCTTATCTGTAATCTCCTTCAACTCCTTTGTTGATTGTTATCTTGTATCTAATAAATACGGGACTGAGGAGTTGTTCGGGGCGGCAGTCTTCTCAACTGCCGACCCCTGCTCCCTTTCTCTCGAAGCTGACTTGTTTGTGCCTCATTCTTCTCCTGTGCGCCGTTGGGAAGCGGCACTAAGTTTGCAACCTTAATAAATAACATGGAGTTGGTATCCCTATGTAGATATCTAATTCATCTTGAAAAATGAATTCTCTTTCTTAAGAAATTATACATACACACACACACACACACACACGTATGTGGATATAATATATATGTCAAAATATATATGTGCAAAGGCATTTACTGTTGTTTTTGTTTGTTTTTTGGCAGATCCGTCCAGTGTTAGAATGGTAAACTGGTAAAAGTAAAGAAGTAAAGAAGAATTTATAAGACAATTTATAGAGATAATTAGTGCTTTTCTTCTCTTTTTAATTATTGATATATCTATCAAAAATGACTCAGTGTTAATAATGATAAAAGGGTGTTTCATCTTTTCCTTTAGATGGGTCACATTTTTTTTAAGTATCTGTGATACTGTGATTTATAATAAGGAATATGTATTTGGTATTCTTCCCTGGTTCTGGCACAGAGCTCATAAATCCCTTAGAATTTCCTAAGTGATGAGAGCGATAAAAGACCTTCTGTTATATTAAGAAGATGACTTTTGAACCACACTTAAGGATGGGGGCTTGTTAAGTGAAATAAGTCAAGCAGAGAAAGACAATTAACATATGGTTTCACTCATGTGTGGAACATAAGGAATAGCACAGAGGACCACAGAGGAATGGAGGGAAAACTGAATGGGAAGAAATCAGAGAGGGAGACAAACCATGAGAGGCTCTAGACTCTGGGAACAAACTGAGGGTTACAGAAAGGAGGGGGTAGGTGGATGGGGTAACCGGGTATGGGTATTAAGGAGGGCACGTTGTGGTGATCACTGGGTGTTACATGGAGCTAATGAATCATTGAACAGTACATCGAAAACTAATGATGTACTCTATGTTGGCTAACCGAACATAATTTAAAAAAATGAATAAGCATAATAAACAAACAAATAAGTATTAAAAAAAAAAAAGGATGTGGCTTGTCAGGGGAGTCAACCATGAGATTGGAGGATTGGAACTGTCAGTCCTGCCTCCAACTTTCAGGTAGGGGAGAGGGGCTAGAGGTTGAAATAAATTTCCAATGGCCAGTGATGTCATCAATCCTACCTAAGTAATGAAGCCTCCATAAAAATCCAAAAGGGCATGGTTTGGAGAGCTTCTGAATTGGTGAACACGTAGAGATTTGGGGAGAGTGGTACACTTCAGAAAGAGCATAGAAGCTCTGCTCCTACCTTTGTCCCTTTCCCTATGCAAAGCTTCTATCTGGCTACTCCTGAGTTATATCTTTTGATAATAAACTGGCAACCAGTAAGTAAAAGGTTTCTCTGACTTCTGGGAGCTGCTCTAGCAAATTAATGGAACCCAAGGAGGACTGGTGGGAACCTTTCATTTATAGTCGGTTGGTCAGACACACAGGTAACAAGCTAGGCTTGTGACAGACATCTGAAGTGTGTGAGGGGAGTCTTGCAGCACAAAACACTTCACCTGTGGGATCTGATGCTATCTCTGGGTAGATAGTGTCAGAATTGAGTTGAATTGTAGGACACTTCGCTGGTGTCCAAGAATTGCTTGATAGTGTGGGGAAACCACCTCCCCCCCCCCCCCCCGCCCACAGTAGAACTGGGTCTAAAATACCAAAGAGTATTGAGTAACCATTTAAAAATATACTTTAACCTTTAAATCTGTAGTACTCATATGTTTTAAAAATCAAAATTATGAATCAAGACATACTTTAAGAAGTCTCAATCTCCCTGTTCCTGTCACCCATATGTCTTTCACCTTATATGTCTATAATCTTATTTATTAGTTCTTCATATATCCTCCAGCATTTCTACATGCTATTAGTAAACAAAACTACAGATTCATAATCATCTCTTTCCTACATATACAATGTTTTGCAACTTATTTTTTTCTCATTTAACAGTATATTCTGTATCTCTGCATATTATTAGTACATTAAAAACCCAGCTGCACAATATACCATGGAGATTACACCACAGTTATATGAAACAGACCATATGCTGAAGCATCGGTCTTGTCAAGACAATATAAAATTCACATTTTAAATAACTGATTCTGACTGTCAAGTTCATGAACATGAAAGCAAAAATCATGGAAATTGGAAACTTGCTCATTATTGTACTTTGCCTAGAGTTATATATAGGTACCTGTTTTTGCAGTATTCAAGACTATACAAGTAAGATAAATGACATTGTTATGACAGCTATGCAGAACATGTACTACACTTTACTGGAAAGGCTTTCTGTTCTAAGGAAGGTGGAAGGTGGCTTATATTGTGTGATTATAAATTGAGCATTGATTCACTATCTATAAAGCTCTTGGCTTTCATCTTTCCTTCTCACTTTTTGACATTTTTCTAATACCTTATCTATGTTCTTCTTTAGGGGATATACAGTAGACCCATACATTGCTCTGTTAACATTTTGACACACTGATATGACCTTTAAAGTTACTGAGTCTCAATTATACAATTCTAACACTTCAAATAATTGTTCTTGGAAGAGGGTCAAAGCTGGTATCTTTTAAAATATGAAAATGGGTTTATTTGGTGTTACACATAAAGGTTTCAAATTTACCTTTGATAGAAGTGAAGCAACGAAGATTTTAGACTTTTTAAGAAAATACCATTGACCTCTTTTAATTCTTCAGTTGTCTTAGCTGAAGCCATTTTGATCAATGCCACATTTAGCAACACAATTCAAAAACTGCCCTCATTCATATTTCCATAAATGGCAGTTTGACCCCTATAAGAAATACAAATGTAAATGTCAGTAAAGTTTTAGACCTGGATGGTGGTCGTATGGGACAGTAATCTCACTACAAGACAGAGCAAGGAGGATGCATTCTTTTCCTGGTGGGATCACAGAAGCTCTCTGAGGGAGCTCTGTATTGTCTCTTCAATTCACCTCTGATGGAAATATGTGGAAGGTGAGCAGACATGGTCCTGGCAGTCACGTAGACAATGCTCCAGGAATTTTAGAGGTTGCATTTTTATGATTTTCTTTTAAAAACTGCAGGTTTACCATTCCTACTTGGTGGTGAGGGAGAAAATGTAGTTCAAAATGCACAGAGCTTTTTTTTTTTTCTCATTCACCAGAATCTCTATAATATATCCTGTTTAAAAGAGAGTGGGGGACAACAATAAACTAGCCTATGCATTTTCTTATGTAAGAAAAGAAGAAAGAAGAATAAAATTACCTATTTGTCTCATCTAATCTTATTTGTGTAATCTAATCTACTTACTTATTTTAGTGAGCTTGATCGGGTAACATTTTTGAAAGAATTCTAGAGATGGAAGCAACTTCATTTAGATTCTCAATGGAATTTAAATTATCTTTCTAAATTGGATCTGGTCTGATTTTTTTTCTAAAGTGCCAAGATGCAGAGAAAATTCTTAATTTTCACTGGAAATCTAGGTCAGAAGAAGCTGTGTTTTCAAGGTAATAAATATGTAGTAATATTATTTAGAAAGCTGAATGCTAGTTCCCTCTCCTATTTTTTTAAGGTAAAGTTATAGGCCAGACTGTATCCATGAAAGCTATCAACAGCTGTAGGACTATAGAACTTTGAATTTTATGAGATATCAAAAAAATGAAATTTGAAAGAATGCCAAAGGAACAGCAATATATTTATACTTTGGAAGCAAAATCCAAAATAAAATGCAGATGGTCCCCAACTTATGATAGTTTGACTTATGATTTTTTGACTTTATAATGGTATGAGCATGATACACACTCAGCAGAAACAATACTTCGACTTCTGGATTTTCATCTTTTCTCTGACTAGTGATATGCAATGTGATCCTCTCTTGGGATGGGGATAGCAGCAGTGAGCCACAGTTCCCAGTCAGTCACACGATCGTGGGGTAAACGGCTAATACCCTCACAATGATTCCTACCCATGCAGCCATTCTCTTTCTCGCTTTCAGTACAGTATTCAATAAACTACATGAGATAGCAACACCTCATTACCAACTAGGCTTTGTGTTAGATGATTTTGCCCTACTGTAGGCTGATATAAGTGTCCTGAACATGTTTAAGGGAGGTCAGGATAAGCCATAATATACAGTAAATAAGGTGTATTAAATGCATTTTCAACTTATATTATTTTCAACTTACAGTGGGTTTATTGGAAGAAAACCCCATCATAAGTCAAAGAAGACCTGTAAATCCAGTTCCTCAATATGGCCCCCCACCAAATAATAGAGGGCACAGTAAATTAGATTCTGAGTAGGGCAGGAAGAGATTGGAATATTTAAAAGAGTAACATGATCTGATTTATATCAATAATTATATAAAAATTCCACCGTGACAGGAGCAATATTAAACATCTGGCAGAGATTTAACACACCACATGTCCAGTAGATCATTTACTTCAAAATGAAAAAAAAACCCTAATAAATCAAAATCCCATAAGAGCCCCAAAGCTATTTTCTAATTTTAATTCCTCCGTAGTTACCTCCTATTCTAATATCGTGAATAGAAATATTCTAAGAGGATGAGTGACATTATAGTTGTGTATAAGAAAGAGCAATTTTTATTAAGTTACTCTTAATTGTTATAAAATTGTCCACTTTAATAAATAAAATTGTCATTTAAAAATGTCACTGTCAGACAAAATTTGGTACATGAAACTATGTATTTAAAAAACACATCACATAAGGAATTGCCTACCAAGGAATTACAGAATAAAAAGAAAGTAAGAACGCGCAAATGAGAAAAGTTTGTAGCCTATGCAGAAAACATCATAAATTGCTGTTAAGCAAAAGGATGCCTAAAATACCTACAAAACAACACATGAAACTTTGGTAGACCCAGTCTAACCACCATATTGTATGGAAACACATACACACTCCTCTTTCACTCTCTACAGTATCTATTATTATTCTGTTTCACTTTCTTCAACACACTTATCGCTACCAGAAATTAATTTCTTCATTCTCTCCAACCACAAGACTACCAGCTTCGTGACAACAGGAAAAATATCTATTTTGTACAGCTGTGTCTTTGTAGTCTAAATGTTTGACATATTATGGACACTTACAAATGCTTAGGTGACGTCTAGAAGGATGGATGTGTGAACAGAATATTTAAATTGATGCTAAGGTGAGGTGTCTGGAACAGCTGACTGAGGAGCTAAGCAAGTTCTCTGCTTTGTGGCAAAGCATGGAGAAAGAAATTCCAGCAGGCATACTAGTGGAGAAGCAGAAAGCATATACAGTTAATATGTGGCTAAAGGCCAAGTGCAGCTACTTTACTGGACTAGAATAGGACCCCTGAGTGGCCCAAACAAGAGAAGGAAATCTCACCCCCTTAGAGACCATTGTCCAGAGTCTGCCAGGTGCCACAAGTAAGGCTGGGACAGGGCATGAGGACTGAGGGGGACTGGGAATGCACTAACCCATCCTTCCCCTATTTTCTCTCTTAGGGAGGAAAAACTTTCAATCACTGGGAGGCACGAAACACCATTGCTTAAATTAAGGGGTGTGACTAAAAAGGGGAAAGATGGACTTTCCACCGTAATGAAAGAGTTTTATATCTTGATTTTGGTGGTGGTTATGATATAGGAAATGTTGGGGTTTGGAGAAAGAATTCATGAGACACCTTTGGTGCAAAAAGGTGGTTTAGTTAGAGCACAGGGACAGGACCTTTGAGCAGAAAGAGCTACCCTGGGGTTGTGATGGTGACTGATTTTATACTTTGCGATTATGTAAATTTGGAGGCGGTTAGGGAGAGCATAAGTCTCTAAGGAATTTTGGAAGCAAAGTTTCCAAGACCTTGAGGGGGCTAGCTATTGTTAGGAAAAGGTCAATTATTACTGTCTAGTAAAACTCAGTCATGGGACGCCTGGGTGGCTGAGTTGGTTAAGTGTCTGCCTTCAGCTCAGGTCATGATCCCAGGGTCCTGGGACTAAGCTCTGCATCAGTCTCTCTGCTCACCGGGGAACCTGCTTCTCCCTCTCCCTCTGTGCTCCCTCTGCTTGTACTCTCTTGCTCTTGCTCTCATCTCTGTCAAATAAATAAATAAAATCTTAAAAAAAAAAAACTTAGTCATGAGACTCTTCAGATGTATGTCAGTGGGCCATACGCTTGGAGGATGACTGCCAACATGTAACTTGGGGGGTAGAGATAAAGGAAGTTTCAAAAGGAATTTTTAATGTATTAAAGGAGACTTACAGAATCCTGGGGGTCAAGATAATGTTACGCTAAGATTGCCTTTTGCCCTTAGCAAAGTGTCAACACCGAGGCCGCTGAGTTGCTAGAGGAATGTCATTCTGCCTGTTTCAAGGACTAGTTAATGGGCTGTACGTAGTAAAGAAATTTAGTTTTTCTTTTGCCTTTGTTTCCCACATCAGTTACACAACTATGCATTTACTAAAATTCATGTAATGGTAGAGTAAGAATGAATTTTATTGTCGGTAAATTCTTTCTTTACAAACCTGACTTTAGAAAAATTAATTTCAACTCTACAAAGTAATTATTATGCATTTATACTATGAAATTTTACAACTGTTCTAAACTAAACATCTTTGGTGAAAGAGGGAGTGGCTGGTTTAGGGGTGGACTGAGGCAGAAGGCTTCCCGCTGTGTGTATGTGTCTTTTAGGATGATGGAACTTAAACATGCTGTCAGTTGAAGGTGAAAAAAATGTAGAGGCTACTATATAAGCAAATACAAATTAAAAATAAGAGGCTTAATTCTCCCTGTCAAAAATAAAGAAAGAGCTATTCCCCGCTTTTTTCTACTTTTTTTAAACATATATTTCTTTTTCTAAAAATTGTATTTATTTACTTGTCAGAGAGAGAGAGAGAGAGAGAGAGAGAGCGCAAGAAGGGGGAGGGGCAGAGGGAGAGGGAGAAGCAGGCTCCCCACTGAGCAGGGAGCCCCATGCGGGACTCGATCCTGGGACCCTCGGATCATGACCTGAGCTGAAGGCAGATGCTTAACCAACTGAGCCACACAGGAACCCCATTTAGAATGCGGTTCATATTTAGAAAAACTTTTCTACTTTTCCACTTTAGAAAACTTGTAAATTCTTTCGTCGTCTCTTTGAAATATGTGTAAGTAAGTTTAAATATGAAATCAGCCAACTTTGCAACCCAGAAATGTCTTTCTCAAGAACCAGAGAACCAGCTCTTTGAAATGTTTGAAATGTAATCATGGAGGAAGCTAACACTTAGAGCTATCTGCCAGCCTCTGGGAGAGGGTAAGAGCCTCACTTCCATGTGCGTCTTGCTCCCAGTTGTAAAATTATCTCCTGTCATAAAGATGCAATAAGTTTAATTTCCCTTTGGATAACTAACACAGAGGATGTTCCTAATTACTAGGTGAATTTAGGGCAAATGGTGCTACCAAGTCCTGGGCACCTGAGGACTGTTTGTTTTTTCTCCCAAGAACATGTACATAATGGGCCAAGAACATGTATATAATGGGCCGTGCCTGCTTGGTTATCTAAAAAGGTGAGATTTCTTTCTGTCTCTGCCGTGTCTTCATCGGATTGCCAGTGATGTCCATCACGTTCTGGTTTAAAGGTTATTCAGTAATGAAATTATTTTCTTTTTCTTCTACACTTACAGGGAGATTTTCAGGATTAAGAGAAGATTTTTGTTTTTACTATATTACCCAAACACTAACTTTTAGAGAAATATCTATCCAGAGGCAGAAGTGAGAAGGATGAATTGCACACAAAGAGTAGTTAATTTAGAAAACAAGGAAGAAAAAACTGGGGGGACATGAAACTAATAGTGTTAGTCTTTTGGGGTTACTGACAAAATACCATATGCTGCATGGTTTAAATTGTAGCAGAACCTGGACTGGATCCTGGAGGAAAAACCAAGCGGCACTCGGAGACTAAGAAGGAATGGAGATTTATTATTCACCAGTGAGACTCAAAGGAGACCCTGCTCCAAAGATCTGAGCCCAGAGCACAAACAGGGAGGGTAATTTATACCTTCCTACTCGTGCATACTTGGCATTCTGGCGCTGGAGGGGAACAGGGTAGGAGAGAAGAACTGGAAGGGCTCTGAGACAAGGACTGGAGTTCCCTTGCGGGTTTGGTCAGTCGGCTTAAAGTACAGTTTTTCCCCATCAAAATAACAAATATGTTTTCTCACTGTCTGAAAGCTGGAAGTCCAAGATAAAAAGGTGCAGGCCAATTCCTGGTAAGAGTTCTCTTCCTGGCTTGAAGAGAGAGAGACGGAGAGAGAGGGAGTGTGTTCTCTGGTGTCTCTTCTTTATAAAGGCACCAATCCAATCGAAAGGGTCTAACCCTTCTGACCTCTTCCAAACTTAATCACCTCCCAAAGAACCTACCTCCTAATACTATTACATTGGGGGTAGGGTTTCAACAAATGAATTTTAGGGATACACAAATCAGTCCATAGCTACAGTAAATATTTATTATAGATAAAGTTTATCCAGATAGTCCAACGGATATTATTATATTATATTTTTATATATGTTATATATTCAATTAATATTAGTCATAAAAATTCTCACGAAACTGCATAATTACATTTTCTCATGAAACTGTACAATTAATCTAACAAGGATCATCTTAGTCTGAATATATTTTTTTGTCTCCCTAAAATCCATCAAATGTACAGATAGAGAACATAAATTTAAACATAGAATGTTTTTTGACCAACAGTATGAGACAAAAATTTTAGTGCACAAAAATTAAAGATTGCTATAGTAACATGTATCATTTGTTTATATAATTCAAGCATGCACATTTCCAAATTGGTACTTTATGCATGTTAATGCATAAATGATATATTTTGAGCAGAAATTACTTCTTTTATACTCAAATTTTCCTTTCTGCTTAATGAATCATGGTTTAAAAAATCAGCAAGATAAATGCATTATGTTTATGATTTTTCTTTGAATCTGCATATACATGTGTCTACTCTCCCTCACACATACACATCCAGGGCCATTTTTCAGAATCAGAAAATAGTTGAGGACCAGCAGCAAAACTAAGAAATTAAGCTGTGGCTGATATATTCTACAGAAACTCTGTACTTTTCCTTCCTTCCTTCCTTCCTTCCTTCCTTCCTTCCTTCCTTCCTTCCTCCCTCCCTCTCTCTTCTCTCCTTTCTTTCTTCCTTCCTTTTCTTTCCTTTTCTTTTTTCCTTCCCTTTCTTTTCCTTTTCCCCTTCTCTTACTGAAATCATACTGTCAATAGCATATAAACTGTTTTCTACAAGTAACTAAACGCATTTCCAGGGCTGCTTCTAATAGCATCCAGCTCCACATGGTAGTGTATTAGCTTGCTGGGGCAGCCATCACTAAGTACCACAGGCTGGATGACTTAAACAAAAGAAATTATTTCCTCACAGTTCTGGAGGCTCAAAGTCCAGGATCAAGGTACCGTCAGGATTGTTTTCTGACAAGACCTTTCTTCCTGGCTCGCAGACAACTGCCTTCTCACTGTGTCCTCTCTGTGCATGTGCAGAGACAGACAAAGATCTCTCATGTCTTTTCCTTTTCGTGTAAGGACACCAGGAGTAGGCCCCCCCCTCTTATGACCTCATTTAACCTTATTTACTTCTACAAAGGCACTATCTCTAAATATAACCACACTGAGGGTAATGCTTTAAAATTAGAATTTTGGGATAGCACAGCTAATTCCATTAACAGGCAATGAGAAGGTCCACCTTCCATCACAAGTGGAGCTCAGGTTTCTGTCATGGCTTATCCATGTCCTACAGTGTCACCTAAATCTCACTCGATTTCGAATGGATAGAAAGAGAAGCCACAAGATCCTATTGCATAGCTGAAGAGGAAAATTACCCAGAGCAGGCCCCGGCAGATAGAAAGAGCAAGAGATAACCAGAAGCCCACTGGGAGCAAGAGACAACCGGCTGTTTCTGCTTCTGTAAACAGGCTCCCTGCCACAGGCTCCCCGTGCTACTGTCCCCACCTAAAGCAGCCCTCCACCCCCCTCCTCCCGGCTCCCCCAGTTTAAAAGTTTAAACCCACCTGCCAGCAGCTGGCATAGCCCTTGGAACCCGACTGCCTGCAGTCCCATATAAAAGCCCTATAACCCAGTTGCCCAGGGCCCAGAATTTCGAGCATGGGCTCCTCTGGGTCCGCCCACGTAAAATAACCCAAGTTCTCCTACTTCTCCGAGTGTCAGTTGGTTTCTCGCTAGTCTGATTATTTTCCGCAACTTAGCTAGTCCAGTGACATTCAAATCAGGCTGGATGCAATCTCTGCCCACATGACTTGGCATGAGCATGAGAATTATACAGCAGAGTCCCTAAACTTCGGTGTCAGCAGCCAAAATAGAATATGAATGAGGCTGTTACAGGGGATTGGTGAGGTTTCCGCTTCCTTTATCCGTGTACCATGATGCTAATAAGAATTAGTTCTTTATTTAGCAATATCTTCTTATATTTTTTCCCTTAGGCTGATATTGTTGGCCACAATGATGATGTCATATTGCTGATGAGGGAACAGGAGGCAAGCTGAGGACAAAGCAGAAGCTGACACCCCAAACCCCCCCCCCATGGGATACATGTGACATTCCTCATGCATTCCTGGCTGCCCTAAAGCAAAGGAAAGGAAAACAAATAGTTAACTTATAGAGATCACAATCCTGCAAGTCTCCCTCAGTTTACAAATGTCTTAGCAATCTACAGGAACAAAGCATTTCTACCAATGACCTAGCTTCCAGAAGGAAATGTAGATACAATTAAATGTCCTTATAACCTGTAGCCCATTGACAGATACTTGAAGCAGGTGGAGTGTAATGTTCCTCCAGGAAGCTCTCAACTATCTTCATGTTAATATCTTGCCAGAGGGAAAAACAACCTTAACTTGACAAAGGCAAGGCCTCAGATATCCTAGGAGTCTTCTTTAACATATGAAAATCCTTTTGAAAACCTTGGGTTTTCCTTACCCCCACCCCCAACCCCATATGTGTAATCAGCCACCCCTCACAACCCCGGTGTAGCAGCTCATTCTGCCCAAGGGTCCTGTCCCCAGGCTTTAATAAACCATCATTTTGCACCAAAGATGTCTCAAGAATTCCTTCTCGGTCGTTGGCTCCAGAACTCACCCCACCGAACCTCACCTATATTCCAAAGCCCCATCATTATAAGGGGCTAAGATATATTACCAGATAGATTTTTCCTAAAGAAAGTCATATGTTAGGAGAAGCTGTGCCCTGAGAATCTGTGTGGTGATCAGCCCTGAGGTCTCACGCAGATATTCAGCAGCAATTTCATCAAACAGAAGCTCGAGGTAGGTAAGGACATCTCGGGTCTTCTGCTGACTTTCACTGACGCCTGGTGCTGTCACATATAAATGAGAAAGGGCTTCCTGGTGCTACTGGGTGGGGCTGGGAGATCAGGTTTTCCACTAGGCTTTTGCTGAAACTGTCCTGGCTGGGAGGGGCAAGGGCACCTCATTATTGCGTCTTATCACCGTCTCTACAATCACTGCAGTAGGATGGCCTTGCTGTTAACTGAATGTTGGAGAAAGTTCTGCCTCTCCACTACACCACCTCTGACACCAGCCCAGCAAAAATGGGGAGGAGCGGAAGTCCACTGTTACCCTGGAAACCTGGTTGGGGGTTGGGGGGCTGTCTTTCCATTTGATCCTCTCTGACATCATTTTGGTGGGGGATGGAAATTTAGTCTCTTCCCTCCGTTCTTGCTGCTTTTACTTTGCTTGCCAGAGTAGATAGACTATTATGTGAAAGTTTTCTGTCTTGCTAGGCTGCCCTTTACTTGCTTCTTTACTGGTGAGATTACACCAGTAATCACAGAGGTTTGTTTCCTCTGAGCCCTTTAGTGGATCCATGCTGCCCGCTTGTCCCGTACTGAGGCTGGGATAGGCAAGCAAAAAGAAAAGCTAAAAAGCACTTGCCAGCATGTCATTCCTCAGGTTCTGAGGTCCCTAGGTGGTGTGTCTGCTTGTCTACCTTTCAGAGTCTTTTTATGTTTATGTATAATGCACGGGGTTTTTAGTCATATTTAAAAGGAGGGATAGGGAAAAGTATATATGTATTCCATCTTCCCTGAAGCTGAGCCCAGAAACCAAGTTTTTGTTTCAATCCACTTACATTTTCTTATTTTCACATGATAATGCTTTATTCTTATATGGGAATAAGATCTGCAACCTTCATAAAAATATCATGTAAAAAATTAAGTAATGTATACAAATTACCATAGAAAGTAGTAAAAGTACTGCCATTAAGAGCTAAGTGTATTTTATAGAATATAAAAAAAATGACTATGAGAGAAAGAAATAAGTGGTTTTCACCTTGACAAGCTGGTTCTTTGAGGCTTATGTAATTGATCTTCCAGAATGCAATTATTTTTTTCTTACCACAGGTTATTAGTATAATGTCCAAATATAACTTTTATATGTCGGGCTGACTATATAAAGATTTAAAAGTGAAAACCTTAAAATCTTATGTTCTATTCAGTTTTCTGTTAATGTGGTGGCACCATAGCAACTTCCTTGCCAAGCCCGTTAGCAAAAAGATGCCTGCACATAGAGCCCGATAATGCTAGGGACCCAGGAAAATGAGTCAATTAAGCAACGGCATCGTCAGTCATGAAGATGGGATTCTGATGCTCTAAAATTTTCCACAAGGTCTCGTTAGCATTTATTATGATAGGAGCTGCTGTCAAAATGTAGGAGTATTTGGACACTTAGGTTCCATTATCAGAGAAGCTGCAACAAAGGAGAGAATGAAGATGGGAATGAGGTAAGATGTGCAATGATTAGTATGGTCGCTGAATGGAAATTTTCTGTGTCTCATCCTATCACTGACTCTGAGATCCTGGGTTTTACTTAACCACTGAGACCCTTGATTGCTTTATTGATAAAATGGGATTATTACAGTACCTGCTTCAGAGTGTTTCAAGGTATAAATGCAAGAATGTATCTAAAGATTTTAGTAAACAGGACATAACTACCCTTCTTACCAACGGTGGGCGGTGAGAGTTTATCACCATTTTTTTGATGGAAATCAGCTACACTTATTAAACGTCTACTGCGACAACCAATATTCTAAGCATGTCAACCTTATTGTTGATTTCCTTATAAGGGCAAAACACCATGAACTAGCCATTATAACTAAATTAACTAAGGCTCAGAGAGCAATTTGAAATTCAGCAATTTCTCCTGATTCCTACAGTGAGTATGCAACAGGAGCTAAGAAGAGGGGGGAAGAGAGGAAAATTAAAGAAAAGAGTATAGAATTGAGTCTGTTTATTGTATTTAATATGTGTCAGGTGCATTGCCAGACACTGAGAATAAAAGAATGAATAAACACAACATCTTTCCTGGAGAGTCTTAGTTTAAAGTGGGAAAACAAGCAAGTGAATCACATAATTATGTAATAAGGAATTAGGATCAAAGTTAGCACTAGTCTGAGAATATATGGGAGAGACGCTTAATTCAATGGAGGAAGCCAGAAGGGTTCTCCAAGGAGATGCCTAGATTGGAATCTGAGATGAACCAGGAATTTACTGAGCCTTACCCACTATATCGTGCTGTCTGGTGCATTGTCTGGATTTCAGGCCAGAGTCAGGATCTGTACAGCTTTTGTGCAGCCCTCAGATTCTAACCGATGCGACAGACTGGTTTGGAACAATTTGGGTCTGGTTGGAATGAAAGTCTCCGCAGGAAAGGATGGATGAGTAAGAAAGACCACAACAACAAAGACAAATTTGGCTTTTTAAAATTCCGTATGTAAATGAGATGATACAACATTTATTATCTTCTTCTGCCCGACTTATTTGACTTAGCATAATGCCCTCAAGGTCGTGTGTGCAATATTTTCTTTATCCATCCATCCACCAGTGGACATTTGGGTGTTTCCATGTCTTGATTGTTAATAAAAGCTGAACTCATAGAAACAAGGAGTAAAATGGTGGTTTCCAGGGGCTGGAAGATGGGAAATGAGGAGATGTTGGTCAAAGTGTACAAACTTTCAGTTGTTGGATGAATAAGTTCTAGGGATCTGTATAGCGAAATGACTATAGCTAACAATACTGTGTTGTATACTTGAAAGTAGCTAAGAGAGTAGATCTTAAATGTTCTGGTTACCCCCCCACACACACACACACAACTATGGGAGATGGTGGATATGTTAACTAACCTTATTGTGGTCATCATTTCACTATACATATACATATATATATATGTATATATATCAAATCGTGGTATTATACACCTTAAACTTACAAAATGTTATGTGTTATTTATATATCAATAAACCTAGAGGGGGAAAAAAACAATGATAGGTCAAAAAACAGGTGGGCAGTGGGTGGGGGTTAAGTAGGAGTCAAGAGCCAAAATCAAGAAGACAG
>CM052883.1:149123547-149168921 GCA_028534135.1 Potos flavus
GTCCTGGGATCGAGCCCCGCATAGGGCTTTCTCTGCTCAGCAGGGAGCCTGCTTCCCCCTCTCTCTGCTTGCCTCTCTACCTACTTGTGATCTCTCTCTCTGTCAAAAAAGAAAAAAAAAAAGGAATCAAGTTCCAGATGTCATTCATAAAATTGGAGTCCATGACCCCAAATGTCTTTAGTATCTCAAAAGTGATATCATGGACTCCTGCTTTTTTTGAAAGAGATGGGAGCAGTGGGGCAGATGGAGAGGGAGACAGAGAATCTTAAGCAGTCTCCACAAGCAGCAAAGAGCTCATTCTCACAACCCTGAGATCATGACCTGAGCTGCAACTAAGAGTGAGACGCTTAACTGACTGAGTCACCCTGGCACCCCTCCTGCATTCTTTTTGTATACAGTTTTCCAGAAGAGATTATTTCTTTGCAATGACTTATTCCTGGATTTCGATAGTGATTGCTATTAGTAGTTCGCAATTTGTCAAAACCTCTATATTTTTTAAAAGATTTTATTTATTTATTTATTTATTTATTTATTTATTTATTTATTTATTTTAGAGATTGAGAGAAAGAGAGAAGGGAGTACAAGCAGAGGGGAGGGAGAGGGACAAGCAGACCCTGTGCTGAGTGTGGAGCCTGATGAAGGGCTTGATTTCACGACCCTGAGATCATGACCTGAGCCTAAATCAAGAGTCAGATGCTTAACTGACTGAGCCACCCAGGTGCCCCAAAACCTCCATATTTTTTTTTTAATAGTTTTTTTGTTTTTTTTTTAGATTTTATTTATTTATTTGACACAGAGAGAGAGCACAAGTAGGCAGAGAGGCAGGCAGAGAGAGAGAGGGAGTCAGGCTCCCTGCTGAGCAGAGAGCCCGATGCGGGGCTCGATCCCAGGACCCTGAGATCATGACCTGAGCCGAAGGCAGAGGCTTTAACCCACTGAGCCACCCAGGCGCCCCAAAACCTCCATATTTTTAATCACAACTTCCTCCTTCTGCAAAACAGAGCAGCCACATCCAAGTTGAGACTCAGGCTTGTTGGACCCACTACAGTTTCTAAATGGACAGGAATTGTCTTACAGGCCAAATAGACCTGATTTAGGAGTTTTAAATAAACAGTCTGTTTAGGAAGATACCAGACCTCAAACCATAATAAATATGGGCCAATTTGCCTTATCCCAAGGTCAGTGTCCTCTGTCAAAATTCTTCACTGTGACATATACCTCTATAGTTTTTCCTAAATCAGTAAGTTTTAAATAATTTTTGACTGATCTCTATTATGTTTAGCTTTTTCTATACCTGTTTGAACTCCTGATTAAATCCAAATTCATAAATTAAGAGTAATTTTAGCCCTCTCTTTCATGGCCTGCAACATTAAATACTCCTTTAAATGAGTCCTAAAACTTCCTAAGGCTGATTCATGTTAATTTTCTGCACAGTTTTTTATTGAAGGTGGTGACTTTTATTTAATTGTGAGAATAAAGATAACAAAGCCCAGTCTCCTACTACCATTAAAGAATTTTTTTAAAGAAGATAATCACTACACAAAATAAAAGGGGTATGCTTGTGCTGTTATTAAATATTTTCTACTAGTAATTTTCTTGATCATTCAAGAACAAATTATTTTTCCAAAACAAATTAGTTTTCCGAGTGCAGAATATTAATACAATCACCGGCTTCTCCTTTTTCAGTAGCTACTTTTAGTGATTTCTTTTCACTGTTGTTCATAAGTTTCTTTATCATGACAGCCAATAAATGCAGACATCAGGGTAAACAATATTTTTTAGTATGCACAATTGCACATTCAGCTGCCCTGTTTTCATTAGTGATGATATTATTGTGAAATTAGATGAGATAGCTCACATGAGCATTGCAGATTATTGTAATATTAGGCATGAGGCATTCAACATGTTAGCTGGTAGTAATAACCACAGTAATAATAGTAATAACAAAAATAATTTTATAGTTATATACTGTATACTTGTGTCACTGAAGATGAATTAACAAGGCAAAATTAGATTCATGTTTAACTTGAATAATACAAAACAAGGTGGAATCCAGATGGCTTGTAATTGGTTGTAACAAGCAAAGTAATAAAATGCGACATGAACTTCTCAAGAACTGGTTATTGTTGCTGACAAAATCTATAAAAGGAAACTATATGATACTCAAATCAGAAAGAAATATACATTTAAAAATAATAAATCTAGAGCACTTACATAATGTCTCAGTGTAGTTAGAGAAAAATGTTTATCTTCCATGTGGTAATTAAGAATTATTTGTAAGAAATGCTGGTACTCAAATTGATAGCCAATAAAATGAGGTATGTTGACTAACAAGTCACAAAAGTGCAAAAAAAAAATGTTGTCATGGGAGCAAGTTGGTTAAATATGACTGATGTAATGGGTTCTTGATAAATCTACATACTTCAGGTTTTCTGGTTGGAAACTTAACAGAATTAACTAAATAATATCAGTGACATTTAAAAATTATCTTTCAAAATTATCTTTCAAAATGGCTTCCTGAGTGTTAAATGTCCAGAAGTAATATTTATGATAAATATAAGAGATAGACAGCTAGAATTTTAAACTGGGGTCTCTAGAGTCTTGTATTTGCTTCATTGGGATGGAGCCACCTCAGTAATGTGCAAATGCTTGTGTGTACGCCTCCATGTAACGAAAATTTAGGGGAGAGAATATCCCGAGCATCTATCAGATCCTTAAGAGTATCTACACAGACAAAACATGAAAACCTTCTAAGGTAGAGGTTACATGTGAAACGAATCACATGTTACGATAACAGAGAAACTGCAGGAATGCTAAAAACTGAAGAAGAAACTCAGGGAAAATGAAAGAAAATATTAGATCGATAATTAGAAAAATGAGAAAAATAAGTGAAACTGGAAGGAAGATATATGGTAATACAAATTAGCCTTCATTAAGAATTCTTTTGTCCTACTTTGAAGCAGGACAAAATCTTCTAAGCAGCACTA
Source organism: Potos flavus (assembly GCA_028534135.1). Classification (NCBI taxonomy): domain Eukaryota; kingdom Metazoa; phylum Chordata; class Mammalia; order Carnivora; family Procyonidae; genus Potos; species Potos flavus. The sequence goes on from CM052883.1 coordinate 149,126,535, forward strand.
TATTATAGTTATAGGGAATTCTGTTTGAGAAAGTAAGTAACATTTTTCAACTATATAGGAAACATGGAAAAATAGCATATTTTAATAATAAAAATAAAAATACAGCCAATTCTGAAATTCTGAAAAGCATTTTCAGTAGCTATTTTATTGTTAAATAATAGGTTCTGAATTTAGAGCTGAAAGCAAATATACTGAATAATATTGTCAAGTTAGAATTAGAGTTTTCAAATGACATATTTCATGTTTTATCTTTCAGTGCTTTGAAACTTACTTTAAAATACATCAATCACACAAGTTCCACTACTGTCAACCAAAATAGGTTTGCCAATTATGCTTCAAGAATATTCCCAGGCTAAAGTCTAAAGACTGGCAGTTTCCATCTTTCTAGGAGAAAAAGTAACACTTACACTATGATCTTAATATCTTGGAAACAGACACCATCTTTTATATAAGCATGGCAAATAGTTAAGCCCATATTTGTCTGTGTAATCTGAAAATCGCTTATGAAACTCATCCATCCTCATATTTCAATTCCCCTAAACATGATACTTCTAAATTAAAACTTGCTGTAAGAAATTACATAAATAGGGGCGCCTGGGTGGCTCAGTGGGTTAAAGCCTCTGCCTACGGCTCAGGTCATGATCTCAGGGTCTTGGGATCGAGCCCCGCATCGGGCTCTCTACTCAGTGGGGAGCCTGCTTCCCCCTCTCTCTCTGCCTGCCTCTCTGCCTACTTGTGATCTCTCTCTCTCTGTCAAATAAATAAATAAAATCTTTAAAAGAAAAGAAATTACATAATTAACAATGGATCTGATGACATGACTTCTCTGTCTCCTTTTGCAACAAAATCTGGTTGTAACCAAAAGAAATTGCCTCCTGGGTTCTCAAGGAAAAAAAAAGGAAATTTATTGGAAATATATGAAATTGATGATAGGGTAGAAAACCAGGAAAAATGATCAAAATTTAAGTAGTTATAAAAAGTTGAAACAGCACAAAAATGCTTTTTATTTAGAAAGAAAATCAGTAATTGTCAAGCTGGGATACCACACCAACTGTTGGATACTGCTCCTTTATCTTCACTTCCCAGGAAGGAGCATCAGACAAGACTAGTTCGTGGGCTTAAGTCCTGTCTATAAAGATACAGGGATAAGTAGGATTTGTCAGTACTACCATAGCACAAGTGAGGAATCACTTATACAGTCTGCGTATAGTCAGCAAAACGAATTGACTCTTGGCCTTTCAAATAGGATGGTGTTTTGGACAGGAATTTAGGTGCTGTGGGAGCCACTGTAGAACATGAGCTGAGAAGGTGGGGAAATTGTCCAGCTTTCACATTTACTTCCATCCTTCAGACAGGTAAGACAGATCAAATATCTCCAGATCAAGAACGGCAGCTGCCTAAAGTATTTGGGTAGATAATTTGTGGTGGAATTCTTAAATGATGCTCCTAAAAACAGTATCTGCTCATTGTTGACCTGCCACTCCGTATGAGGGAAAAGAGCTTCTGGGTCCTTTCAGCTTTCTAAATTTTGTGCAGTGCATCATTGTTAGAATAGAGGCCAAACTGTGCTGGAAAGGGATTCTGGAAAATGTAGTTTCCAAATATCCAGACTTTGTGGTAAATAGAAGAGCCTAGAAGAGGGAAAGGTGTATCTGGGCACAAACAGCAACTCAGCCTACCTTCACATGGTCAAACCCCATAACTGGGAATTTCCTTGATGTAGAAGTGGAAGTTGCATATTGACCAGACAAAAAAAATGACAAAATGCTTACCACTAATCAAATTCAAATTTCTCTGAGAGATATTTATCACATCATTATCAAAATAAATCTGAAAAGCAAAGTTAAATTAATAGGGTGTTTGGGGGAGGGACACAACCTTCAGGTGGCAGCAGAAAGGCTCAAGATGTTAGACATGCAATCTAGTCCCTAAGAGGGACAGACGGAGAGCTGTTTGTTTTTGCTCGTTCACTCTGTGTTGAGCCAGAGAGAACAGTTGCTGAGAGTGATTGTACACCCAACTAGCACCACCTTTTTCTGTGTGGTCCCAGGCGACTCATGAATTCATGCCAATCCATCGTCAGCAAAAACTAGGTGATTTGGGGGCCATTCCCTAGAGTGGCAGCTGTAATCCTTGGAGGTCTAGATGTAGAGAGACTGCTTCCAGGAAGAAGCTGGAGGCTTGGTTTTGCTCTTGGAATGAGTGTGGGAGGTTGGAGGAAGTAGCTGGGAAGCTGCCCGCCAGTTCTGTCAGGCTCCCTGGAGAATCCCAGCCAGCTGCCACATGCAGGCTGATTAGAAGCCGATCTCAGGCAGCAGCTGGAAGGACCGTAGTCAAATCCCTTCCAGGGAACAACTGGGAGATGGACATTTTCGCTTACTCTCTCTGCATTGGACACAGGGTGGATATCGAGAGGAAGTGCTGGCATGCCCATTTGAAAACGACTTTTTTGTTGTTCAAGATGGTTCTGTGGGGCTTGTAGATGCTGAGCCCCATTGGCTATCCAAGCTAGGTAATTTGAGGGATCATTCCTCAGGTGGCAGCTTCAAAAGTTGGGGTGCTAGGTATGTGGACAAGCTCCTGTCGGGGAGAAACTGGAGACGTGGTTTTACTATTAGAGTAAGCCAGGAGAAATAGAGCAGGAAGAACCCCCGGGCTCTTTCAGACTCCTGGGAGGATCCCAGTCACACCTAGACGCAGGCTAGTTAGAAGCTGGTCCCCCCTACAGCGGCTGGGAAAATATGCAGTCAAATCCCTTCCAGGAAGAAACTGGGAGATGATGAGTTTTTTTGCCTGCTCCTCTGTGCTGAGCCCTGGTATATAGACAGGTGGAGTACTTGCGTGCCTATTTAAAACCTGCTTCTTTGTTTGCTGTAAAGTCCTATGGGACTTGTGAATACAAACCCCATTGACTATTAGAGCTAGGTGATTAGGAGGCCTGTTTCTCATTTCTCAGGTGGCGGATGTAAAAGTTAAGGTGTTAGATGTGCTGACAAGCTCTTCCCAGGGAACGCTGGCAAGTTGCTTTTATCACTGGAGCGAGCAAAAGGGAGAAGAGGGGAGAACGGCCCACTCGTTCTTTCAGGCTCTCGGGAGGATCCCAGTTAACCTAAAATGCAGGCTGATTAAAAGCTGGACCCTCAGGCAGCAGCTGGTAGAAGATGCAGTCAAACCTCCTCCAGGAAAAAATTGGGAGATGGGTGTTTTTGCCCGTTTTCTCTGCACTGAGGCCAGGGGCCTAGCCGTAGGGAGTGTTTACGGGCCCACTGAACAACTGCTTCTAGGTTTGCTGTAGTTCTGTGGGACTCGTTATAAAAAGTCCCGATGGCTCTCAGCACTAGGTGATTTGGGGGCCATTCCTCAGGTGACAGCCTTAAAAGTTGGGATGCTATATGTGTGGTCCAAACCCTCCTCTCTGCAAGGAGAAGCTGGAACTTGGGGTTCCCTCCTGTTTGTAAGACACTGTGCCTTGGATGGGGCTTATGATGAGCATGCATCTCAGCCTTTCCTAACGGTTTTGATGACTCAGTGTAGGAGTCACTCAACTGGTTTCTGGATTTCTCTGTGTGTAACTGTACATTTGGTGCATCTGTGGGAGGAGAGAGATTCTGGAGCCTCCTATCTCACTATCGTGGTGACGTTCCCTAAGTATTTTTTTAATTTCACAAAAATAGAATGTAGTCACAAATTAAAAGGCAAGACTTCCTTTTTCCTTAAGAACTCATCAAGTTAGTGTTATAAGTACAGATGGTCTATTATTTCTTCACCGAGTTAATAAAAATATAATTGTTAAATGATATAAAGGCAAACAACTTTGTTTTAAGAGGTAATTTCATTTCTAACCGTGTTGGCATTTAGTACTGACAAAATTTCATAGATCCTTTGTATCAAAGCTTTCATCTCATATCTTCCCTTAAACTGAAGTAGAACAGTCATGACTGTAATAAAATTGTTATCAACAGATACAAACAAATTACAACTGTCCTAAGGTTGAGCTCTGATTAACTTCTGTGCTGTATTATTCATATACAATGGTTAAATTTAAATGAATTATTGATCAGTTAAATGAATTATGCATTTATCTCTGAATCAAATCCTCAATTACTTATGTTTAAATTTTGTAATTCTAACTTTTTCTAGAAATGTCACTTTCGGATGACAAATTTAGGACAAAATATGACAAATTTAAGCTGATAAGAACAAGTTTGTCTGTTTTTCTAAGAGAATTAACCTCAACATTTAAAAATAAAAGACAGCTTTCAATTTGCCTTTTGGCTACTGAAGAAATTAGGGAGATACAAAATGGTCATCATTCGAACACAAAGGTAAAGGGAGAAGTAATTACAAAAGATAAATTACTTAAATTCTCTTCTTTAAATCAGATTATTTACTTCTAAATAGGTTTCTGAGATAATAGTCAACTTATTCCTATTTTTTCTCTGAAGACTAGTCATCTATTACTCACACACTTAGAAATCCAATTCACTCCAAAATTAACATGTTAATTAACTTATCTTTCAAACACATGTTCACAAGTGTGCATAATTTGGTTCATTAGGATAATCCACCTGCTTATGACATTTGGCAGTCCAGTAGCAAGTGATAAAAATCCATTTAGGGTCAAAAGAAATTCATGATTCACAAGCAATAGCTCAAAAGCATTTGAATCTATATATCAAGCTCTTTACATGCTTAGTCTTAATTATTAATTTATCCTCTGATTTCTGGAGTGTTTATCACTACCTAAAAATGTGTAAATACATATATTACTAGGCATCACTTCCTATTTTTTGTCATATTAACCTTATGTCTCCTGGTATCTTTCACGCATTTTCTGTTGCCAGTGTTGTTATAGATATGAATGCCACCTAGAAGTGCAGAAGTTCTCACCCTAGAGAGACAAGTTCCCATCATATTAGAAACGACTTGCTTTTTAACAAGGTTGTCAATCCATAGTCACAATCTGTGAGCAACTTATTGAATACATGCGGATAAACATGTTTTCTGGTTAATAAATCATAAACATTAAATTTTTCTCAAAAATTCTCTAATCAGAAAACCACTAATCTCCCTCTTTCACAGTTACCAGTAATAAAATACCAAGCACATCAGTTAGTCTAAATATGTGGCTTCCCAACCAGTCTCACTAAGTCTTTCTTCTCTCTTAGCCCCTTTCCATCTAATGTTTGCTTCTATTAGTGAGCAGGGTAAGACAGGGGCCCAATTTCATTTTTCTGTGTGTGGTTATCCAGTTTTCCCATACCATTTGTTGAAGAAACTATCTTTTCCTCTTTGAGTGTCATTGGCTCCTTTGTCAAATATTGGTTGACAATGTATGTGGAGGGTCATTTCTAGGCTCTCTATTCTGTTCCATTGGTCTATATGTCTATCTTTATGCCAGTACCATACTGTTTTAATTACTATCACTCTGTGGTATAGTTTAAAACCAGGAAGTGTGATGATTCCAGTTTTGTTCTTTTTTTTCAGGATTGCTTTGGCTATTCAAGGTCTTTTGTGGTTCCATCAAATTTTGGGATTATTTTTCTATTTATGTGAAAAATGCCATTGGAATTTTAGTAGAAATTGTACTGAATCTATAGATGGCTTTGGGTAGTATAGACATTTAAAAATAGTCATTCTTCTGTTCCATGAACACAGGATATCTTTCTATGTCTATGTGCTCTTCAATTTCTTTCATCAAAGTCTTGTAGTTTCCATTGTACAGATCTTTCATGTCTTTGGTTAAATTTATTTCTAAGTATTTCTCAGCAAAGTAGGAGAGAGGGTAAGTCTACATCCTTAGCCTATAAAAACATCCACAAAAAACAGATGGCTAAAATAATACTTAATGGTGAGAAGCTAGATTTTTTTCTCCCTATGATCAGGAAAGGCCAGGATCTCCTCTCTCATCACTCTTACTCAACATCACAATTTGAAGTCCTAGCTGGTACAATAAGAAAAGAAAAAACAAAACAAAACAAAATGAAAAAAATGTCATACAGCTTAGAAAGGGAGAAATAAAACTACCTTAATAGCAATGACATAGCTGTCTATATAGAAAACTCCAAAAAATCTACTAAAACTCTCTTGGAAATATGCAAGTATAGCAAGCTAAGAGGATTCAAAGTCCATACACAGGGTAAATTGTCTTCCTATATTCCAGCAATATACAATTGGTTTTTAAATTTTAGTAAACAGTGTCATTTACAATAGCACCAAGAAAATGAAAGCACTTAAGTATAAATACAACAAAATAAGATAAAATAAATATGTAATATAACAAAATACGTAAAGGTTTCGTATGCAGAAAAATATAAAACTGATGAAAGTAATCAAAGAATATCTAAATAAATGGAGATATATTCCATGACCACGGAGTGGAAGGCTCAATGCTGTTAAGATGTCAGTTCTTCTCAACCTGAAACACAGGATGCCAATCAAAATCTTAGTTAGTTAGTTCGATTAAAAAATTTATATGGAAGGGCAAAGAACCCAGAGTAACTAACACAATACTAAAAAGAATATGGATGGAAAACTCACATTATGCACTATCAACTGATTGATAATGGCAAAAGAATAGATACATATTGGCAAAAGAATAGATACGTATCAATGAAACAGAAGAGAGACCCCCAAACAACCCACACAAATACAGTCAACTAAGCTTTGACAGAGGCAATTAAATGTAGAAATGATAGGCTTTTTAACAAACAGTGCTGGAACGAAAAAATGAACCTAGATGCTGTCTTTACATCTTATCCCAATTTTAATTCAAAATGGATTAGGAAGCTGAATATAAAAACTCAAAAACTATAAAACTTATAGGAAAAAAAACAGGAGAAAATCTGCATGACTTTGGGTTTGGTGATGCCTTTTTTTTTGTTATGTATTTTTATATACAACATCAAAGCATAATCTCTGAAAGAAAAAAATCAAATAATGGGAATCTATTAAAATGAAAAGTTTCTGCTCTGTAAAAGATACTATTAAAGGAACGAAAGACAAAGCATGAATTGAGAAATACACTTACCCAAAATATACAAAGAAACCTCAGAACCCAACAATCAGAAGAGACACCCCATTAAAAATCAACAAAAGACCTAGACAAAAAAAAAAAAAGACCTAGACAGACACCTCATCAAAGAAGATACACACATGACATATAAACACTGTGAGATGCTCAGTATCATTTGTCAATAGGGAAATGCAAATAAGAAAAATAATTATAGGGGCACCTGGGTGGCTCAGTGGGTTAAAGCCTCTGCCTTCGGCTCAGGTCATGATCTCAGGGTCCTGGGATGGAGCCCCGAGTCAGGCTCTCTGCTCAGCAGGGAGCCTGCTTCCCCCCCTCTCTCTGCCTGCCTCTCTGCCTGCTTGTGATCTCTCTCTGTCAAATAAATAAATAAAATCTTTAAAAAAAAAAAAGAAGAAAAATAATTATATACCACTACAGACCTATTAGAATAGCTAAAAAACAGGGACACCTGGGTGGCTCAGTCAGTTGAGCATCTGCCTTTGGCTCTTATCTGGAATCAAGTCCGGCATCAGGCTCCTTGCTCAGCGGGGAGCCTGCTTCTCCTTCTGTTGCCGCTTGTGCTCTCTTTCTCTGACAAATAAATAAAATCTAAAAAAAAAAAAAAAAGTAGCTAAAAAACAAAATAAATCTGACAAAACCAGTTGCTAGTGAGGTTACAGAGCAAGAGGTATCATCATTAATTGCTGGGGGTGTTGCAAATCGATACAGCCACTTTTGGGGACAAGAAATTTGTTACAAATCTAAACATAATTTTACCACACAATCCAGCAACTGCACACCTAGGAGCTTTCTCCAACTGCTTGGAACACTTGTATCCTCACAAAACCCCATCAGTGAATGTTTATAGTAGCTTTATTCATGATTGCCAAAACTTGGAAGCAACCAAGATATACTTAAATAGTTGGATGGATAATAAGTTTTGGTATAGAATGGAATAGCATTGAGTAATAAAAGGGAATAAGCTTGCAAACTAAGCAGACTGCAAAGACATGATTCAATCTTTTTTTTTTTTAATTGTGGTAAGGACATTTAACATGAGATTATCCACTTACAGTTTTAAGTGTATAATACAATATTGTTAACTGTAGGCACTGTGTTGTATAGCAGTTCTCTAAAACTTATTGGTCTCGCATAACTGAAACTTTTACAGCCGTTGAATGACTCCCTATTTCCCCCTCCTCCCAGCCCCTGGCAACACCACTATTCTACTCTCTGTTTCTGTGAGTCTATTTCAGACACCTCAGTAAGTGGAATCAGTATTTTTCCATCTGCAACTGGCTTATTTCATTTAGCATACTGTCCTCCAAGATGTTGTTACATATGCCAGGATTTCTACCTTTTTTAAGGCAGAATAGTGACTCTTGAACAATGTGAGGATTAAGGGCATCAACTCCCATGCAGTTGAAGATCTGTGTATAACTTTTGACTCCCTCAAAACTTAACAACTAATAATAGCTTACTATTGACCAGAAGCCTTACTGATAACATAAAAGTTGATTAACGCATATTTTGTGTTATATGTATTAGATATTGGATTTGCACAATAAAGTAAGCTGGAGAAAAGAAAATGTTATTAAGACAATCGTAAGGGAAAATATATTTACAGTGCTGTACAGTATTTATTTTTTAAAAATTCACATATAAGGGGACTTCTGCAGTTCAAACCTATGTTGTTCTAAGCTCAACTTTCTTTTTCCTTTTACCTATTGAAGGCCATTTAGGTTGTTTCCATATTTTGGCTGCTGTGAATAATGCTGCAATGACCATGGGGTGCAGATATATCTCCTAGGTCCTGACTTCAATCTTTTTGGACATGTATCTGGAAGTGAAATTGTTAGATCATTCAGTAGTTCTGCTTGTAATTTCTTGAGTTACCTCCACACTGTTTTCCATTGCAGCTGTGCACGTTACATTCCCATCAACAGTAAACAAGGGTTCTAATTTCTCCACCATAAATGCATATCTCTAAGTGAAAACACCAGTTTGAAAAGGTTACACACCGTATGATTCAATTTATATAGCCTTCTAGGAAAGGCAAAACTGTAGAGATGGTAAATAAATGTGTGGTTGTTGGGGCTTTAGGGGAGAGAGGAGTGTGGGTTAGGTGAAACACAGGGAATTGTTTAGGGTAGTAAAACTATTCTACTTGACACTACGCATATGTCAAACCCCACAGAAACAAAACTTTATAGCACAAAGAGTAAACCTTAACATATGCAAATTTTTAAAGTGTTTAGGAGGTTGGGGCAATCCCAATATTGAATGTAGACTGTGACAGAAGAATCTAACTGTATTAAAAATGTAGGAAACAGTTTCACTAAAGAAAGTGATGGAGAAAGGTGCTGACCTACGCAACTTTGGAAATGAGTGAATCTGTAAGATTCAAAGTGAAAGGGACATTGACACTTTAGTTAAAAAAGTTGCTTCACATGGGGTACAGGTTAATAATTCTGATAATGCATCTCATATATACTTGAACAATGAAGTAAATAGATGGAGGTTGGTGAGAGCTAGGTTTCTCACTGTTGGAGTGGGAGGACATAGGAAGAAGCAAAGAAAGAAAGCTTAGAAGTTTGGAATATCAGTATGAATTCATATTCAGCATAATGCTGATAGAGATGGATATATATCTAGAAATATTTAGAGCTATGTATTTATACAGAGGTTAGTATAAAAATGTATGTGTTTCCTTTCTGCTGGGGGAATGTCATAAAAGATATGACCCCCAATTGACTTGTGAATTAGATCCAGTTACTTGGAGGCTCCTTATTCCCTCCGCTGTCCTTGGAATGTGGGTTCTACCTGACTTGTGGCTCCAGAGGCTGCTCCAAGGACATAGTCTTGGGATAGTGATGTGATGTAGAAAATATCTGCATGGTATACCTGACTGAGCCCAGTTAGGGCCTCTTTAGAAACTTATATGAATTGGAGGACGGGTATGGGGATCCATTCATCTTACTGGCGCCCAAGACAAGACTCACCTGTAAGTTCCCTTTGTTGATTAAAACTGCCACCTACCACACTGAAGAGGCCTGCCTCTTCTGTCTCCGGTTTCACATTACACCTCAGAAGCTCCTCAGAGGACTGAGAACGAACACTTTCTCTGTCAGCTGAGAGGTCAAGCAGCAACACCCCACTGACAATGAACAATCTGGCATCCCGAACTTGGTTTGTAATGGCATTTCCCAATCAAATGAATCAACGCTCCTTGTGGAAATAAATGATTCCAGGGAAGGGTAAGGTATATATAAGATGAGCCTGGAGTATCTTCTAGCCTGAAACAAAGGAGGTATTTTGAGAATAAAAAGGAAAAAAAATCCCCACAAGACTGGTGGTATGCCAAAGGAACTCAGGTGCCAACTGAAAGAACCTCCAATGACCAAAGCTAGAATAATTTGACTAACAAAATAAATGAAATAGTATCAGATTATAACCCAGAGTATAAAATAAATATCCATGGATCCTTATTGGTATAAATAAATGATTGAATAAATAAATTGAGGAGAAAAAATAAATTTGCTAGACAGAAGTATTCCAAATAATTTAAGAACTCCACCCTCAAAAGAGGAGGAGCATATCTCTTAACTCCTAAGGATGGGATGTACATATGACTTTCACACAAAAAGCACAGTATGGAAAGGGAGAAACAAAGAAAGAATAACATTACAGTGGAGAATCCAGACAGACACTACCAGATCAACATAAACAGTGATAAATCATGTTCATAAAATGGTATCTCTCTGGTTTTCCTTGCAAACACTTATAAACCCAATTCAATCACAAGAAAACCATCAACAATTCCCAACTAAGGAATATTTTACAAAATACTTGACCATTATTTCTCAAAACTGTTAAGGTCATAAAAACAGAAAAAGTCTGAGAACCAGGAGGAGGCCAAGGAGATAATAAAGACCTACTGTTACATGGTGTCTTGGATGGCATCTTGGAATAGAAAGAGGACAAAATGGGGTACCTCTCTGGTTTAGTCGTTGGAGCATTCAACTCTTAATCTCGGGGATGTAAGTTCAAGCCCTACGTTGGGTGTAGAGATTACTTAAAAATGTTTTTAAAATTAAAAAAAAAAATGGGGCGCCTGGGTGTCTCAGTGGGTTTAAAGCCTCTGCCTTCGGCTCAGGTCATGATCTCAGGGTCTTGGGATTGAGCCCCGCATCGGGCTCTCTGCTCAGCAGGGAGCCTGCTTCCCCCTCTTTCTGTCTGCCTCTCTGCCTACTTGTGATCTCTCTCTCTATCAAATAAATAAATGAAACCTTTAAAAAAAATAAATAGAAAATAATTAAATTAAATTAAAAAAAGAAAAGAAAAAAGAGGACAGATATAAACAAAGGAAATATGAATAGGGTATAGGCTTTAGTAATAATAATGTACTAATATTACATTATTAATCGTGCCCAATGTACCATGCAAATTTACGAGGTTAGTAATATGAGAAACTGGGTTTGTGGACCAGTCCATGCTATCACTGCCACTCTTTTGTAAATCTAAACCTAAATATTTATTAAAAAATAAGACTCAAAAATGATTAATGTTAGAATAATAAATTGCCATATGAATCATTCAGTAAAATAAATTACTTTCCTTTGAATTCTGCTGGGTAGGTTATTTGCTGGATTCGAGTGCAGTGGCCTGACAATCTACTTTCTAGAATTTATTCTGAGAACAAGAATTATATAAAGGGCAAATCTTCAGGGGGATGAAAAGGAAAAAAAATCTAAGCAATACAGATGGCTGAACCAATTTAGAACCAAGAAGGACGGAGCTGTTCTGTACTCAGAATTCAAATTAGCTCTAAGATCCAGTCAAGAATAACAGTGATGGAGAATTCTGTGTTTTCTATGTGCCTGAAAAATCAAGAAATAGTACTGAGGTGATTTGAATACACCATTGTTACAATATTGCTGAAGAGGAAAGAAAGGTACAAATATAGCTAAGAATGAGTGTTTGGAAGCAGACAACCAAAGAATTAAAATATGAAGATGGGGGAAATTAAGCAGAGTAGATGCTAAAAATGGATGATTTTACTGGGAGCTCTGAATAGCAACCCACATGCTTTTACATCTAAAAGTGCTATTTGAGCCCAATGCAATGCAATCAATCGGTCGATCAGAATGATACTGGTTTACCTTACGTTTTGGTCAACATCAGGATCAGAAAATGTCATGATAGAGAATGAATAAAATGAAGGAAAAAAAAAAGAGTCCAAGAGAAAATGCGTCAGGAAAAGAGACAAAATTGAGCATATGAAAAAGAAAACTGTGAATCCGGAAGACAGATTACAAAGTTCTTTAGCATCTTCAGAAGAGGACACAATTTTTCAGATGTGGGGAATAAAGAGAATGATAATCCTTAAGTAAGGGCAAAAATGACATAAAAGGGACCTGGATGGAACCACAGGCAAAAGAATGTGGGGGGAGCAAAGACGAATGAAATGAAATGAAACAGAGCTTTTAATTCATCATTGAATTTACCTAGATTGCAAAAGGAAAAAAATGTGCAGAAAGTGTAGTATAGTAATTTAAATACTGGTGTAGAACATATGCTTAAACATATGTCAGGGTAGAGGACAAAGAAATGAAAATAGAAAAACACTAGTTACGGAGAGCAAATAATGAAAAGCAACAACAGATACAACTGGTCTTTGAGAAAGATCAAGAAAATGTTACTGAAGCAGAGAAATTTGTTATAATTTATCGAGAAATTTGTGGGAAATTTACCTTCCCCCTAATTGTTATCATACATTTTTAAATGTTCTGATTTCAAGATATAGCTTAAACTCATTTTTAAAGGCAGCGATAAATATACTAAATGACTATAACTTAATAGCAAAGTCTGACCAAAAAAGCACAAAATGGATTCAAGTATACAAAAATCAAGTATCTATAACATATTATAAACTGAGTATATATATGCAACATATACAAGTATAGAATATATATACTATATATATATATATATACACACTCTATATATACAAGCATAGACCATACACATTATATATATATATATACACATATATGTATATATATATATAAAATGCTTGGTTTATTTTATACATGTATCATATATATATGTGTGTGTGTATAAATACATACATACATTCCAACACAAAATATTAGCAGATTTTTTTAGATGCAATAATAAAATAACATATCATTCCAGCAAAAGTTCATTGGTTGGTTTAGGACCAATTTTATTTTCAATCAAGGACAATTAGAATATCTAGGAGAAAGCCTGAAAAGAAATGTTTGAAGGGCCCAGGAATCCTGCGGTGAAAGAAAACCAAGAGGGCAAAGTGTTGTATTTGGCGCTGCTTTTCTCCTCAGGAAATTTAATGCTATGAAATTAGCAACTGAGAGACAGAGGGTATGAACAGGACTTTTAGCAGCCTTATGGAGCTGCTAGGAAAAAAAGGACGTTCAAAACTGCTAAGTAGGAGGTGCCATGAGAAAGATGCCAGTCTTTCAGTAGGCCCTTCCCAGGAACTGTGCGCTAAGAATGAGGAAGAAACTGAAATAGACCAGCCCTCAAGACTGAAGTTAACGAACGTTCAACTCCCTTCGATCACTGATTGGGTTAGGTTGGTTTGACCCTATCCTTATTGTACTTGGTGTCCAGAAACAAAAGGAAATCCTGTTTGTAGGGAAATAACACTCATAGTCTCAATTTATCTCTGCAATGTTTCATAAACATTCTGTGGTATTCAGTAAAAAATGCTCAGGCATGCAAGAAAGGAAGGAAGGAAGGAAGCAAGGAAGCAAGGAAGGAAGGAATGAAAGTAATCATGTCCTGTTTTCCTCTCTATGGGGGCCATGGAGTTGGGCCACCCTGATCTTCCCTTGAGAGCAATCTGCAGAAAACAGAGCTGACTGATAGCATCCAGCAGAAATGCCTATAGAGCCATTGAAGTGTCACGTCAAGGACACACTTTCTCCAGGCTGTTCCCAGCAATAACTGAGCATGACAGGTATATCAGAAATGGGACATTTCTGCCTAATGGACAGGACAACTTTTGCACCCAAACTTTTTTCAAAGTCAAAAATTTATGGGTGAGCAAAAGGTTTCTAAGCACAAAAGGAAAATATTGTATTATCGTCTTACAGTTAGCACTTGTTCACACAATGTTTTGTGACCAAAACCTAGACCTCCCAATTTGCTCAAAGAATGTGTGACCATATTCTTTTATTTTTATAATGTTTGTCCTCCAAACTTTACTTGATACTGTTTGTAGATGGCCAGAGGCTAAAGGCAGGCATGCACACAAAGGTGAGTGGAAGGAAATTGAAGATGAAGAAATTGAAAAACAATTAGTAGATTGACCATTCTAACTAGGGTTTCTAAATCTGAAAATGAAAACGTTTTGTAATTATGGAGCAGAAATCATTACCTTCTGTTCAACAAAATTATAAGGAGACAAGAATTTCAAAGGTGTTGCATTTTGATGATACAAGTACAAGGAGAATTCGAGGAAAACATAAACTAGAACCTATTAGAGACTCATTTGAAATCTGAAATAAATATTTATAAGATGGATATATCCCAAAGGAAAAGCATTAATTACATTAAAGTCATATTGTTAAAACAAGATGATGTAGAATAAAACTTTGGATGCTATGATTAATTCTTATCACAATTTCCAGAAAAGTTGTTTGTACTCTATTCTGTAATTCTGTAAATTACTCTAAAATAACTTAAAGTATAAAACCAAAAGGTCCTTTGGATCTAAGTGGTAAATATGGATGGCTATTTTTACCATCATAATTGAAGGTTAATACATCCATCTGCAGTTAACTAATCGCCCTACTCTTTTTTACAACATTTCATCCAGAGGCCAGCTCCATCGAAATATATATTCGGTTTCCAAACAGGCTGAAATAATTCTCATAGTGTTTGAGTAAACTGTAGCGGAATAGCCACATTTTGATAATTTTCAATGCATTTATTCTATTTCTGAGTTTCCTGGAAAATTGTATAAGTGGATTTTAATCTCAACTACAGGATATCAGATATTCTACAAGTATTAATTGGCGCATTCCAGCCAAATTTAAAAATTTTTCTGGTTCCCGTGAATTGGTGACAGATGATGTAGATGAGGCTAACAGGAGGTCTGAATTTCACCCCACAGATGAGAGGAATATAATAGAATTATCTTCATCTTTGGTGTTTGGTTTCCAAAACTTTAATATTGGGTGAATCTTTTAATTCATCTTTGAATGAATCTTTGAATACACACACACATGCACACAACACACACACACAGAGTGGGGACTGGAAGAGAGTTTAACTCTCTTATATTTTAATAATCTTAAAATATTAAGATTTTTCTGCTATCGATATTCCATCAAGGGTGAACTATCTTATCAAGACCAATTTTCCTACCAAGAACAATTTAGAAAATTTAGGGGGAAAATGTCAAAAAAAATCTGTTTGAAATCAACCCAGGACTTGAATGGCAAAGACCTTGGAGCATAGGAAAGCCCAGAGTGGTGAGACATAATATCTAAAAGGAAATTGAATTGGTAATTAGAACTCTTCCCAAGAAAATCTCAGGTCAAGATTACTTCACTAAGGAATTCTATAAAACTTTTGAAGTATAAATGATATCCAAATTATAACTCCTTCTGAAAAAAGAAAAAGAGGGCATCCTTTACTCGTTTTATGAGAATAGAGTGAACTTGTGGTCAAAACTATAAAGGGCATTTCTAAGAAAACAGACTGTAAACCAATATCCCTCAGGAATATTGGCACAAAAAGTCCTCAGCAAAATATAAGTAAATCAAGTACAGTAATATATAAACAGTAATAATGTAACATGGCCAAGTAAAGGTTTTACTGGAACTAAGTTTTGTTTTACATTCGAACATCAGTTACTGAATTCCAGTTTTCACCTGGGAATGCAGGAAGAAAAAAGGAATGTTGTTCTCATCCTTATAAAAACAAAAACAAAAATCTGAGGAGGCCTGGTGTGCAATGTTGGGGGAGATGGAGCCTCTGAGGACAAAAACTACGAGGGGGGGTGCAAGTGGTCCCCCAATTAGCAAGAATCATGCGAAAACTTCTCCTCATGGTGCAGGTCTGGGAGAGGCAAACAAAATGATGAAAAAAATGCCATAAAATTCTACTGATAATCTTCTCCACTGTGGCACAAGGTGACTCTGTCAGTGGACAATTTCTTTGCCTCCTGGGGTCTCTGAAAGTGGAATTTGGTAATCTCTACACTAGATAATAAAAAGCAATGTTAATTTCTTATGGGAAAAGAAAGGGTAAAATTTTTAATTTGTATTATGTATGTAATAAATGAGAACAAAACATGAGATATTTTTATTTCTAGTTTTTTTCTCTAAAATGTGTGGCTAAGTCCCTGTGCTAATAACGAGCTGTATGACATTAAGTTGTTAACCCCATTATTCTTCTTGCTGGAAACGTCCTGAGGAAAGCCTTACTTCTACCAAGTGGTATTTTGTAGCAGCAGGAAATACCAGCACTGGTTAATTCAGACGTATAGAAACTAGGGATATCTGTCTAACTGTGATATTTGCCAATTATTAACTTCTGTCTTCTTTCAACAAATATTTATTTAGTGTCACTTATATGTCAGTCATTCCCATACAATGGGGACTCATGAAACTTATATATCTATTGGGGGAGAGAGAAGTTATCAAATAACAAAAAGAGTAAGCTTATCACACCTGAAATTAGCATTAGAAAGGAGAGAATGGTTATTCTCTGGCAGCTTATAAAAAAGACTGTCTAGACTGAGATGTCACAGAGGGCTTCTCTGAGAAATAATGTCAATTGAGATCAAAGAATAAACAGGGAAAGGATGGGGAACAGAAGATGGTTGGGGAATGGTTCTACATACAGGGTGCCAAAGGCCTGTACCAATGTATGTGCAATAGCCCTGTGGCAGGAGGACCACAACCTTGAGATGCTGAAAGAAGGCAAGTGACTAGAACCAAGAAACAAAGACTTGAGAAGGCTGCAATAAGCTGATAAGAGAGAGAGGTTGACCTGCAGAAAACTAGCAGCTCTGTGAAAGAATTTGATCTTTGTCCTATAGGAAATGAAAAGCTACTGGAGAATTTTAAGTTAGGCAAAGGCAGGGAACAACTTTGCAGTTTGAGTAGCGCCTCCTAGCGGCCATCCTAGGAACAGCTGTGAGGGGAATAAAAGAGAATGAGGGAACCCTTGAGTCTTCTGTGGTCCCCCAGGCTGGACTTCATGCAGTCTTGCTGAGGGAGCCCACGTGGTTGTGGCTGCTGTTGTCCCTTGGCTTGTTTGATTGTATTTCTCAGATCCAGTTGATTTGAAAACAGTGTTTTGTTTTGTTTTTTTTTTTCTATTTCAGGAGAAATCAATGTGCAAAGAATGGTGATATTCAAGAGTATGAGCCTGGCTGTGAGAAGCTATCTAATGCTTCCAGGTGTGGTAATCCACCAACAGTGGTAATTTTCATAAGCAAAAACCCTTTTCCTTAAGAGAACTTGCAGTCATTAATTTTATTATCAGAGCAGATACTTGATTCTCTAACACTGAAACAGAGTTGAGAGATACAGTTAGGAAGGTCTTTAAAACTGCCTTTTTCACACTGAAAAATGGCCCATGCTGTGATGCATAGCTTAGGTGATGGCGTTAGAATTAAATTGTTGGCCTTGGCTCCTACATTCAGGGGTAAAAGCCACAATTCTTTTTTTTTTTTTAATATAGATATATTTTTTATTAACATATAACGTATTGTTTGCCCCAGGGTACAGGTCTGTGAATCCTCAGGCTTACACATTACACAGCACTTACCATAGCACATACCCTCCCCAATGTCCATAACCCAGCCACCCTATCCCTACCCGCCCCTACCCCCCAGCCACCCTCAGTTTGTTTCGTGAGTTTAGGAGTCTCTTACGGTTTGTCTCCTTCCTGATCCCCTCTTGTTTCATTTCCTTCTCCCACCCCCACGACCCCCTGCCCTGCCTCTCAAATTCTTCATATCAGAGAGATCATATGATAATTGTCTTTCCCTGATTGACTTATTCCAAAAGCCACAATTCTTAACTTACTATCTTTTCTGTGAGCATAAAGTGATATCATGGCAAACTTCCAACACATTTTCAGAATGGCTTAGGAAATACATAATCAAAAGAATAGTTGTATAACATTTAAAATATGATTTCTCTTTTTTAGCGGTCTGATATGATTTGGATTACTTGAAAAGAATTTCATGCCATGGTTACTTCACAGTGGATGGAGGCTAAAACGGATCATTGACTTGGTAAAATGTTCAATTCCATATTAACATTTTATAATAGACAAGTCATGGCTTATGCCACTGGGAGTCACGAATGTGAGTGACCTTGGAGAATTCCTTGCCCGTGTTCAATTTGGGTGAATGTTGGCTTCTCCTTTATCTCTAAGTAACACAGAAGATACAGAAGATACGGGGACAATTGCTGCACTCAGAGAGATGGTGTGGTAGCTTTAGTTATTGTAAGGGCAGAGGTCCTTAACATCGGTGTCAATCCATATTTTCTTAAAGTAAACAAAGTATGTTTTAAAGCACTTACTGTATCATGTTCTTCTTACCCCCCAAGAAAGCTTCTTTTCCCACTGATCAAAAAGATGAATGTTGCAATTGCAAAAATAAAAATGAGTAACTTTTTAAAATGAGGGGTGACTAGTATACCAGTAAAGAATAACTAAAAGGACAAAAAAAGACTCACTTCCTGAAAGTCACAGAACCACAGGCAAGGGCAGTTACAATGGACCTCTAAGGTCAGTGAGCCGGAGAGAGGGCAGGTTGGACAGACAGCTGAAAAAAGGCCCCAGGACAACATGATTTCCAGGTCAGGACTTGTGAATCACAGTTCGTGAACCAGCCCTGGAAATCAACAGTCATCAATGCTTTTCTCTCTGCATCATTTCACTTTCTGCTCGTTAGACTTTATGTGGAAGCAAAGTAGAATCAATAAAATATCTTTTCGGGCAATCCACGAATTTCAGAAAACTTGTCATTCCACCCAGTTTTAAAGTTTATTTTAGACAGGGCAGGAAGACTGAGATTTCATAAGTACCCTGATATTTGAGGAGACTATATGTTTTTGATAACCTCAAACCAACTCTGCTTCCCCATATCAGGCACACCTGCTCCAGCAACAGATACTGTCATGCCCTTTGCTGCTCTTCTTCCTGACCCAGCAGTGATGAGCTGGTATTAATTTAATAAGAAAAGAAAAGGTATTCTTTGGTGAATGGTTTTATATCAGTGGATTTTTATGATTTTAAGATTTTTATTTATTTATTTGAGACAGAGAGAGTGCAGGCGTATGTGCATGCACGGTGAGGGGGGCGTTAGGGAGAAGGAGTGGAAGGGAAAGGAGAGGGACAAGCAGATTCTGGACTAAGTTCGGAGCCTGATGTGGGGCTTGATCCCATGACCCTGAGATCCAGAGATCATGATCTGACCAAAACCAAGAGTCGGAAGCTCAAATGACTGAGCCACCCAGGTACCCCAACATATCAGTGGATTTTTAAATACTTCTAAGAGGACTTTTGAATAGGAACTACGGTCAAGGGAAGTAGGTTTAATTTTTCTCTTTACTCCCAATGTGGTCGTAACTGTGTGTAAGGTGTTCTGATTTAAAGGCCTGTAGGGTAACTATGGAGCATTACAGCCCTTCAGAAGTGGAAAATTTTTTTTCTCTTATACATTTTCATATGATAGGCTATTTCCTTCATTTCCCTGTTTTATCTTACTCTTCTGTGTTTTTTTTGAACTTGAGTTAAACATGTAATAAAAATGTCCTCTGAACTAATCGTTTGATGCTTTTAGTAAAATATTTTAGAAATGTCACTGTACATGTGAAAACATATCAGGAATGGTTGGGTCTGTCTACACGCAGAGATAAACAAGTCCCCTTAGGTACAGAACCATGGATCTGTAGACCAGTGGTGGCCACTAAGGTAGCAAATGGTCTCATGTAACAAATCAGATGCAAAAAGTCAAAATATTCTTTCATTGCAGGATGAGAGCAAATTAGGGTAACAAATACTTCCTGAGATACTTTTTGTCTTCACTGGTGGTTAGTACCAAATAAAAATATTCAGTGAGGTTTTGGAAAGTAAAAGTATGAAAAATGGGTTGAAAGTGTATTTAATCTCCATAACAATGTATTCTTTGCTTATTATAGCGAAGTAACTGCTTCTAAGACTTAACCAATTTGCTAGTAGGATTAAAAGATCACTTTCCTGTTAGCAGACCTTCAGATGCTCTGTGAAAACACCCAAGTGATAAGAAGCCTACTTTAGAAAACCTCAGCATTTGGATTTTGAAGAGCGCATGTGTTTCCCTGTGAGGAAGATGTGAACCCCAGAAATCTGAGCTTCTGCCAGATAAAAGGCACATCATGTGGGCGGAGGTGTTGAATAGAGCATGGGGCCAGCCTCGTGTATGGGAAAATGAGTCTATTAGCCATCTGTAGTTTTTAAGCCTCATTTGCTAGATCTAAAGTAAAAAAAATATATATATATATCTCCATCCTCAATTCTTTGTTTTTATTTTTCTCTAGGGAGAGAACTCTGAAATTGGAGGCAGAAAAGGTAAACAAACAATAAAAACCTCTGGCTAAGATATTAATTGATATTTTCTGAAGACTGATGGCCAAGCTTTTATTGGCATCCACCTGAGAATTCAGTTGGCTTTTCTTACCATCCTCCAACAAGAGACCTTCTTAGGATTCTACCTAAGCAGTAGTTCAGGCTTTGTCTCCACCTTAGAGAATGTAGCCAGTCAGCACAACTTAAACAGAACCCATAACCCTTGACTTTTTTACTCAATCCTTGGAGTTTCTGCTAAAATGGCATTATAGACTCTTTTTCCTCTTCTAGTATATTTCTTTTAAAAATATCTCTCTCTATACTTCATTCTTAAGAATTTTGCTCTGAACTGTGTATTTTAAAAAAAAAAAAAAAAAACCTTTTTCTTTTAAAAACAATAAATACCAGAATAATTTTAGTGTTGCATGCACAAACTTACTCTGAAGCAAAGAGAAGAATTCTTTCAAATATAGCCCCTGCTAAGAATGGATTCACACAGCAGCAATCTTACTCATTTCAAGGAGCTTGGTAATTAGACTTTATCCATATGTCTTACTTTTACTGTTTCTTTAAAGGCTCTGATCCAGGTGTCATTCTTGATCTGCTGGATCAAAATCTTTGATGTTAGGGCCTTTATTTCAAAACATGCACAAGTGACTTGCTGAGCACTTCTGCTTAGAGACTTAAATTTTATTTCTAGCATCCTTTGAGGGAGATCAATATTTTATATGCTAATCAATTGGCTTATCTAACAAAACTTGGAGAAATCATTAACCAACCTTACATGTAAAAGTCACTTCCATTTTTATTCATTTTTGACTATACTACATGGAGGAGCTATGTGACAAACAGGTTGATTAGGAACCAACACTAGAAATCCAACCTTCTGACCTTGTGACTTCTTATGGTACATCAAAGAAAAAAAAAAAAAAAAAAAGCCACACTGGTTTTTGTTTGGTTTGGTTTGGTTTTTCTCTGTAGCATGTGAATATTGAATGGTATCTAATTGTTCCCTAATTTCAGTAGTTCAGTACCAATCCATAGGAGGTGTTCACTAGGAATTCTCAAAGTGAATTTGCTATATGCCATAGGGCCAATTTTAAGTGATATCACACCAAGAATAGTCTTCACATTTTGGGATACTCTGTTGTCAGTGGTAAATGTCCTAAAATTGGCTGTCTCAAGGTGTCCTGATTGATTGGGCCTAATTACATGTGCAGATTTTAAATCAGATCATCCCAAACATACATTCCAAATTATGTGTCCAGTCATTTTTTTGGAGTGTGGTAGTAGACAAACAATTCAAAAACTTTATTTCTCTAACTAGGCATTAGAGTTGGATTGTTAATGTGCAGGGGAATGACAGGGTACAATAATGTTTTAGAAAGACTGTCTTAGAGGTAACATGCAAAAGCATTGGGATTTGGAATAGACAGGTATCAGGGAGCATAGAACAATAACTTAGGTGTGATTTCAAGCAGACGAACAGATTAGGGAAGGTGAAAATGTGAATCCCAGGTGGGTGGGAATGAGCACAGCTGGAGGCGCTGTGGAGAAGTCTATTCTAGAGGAATGACTATAACATCTAAGGGTTTGAGCAAAAGTTGTAGCTCTCATATGTTGCATACCTACCACATACAACAACCCCAACAACCTGCAGAGTGGGTACTACCTGCCCTGTTGTATACGTGAAGCATTTGAGAGGATAAGGGACTAATACCATTATACAAATGGTATTCATCTTCAACAACAAAGGCAGATGAAGCATTGCAACAGGTAAGCCATAGCCCAAAAAGCAACTGGCACAGAGGACTAGGTCATCAGCCCACAGGAGAACATTGGATGAAATAAACAGACCCAATAATAAGAGCACAGTGAAAGAAATATTGTGATTATTAAAAGATAAAACTCTTTGAGTTCTTATTATGCACCACTTTATTTTCTAAGCACTTCATATACTTTAATGCATTTTATCCTTGTATACACCTTGTAAGCTGAGAATCATCATCCTTATTTTGCAGGCAAGTTAAGTAACTTGCACAAGTTTCCATAGCTAGAAAACAAAGGAGTTGGAACTTGAACACAGAGACTTTTCTCCTCCTCCTCCTCCTCCTCCTCCTTTTTTTATTTATTTTTTTATTGTAGGTAGACACTTAAAAAGAAGAAAATGTTGATTGTACTGACTGGCTACATAGCCAAGCATGTCTATTGTAATGAAATTCAAGGAATCTCTATAGAATGGGTGCACGGATAGATGCATGAATAAGAAATGAGAAAATGAGAAATGGGAAAGTGAGAAATAAGTAAAACATGGAAGAAGCCCACAAGGAAGTGGCGGGAGAGAAAGCAGGCCTGGGAGGTCTGGGGGATGGATGAATTCTAATCAGTCTGGTGGAACAATCTGGCAACAATTTGGGAATAGACAACTAAGAGGTGACCGAATAGGATGAAAGTATGTTTTTCACTCATGTGGTTTTTTTTCTGCTTATAAAATTTATACGCATTATAAAATATTTAGAAAATACCTGAAAATGTAATAAAGCATAAAATTCCACACTCCTTTCCCTAGAGAAAAACACTTCACATTTTTTAAACCCATGTGTGAAAACAAATCTTTGTCAGAGAAAGATTCATATTTTCCACCAAATTTGATTGTGATTCCTCTTTTTTTTTAAGACTTTATTTTTTTATTAGAGAGATGGAGAGAGAGCACAAGTAGGCAGAGCAGCAGGCAGAGGGAGAGGGAGAAGCAGGCTCTCTGCTGGGTGGGGAGCCTGATGCGAGGCTCAATCCCGGGACCCTGGGATCATGACCTGAGCTGAAGGCAACTACTTAACCGACTGAGGCACCCAGGCACCCCAATTGTGATTCCTTTTATTCTTTTTTTTTTTAAGTAGGTTCCACACCCAGCATGCAGCACAACGTGGGGCTTGAACTCACAACCCTGAAATCAAGACCTGAGCTGAGATCAAGAGTCAGACATTGAACTGACTGAGCCACACAGGCACCTCTGTGACTCCTTTTATTCTAAAGCAAATCACATGGTTTGTATTAATGGACAATATAAGTTACTTTCCTATAGACACTGGTGGGAGAATATGAAAATTTCTAAGCCTCTTCCAGTTTTTTTTTCCTACTAAAAGGCAGAAGCCTGTATGGCAGGACACAGTAGAACCTTTCAGGATGCAGTTAGGCTTGTAGCTGATAAGGTACTTCAGAGCTAAATTGCCCAGTAAAATAAAGTGGGAAGGATGGCATTTGGATGACACCAAAGGAAGAAATTTCCCAAAGAAGATAAGTGAAGGTCTTAGAAAGCAATGAAACACAATTGTAGGGTGAGCTAAAAGGTAGTTTACGATATGATATTTTATATATAAAACATTCTCATTATAAGTGTTTCTACTGGTAAACCACACCCATCTCCCCAAAGTTTCAGGAAAGTGCGTATTCTGAGAGTCTCTGTGAAAATCAAGTAAACAGACAATTTTCCTCTCTCTAATAAGATGATATACAAGAGGAACACTGTTCATTGGATGGTGAGATCATGTATTTACTGAACTAAAATGATGAATACTGTGGCTTATCACAGGAATGACCATTAAAAATAGGAGCCATTCCTCCCACAGAGGCTCTTTCTCCCCATGTCGTACTGCTGTTATACTACTGATTTCATTATAATCTGTGTAATGATTGGCTCTCTTAACAATAAAATTGATTTAAAATATCTATATGTCAGTGTTACTCAACCTTGCCTGCACATTACAATCACTTGGGTAGCTTTTAAAATATATGATGCTCAGGCCCTTCCCAAAGATTCTGATTTAGTTGCTTTGTAACTAGTTTAGTTGCAGCTTGTAGAGATGTAGATTTGGGGAAGAGCAAATCGGGAGAATATGCAGAAAAAGTGAAACCATAGAGAGAAATGCCCAGAGCAAAGGAGAGAGCATTTGCAAGTACCCACTATGAGGAAGTAGAAAAAGAAAGGAGAAAAACTGAAATTAGAAGGAAAGAGAAAAATATCCAGGAGAGGACAGCTTATGGTATAACCTCCGAATGAAGAGAGCGTAGTGTCAAATTCTGTTGGAAGTTAACTCAAGGATAAATTCCCTGGATTTGGTAAGCAGGAGGTCACGGGAAGTTGCAGACAGGGGAGGCTGTTTAGGTGCTGGGGAGGTGTATTCAAGAAAGGAGTGGACAGGATCTGTCTAGAAGGAGAGAGGGTGGAGAGGAGTAAGAAGCGGACATAGCTGGTGAGGAGGATATCTTCAGTGAGTTTTGCACTTGAAGGAAAGGGCAATAAGGGGCAGACTACATATAAGTAGTGGATTCAAATGAACGTTTTTTTTTGTTGTTGTTTTTTTTTAGGACTGGAGAGAATTGAGATTATTTGAGAGCAGATGGGAAGCAACATTTGGAAAGAGCTTGAACAATATTTTAGAGAAAAGGGATATTTTTAAAAGCAACAATGATGAGAAAGCATGAACCCCAGAGTCCAGGAGCCAAGAGTGCAAGATCTGGTATAAGATTGCTCTGTTCCTGGCCATGCCACCTCCTATGCAGCATTTTATGAATGCCAAATAGGATGTGATTTTGTACAAGTGAAATGTGTGATTTTGATTAAATTCTTTAACCCTCCTATATGTCAATTTTGCTTCTATAAAATGAACATAATGGTAATATCTTAAAGAGTTATTGCAAAGAATATATGAGAAAATACAAATAAAGACATTAAGGCAGTATCTCCCAGTATTGGTTTGCTGTTATTATTAATGATATCTTTGACCCATACTCGCTTGATGTTCATAGAGAATCACATACAAAAAAATCCTTACTATTCCTAAGAGGATTTTTATAAAGAAAAAACTAGGATGGCTGGAGCTCGCATGAATTGAACCTGGTCTTTGATTGGATGAGAAGAAAAGCCAGGCCAGTGGAAAATCCAAGTACCTATGAAAAAGTAAGAATGTCCTTCTTTTCAGTCTAAGTTGAATAGATGTTGGAATTGATGACCATGGGGAATCATTTCCTTCCTTTGATAACCACTTTGCTTCCTTTAATTCAGATTCAATTATTATTCTGTGGGTATAATGATCTTTAAAATGTAGAGCATCTTGCACAAAAAGCAATGCAGAGGGACCTGATGCCATTCATGTTTTCAATAAAAGGCAGAAAGCTGGGATTATGGAAGCCTATTTTCCCCATGTTTTGATAGCAAGTTATTAATATAAGGCACTTCCCTCAGTCTCACAGGCAAGTCTTTTATTTTCTCTTTTTCCAGGTAATACCTTGGGGTATTATAGACATGAGTACCATTATTTTCCCTCTGTGGTTGTTCTGAAATTGCACAACCTGCTCATAACCTCTCACTTCTATTTTTTGCTGGACCCTAGTGATTTTATTTCCCTGATGATGCCTTCAGTGGCCATCTCTAGGTAGTCACCAAGTGGGCATTGATTTCCTTCACATTTCTTTCCTACTCTCAGAGACTCATTCCTGTTCCTGTAATTTAGTAAATAATAGAGATTTATATTCATATATTTAATACTTCTAAGGTCCTTACACTGTATTCTGCTCTTATTGTTGGACTTCCAAGATTTTTATTATAATTTCAAATCCAAAACGTCTACTATGAAGATGGATCTGTAAGGTTCCTATTTATCAAATGTAATTGCTTTTTCCAAATTATGGCTGAAGATGGCTGCTAGTTTGGAACAGCCTGAAAACATTTTCTTCTGCTTCCGTTAAAAGACCTCTAATCGCATCTTGGAGGCAAATGAACAGCCTACCAAGGGCCCACTAGGAAAACAGAATTGTGTAGCAAAATTGAGCTCTAGTGATGTATGTACTGCAGAGGTATATTAGGTATGGACACGAAGGTCACTGGCTGGAGGCCAGTGGGATAAAAGTTGCTAGCTGGTCAACGGAGGCCAAAAGTAGGAAGAAGAAGAACAAAGACATTGAACAACAGCAAAGGAGTTGAATGAACTTTTTCTGGCAACCCTGGAGAGGATTCTTAAAACTCTCCCACCTAGAGACTAAAATGTGCAAAGATTTTATTAGAAGAAATTTCTGTGGGAAGGAAGATGGGGAAGATGCTTAACAAAGCCCAGGAGGCCTGTTGAATTGTGAAGGGATTTTGACCCTGACTGAAGGAAATGGGGAGAGAGGAATGAATGGAAGCACCCAGATTAGCATGTAGCTCCCTACACTGCCATCCAGTCTAAGGAAGATTTAGCAAGACCAGTGGGGTGTCCGTGAGCCAAATTCAGTCATCACAGGACTCCTGTGTCTTTCATGAATGGGCCTGTTTGAGTAGTCCTGCTGCATTCAGTCATCAGGTGGAAAGCATGGTTTCTACAGAACATAGAGAAAAATTTCAGAGTATAGCAGCCGGGCCCTTGGCCAATAACTCAATAGTTAGTGGTCTGTAAGGCATAATCTCACCATAACCGCAAGACCCGTATGAAGTTTACACTTTTGATATTTAAGTATGCATGTTTTTAGAATTATGCTCATATAGTTTATGGCAACAACATATTTCTGGCATTTCTGATGTTTTTCAGGAATGAGGGAAAAGTGGAATAAGCCTCTGGCCATACCTCTCTGGAGAAATAATGAAAAATTGTGTCGGGCATGCCACTGCACATACTATGTGTCTAAAGAGTGGCTTCTCTAGATTTTTTTTTTCTCCATAAATAGTGATCTCCAAGAGGGCAGGGCCCATGCTTGAATCTGTTTGATTTGTCAAAAATCCACACCAAAGAGGGAAAGAAAAATCCTGACCACTGGTCCTGGCTAGATCACACACTAATGGTGAGACCTTGGAAAAGTCATGTCACTTCTTGGGCTTTGAGTTTCTCCTTAATGAAATGTTGAAGCTGGGTTAGACTGTTTTGAGATCTCTTTTGGCTAAAAAAATGTTTAGCTTTGAATGGTCCCCACTTGAGTATCAGACAACAGCTCGACAAATTAATACATGCATCGAATTTATTTATAATTTGGAAAGACACCAAATATTTTATTAAAAGTATGTAAAGGAAATGAAACAGGTTGCCTTAATTATCCTTTAAGCCCACATAATTGTGTAGGGTCTGGAGGGAAAAGCAGAAGTAAAAATGATTGCAAAGAGTCCAAATGTGTTTCCACTCCGAGCTGCCCAAGCCCTGAGCTGCACAGCAAGGAGCCACAAGTTCTCACACTCGCAAGGTCCTTGCAGACCATGTGCGGGCTACACTGTCTTTCAATTTTTGATTTACTCTTTTATTCCTAAAAATCATCTTTCTCAATGGAAGAAGCCTGAACATGGAGCACATCATCAGTAGAGAGGATGTTTTGTTGTTCTTAGTGGAACAATTATTTAAAATATGCCCCACAGTTGAGGATGTTTTCCTGATACATTTTTAATCTAATATGGGTAGTTGTTTCTGAAACTTTCTTATTTAACGAAATTGTTATAAAATCATTCAGGATCAACAAATGAAAGTCTGGAGCCTCTTTAATTCATCAACTGTAATCAAAGTTTAGTCAGACTTAATTAAATCAAAACACATTCACAGTTCTAGTTTTAAATATTTTCAATGTTCTTTAGAAAGAAGCATAATGCAATTTTTCAGTGCATTAAATTCTTCAGAGGAGAACTAATGAGTGAACGAATAGTGGCAACTTGAAATAACAGATCTAAGAAATGGCAAGAGTTTTGTTTTTAGAAAATCTACATGCCTTGAGACTAGTGCCTAAAACTTTTAGGTGTAAATTTCATAATATAACTTACTGGTATCTGATGTGAGAAAATCCAATCAATATTCATCAATGACACAACCATACACCTTTATCATGAATTGGAAGGGGAGATAGCTTTAGCAAGTGGGGATTATACAATTTAACAGAAAGCCTTTTATTTTCATTTATTTATTTATTTATTTATTTATTTTGGATCTTGCAATTCTGTAACAAATAATGGAAGAAAACACAATATTTAATCAAATCAGTGTCTGTGATAAAAGAAAAAGTCATTAATTTAGGCAATGGAAATAAGAGGGGAACGTACCTAGATAAAGATACTACCATGGACAATCTTACTAGGAATTAGACTGAATGATACTGTCTTTGACTAAGAGACTGCAGAACCATCTGGAAGTCAGGATTACAGGTATTGCCAGAGGTTACCTGTATTTGGCAAAAATGTCAGAGGTGTAATATATCTCTAATGCATCAAAAACACTTATGTAGATGTTAAAAACAAAACAAAGATAAAAGTATCTCCCTGTTTTCCAGCATCCATCAAAATTACCACCTGGTTCTTATTTACTGTCCTGGTCCTGTTGCCAACAGACCGAATGAGATTCTAATTCCCAGTAGCTGCCAGCAAGGATGCTGTCTTCCTGGGTGACCAAAAAGGATGGGACCCAAGTAGATGAATGATTTTCATAGACACTCACTCTCCTGAAGTCAGTTCCTTTTCGGTAGAAAGAAAAGCAAGAGTGAGTTGATATGCCAGCCTCTAATATCAAATAATGAGCTATTCTGAGACACACGATAACTAGGTTCTAGACCTGGTCCTACCGCGAACTCACTTAGGTGCCTACCACGTGTCACTCGGAGTCACTTATGCTCTTTGGGCTCCAGCAGAATCTGTAAAAGTGAGGACCCTGCACATGGAGTTCTCTGGTCTGTGTATCTCCAAATCCCCTTCTGCTGCAACACTCCCAGACCATCACTGCACAGTCCAGAGCGCAAGATCATGAACTGTGGGGGCAGCTAAATGGGGAAAGCCACAGCAGCTCATTTAGTCTTTTAATTGACAGCTACTTTTGTTGAGGATTTTTTGCCGCTCTTCCACCTCTGGGAACTTCAGACAATTTTTCTCGCTAGGCAGTTCTTCATTTCATTTCTGGGGAGAAAGATATATTAGAAACCGTCTTGTTGCAAACCAGTGACCTAAGCTAGGTCAACCAGCCTTCAGTATTTAGTTTGGTCCTATAGGCCGATATAGTGTTTTAAAAGCAAGGCCATTAGGCCCATGATTTGTGGTGCAGGCAGCTAAGCTTCTGTTGATACACAGCTAGCCTCCTTCATGTATTAATGTTTTGTGCTTGACCAAAACAATATTTCTTATTATATAGACCTGAGTCTGTACCCCTTACGCTGAGATAAACTTTGCTTTTGTATAAGACAGGTAATAGACTGACACACAGAATTATTTTTAAAAAATTATTTTAAATAATTAGTACATATCCTTTCTCCCACAAAACCTTAAGGAATCATGTGGTGCTTTGGGAAGCCGCTAAGAAGACACACACACACACACACACACACACACACACACACGAACAATTCAACTTTGATAAAGTTATCCAGAGTTCTGTAGTTAGAAATATTTTTTTAAAAAGAACTACTTAATTTTTAGCACATATGTATGTTTATGGAATTTGGAGGAATGAAATTGTATTTGAACGTCACATATAAAGATGGGGAGCAGGAGATGGGTGCTGTTCATTGGGGGAGACCAAAATCTTTCCAAAGCTTTGGCCCTGGAATCATGACATTGTGCTCCTCATTGGGTGGAAATGGAGTCATGGCTTTCTTTACTGTCTCTCCAAAACCTCCAACCTTCTCTCCCACTTCACAATTCTCAAAGGTATTCTGCTGACAGAAAATTTATCCTGAGAAATGAATTACGAAAAATTCTGTACACAATACAGTTGCCTTAGCTTTTTTAGTTGACTCCAGTTGTTCATTATAAGCTTGAATTTAGATGCCTTGAGGAATACGGACTAATTTTTTCCTTTCTCTGGTACTAGGACAGAGCAGTTCACATATTTTCTTGGGTTAATTAACCATTCTTGGAATTCCTAGCATCTCAAAGTGTTAAGAGTTCTTAAAAGCAACATAATCTAGCCCTCTGTCAGACACAAATCCCATCCATCTCTTCATGCTGATTGTCGAAACATAGCATGTTCATCTGTCTCTCCCAGAAGAGAAGAACTCACTCCCTCATAACGTATGCCATGTTAGCTCTGGGCAGCCTGACTTGTTAGAAGTTCTCCTACTTTGAGCTGAAATCAGTCTCCCTGTTCTTTAGTCGTATTGTCAGTGCTGCACTTGGGCTCATACATAACAATGACATCCCTTACAACATTTCAATACAGCTGTGATGTCCCCTCATTGCTGTATTTTGCTGTGCACTAGACATTTCTCATCCCTTCAACCATGGCTTCACTAGCCTGATGGCTCTTTAGTCAACTTGATCCAATGAATTTTTGCTGAAGGACCATGCCCAGCTCAGGACAGAAGATTTTCCATTGCCTCTTTCATTCCTGGGCAGAAATTCCAGCTCAGTCCTGGATGTGCTAGCATCTAAAGCAACTTTCTGGGCAATTACCCATCCTTGACTATTATGTAAAAGAGGAAAGTTGGCTTCACTGGGGGGAATTAATGAAGCAGGACAAGCTGCTAAAACTTTCTTTCCTGGAGACACTTACGTAAGATTTACAGCTCTGTTCCCTAACTTTTAAAAACTGAGTATCACTATTAACAAAAAGAAAATGAAAATTTGGCTCGCTAATGTTCCAAGTTTAAAAAATTTTTATTTATTTTTATATCTCCAATTTCTTGTCAATCTCTAATTTTCATTTGAATGATACATTCAGGTTTCTTCACAGGTGTGTGGTGTGGCAGTATTATCTGCTGAAATGTCTTGATTATCATCATCTGTTTTCTTATTATATAATTTTGTATGAATGTTGTCTGTATTTCCTCCTCATTCTGTATCCCCATCCCTCCTAACTAGCCCAGAACAGTTGTGTGCAGAGACAATTGACTTAATTTTTTGAGGCTAACTAAGCTTGTTCAGAGCAATGTCTTCTGAGTGTTTTTTCTGTTATAGGATGTATGTATGTGTGTGTGTGTGGGTGACTGTCTTCCATTTCCGCAGGATCCTTAATTTTCCCATCTCATGTACTTCTCCTTCATGACCACCTCTGCTAGGCCTCCTCCTCCTTCCTTGTCAAAATGTCCTCCTATCCCAGAAGCAAGGGCACCACTTCATGCACCAAACCCTGTGCATTTCCACCTCCTTCTTGTCCCCATGCTTAGGGCTCCGACATGCCCAACCTTCTCTCAGCACTTTCTCTCCCAGGGTTGCACTTGCTGGTTTGGAGGGTTTTGTACCTGTGCTTCATCACTATCACCCACCCCCAGCCTTTCCACACCTGACTCCTCTTTTCCAAACATACTGTACGTTTTCTGATGCCTTTCTGTGCAGGTATGAGATCTGGGGGGTTTAGATTTTGATTTACTGCTTAGAGTAATTTAAAGTAAGTAATATACTTTCTTTCCTAGTTTGGCTAAGGCATGGCAATGGAAGTTTTTGTTTGTTTGTTTTGGGTGGTTTTTTGTGGGGTTTTGTTTTGTTTTGTCTTTAAAAATTTTATTTATTTTAGAGAGAAGAGAATGAGTGTGAGCTGGGAGAACAGAGGGGGAGGGAGAGGAAGAGGGAGAAAGAATCCAAAGCAGATTCTGTGCTGAGCAGGGACCCAAAACAGGGCTCAATCCGACAACCCTGAGATCATGACCTGAGACAAAACCAAGAGTCCCATGCTTAAACTACTGAGCCACCACAGGGTGGTGGAAGATTTTATTTTCTCTCTTTTTTTATTTGTTACATTGAAAAATGTGGGGACATACTGAAATTTAGGTTATACCATTTGGCAAACAAATTCAAAATGAGAATTTTGAAAAAAAAAAAAAAACACAACATCGGAAGGAAAAGTTAGAAAATGTATTCATTCGAGATAATTTACTGATTCTTCTTTCTTTACCTGCTTACCTTATGATTATGTTGTGCTTTCTGAGTTAAGTCTACATTTTCCCAGAGCCCTCAGCGGCAAAAGAGAGAAGCTATTCCTGAAGGATATATCTTCTGCTTTTGGTTTAAGAATAAAAGCATCTGAACCTTGGCTGGTGAGGAAGTAATCAAAGGGATAAGCACTAATATGGGAATAGCTAAATAACAAGTCGGTAGACTGCAAAACTCCAGGCACAAACACTTATCTATAAAATGTTATTTACAAAAGCAGGTCTGAATTTGAACTCTTTCCTGGGTGATCCATACAATCAGAAGGACTAGGCTGCTCACTAATACCTTTCTTGTCCCTACTGCTTTGCTTCTAGGCTATCCACATGCTCAGTAAGGTCACCATTTTTAGGAGAGTCAGGATAACTGAGAAGTCTGACCTGTTTAATACAACTCAAGTTTAAAAAAACAAAATTCACTTCTTTAGCTGCTTTATATGTACTTTCCATAGGTTGCAGATGTAATTTTCCAAACTTCCATAATAACATTTTATGGCAGTTTTTCAAGGAAAACAAAAACTAAAGAGTGATCGTAACGTGTTCTAATTGATTTCATTAGTCCCTCACTCTATAATCATCAGAAATTATAAATAGAAATATATAATGCAATAAGATCATAATATAGTATACAATATATTTGATATAATAAATAAGCAGAAATTATTTGCATAACCGTAGGTAATCTGAAGCTTATCTTCAAAATAGTTTGTCTTAGTGTCTTTTAGGTAACTTCAGTTTACCTTATTCTTATTAGATTTTCAGTTAAGCTTGACAAAGAGAAACAACTTTGAGGAAAAACAAAAATAACGAATCCTACTTCTTTATTTTTAATTTAATAAATATAGGTTATGATCTGTGCAATATTTTCACCAGAACAAATTAATTAAAAATTAATTAATTAATATTGAGAGAAAGATAATGGAATAATAAGTAACTATCATTGTGCAGGAGGTTGACATTTAAAGGATTTAAATGTAAAATAATGTTTTTGAAAGGATATTATTTTTTAGTATGTTAATTGAACTAACTACAAGGAACAGCTCAAGGAAGATTCAAACTAAATTTTCCAATGTTTTATAAAATATTCGTGAATGTTATTAACTCTCATTACTTGTAATGGCATAGTCACACTTGTAATGGACATAAATCAGCAGCTATTCAACCTTGCTCTTTCTTAACAGCGTAATGATGGGATTTAGATAATCCACCCCTCTCCAATAACATTGATATGACTAAGGAAAAGATAATTCTCATGTCATCCAGTTCCATAGTAATTTCTTTCCCGCATACCCCAAAACCTAGGCTAATGCTAATCAAAGTATGGCATTTCCGTAAGGGAAATACTTCTCTAGAGTGCCTTACATTTATGTAAAGATCAATGTCATTATTTATTCCAGTGTAAGCCAGGTATTCCTTGTGTTCAAATGTATCTTATCTGCATTCTATTTTAACGATTTTTGGTATCATATTACCATATCTATTTTATAGTTAATGAAACTGAGGTACTCAATGACCATATAATGACACTTAAAATCCTGGAACTGTCTGTCCAAAACAAAGTCTGTCCAAAGTTTAAAACACAAGATCTGCCCCTGGTTAGAGGCTTTCACCTGTTCTGAGGAATATTCGTTAATTACAGCTGTGTTTATTTTCTTCTTGTTATTTCCTTTTTTTTTTTTTTTTGTACTGGGGCACCCACTGAAGACACTGTAATTATTCTCTGGACCAGAAATATAGATAATAATATGGAACCCCCAGAACTTCTTATTCCCTTGATAATTATAAAACTTCTTTCACTCGGTTTCTTTTTTTTTTTAAAGATTTTATTTATTTATTTGACAGAGAGAGAGAGATCACAAGTAGGCAGAGAGGCAGGCAGAGAGAGAGGGGGAAGCAGGCTCCCTGCTGAGCAAAGAGCCGAATTAGGGGCTCGATCCCAGGACCCTGAAATCATAACCTGAGCCAAAGGCAGAGGCTTTAACCCACTGAGCCACCCAGGCACCCCTTCATTTGGTTTCTTGTGTGGAAGAGAACATCTATGACCTTAATGGACTGACTTAATTGAAACATTGACAAGTTACTCTTTTCCCTTGAGAAAACATTTTATTAATTTTCTTAAATGTATGTGGACCTGTGCCCGGGAGGTTCATTTCTCCAGCATTTTTTTTTTTTTTCTTTTTGACATTATAACACTGTTGAGTGGTAACAGTGAGTATTCTAGAAACTTTTTGAATGTTTCACAGAAGACATACGAATGTGCCACCTTTCCTACTATGAATGGAAATAAACTGGGGGAAGATACACCAGTAGTTTTTTTTTTGCTTTCTTTTGTTTTGTTTTGCCTTTCAACTCCACTCTATTACAACCATTCAAAATACAGAATACAAAACAAACAAACAAACAAAAAAAAACAAAATATGGAATACAAGTGTTAAAAAGCATTCATGTGCTGATATCATGATGTGGGAGTAGTGATTTCCATAAATTTCGGGCCTGAGGTCATTCCTAAGAAATGTATATGTACAATTGTATGGCATTGTTGGGAAAAGTTAGCTTTCCTCTTTCTGATATCTGTCAGGATTTCTTCATTTCAACCACATCAACTCATACTCCCTACTCTAACAATTGCTATTACGAAAATATATCAGTAGTTTACTGGACTGTCACCTCTTTTTCCTTAAAGAGCAATTAGTAGAACCTTGTATTCTTATATTCAGGAAGTTCTTTAGTTTTAATAAATGAAGAAGAATTATGTTCTAACACCTATTTCATGGTAACTTACATCAATATCCATAAACAACATCTCCATTTAGATTTCGGGGCTCTCTTTAGCTATCATGAGACAGAATAACATATTGGAAAGGGCATTGGACTAAAACTAAAGAAAACCAATATCTGATTAGGATTCTGATACAAATTCTCTGGACCTCATCTGCAAAATAAGTCCTTTCTAATTCTGAGATGGCATATATCGATATAGTCTCTTTGTATTGAACATGGAAAAAATAAGTTTGAATTTCAAGGAGATGTTCCCTGACCTAAACTATTATGAGGCATCAAATGTTTTTCCAAAGAAACTTGAGAATTCTTCACAAGAGTTTAAAAAGGGAAAACCATCTCCCTAGGTTAAGGTACGTGCGCACTTCCAAAAAAGCATGAGGGTGAAGCACTAGAGGAACTTCCAAGGTCCCTGACCAGAATATTCTCAATTTCACTTGCAACTGTTCACCTAACAAATGAAAATCATATTCTAGAGTACTGGGTCTGCGGGTGGATAAATGTGCTTAGTGTGGTAAGCTCCACTGACAGTGCGAGACTCTCCCTGCTCTTCCCTGATGCTTTCTAGGTGATGGTGTCTCTATTTGAATATTTACTAAAATCATGGAAGACATTTCTCTAACTTGGCTGCACGGGCCTTAACTTGGATAATCAATGACACATAATAGGAGCAGCTTTTGAGTACTTACGAGTTAGGCAATTTACTAGGTTATTTTCACATCAAATCCTTAGAACAACTATATGAAGTAATATAATACAATGATACTTTAGTCTTATCTGTAAAATGGGAAAAAAATTGTGAAGTTTTGTAAGGATCAGTGAGATCTTGCACATAATGCATCTTAATATTTGGTTTGTGCTGAGCCCTACACGAATTCAGGTTTCTGGGCCAACAGGATTCCCAATATCACACAGGGAAAGTTATAGTTCCTGTTCCCATAAGACAAAGCAAAAAAAAAAAAAAAAAAAAAGGCATAATATACAGCAGGGGTTCATTCAGTCTTCAGAAAGCTTAAAAGTAATCCTTTAAAGATTCCTTTAAAGGTCCTAACTGAGTTGATTCATGCAACATAACTATAATGTAACTGCAAAAAGCAGAACTATTTAAAGGAATTCAAAAAACAAAAACAAACAGCCACACACACACAAAAAAACACTTCGCCAGTATATAAAATTCACAATGTCTGGCATCCAATCAAGAATTATCAGGCATGTTATGAAGCAGGAAAATATGATTTATAATTATAATGAAAGCCAGTAAATGGACACAGACCCAGAAATGATAGCATTGATGGAATCACAGACACAGATACTTAAAAAAGAGCTATTATAAATGCATCCTGTAAGTTAAAGATAGTAGAAAAAAATAAACATAAAGAGTAGAAAATGTAAGTTATAAAATAGACTCAAGGGAACCTCTAAAGATATAACACATTGTATCTGAAATGAAAAGTGTGTTGGATGGGACCAATTGCATATTAGATACTTTAGAAGAAAAGATCAATGAACTCAAAGACATAGCAATATAAAGTATGCTAAAATAAAATGCAAGGAGACATAAGATTGAAAAAAATAGAGCCTTAATAATTTGGGGGACAATATCAAGCAGTCTAATAAGTGTATTCTTGGGATCCCAAAAGATGATAGGAGGTATAAAAATATTAGAAAAAATTATGACTTAAAACTTTCAATTTAATGAAAACCATTAATGCACAGATCCAAGATCAATGACCCTGAAGCAGAATAAGCAAAAGTAAAACCACTCCAAGGCATAAAGTAATCGAATTGCTGAAACAAAACAATAAAGTGAAAATTTTAAATGCCATCAGAGAAAACATAGGAATAAACATAGGAATGACAGCAGTTTTTTCACCGGAATCTAGGGAGGTGAAAAGAAAACAGAGTGGCATAAGAATATTTCATAATGCTGAATCAACTAAAGAAAAAAGCAGGTTCAGTGGTTCTAGGAGCTCCCACAGGGACAATATTAGCTCATGATCCTGCCATCCAGTGTGGAAAACCAGCTTTCACATAATTTATCACGTTTAGAAATATAATTTATTAGGGCACCTAGGTGGCTCAGTTGGTTAAGTGTCCAAGTCTTGATCTCAGCTCAGGTCTTGATCTCAGGGTCGTGAGTTCCAGGCCTGTGTTGGGCTCCACACTTGGCATGGAGCCTATTTAAAAACAAAATTTTTTTTAATAGTTTACTTATTTTGTTTTTCAGAATCTAAGTCCATTGGCTACAATAAAATTCGGGAAGGCAAGGATCTCTGCATATTTTGTGCAGTGATATATTCCAGTCACCTAGAACAGTACTGGGTGAAGAATAGTATAAACATTGATTAAGAGTAAACTTTCCTTTCTGAATCATAATAGTAAAAGAATAAAGTTTAACTTCTCAGTTGAGAAGATTTTATAATGATGGCGATATAATTCCAGTTTAGATAGTTGAGATGTACTTTGTCCTGATGGAAATGATTTAAAAATAATAGGAAGAAGATAATGCTTGAGACAGATTTTAGAAATTAGGTATTAGCTATAGAGTGGGACTGTGGAAAGAAATATTCGATTATTTTAGCTGCTGCTTTATGTTCTTTTTCTCAAAGACAAGGTGAGTTAATTGTCTCAACATTAAGATGATAGTAGTCTTTGAAATAAATTTCTCTAAGGATCAGTAGTTCTCTGTTAAGGTTATTTGCATATGAATGAACAGTTAATTTATCTGTTAAACTAAATAATAATCTGAGAAAACAACAGCAAGTCTAGCATATTTTTTGTTTGGTATCCTACTTTTCAGTTTAAAATAAATAAGAATCATAAAACCAGTCTTGCTATTTTGCACTTGCTGACATTCATTTCTCCTTGTTTAGTGATGAATAGAATTTTATGTGTTACAGAGGACCTCTAAACTTTCTGGGATCTCTAAACTGAACACCCTCATTTTCATAGAAAAAGGAAGCCAGAGAGGCTTTGTGAGTTACTTACTACTATAGAGCTAATTATATACGAAATGTATTTTAATTATACATTATATTGTTATATATCACAACCTACATGTTTTCAAATATAGTGTCACACATTCTGTTGCGGGGTTTTAGCAGCCAATATCACTTAATTTTAGAATGCGGTATGAAGTTTCTGTTCTAGCAGCCAATATTTTTGGGGTTTTCCTATTGCAAACAAACAAACAAACAAAACCTCTGCTGTGTTTTAGATATCTAGGCCAACCATATAAGTACTTTTTTCACTTTCCTTCCCAGAAAATATATGCAGATTATTTTATTGAGGCTGGATTTACATACCTACCTATTTAATGTTGATACACAAAAAGCTCTTAGAGGAAAAGGAAAACAATTGACAAAGATTTCTTCTGGGCTACAATATTATTCGATTTATTATTTATATCTGTCAAAGGGCTGATGTTTCTTAGACATGAGTGACATCAGCACAAACAAATAGAAGGCAAGATAGGAATCATGAATTTTTTGCAATATTCATTGGCTTATGTTTTTATTTTGCTTAGGCCTTAATTTTTTTTTTTTTAGTCAGAAGTGTGCTATCATTCCTGGTTTAACAGTTAGTGACTCTTTAGTAAAGAAAGGTACGGCTAAATTTTTTTCCAATAAAAATTATTCAGCAATCTTGCTCCCTGAGTATTTTTTTAAATTTCGTTTCTCTTGGTTTTATTGAATTACTTGAAATCAGATATTTAAAATGTATTACGTTTTAATCCTTTGGCAAAAAAATAGCTTTGCAACTTCAAAATAAGAAAAATAATCTTACATCTTTAATTGTAACTTTATTTTCTCCTCGGGCATTATGGAGTCAGAATTCTTTTTCAATATATATATATATATATACATATGTATGTATATATATATATGTATATACATATATATATATATATAATATATAACCACAGATGTATTAAGTATTCAAATATCCTTAAATCCATTGGATGCAATGGACCTCTTCTTGCTTCTTTTTCTTCCCGACTTGAAATTGGAAATTTTACTTTATTTTTAGCATCTCTTTCAGCATGCTGATACAAATGGTGTTTTTTTTTTACCCACGTTTTGTATAGTCTGCGTTTCACATCTGCTATCACAAACTGATCAAGGGTGAATTGTCTTTAAATTACGTTCTGCTATTAGCATGAATGCTACAAATTTACTAAAAGCAAATACGTATATTAAATTTCAGATGGTTTGTAAGACCTCGAAAAACGATATCTATGGCAGACAGAGTCATTTCTGCCTCAACTCATTACCATTCGGGCTAATAGCACTTGGTATTTCTTAGCATAGCTCATTTAAGAACCTTGGTACCTCTCTGTGATCAGTGTTGGGGGACTGCTGCTGCCTCTTATGGAAACAAAGTCAATTACAGAATTTCATTGTATAGCCTATGATTTAGAGTAGAATTATAATTTGTTGGCTGTAATACTTAATCCTCAGGAGGCCTTAAAAATACTTCCGGAAAGAATACAATTACTAGGAAGTTCATTATTTGATGCTTGTTTTGGGAAAATAAACACTGATCAAAAGGCTCAAATAATAAAGCAGTCAGTTGGAAGAAAGTTTGCCACATCCTTTTGGGAAAGCATGCTGTAAGCCTTTAGAAGAAAGAGCCTGGCCATTCAAATTCTTCATATTCTCTTCCCACACTTAGTACTGCATGCTTTATTTGACAGGGCTTAATTCCCATTTTACTCTGCAGTGTTTTCTCGTGGACTGGTTTTTGTGTTTTGATTTTTTGCCCAAGGGCTTGGAGACAAAGCTTAAGTGCCTAGTAGCACTTTGGGGGCAGGTGGGATGAAAACATTATATTCCTGCTAAGATGTGTGCCCAGTATCTCCACACTATTTGTCTTTCTGGGTCAAACAGTAATTTCCTGTTTTCCTAACTAATATATAAATTGATGCTATTCATTTTCAGGCTCCTGGAAAGTTTTAGTTAAAAAGGAATCTACTCAGTTCTAAGCTTTGCATGTCAGAAGTTAGAGGATAAAGTTGAAATTTAAAAAGCATCATGAATAACTGAACTAATCCTCAACAAGTTAAGAAAAATAAACAAACCGATAAATCCCTAATTTCATTTTCAAGTAATGAGCATAAAGGACCATTTACAAATGGTCCTTCAAACCAGAGCCCCAAACTGAAATCAGCTTCTGGACCAGAATGTGAGTTTGTCCAAGCCCAGTTTTAGCACATTCTCTTTGCCAGCTCTTCAAACCCCATTTCCTGGGCCCACTGTTCATAAGCTAATCTCTGGTTGCCCAGAACTTTCCATGTGGTATTCACTTCATTCTTGTTCTCTTTGGCATGGTGCCATGATCTAATGTTTCCAGACTTTATCACAATAGAATCTAGCAGGCCTATGTTTCATTCTCTCAAGATCTTTTCACAAGGAATTAGCTAGCTGTCCTGGGAAATTCATTTACACTGATACATAAAAGGAGGACAGTTTTATTATGTACTGTGGTTCGTAGGTAAGGTATTTGCATTTTAAAGGCATTATAGGAGTCCCAATACCTAAAACTAATGGCTTTCAAATATTTTTAAAAATTATTATTACCTAGTAAAAAAAAACCCGTTTTCAAATGGAGTTTATATAAAACAGATACAAGTGAAAATGCTCTGGTTGCAGTGGGGGAATAAGATCAGGGGCACTCCGCCTTTCCCTCCTACTTGCTGTCTGAGTGACCCCGGAGCATCTCCGAGGAATTTCTACAGTTCCCGACAGCCTACAATCCATTCCATTAATGCAGTGGG
Organism: Potos flavus; assembly: GCA_028534135.1. Lineage (NCBI taxonomy): Eukaryota > Metazoa > Chordata > Mammalia > Carnivora > Procyonidae > Potos > Potos flavus. The sequence goes on from CM052883.1 coordinate 149,167,580, forward strand.
GTAGTAATGGTGAGAATGTTAGGCACGTGGCTAGCACTTTTAGACCAATACTTTTCAATGAGGAGGGGTGAGGTTGTCCCCCACAGGGATATTTGGCAATACCTGAAGATATTTTCGGTTGTCATAATGTGGGGAAGGAAGAAGGGGGTGCTCCTGGCCTCTAGTGGGCAATATGCAGGAATGTTGCTAAATATCCTACCTCCAATATACAGGACAGCCACCCACAGCAGAGAGCGTTTTGGTCTAAAATGTCAAATAGTGCTGAGGTTGAGAAAGCCTGCTTTCAAGAGAGTAGGGCACCAGGAGCTGCTGGGGGAGGATGGATTGATCTTGCTGGGGAGGAAAGAAGACTCCAGTCCTGGAGTCAGAGCCTTAACTGCAAAGCAGCCTGGGCTTGCCTGGCGCTGGGAAAGGGAGAGAAGGCAGAAGCTTTGGAGGATTTAAAATTTTGTTATACTTGTACATTAACTAGCAGCTAGATCCAAACAAATATGCTTAGCACTTAACAAAATAATTAAATAGAAAGTTACCATGTGAATTGGAACCACCAGTGAATCACCTCATGAATTCCAAAAGTGAAGGTCTCCTCGCCTGTGCCCGGAGATGACGCTGGTCCAGCACAGTCTCCAGGGAGTGGAGTGGAGGCCGGTGCCTAAACCCGGCTTCCTCAGAGTCTAACCCCCGGTCACCCTTCTTCAAGTGTTAGCAATATCCGCTGTACCCACTTGTCAGCCTGTAGGGTCATGGAGAGGTTCTTCCTCTTAGAGGGAAATCCCATCTTACTGTAAATGTACTATGGAGGAGATAGGTTCTTCCCCATGTTCCAGATTCTCACACCAAGAAAATGCTCTCTATTCAAAACGTCTCACGCTGGGGTCCATTCTGACCTCAGACTCAGTCACTACCTGGCTCTGTTACTCAAAAGGAGGTGGTCTTGAAATTTAAAAAGATAATTGAAATATTTCATTGCAATTATTAAGGGTTAAGGGCTTTTGCTCAGTTCCAAATTCCTAAATAGGCTTCATTTAAAGGCCCCAGAGGCACCAAGTGACAGTTTTAACCCGGGTCATCAATTCGAAAACACTGGAGAGTCTAAGAGAAAACATACAATAAGTCCCCCACCCCACCCCCGCAGTCATTATGTAGAAAAGAGAGAGAGAAAATCCCCTCCTCACCCCGCGGGCCCCTTTTGTGTTGTTCCTGCCAACGCAGCAGCCCTCCTGCTATATAGACGCGCGCCAGGGCGGCCCATCACTGACCTCCATCCACCAGCCATGGGGAAGGTGAGCCCAGCGCAGCCGCAGGCCGGGAGGGGCCCCCGCACGCTGGGGCTGGGGGCCAG
>CM052883.1:149175155-149191594 GCA_028534135.1 Potos flavus
CTTTCGACCTCTCCCCCCAACTTATGCCCTTGCATGGTGCATGCTTTCTCTTTCTCTCTAAAATAAATAAATAAATCTTTTTAAAAAATTGTGTAAAATGGATCCTACAGTCAAAGATAAATCTTTAAAATAAGATTCGATGCATTAAAATTATGTGCGTGTGCACACAAATGTGTACAGAAATTGATCTGAAATTATGCACGTATATATGTGTGCACAGAGGAAATATGACCAAAAAATATCCATATGATACTAAAGTAGTTGCCTTTCTGTAGATGAGATCGTGTGTTTCTTATTTTCTTAGTTTCCTTGTCTATATTTTCTGATTCTTCTTTTAAATTGTTGTTTTTACAAAAAAAGGAACAAATAAACTGAAGAAGAGAAACAATAAAACCCCAAAAGAAAAAAAAATTAATATCTCCCTTAACTTTTCAAATACTGTTGACATTGTTAAGATTTTATAAAAAGCATGAAAAATCACTGGTTAAAAATATTCATCTTTGACTTTACCCTGGCCAGATCAGTGCCTTAACCATTTTTGAAAAGGATCATATGCTAGTACTTAGAAGAATAACCAGATTTTATAGGAGTTGTAGTGATGAGGAAGACAGCAAACCGCTAAAGAGATAAAAGTGGGAAAGTGAGGAAGAAGAGTTGGACGTTCAGGAAGTCACTTGCATCGGATGCTGGAATGTCAAGAGGAAAGAGAGCTGAATCCAGGCTGTACCATCCATTTTTAGGAAGGTTATACAGGGTATTGTGCATAGGTTCAGATTACAAATGTTTAACAAGAGAGCCCCAGGTCTCATTTATACAACTACTGAAAAAAATCAGATAAGATGGAGTCCCGTTTGATAGTTCCTGAAATATAATTTAGTCAGGGAGGAAGAATAATTCAACAAGAGGGACCCAGATGCTCCCTGCCTTATCAGTGGTCCTGACACATCCATAAGCTTTTGCTACGTATGAAGAATAAGTCTTGCTCCAAGTATGGGACGATAGTAAAATCCTGCATTTCAGTTATGGAGGAATTCAGAGACAGAGATTGTTCCTTCGAGATGCACGCACGGCTATTTTGCAGAAATATTTGAGAACGTTTGTCAAGTAGCTGGTTTGGAGTAGCTATTTATGGAATTTGAAAAATAATACCTAGAGAATTTAGGAAATCCACGAACTATTCATTAACATAGCCAGCCGAAAACCTGAATATTGCATGCTATTCTTTTTGAACAAATTTAATAGGTCAAAGGCAAAGAAAAAGACATATCAAAAAGAGACACTTTAAAAATTTTCAAATCTTGTGCTGGTTTTCAAAACTCAATTCAAGCACTTTTTTTGACAAGATGAGGGGAATGGAAAGTTTCCGTTTGTTCTGACATGCAATTATTTTTACCCTGCTGCATTTGTAGCCATAAAAAAAGATGCTGTCAGGCTGATTGACTGAAGGAATTCTCCACAGTGGAGGAAACTAGAATTTCGACAAAAGATTCTGAATAATGAAGCGATAAACTGTTTACAGCCATCCAGAGGTGAAGAAGCTACTTTAGTAAAAGTTACATGTACTGATTAGTTTCATGAACAACCTTTCCTCTAGCCAGTAGGGCAGCTCAGTGTCATACTTAGTAATTAAAAGGAAAGCAAAAAACTGAAATCTTTGATTCACAATAAATATACATTGATAATCGCTCGACCTTACAAGTAGTGTGCATTTCACAAAAGAGGACTGTTTGTGATACACAGCTACTAGTTATGTTCACTCACATGTTTATGCCAGTTGTTAGCCAAATCGAAACAAGAGTATCAAATTAGAGAGGGAAAAAAGAGGATGCAGAAAAAGGACAGGTGTCTGCAGGATTCAGAGTTTGTTTACTATTTTGTAGTTGACATATCTACTGTGTGAGAATGAGGGCACTGGAACATTTTGGAAACTACTTCCCCAGAAACCCTCGGGCTCCAGGCACACCACCCTGGACACACACATTAGTGGGGGACAGGATATCCCACATTCCTCAGTTTACATGGAAAGGTATGCCTTTCCCCTGTTCTTGTCTTTAATTGTGCCTATGTGCCTTGTATTTTTTAAAACCTGGTATTCCTAATTACTAACAGCTTCACTCCGGTAAGAACACCTCCATGTTAGTCTGGTGCACATTAGTGCAAGTAGTTGTGTGGCACAGAGATGCGAGGATGGCCCTACGTGAGGATGGCAGTCCGAGGACTGGCTTTGGCTTCTTGTTCCTCCTGGCACAGACGTGCGGCTTTCAGCATACTGTCAGATGTATAAAGGTCTTGATTTTTTTTTTGTCTGTTAAATAGGGAGAGTGAAATATTGTATGTATTTGCCTTGCACAGTGCCAAGTACAGACTGGGTGTTTAATAACTGTGCTTGTCTTTTCCTTTCTTCACCAAAACTGATGGCTCTGTTTACCTGGTAATTCATGGCTGAAGACTTGGCTCTGTTGAAGACATTAGGAAAATCATAGATTTCAGTCAAATGGGGATATGAAAAACAAACAAACAAACAAAAAAAAAAAACTCTACCTAGCATAGTATCTGGCATGTAATAAGTGATAGTTTGATTTTCTTTCTTTTCTTAATTTAAGGGGACTGTATTTGAGACTAATATTTGACTATAGTGGATTTACAAAGTATACCAATCTAGTCTTTCCACTATTGGATTGGTTTTATCCAATAAATCACCATTACTAAATAATGAAATAATAGAACAAGTACTTAGAACAGAAAGTCTTTGTTCTCTAAATTCCAATGTCTCTATTACATATTGATATGATTTCACTCAATGTCTTCCTGTGTTAATTCCTTAAGTAAATTAGGTCAGTCTATAAAGTATTCATAGGACAGTCAGGACAATCATCCATTTATAGTTTCCCTTATTCTAATCCTGTTCTTCCTTTGTCAGAAAGGAAGCTGATCAGTGGAGAAAGCAGGGATAGGATGGTGAACTTCTGAACTGAAATCTGCTCTGATTTGAGAAATAAACTTCTGGGCTGTTTTGTCTTCTTTGCTTCAAGGTCTATTATGGTGGTTCCCCCTTTTCTGCAGGGACTGCATCCCAGTGGATGCCTGAAAGTGGATAGTACCAAACCCTATATATACTGTTTCTTCCTATATATGCACATCTATGATAAAGTTTAATTTATAAATTAGGCACAGAAGAGATTAAAACAATAACTAATAATAAAATAAAATGATTATAACAATACACTGTAATAAAAATGATAAGAATGTGGTCTTTCTCTCTTTCAAAATCTTATTGTACATCATCTTCTTGTGATGATGTAAGGTGATAAAATACCTACATGGTGATATGAAGCAAGGTGAATGACGTAGGTATGTGACGTAGCATTAGGCTACTGCTAACCTTCTGACATCCTGTCAGATCATCTGCTTCCAAACCTTGGTTGACCTCAGGTAACTGAGACCATGGGTAAGGGGAGACCTCTGTATGTGCAGTCGGTGCATTGTGATAGGGAACAAGTGCTCATGGGAAGAGGAAGTTTCTCTTTTAAGAACCAGAAAATAAACCGGATAAAAGAATGCTCATCTAGAATGGGCATCAGTGTTGACTGAATGCAGAGAAACTGAGGATTCATTCAGAGTTTTTTGGTATTCGAAAAGAAAACACTCAATGTCCTCAGGATTCTCAAATTCTGTCCCAATGTCCCTTCTCAGGAATCATCAGAATAAGGGAAAAGAAGTGACAAGATGAGGGTAGTGGAGAGGTGCAAGTGGCCAAGGGTCTGCCCCTTCTTTCATCTGACTCATTTATTTACCCTCATTTTATCACAGTGTTCCAAAAGGGGAAAGATGGTCACTTATGAGAACAAGGGTTTGCTCTCTTAGGATCAGTAACAATACTGATGATAATGATTATAATAAAAAAATAATAATTCAAACGATAGTATTGTTACTAACTTTAAGGACCATAATGCACATGTAATTAATTTATGTAACTCTAATTTCCATTTTCATCTCTCCTTTCCCTCATGGATGATGCATCCCAGTATTGCTTCTGCGAGATCCATGTTCAAAATTGAAATCAGGTTAAGTGGTGGTTCCTTTGAATATTTCTTGAAACTGAAATCTAATTATTTCTAGAATGGTATTTCTGAGTTACCATGTTTGGCCCAGGTAAGTTTCTATTCACATCATCAGTCACACGTTAAAAGAAGAAAACAACCTTGTCACAGGGATAATTTGTCTTCACATTCCCTGTCAATCACTCTCTCTCCGCTGAGTTTCCTGATAGTGTGGTGTAGATGCTTTACTGACCACTCTTGGCTGAATATCTACGATCTCTTCTTCCTTTCTTACAAAATTCAGACTGTGTTCAAGTGTTCAGCCTTCTCAAAGTGCTGCATCATTCTCAGGGAAGGCAATCCCATCCCCAGCTCCGAAGTGGTTACCAATTCTAAACCAATTGTGATAATCCTGCTTGCCTATTCAATTAAGGACCTCAGCTTTAAGCTGGACAGATCAAGGCATTCTCCTGATGACTGATATCAGATGAGAGTTGACATATGACCTAAACTGGCTCAACCATACTAAAGAAAAGCCTATTGTTTTATCACTGAAGTAAAAGCTTTCTCTTTGTCCTGCTGGGTTATTCAAATTGCTATTGTAGCCATCTTGAAATATCGTGGGTAGGTGGGCAGTATGTGAAAAGTCCGAAACTACCTCATTTTAATAAAGCCAATTCATGGAAGAAGGCAGAGCCAAGGAAATTACAGAGAAGCCAGAATCCCATTCTAACAATACTTGGAGATTGTCCTCTCTCTGAACTTCTTATTTTGTGAAATACTAAATATCTTTATATATAGTTAAAGCTAATTGAGATGGAGTTTCTATTTCAAGTAGCTCAAAGAATTGTAACTGAGGCAGGAGAGAGCTAATGTTACCTGGAGCTCCTGAGAAGGCCCTTCTGAATTTAGTCCAGTTACATTTTTGCCAAACTCCACACTAGGTGGCTTAGATTTGGGCACATGACCAGGTTTGTCCTATCAGGGTTGAAGAGCTTCAGATCTGCAAATTGAAAATTTGGGGGAACTGGACTTTCTTTTGATTCTTCAGTTGATCCGAATGAGAATGGACATAGCTCTAGTATCTACACTAAACCAGTGAGTATCCTTTCTCCTTATGCCATTTTATTTTTTTCCTTTTTTAAAAAATTTTATTTTTTTTACATTTTTAACAGTTATTAATAACTATTTTTGTTTATTTTTATTTTTTTATTATATTCAGTTAGCCATTGTATAGTACATCATTAGTTTTTGATGTAGTGTTCAATGATTCATAAGTTATGTACAACAACCAATGCACATCACAACACATGCTCTCCTTATGCCTTTTTAGACTGAATTTTCTATTCCTTGTAACTGAAAGCATCTTACATGAGAGATAAGCTTCTAGAAAATACTAGTTTGGCTATATTTCTACTTGAGTTTTCATTTTTTGTCCCTGTGATCTACATTCTATGACTGCAACTATTTTTCAAAAAGACTTGCAGGTTCAAAAAGCCCAGAAACCCATTCATTAAAGAAAGAGTAATAAATCTTCAACCGGGAAATTAAACCAATGTGAAGGCAACATAACCTCTCCTTTTTAAAGTTTATAGTCAGTGGAGAACCTGTCCTAGAGTTCCTTCCTTTATGCAATTCACTCATAGAGAATAGCAGATTGGTTAGCTGCCCACTTTGTTTTCCAAAAGGCCAGGAGATAAGCTGCAGAAAATAAGATCATCGAAACTGTTGTGATGTGTTTTCACTTGTCTCAGGCCAGCCACAAACAACCCATGTTCTACATTAGGAAAATAACAGAAGTTGATGCCTACAAAACTTTTATTTGGATTATAACATGGCTCATACTTTAAACAAATAGTTAAACACTAATATTAGGGAGTTTTCAATGTAGTCCTGATGCAAGGTTATTTACATTTCTATCACTCAGAAATATTTTTAGAATCATTCTTTTTTCAAAACTCTGCTATAGCATTTGACATATTCTTTTGACAATTGTCCATGACAGCAAATTCCCTAGTAAGTGTGGAACCAGCTTATTATCAGCACCAATGATTTAGCAGGGTGAATTAAGTGAGCAATTAAACTGGCAATGCAGTTTTTGATCAAATCAATGAAAGTGAGGTTATGAAAAAACCTGCGCATGCAAGCAAATGCAGAATATTTTTGCCTCTAATTAGAGTGGGACCATGAAAAATAACCTGCTACCATCTTCAGAAAAAATAGAAAAATGTTCAACTGGTCAAAAAAATTTTCCTAGAATACTAGTCTACCGTGAGAACACATTCCTTTAGTTATAAAACCTTTTTCCTCTTTCAGAATATTCACTGAGAATGCAAATATTTCTGGGTGGGAGAGATGGAGGATAACCTGCTAAATGGTTACTTAATCAAAAATATCTTGGGGACAAAGTGGGAACTGGAAGAGATAGTGTTAAATGCATGATTGTTGAAAGGGGCAGGAGGGATGTTGATCTGAAAAAACAATCTGTATCTCATCTGAAGTCTTGCCTGGCCTTACTTATGGGAGAGGGAAGGACTGCATACTGTGTGATACTTCCATATAACAAAGGCTCTGGCAGGTACTGGGGAAGAGATGCTGCCCCAGGTCACTCTGAATGATAGAATTTATTGCGTCTCACTTTCAGTAATTCAAAAGCTTTTTCTACTCTTTACCTTCTCACATTCTGAAAGACTTTATGGCTTCTTTTTTGTTGGTGAAGACTGTTGGACCTTGATGATGTAACACACCACAGGTAGCTTTAGACTTCATTCTCAGGTTTACTGCTCACTTTCCATGGCATAAAGGGAACAAAAGTGACTTTTTCTTTAATCGATAAAGAACTTTAAGTACATTTTTCATTTCCCCCATATTTTTATTTCAAAGATTTGTCATGTCTGTTTCTGAAAGGAATGGAGATGCCTTAGAGATTAAAATATACAAGGAAAGAGGCATTTACATCTAAAACAAACCAGATCCTATTTCAAGCACACAAAATGCACTTTAGCTGAGTAGATCTAAAGCACACTGGGGCAGTGAAGTAATTATCTCCAAGTGTTCCGGCATCTACTGCAAACAGGGAAACTGTAATGGGCTGCATAGCTTTTATTTTCTGACACTATAAAGTAGGTTCACTCATCTCTAGATGTAAGTTTTTGCTTAGACTGAAACAGCAGCTTAAATTTACCATGGGGACCCTTGTTTATAGATGGAAGGACTCTGCTGGAAAATGTATAGTAGGAAGAAGGTGGCTTGCTGGGAGTATGGGGATGCTTTCCTTCATCAAATAAAACCAACTGTGCCAAGAGTTACAGGACTCGTCAACTTGGAAAAGCAGAGAGTAGCTAGTACTACTCAATAATAACAAGACAAATAACTGAATTAAAAATGGGTGAAAAGATTTGAATAGATATTTCTCCAAACAAGATATAAAAAGATATTCTGCACTGTGAGCCATCATGGAAATGCAAACCAAAACCTCCATGTACTAAGGGTCCATCAGCTGATCAATGGATAGACAGAATGTGATATATTCACACGCTGGAATAGTATTCAATAATAAAAGTGAATGCATGCTATAACATGGACAAGCCTTGAAAGCATTATACTAAGCAAAGAAGCCCATCACAGGGGATTGTATATTATTGTATATTATATGACTCCATTAATAGAAAATTTCCTGAATCGACACATCTATAAAGACAAAAAGCAAATTGGTGGTTGCCTAGGGATAGGGTGAATGATTGGGTGGTATGTGAACCATATCTTAATAAAGCAGTGAAACAAAAACATAGAGGAAGGCCTCAGGGTGTCTGGCTAACAATGTCATAGACAAAACAATCTTAGAATTTTTAAGCCAAATTTTTTTCTCTTCTTACTACTAACTTTCCTAAGTTTCCTGCTCTACCATAAAATTTTATATTTGATACCTTATCAGGGAAGTTGATAAAAAGATAATTTTTCTGAAAAAAAAAAAAAGATAATTTTTCTGAACTAAAGGATGTGCAGAACGTCAAAGTGGTTTCCATAAAGTCCTATGCAATCAGTAACAGATGTGCAAACAGAGGCCTGCTTTTCTGATTTCAACCTAGAACTTGGTCTCTTAGCAACACCTCTTCAAATTGCTGGTTTCAAATACTCAAGCCTGGAAAATGAAATTGTATTAAACAGCAAGGAAATACAGTCATTGGGATATGACTTCTACTTTTTATTCATTATTTTAGCTTATTTAACAATTAAAATTAAATTATCTATTTATTTTATTTTATTAAAATAAAAGTGTATGGATTTTGACCCCAGACCTTTAGAAAATATAGTACAAACAAGTTAAAGCTAGCTCAAGCCAAAGTTAAATGGAATCATTTCTCACCTCAAATTGTGATTTTTAAAAAGAGTCTCTTTCTTGTTCTTTCTCGCAAGAGTGATTTCTAGGGAGAAGACACAACCTGTTGGTTGAGAGTCCATTTTTTCCCCTGACCTCTCACTCACTGATTTTTAAATTATATTGGGAGCTCAGTATATTACTGGGCAGAAGGAACATTGGTGGAAAATAAGAGCCCAGAAAGAACAGAGTGTTCTAAAACAGAGTAGGAGGGGCTGAAGGTTGAAGAGGTCTTTTTGGTGACCCATTTAAACTCTTATTTCAGTTGGCTCTGTCCTTTTTAATAGCTCGAATCAAAATTTTTTAACGTCATCTCTGTTCCGCAGATGAAATGGAAAGCTCTCTGGTTGAAAGGAGCATAAACACTCAAACAGTTGCCTACAAGTTTTCTCTGTTTGGTGTTCCATACCGTTAACTTCTTATTTTTCTTGTTCCTGTTAACATTTTCATTATCTTATCTTCCCATAAAGGCTCTCAGCTATGTTTTAGACTTTTGGTCTTTCTGGTATCTAGACAAATTTCCTCTACAGCACAGAGACTCACAAACATCCCAGTGGAAGTTTGCTGGTCTTTGTGTTCGTGTCACTGACTTTTATTCCCTTGCTTTCATACTGTCGGCACCTAAAAATCCCACCTTTCCCACACCCGCATCTTTGTCTTCCTTATTCCTCTTCACAAAACTGAATTACATTTCTAGGAATGAGGACTCGTGTTTGGGTTTTTATTAAAATCAACCTGAGAGAAGTGCAGAGGTTGCTATGTGGTGGTTGGCCTTGCGTGCTGTGACCGGAGACAGGTAACCAATAGAAGGGGCAGTCCCAAAGGTTTCAGGAGAAAAAGCTGAACTTCAAATTACATTTGTTTACATGTTGTTTCGATTGGCTGTGTCTTTGTTGTATGCTCACTTCACAATTTGGCTGGTCAACAATGTCATGTAAATATTTCTGGCCTCTGGCGATTGTAATTAAAGGAAGCTATATGCATCCTCTTCCCAATCCCAAATCTCTACCGTGTAGCAGAGAGGTAAGATGTGGCTAAACATAAGTATTTATTAGCAAGCAGGCAAAGAAAAGGAGGGGCCAATAACTGAGCTGGAGGAGACATTAAAGCGTGCTAGTGGCACGTCACTGAGCGGCTCACAGCTGCCATCTTTGGATAAAATAAGCATCCTGTGGTAAAATATTTGATTATATACCTCCATTCTTGATTTTCCTTTTTAAAAAACTTGATTCTTGTCTTTCTTGTTGTTTTCACAGTGCCTGTGTTTTTTAGGTATTTATAGTTTCACTTCAATTTTGGAAGTAGAGTATAAATAAATGTAAAAACAGGTATTGTGTGAGGTGCCATATAATGACAAATTGCTCCTTTAAAAGAACTGCTATGCCCATTTAAACCTCACCTAGATGCTCTAACCAATGCTTTGAGCTATTTCACTTGTTCTTAATACTACTTTAAATACCCTTCACCGTTTACACTGCCAAATTGTGTCATTTCCTCCTTTAAAACCTGGTTTCCAGTTCATATCCCTTATCCTTTCAGTTACTCAAAAAACAAAACAAAACAGGGAGTTATGTCTGACTTCCTCTTCTTCAATCTTCAGTACATAACCCACCTGCTAGCTTTTTCTTCAGTGCATATCCATAATCCTATCCCTTCCCTTTAGGTCTACTACTTGCACACTGGACTGAGCCCACCTTCATCCGTTGCCTGGATTACTACCGTAGTCTCATAGAAGTCCCTCGGCTTCTACTCCTTTTCTTCCACAGTCTAGTTTCAACACAGCAGTCAGTGGGATCCCCCCTTTTTTTTTTTAAGTTGTCTCTGCGACTTGGGGCCTGAACCCACAACCCTGAGACCAAGACCTGAGTTGAGATCAGGAGTCAGACGCTTAACCGACTGAGTCACCCAGGCATCCCCAGTGTGATCCTTTTATAACAAGTCATATTATGTTATTTTTCTGCTAAAACTCTGGAAAAGCATTTCCATCAATTAAAGTAAAAGCCAAAGTCCTTATTTTAACCTAAAAGTCCCTCCGTGTCCTTCTTTCCCATTCTCTGTCACTAACTTCGTTGTCTACTTATTCTCCCGTTTGTTATTTTACTCTGCAACAGTTAGATTGAGAAAGCCAGCAGGCTCTTACATTAGAGGTTTGTACCCTCTTGTACAGTTGTACCCTCTGCCTATTATGTTCTTCTCCAGATATCTTCCTGACTAGTGATTTCGTAACCTTCAGGTTTATTCAAAGGGCATTTTCTGATCATCCCATTCTATACTACAAACCTCCCAAACCACCCCCTCTCCAGCATGACTTGTCACCATTAATCTACTTTTCCTTTTTTTAACCTATAGAAACTGCCTCCCTCAAACATATTCTAAATTATTTATTATTGTAGTCTGTCTTCATTCACTGGATTTAAGCTGCATAAGGACATAAGCCTTTATTTTATTCATTGTTGATTCCCTTGTCCACTGAACTGCGCCTGGCCCATGATAATTTAATCAGTGAATGTATTTATTTATGTTACGATACTGAGTCACTGAAATGGAGATTGGAATTGTGATGATTCATTAGAATCAGTTTTGTGAGAATGTGCTTGTCATGGAACCACAGGGACAGCAGAATGTTGGGCGGTTGACATATTTACCATCCCCAGTGTACCAGCTTAAATGGAATGTCTAATAGAGTTTCGCTTATGAACCAATGGGTTTTTAAATAAAAATATCTAATTCACGACAACTGTCATTCACTTCACCAAATCCTGATGCAATACAAGAGCAATGGATGAGTCATCTCCATGATTCACTGATGTTGTTTCCTTATCTGCTAATCTGTCCCTTTCACTTTTTGCTCTCTTTCTACTCCATGAATCATTTCTCTTTTTGCAGTTTTTCCCATTTCTCCCTCTTCTTTTTCCTCTAATCCGAACTTCAATAAAAATAATAAACATATTGCAGATAAAATAAGGATGTAAGTAAAACAAATCAAAACAAAACCAAGAAACCCCTGATGCCATGTTTTAGATTTTATATGAAATACTTTTTTACAATACTCTTTTTTGTATATATCCCTAAGGTAGGGATTTTTGATATTTCAACTAGTACGTAGTTGGTTTTATGTATGCGTGCATATGTACATGTGCATATGTATGTATATGTGTTGGTAGGTGCCATTTCATTTTAATACATATATATTTTTTAATTTCCAATATCATCTGTTATGGAAACTGGGAGTATGGCAAAGTATAAATAAGAAATTAAGGTCACAAAATCCCACCACTCAGAAGCCACTGCTGCTTACATTTTGTTAGAGTTCATCAATGTTTACATAACCGTGTCTTACAAAATAGGTTAGTTATTTCCTTCTTAATTTCTTTAAAAAACTGTGAATTGTGCAAGACTGATGAATCAAAAACCGTACCCCTGACACAAATAATACATTATATGTTAATTAAAAAAATAAAATAAAATATAAAAAAATAAAAAACAAAATTATAGTTTTGACCAGATCTCTGTCTATCTTTGGGGATTTGATATTTTTGGTATTTATTATATATCTGTTATACAAAATGTATAACTAGCATCAAAGAGTATAGAAAAGAGCAAAGGAAACAGTTTGAAAGTAAGAGTAATAATTAAGAATAATTATTTTAAATCATTAGAACTTTTTTCTTTTCTTTTTTTTTAATTAAAAAAATTTTTTTATTAACATATAATGTATTATTCGCTTCAGGGGTACAGGTCTGTGAATCATCAGTCTTACACAATTCACAGCACTCTCCATAGCCCATACCCTCCACAATGTCCATAACCCAACCACCCCATCCCTCCCACCCCCCCTCCCCTCCAGCAACCCTCAGTTTGTTTCCTGAGATTAAGAGTCTCTTATGGTTTGTCACCCTCCCCAGTCCCTTTTTTCAAACAAGTCTCTATACTGAAAATAGGATAGATAAAAATAAGTTTTCTTACTTGAAATTATTTTCCCATTCTATTTTTGTTAAAAAGTATGGAATAAAATGTACTTGAATTTATCAAAACAAAACTGAAATGAATATATGAAATTATTTTCACTGCAAGATATTTTAGTTCCTAAAGTATCTAAGTTTTTTAAAAAAAATGACCTATAACCTGTCATAATTCATTTAGTAACACATTAAATATTGAACTCCTACTATAAAACACTAAGGCAATTACCATCCTTACCATTTCTTCCATACCCCACTTTCTGTAATTGCATGATTTTTATATTTTCAAAAATATTAATATGTATATTCCATTCTATTCTTTAGCCCAAATACCCTACAGTTCCATAGTCTTATTTCTCTATGTAGGTAGATTCAGTATTTACACCTGTCCTTTATTGTAGTTTCTCCATAACTGACATGGTAGGCAGAATAATGGCCCCCAAAGATATTCACCATATAACCCTCAGAATCTGTGAATATGTTACCTTACATTGCAAAAGAGATTTCCTAAATGTGATTAAGTTAAGGATCCTGAGATGGGGAGATGATCCTGGATTATCTGGGTGGGTCCAACATCATCACATTATAATGCTTAATCACAAAGATCCTTAGAGTGATGGAGGCGGGGGGGGGGGGGTGAGAGTCAGAGATTTGAAGAGAGGAAGTGGCCATGAGCCAAGGAGAGGTCGTCTCTGGAAAAGGCAAGGAAATTTATTTTGATTTTTTTCTAGAATCTCTGGAAGTTTCACCCACACCTTGATTTCAGCCCAGGGTGACTCATTTTGGACTTTTGACCTACAGCACTGGAAGATAATAAGTTTGCACTGTTTTAAGTCACCAAGTTGGTGTTGTTATAGCATCAATAGGAAATAAATAAACCTGAGTTCTTTGTCCTGATTTGTATCTTGAACATTTGAATTGGTCCAAAGGCTTTCATGAGTGTTCAAGATGCTGTATTCCCTGAGTTCTTAAATGTTTGAGGATGTACATCTCTTGTGTTTATGTCAAAAACATATAAGTGTATCTTATTACTCAGATCTTTATAAACATCGCTCCATTCTCTTCTCATAATATGATTATTCTTGGAGAAGCTTTTTTCTCCTTTGTGCATGACTAAGTTTTCCTGCCTTGATATTTTAAGATTCTTGAATTGTAGTAAACTTTACAAGTCTGTCTCTTGGTGTTGATTACTTTATGTCTATATTTTCACTGAGGATTGGAAAGTTTTTGGATCTATAGAGTGCGTATTTATTTTGAGGAAGAGTTTCTTCCATATATCTTTGGTTTGTAATTCTACACACATCCACCTTAGGAAAAAACAGTTCAGTTAATGCTGAACCTTCTTTATCTTCTAAATACATGATCTTTGTAATCTATATTTTGCACATGTTCTTTACCTTATTGAGTTGTGAATTTTTTTTTGTCCTGAATACTGTCACTCCAACTACAATTTCACTTGAATGTAATTCTTCCTGTGGCTTCTACTATGGCTTTGCCTCTGGAATGTTTTTGCTTTACATCCTCCGCTCCTCACTGTGGTCATCAAGTTGGCTTTCCATTTTTTTTTTTTTTTCTGTCTCCTAATCTTTCCTTTAAACCTCACCGTGCCATTGTGGAGACTTTTCTAGATGACACTTCACTCAGGACTATGGAGCATTATTTATCAAATGTCTTCCTCTTGGGGCACCTGTGTAACTCAGTTGGTTAAGCCTCTGACTTTTGGTTTCAGCTCGGGTTATGATCTCAGGGTCATGAGATCCAGCTGCACATCAGGCCCTGTGCTGAGCATGGGGGCTGCTTATGATTCTCTCTCTCCTTCTCCCTCTTCCCCTCCCCTGCCCTCCCACATGTTCTCTCTAAAAAAAAAAAAATTCTTTCTCTTTTCTTTTAAATTTTTATTGTGTTATGTTAGTCACCATACAATACATCATTAGTTTTTGATGTATTGCTCCTTTCAGCGAATTCCTGTGATTCACTGTCTTCACTCCCCCTTTGCTCAAGTTTCTTCGAGATGTTTTCATAGATCCCACCTATTTCTTTATGACGATTGATTTTCTTTGAATTGAAAGATCTATTTGTGAGATGTGAGCTGGGGCAGTTGGCAGCTTTTGTTTGAGTTTTGGCTTTTTAAAAAAAACTCTTTTTTATGGGAGGAATGTGATTCTTTTCAGTTTCCAACATTCAGGAGTTTATTATGGGTCACAGAAGAAACTTTGAGGTCACAGGTCCTCAGAGTTTCCATTAGTTAATCATTCCTTTCCCCTTTCTCCACCAGGTTCATCCTGCTAACATCTCCCTCAACCAGATATCTAGGTAGGATGCATTAAAAATTGCATGCCAGAATAGTTTTGCCTTCAAATTCACATCTCTCAAAGAATATAGTTCACTTCTCTGGTCTGATCACACCCATAGATGTTTTTACTACACTATGTAAAATTCTCTCTCTCTCTTTTTTTTAACTTCTAATATTATTTATCTCAACAGAATGCAAACACCTTGAATTTTGCCTGTCTTGTCTATTGATGATTCTACTAGAATCATCTAGAACAATGTCTGCACATTATAAATGCTGCAAATTTATTGAATAATTAGTTTCATTATTTGACAAATTTTCTCTTTTCAATACTTAACTAATCAAAAACAAAAAATAGCTTTAGCTGTTTAAAATACAAAGTATTTTAAGGTCAGTGTATTTTATTTTGTATACTAAGCAAGTATAATATGCAAATAGTTGTACATGTGTACAATACAAGTGTGCTTTATATAACCTCTGGCATGTGGGAGAGGATTTTAAATATCTACCCATGGGTAACGAATTATTTCTCACTAACTTCATCTCTGAATTAGGTGTAAAAATATGCCCATATGGGTAAGTCTGAATATTCTATCAGACATTGTATACTTTGGTAATGTGAAAATCCTTAATGAAATTAAAGTAGGTCACTGGAGATGAACTTGTTATTAAACTCCAATACTGATCCACAGACACTAATTGGGATATATTGGGTTTTCTGAAGTTATTAAGCATCTGAGATAGATTCATCCAGCAAATATTTATTCAACATCTACTATATGCTAAGCACTAAGTAGATATGCTAACATCTACTATATGCTAAGCAGTATATGCTGGGCATTTTGGAAGTATCCACCAACAACTGGATAAAATCTCTGCCTTTACAAAAGCAGGGCTAGGGCTAGGGTGAGCCTGCACTTGCAGGCCTCTGTGAGTATCTCCTTAAATTTCATAACTTAAGTGTTTTGCTTACCTCACCCTAGGCTGGCCCCACACTATGAAACTTATATTTATAGGGGAAACAGGCGACACACAAGATTAGTAAGAAAAATGTATGGTATTTTCCCACTCTTCTTTCTTTTTTAAAAATTTTAATTCTACTTAGTTAACTTTCAGTGTTATATCCGTGTCAGGTGCACAATATAGTGATTCAACAAACATATGGTATTTTGGATTATGATAAATGCTGTGGGGTAAAAGTAGGAAAATGGGATAGCAAGATTTTGGAGGAGGACAGAGGGAAGTTTGAAATTTCAGTTAAGAGATGCTCTACTTGAGAATGTGGCAGTTGACCAAGTCTGAAAGAGGAGAGGTAACCAATCATGTGGAGACTTGGGGAAGGCATGCTAGACAATGGAACAGCAAGTATGAGGGACTGGTGCCCAAATTTACCTGGTATTCTAGAACAGCAGAGAGGAAGCCAGTTGTTGGAGTAGAATGAGCAAAAGAGTTGTAGGAAATAAGTAATAAAAGTGAGGCCAGATCAGGAGGGAATTAGACCACTATGAGGACTTTGGCTTCTATTCTTTTTTTTTTTTTTTTTTTGCATAGTTCCCCTTTCTTTTTTATTTATTTATTTATTTATTATTTATTTATTTATTTTTATTAACACATAATGTATTATTTGCCCCAGGGTACATGTCTGTGAATCATCAGGCTTACACATTTCACAGCACTTATCATAGCACATACCCTCCCCAATATTCCTACCCGCCCCTACTCCCCAGCCACCCTAGTTTGTTTCGTGAGTTTAGGAGTCTCTTATG